>OY754489.1:5000-1205000 GCA_963575735.1 Amblyjoppa fuscipennis | reverse complement strand
ATCAAGCAAATGGATTCTGTCGGTGCCAGCGGCAACGGCATGCCGAAGTCGGATTTCGCTCGTTCGACCACTCCGGGGGGGTGGCTCGTGCCGGTTCGAGAGTCCGCTTGCCAGACACTGCTCCTGGCAACTCTGGCAGCCTTTTATGCCGGCTCGATCTCTCATCTCTCGCCGTTCCAAGCCTGGATTCTACCGGTCACGTCTTCCGCGTCCACTATTTACCTTCTTCGTCGTGTCGGGGCACACAGCCCCGGGCTGACCGTAATACCGAACCACCGAAACGAAGACAGTGATGAACGAAGCATTTTTTTTTATTTCACATTCTTTTCCAGGCCTGTTCAGAGTTCTTTAAATTTCGAGAGAAATTGGTGGTCAATTTTTTTTTTTTTTTATTCGAAGATAGACAAAATGTATGTTTTACTATTACGGGTATTTACGACAATCGTAATATTGTGGTTAAATTAAATATTGCGGTAAATTATAGTGTGATGTGTGTGTTTTTTAACGAAATATTTTTCGGTACTGAACGGAATCGCTGAAAGAGTTAATCAGTTCAAAAACAGACGCGGCTCTCATATGTGATATATATTAATGATCAAATTAATATATATATATATCTGATATCAATCAGATATATATATATTTTTTTTTTTGGAGGCAGATTATGTAAGTCTAAAACTTCCTTTCTGTAAATATTAATAATATTAATTATTTTCGATTGATAATACTAACCTTATTATTGAGATTACTCTTACTAATGATTTTTTAATTAATTAAAGATGTTTCGTTAATTGATTAATAGATTTCTATAATTTTTTTTTTTTAATTCCAAACGCTACCACCTCCTTCGATAAATAATCAAGATTTTTTTGTACAAGAAGCTATCCCAAGGTTCAGGTGTTCGAGGCTTGTGGCCGAGCTGAAACCTCTCGGCACGCGGATCACGTAAAAGATTTCTTTTTCCTCTTTCCTCGTCGCTTTTTCACTAACCGCGAGCTTAAACAACCTCCCCGAGCCCTCCCGCATCTCTTTCAAAGTCTTTCCCCCCCCACCCGCCCTCGAAGTAACAACACCCACAGCTTGCCCTTTGTCCGACAGGCTCGCCGGCGTTTTCCACCGCAGGAAACAAAACTAGTGACTCCGACGGAACGAATCGGACTTTCTTTCACGGCCCTTCGTTCGCGCTTTCGTTACTTTCTTTTTTTCTCTCCACGTGTTCCCTCTCCGGGCTTCTCCCGTCACGACAATGCCGTTCGTTCGTTCTCGCACGTTTTCACTCCCGGAATCGCGGCACAGCCGAGCCAGCGAGGATGGAGCGCGGTTGGCGAAACGAAGTAGCACTCGTTTCCTTTCGACGTACCCGAGACAATGATCCCCTCTCGCAGCTTTCCGTTTCTCGATTCTTTTACCTTTTTTTCCTCTATTTCCTGCCGGGGCTTTCGCCGGTTTTTAGCTCGCGCGAAAAGAACCCACTTGTCTCCACGCTGTCTATCCTCGCCTCCTTTTTTTTTCCTCGCATCCACTCATTTCTTTTTTTTTTTTTGGTCCTTTCCGCCGTGTCTTTCATCCTGCGTCCGTTTCTCCGCCCTTCAGCTCGCCGTGAGAACGGGCTTCGTAGCTCCGACGATCGGAACCCGCGGACGATGGATGAAAAAGGTGAAAAAAATTTCACCGAGGCCGAACGTGTTAGACGAGGGCAGGGGGAGATTTTTTCACAATGTCTGATCCGTTACCGACCGTTTCCACTTGCGCGCGCGCGCGCGCGCGGTCGGCGGACAAAAGCTCGGATTGCCGAGGCTTTCCGGATCGGTGATCGTTTCCGGGTCGGTTCGGTGTCGAAATTAAATCGACACCTCAAGCCCTCAGGCCTGAATGGACGAAACGAATGGGTGCGGAAAATAGAAAAGCGGAAGGAACGCCAAAAAAAAAAAAAAATTTGAGAGTAAGGAAAAGTAGAAAAAAAAGGTTTTCTTCGGTCTGAGCAGCGCGGAAGCTAAAGAAGACGTATTGGCGCGGGCGTTCGAGTGCCGCTTCGAGATATAGTGGCTTCGGCTGCCGCGTCTGACTTTCACTTACTCGATCTACTATCCCTCCGCCTGCGCGAGGATGCTCGCCGAGATCCACTCACGGCGAAGCCATGGTAAGGAAAGGGAGAAGGCGAAACGGCGATGCAAGACTGTAGCTCCACCGTCGATGCTCCTCGATTTCACACGATATAAATCGACTCTCGACACCGGCGGCCTTTCTGCACGCCGCCCGTACGACTCCCCCGTGTCTTATGGCTCCTCGATACCTGCCTCTCCGAAGGGGGGAAAAAAAAAGTGTCAAAGGTCGAACGAACCGGTCGCGCTACGCTCTCCTCTATCTTGCTTCGAGAATCTTCCGGCTACGATGGTTAATCCTGAGGTGTTTTTATTGTAACTTATAGTTGTGAAGGTAATGAAAATGTCTGATTATATGAACTCTTAATTTAACTCTTGAATGAACTCTGAATTTAACATTAATGTACTTCCTTTGTAAAATTAAAATGTCAGACATTAAAATTACCAATCTTTTGAAGAAATTTACAAAAAAATCGGTAAAAAATAAGAATTTTATTGGAAACTTGCAACGCCCATGTGTTTGAAATTTCAGAAACAGTTTATATAAAAAAAAAAGCTTCCAATACCGTTCATTGATTTTCAAACATTTTTCTACAGTGTAGTGTAAGGTCTTTTTTTTTCCACATTTCGCTTACACGAAATTTCTATGAAAATTCGTGAACGGCGACTGTGAAAAAATAATTATTACATCGTAATTCGCGGTGGAAAAAAAAAAAAAAAAAAAAATAAGTGAGAAAAGTTAGATGGAAATCCGATGAAAAAAACGCGAATTCCGCAAAGCTCGTTCGAGTTAAAATCTTAGGGAGATATCCGCTGAATATATCCACGCTTTCAATTTGAATCTGTGTCGAAGCGGAGCACTCGAGGGGATTTCTCGTTCCTCTCTCTGTTGCCGTGGCGTTATAGCCGGAATTGTTCGGGACTTCGTTATAACGAGAGGAGGAGAATTCCCCGTTGCGGAGTTTTACTTTATCCCGGGACGTCCCTTCCACCTCCGGCCCCGCGTAGCGCGGCTTTCCTAATGGGCATCCCGGGCGAATCGTTTGCCTATCTTTCGTCGTCTCTTCGGTGTATATGCGCCTTCTGCCTCGTGCGCTATAGCCGCACGACCGCGGCACGAGTGAGCTTCAGCGATTCCCAGCAGCGCGACGCGGGATATCGAAGCCCTCGCGCGTCGAAGAGCACCGTTCTCGGTACTCACGCTCCATTGGCCCGTATGAACAATAAACGAGAGAGTTCCGAGGTGACGGAGAGCGCCAGACAACCGATAGATCGGAAGGCAAAAACTCGGCGTTAAAATTCATCTCGACATTCATTAAATTTATTAAAACATGCCATGTGCTATATGCGCTGTGCCATGTACCATCTGCGCTATGTGCACTGTGCCATGTGCTATTTATTTTATGTGTGCTATGTGTGATACGTGTGCTATGTGTGATATATGTGTGATATATGTGTGATATGTGTGATATGTGTCTCATGTGTGCTGTGTGCTATGCGCTATGTTTATGTTGTGTTGTACATCTCCTACACCTGCCAGATAAAAAATATCGACTTATCAAAATCATCGTCAACATTCCTGTCTTTCGAAATTGTAAACAAAAAACCTACACCTCCCCGATTATCCAGCTCGCGATAATACGCGACTGCGAAAAGCGATTAAAAAAAATACTCTCCAACCACACGGACACGACTCGTGGGAAGGCTCGATAAGCGGCACGTGATTAAAATTCTCGACACAGAAAAGGGAAAGAAAGAAGAAAAAAAAACGTACAATATGACGTATAGCCCGTGGCAACGATTTTGATAGAGAAATTACCGAGCACGCAACGGCTCCAAACGGATATCATAACGTCAGCACGTTTGCTGCGCCGAACTATAAAACGAGGACGCACAAGTGCCGAAAGAATACGATGCAGGGAGGGTTTCGAAGAGTCGGAGCCAAACCGTAGAGGAATGGCGAGAGGAAAAAGTGGGTCAATTAGAAACGAGACAAGCGATTAATCCCTCTGACAAGTGATCAAAATAACAAAGCTCCAGGGGGGGGGGGGGGAGAGGGAAAGGCGAGCGGCGCGGGCGAGTTGAATCGCAAAAATGGATGGAAAGGGGTTGGTGCAGATAGGGCGGGAGGCGCAAAGCGAGCCGGCGGAGCAGGAGCTCCAATTCTCAAACCCACCGGAGTTGTTGCTGTGCGGCAGCAACAGTCTGAATCGCGATGTCTGTCCCTCATTCTTGGAGGCCCGGTGCTCGACGACGAGTTTCTTGCTGCTCCACTTACACCGCTAGCGAGCTGTCGACGTTCGGTCTTGGTTCTTGTTCGCATTCCCGCAGGAAAAGCGAAGATTTGACGCGCGAAACGTTCCGTCTTCCCGGGGGCCTCTTGGAGACGGAGGTAAAATTGGAACGGGCGAACCCCCGTCCCTGAAACTACTTTGGTGCCATTATTATTCTCGTGTAATTTAGCGTGAAAGGGCGCGATGTATCTCGAAACACTACGGAACTTACGCGTCTAGGCGAAATGCCGGATCTGGAAAGCAGAGGAGAAGGAGACGATAAGACCCGGAGAAGGCTCAAACAACTTCCCGTAGTCCATGCTTGGAAAGCAGTCGGAATCTATGCCGTCCGTGTCGTTATTACTACACTTGGGACTCTTTTTTTTTCTCCTCTTTTTCCTTTCGAGCTCACAGGTCCGAAGCAAATGTTAAGTGCGAATGGGGTTAAAGCGGGCGAATTTCTATGCACTTATTTTTTTTTTAAAAAAAAGGTCGAGAGCTTTTTTTTCGAGAAAATGTATATAGATTGGGGGTTTCATGGAAAAAAACTAAAAACTGTGAAATAAACTTTTGAAACGATTGGAGATAAATTTCGCACTTCAGGATTTTTTTCTTTTCTCCTTTCGAGGTTCGTAGCAAATGTGAATTGCGGATGGAATTGATAGTAAAAAAAACTGGAAAGGGCGAAATGAAGTTGAGACAATTTCGAGACAAATTTTGCATCGCGCAGGCTCGAGAGGTCGAACTTTACCGAAGATCGAGGTACGAAATATATAAATTAAATAAATTTGTGCAATCGTTACGCGATTCGATGTACAGAAATCGTTGGAAATTTTTTAATGAAATGGTATAAATATAGTTATGCAATGATAACGTTCCCTCGCTCCGTTCCATCATCCTAATTGAAAACCAATTTTTTTCCGCCTCATTAGAGTTTCCCAACGTTGCTTCCACCCTCGTTCTCCACCCTCGTCTCGCCCAACCTCAGTTCGAAGCTCAATTGCTCCTCAAACAAATGCGAATGGCTCATTCGTGGCCATTAGACCGAATGGTTATAAAATAAATACTCCTCTACTTTCTCCTTACAAAAAAAAAAAAAAAACTTAAACTAGAAGGAGCACGGAAAAGGAAAATTTCAGCTCGATCGCTGTGCTCTTTCATTTTCTTCCGCACAGCATTATAATTGGAATTCGATGCTCGCCCGGTAAAAATCCAATTTCTTCGTCGAAGCCTGAGAAAACTCTGGTATTTTTACTTTGCTTCCTCCGGAGTTGGAACATCCCGGAACGTAACGGAGAACTCCGGAAAAATAAAGGGAAAATAAACATTGAAAAATAGAACAAATAAAATATAACAAAATTGCGTAATTGGACACCGAGATACTTCCATCGTTATTGCAACCAATTTTTACTACCCAATTGTACCAAATCTTCTTGTGGTAATTTTGACTTTTTATTGTAATTTTTTCAGTGTATAATTTTCTCGCGCTCCATTTTTGATGTTTCGATGTCCCAATTTTGATTTTTTTTTTTTTAATTCCAGATCCGGTGAGTGCCGGGCGAGGCAATCGGGAAGAGTGGCGAGAAGGAATAAGCGTCCGGTCTGCACGGCAGTTATGACGTACGATAGAGTTCGACCCTGAGTGGAAGGAAGCTACCTGAGGGGTATGAAAGCAATAAGGAAGAGACTGGAACGAGTCGGAGTCCTGGAAGTGGAAGCGAATTAGAAAGAAAACCCTTCTAGCACTTGGACACCGGTATGTGGGATAACGTAGGAACCTGCCATATCCGCAGCACACTACAGATACACGACGTGTGTGTGTGTATATATATCTTTTTTTTAAGGAGAATGGGGCAAAAATGGACCACCTCACAATTTTCCAAAAAATGAATGGAAATCCTCGGGGAGTGAGGTAAAATGGAACGTGGAACGGGCCACAATGGCCTACCACCTGAATGGGAGCGCATTAAAAAATGTCGGTTGGTGACGTTGAGGCAAAAAAACCCATTTTGTTTTTTAATTTAAACATTTTTTTCAGTAAACTGTCGGTCGATGGCTTCGGAATTATCGGAGCTGCCTATATTTCTTATCGTTCCGATTTTGCCCCGGTTCGCTCTGCGCCCGTGTATCTACCTATATATCTACCACAAGGAGTCCGGTCGAAGTGCATCGTCCGCTTTACAGTGCTCGAAACCCTTGGGAACTCTGGGACCGGCCGAGGGAGGTCGGGGAGGCAAAGAAGTAGGAAATGGAACGACGCTGAGAGAGAAACAAACCGAACAAGAGCCGGGAGTAGTTTCAAATCGGGTGGCGGGGTGAAGGGGGGGGGGGGGGGGGGGGGGGGGGTTGGTTTACGAAAAGGGGGTTTAATTGAAATGCGAATAAAAAAAATTCCAAAAAAGCGGGAACGATCTTTGGACACGCGATGTCCTTTTGATCGGCCACGACCCTCTGTACGTCCAAACTATGTTTCTCCCCATCCTCCTCACCGAGCATGCAAGTCTATCACTCGTTTCCTCGAAGACCCGATGGAATTGGCGTCGCGTGTTGCCGGCAACAAACGTCGGAACATCCCCGGCGACCGCGAAGGGGGCGCAGAAGCGTCTTCGAATATCTAAACCAACCCCCCCCCCCCTCCCGCCACCGCCGTGCCATGCGACTGTTAGATGGACAGACAATGTTTCGACCCAATGGCTTGGATCACGTTGGCTGAGCGGCCATAAATACGTGCCACGATTTCGTCATAAATAAAGCAATAAAATTTAATATACCTCGAAAATGTTTTTCTTAAATAAATAAACGAAAATGAAAGTAAACTTTTATCTGGATTTACTGCAAAGCCCGGAAAAGCTGGCTCTGAGGTCAATTTATTTTTAAATAATAATAATAACACCGACACAAAACTGAGAATGTCAAAACAAAATTTGGTTCAGTAATGTTATTTAAGAAATATTGAACGACATTTAGGGAATAATAAAAGCGAGCAATCTGTTCATTTTCATTGTCTCGACGTTGAAATTTAGCACTCATAAAAATCGCAAATCCAAAGAACGGTCGACACAAAAAAAAAGACCTCGCTTCAACGAGCCGTTGACAAGCGCTGTGTGAATTATTTTGACACCAAATAGAGAAAAATATTTCACATTCTTCGGTTCAATTCTCGCTGTTCATCCCCCACATATTTCTCTCCCCTATGCAAATGTTGCCTTTTCCTCTCCCCCGTGCGCCCCCTCGATTTCTTTCCATTGTCCCGAGTCGGAGAAGCGTCGGAGCGGGGGCGCGGGGGGGGGGGGGGGGGGGGCGGACGGGGGTCGAAGAACAAACGAAGATTAATTCAGCATGCTGCGGCCGTACTCTTATAGACCCGGGCAAAAGCTCAGAGGTAGAAAGTGAGTAGTTGGGTTTTGGTGGGAATGGGCTAAAGTCAGGGTACATATATGTACACACATTCATATATAATATATCCACACCTATATATATATATACAGACAGTATTACAATATGGTAGAAGAGCGTGGAATAATACGCGCCAGCTCGGCTCACCCCGGTGTGTGCGAAGTAGGCACACGAGTGAGAAAGAAGAGGATGGCAAAAGCTCCGCTCCTTTCTCCACTTCCGCTCAAGCCCGCCGCGCCGCTGGCGAGCAACTCGGGGCTTATACCCACGGCGATGTACACGGGAAATGAAAGCGAGGAGTTGCGGGAGGCCATGCGAGGAAACCGGAGGAGCGCCGACGCCAACAACGACAAGCGAGAGACGTTTGCGAGCTTTTCAGGGCCCACTTTGTTCGCTCTCTCACAGGCACATTCAGCGGTGTTTCTGTTCCGTCCAACCCCCCCGCCCCCGCGATTCCGACAGCTGCCGGTCGACAGCCAGTGCAACCAGCCAGTGCAACCGGCGGAGAGGTGGTGGCAAGCCAGTACCAGGAACACCGAGGGAGCGCATTAATTAACGTCAGTGGTACCGAGCGTTGCGCCGTCCCTCTCTACCCTACCGACCGGCATGCATGCATACCCATGCGAGCCGATTTGCTCGCGCGGGGAGGAGCGAGGAAGAACCTGCGGATCGCGTAGGCAGATAGGCCGCGTCGGCGGAAGCTACGGCGGCATATTCGTCGGGCCAAGAGACTGTGTGATGCTTTAAAGCGGCGGGGAGCTTTTTTTTATCTTTAGTTTCTTTTTTTTTTTTTTTTAAGGCGCAGACTCGAGATTTGCATTCAAATTGGCACTTAATTGCGAGTTGTTTTTATGAGATTGTCGGATGAAGAATTGGATTTCTTTTCGTATGTGGTTTATTAACGCTTTTTTCTGGGGATTTGGGTCGGGATCTTTGAATCGTGGGTCTGGATGTTTAGATTCATTACAGGGCTGGACGAAGAGAGTAATCGAATTGTATTTTTTTGTACCTGTAAGCATGATTTTTTTTACGATATTTTGTATTTTAATTTGTTTTTCGGTAAGCAAAGGAATATTTTTGGCTGCACAGTAAGTATTTTTGGCATAACAATCATGATCGGTTCGACATCAGTTAAGACCCGAAGTGAAGCGGGAGACGGACCGTTGCCAAAAACATTTTCGCTACCGACTCTTTTGCCAGAAACAATTGTTCTTATTCGTTGTTTTGCCAAGAACCATTTTCGCCACCAATTCTTTTGCGGTGTAAAAAATATCCTAACTGGTCGCGTTTCGAGTATGCGATACCGTGATACTCGGGAACGGTAATTAGCATCCCGGGCCAGCGATTGCCGAGCCCTCCTTCATTCTCGTCCAATCTCTTCCTTCAACTTTGCTCTCTTTCTTTGACTTGCAACCATCCGTTGCTTTCGCACGGTTTCTCGCTATTTGCGACTCTTCCACGCTCCTTCTCCAGCCCCTCGAGAACCCGCGCCTCTTGCCTCCTGGCTTTGATCTCGACGGCACCGTGCGCAGGGCGCAAAGAGAAGCGAAGAGGATGGCCCGACTCTGGCCCATTGTAACAGAGAGCCAAGGGGTGAACTCCCTTGCTGCGCCTTGCCGGTGCATGGCTTCGTGACTGCGATGGCTACCAAACCCAACATTTTGCCCCGAGTCCCATATCTCGCTTCATCCCTTAAAACCGAACCACCGCGCGATCCTCCATCGGGCTCAACCGATGAGCCGGGCTTTCGCTTCTCTTACGCGCGTTTGAGGAATTCCGTTGAGAAAGCTCCATCGCTGCAGTTTGCTGTACAAACGCCGCCGTGTTGCCATGAGCTTCCAGAATCCCTTCGACCCTTCAGCATTTCAACTATTCGCCTCGACCTCCTCGGGCTCCTCGGGCTGTGCAGCGTAAATTCGAAGAATACGTTTTTGTATCTCCAAGTTTAGGGAATTCGCAAGTAGCGTTACGAAGATTCCTCATTATCGTTCGCGAAGTTAAACTTTGTTGTTCGACGCCGCGCCGGGGGGATGAACGGACGTCGGACTCTGTGCGAAAGATTTCTTATCGAACGCAAAGCGCCTTACGGTCAAATTTACGGTCGAAGCTTCAGTTTGGGCTTCAGCGAGATGAGGAAGATGCCTTCATTATCGGCTCGGGATGAAGTTTCTTGTACGGGGCTTTGTTTGTGTCGAACGTGAATGAAACTCAACCATGATAAGACGATTGATGTCCCTCAGTCGAAACTTCAGTTGCGTGGAACGGATCTTGCGAAGATGGCGGTCAAATAACAATGATGGTTCGTCCGATGGAAAAAATCATTTCCAACTACTTTAGTTGCCCGACGGGGAATTCGTACGGTCGTCAAAGTTTGTTGAAGGAAGAAATCTTTGACGTCTCCAATTGCGATCTTTGGAGCACAGTTGCCTCTCCGGCTTCGCTCCCTAAAGTGTATCCACGTATTTCCAATCTCTTGGGACTCCATCTTGATTAGACGGTTCCTACGGAGTACCCTCACGTTTCTACCGTTACCGCAGCGACGGAGGGAACGAAATACATCAGATATGCTCCACAGACATGTACAACTGTGCTGCAAATTGACTCTCTCCCCTGAGACTATTATCCCGACTGATTTTCCTCTCGCGCCCCGATGATTCCCAATTTGGTGATTATTAGCTGGCCTACAACGATGTCTCAATCCTGTGATTAAGTACTGTGTTTCCTACTTTTTGGCTTTAGAAAAAATAGTGTCTTTGTAATCAATTTTTGTCTGTTCTGCCAGAGAAAGGATTACTCTGAAGCCCGGAGGATTTTTTACGATTATTTCGAGCCCATTTTCATACCAAAGAAACGCTGTAAAAAAAATGTTTAAAAAATAATTAACGGTATTGGAAGCTTTTTTACACAAACCGTTTCCGATATGTCAAATGCATGTGGATTAAAATGTTTATTTTCTATGAACATTTTTGAAATTGTCAAGCAAACGATTTGTAATTTTATATCTGGTATTTCAATTTTACGAAAACGTTCAATTAATGTATGTTATGTTAGCAAATTTCAAGGTCCAGTACATTAAATTTACAATTTATTTTTACCCTGAAGACATGTGAAATAATGCGATCGGTAACAAAAACTGTAATTCATTTTTTTTTTTGCTGACGATTTACCCTTGAAAGGAGATTCTTACATGAAGCTTGACAGACATTCAGGCTAGTAAGAATTTCCCTTTTGATCGGAGATGCTCAGCGCCCTTAAAAAAAAAAAATTGATTACTTGAGAGAACTTGATAATTGGGTTGTCCTTACCGACCGAGCCCTCGTCTAGATCTTACCTGACCCGGAAATCTTGGCATAAAAAAAGCGTCCGCCTCGGCCGGATACCTCGAGTTCCGTCCCAGTTATTAATCTCCCCACTCGTCACGACCCTATCTGTGAAATATCATGAACGCCCGAGTACCTCGCTTCGGCTTTAGATTTAAAACAAACGGACTCGATATTTTTTTCTTCAGCGTATCTCGATCCTAAACGAAATGAAATGAAAGACGTCGGTCTAACGAAGAGCCCGGATGAACCGTGGCCTTCTTTGACTGCTCGCCGCCGTCAGAGGGCGTCGCGGCTCGAGGACGAGAACAGCTTTGATCTCCGAGGCAGCCGGGCTACCACCTACTCGACTTTTTCATCGTAACTCGAAGAGACTCCGTTTCTTTTACCCATTTCCTTGTCACGGTATCGCATAACAACCAAGTCCACACACACACACACATACGTATATATGAATATTTATGTGCATATGTATAATATATATTCTTCGACAACCATCTTCGTTTCATATCTCGACGTCGTCCAATTTTGTCTCCTCCGCCTCCGCCCTGCATTTGTCACGTGTACGTACCCGAGTTGGAAGGACATTTTCGCCCTCCTCCACTCGTCTCGCATCTACCCCCGAGATAAAAGAAATCGCGAGAAATAAAGAGACGCCAGAGACTTGTTCGTCTTATCCGAGAGCCGCGTTCAAGCATTTACTCCACCGGTAAGAAACATTTCCTCCGCTCACCCCCATTTCTTTTTATTTTTGTTTAAAAAAAAAAAAAAAAAAAAAATGGTTTATATACATTTTTTCTTGGCCTCGAACCTTTCTCCTCTCTTTCTCTCCGAGGCGGTCGGACAAATCGCATCGGCGCGCCGAGCAATTAATCACAGGACGAAACGAACAGCCGTGCAGAGCCCATTCTCATCCTCCGCCAAGTTCGAGCCCGGACAACTTCATATATATTACTGTCGGGGAGGTCAGAACGCTCACGTTCGAGACTTCAGCCTTACTGTCTGTGGGTGTTTGTATGTGTGTGTCTGTGCCCTGTATCGCTCCTTCGTGACACGGGAGAGAAAAATGTTTGCCAAGAAAAATAAATGAAAAGTACGAGAAACGGCGCAGGCCCGACGACGGTTGCGATGGACGATTTTTGTTCATTAATTTTTTATAATTTTCTGTAATTTTTTATAATTTTTTATAATTTTTTATAATTTTTTATAATTTTTTATAATTTTTTATAATTTTTTATAATTTTTTATAATTTTTTATAATTTTTTATAATTTTTTATAATTTTTTATAATTTTTTTTATCTTGACCCATCTCGCCCGATCGAGGCGACTGCCTCTTCGGAACTTGTTTCAGAGATAAGAACTCCCCGGGACGGTGGGAGGAGATGGAGCTCTATGAAACAAATTTTACTCGTGAGGCCTTTAACGATTTGTCAGAGAGGTACACGGGACCGCATGTCTCGCTCGTTTGGCCCGAGAACCGGCCCGGGGGTGTGTGTGTGTGCGAGCGGAGACGAAAGATGGGAATGACGGGCCTCGAGGAGATTGTACTAATAGGGGAGCGATAAATCGAGCGGAGGAGAGCCGGGAACCCGGGGCTGGATGACAGGGGCGCGAGGGTCGTAAAGGGGACAAAGTAGCCGAAAACCTCGAGAGGCCAAAGAAAAGAAAGAAGAGACAAAAGCTAAAATTTTTACCGACTTCGAGGTATCGTCGTGATAACAAAAAAAAAAAAAAATTACCGAAAACGGCGAGGAAAGGTAAAAAAAAAAGAGAGAAAGCAAACCAATGCTCGAATTTCATCGACTTGGCGATACGTTTGTGAAATAAACAAAAAAATCGCCGAAAACCTCGTGAGAAGACAAAATCAATAAAAGGGGGAAACAGATAAAGACTCGAATCCGTTGAAAACAGACAAACGTTCGGGCTTCGTCAATTCTGAAGTATATTCGTGAAAAAAAAAAAAAAAAAAAAAAAAAAAAAAAAAAAAAAAAAATCATCCAAAGCTCGAAATAAGTATTCCAAAAATACAAAAATACAATTTTCTTTGACTTTTCTTATTATCACACATTTTTTGGAAAGAATTGCGTAGCCAGAGTCAAGTTGCTTCATAGCGGTGGCGATAAAGACGGAAGGTTTGAGAAAGCGTATACGCGTAGATCGATCGCGGCCGGCCGTCGGGATCAGAAGAGTTTGAGCGATAAATTAGACAGGGAACGGATACTGCGTCCAGTGAATTGAGAAAAGTGTTGGTACGTGTCGGAGGTAATAAAAATTGCGACCGGGGTGAAGTAAGGGAGATATATATATATATATATATATATATATATATATATATATATATATATATATATATATATATATATATATATATATATATATATATGGGGGAGAAGAAAAATAAAGAGAAGAAAAAGAATGAAGAAGAAAGTGTTGGAAAGTAAGGCGATACACACGGAGCAAGGCCGGGATCGCCGAGTTCTCGAGGGTGTCTTGGATGTCGACGGAGCCCTTCGGGGGAGGGTGGAGGACAGCTATCACCCTCTCACGCACGCACAACAGGGGCACGGTCGATAGCGTGCCTGTTGCTCGAAAAGGGAATGACCCAGCGTCCGCCCTGGGTCCACCAAGGTCACGGCGAGACGAGACGGCGACGCCGGCGCCGGGAAACAGCCATGAAATGGATTCAAGGATGGCGAACGAAAAAGAAAAAAAACGCCCGGGATGGAAAGTTCTCGGAGGGCAGATAAAAACAAACATGGCGAACTACCGAGGAACAAATGTTGAACCATGAACGCACGAAGAAGAACCAATTTATCAAACTGCGTTCAATCAAATTCTCGTTTCTCCCCAGCAAAGTTTAGGGCCCTTGAAAAGGTTAAAAAAAAAAAAGTGAATTACAGTTTTAGTTACCGACTGAGTCCGGATCGGGATGTTAAGCCGGTGACAAAGACTGTAGGGAATGCCGTTTTGAGACCGAAGATATCTGGGGAAAAGATAAATTGTCTTTCGCTGCCTGTCTGGGAATTCTTTGGGAAAAGACAATTTCCCTTTTTCTCAGCTCTTTGCAATCTCAAAACGGCATTTATTACAGAATTTAGCTACTGCGGTATTTAACATCAACTTCGGCACATACAAACATCCCGATGTTTCTATGTACGGAACTTCCTGCAGGAATTTCAATATCTTAACCGGAACCTCCGGTCGACCCTGCGACCGGAAGTGCTGCCTTCTCGAGGCCTTTTCTTGTCAAAACTATTGCCCGAAATTGTTTGGTGGCAAATTTTTACTGATTCCAGTAAAAACTTTCCCCCCTGCTAAAAACATACCTCCGTGACACCAATAGACGGATTTATAAAAACCAATAACAGATAAAGCGATAAATTGAATACTAAGCAAGCACAATCATTAATCCTAATAACAATAATGAGCCGCGTCCGGAGTCAACGTCCCAATGAATAATCGGATTTGGGGGATTCCCCGATATCGATAGACTCATCTATGAATTTCAGACGAAGGGTCAAACCACTCTCGCGACAATCCCAAGAGCCGGAGCTCGTCTAGGGCGTCGTAAGACAAGGGAGAAACGACGTTATACCCCGTTCAGCCCCCCTCTCCCACCTGCAGGGTCGAAACGATGAGCAAAGTACGAAGTGCAAAATTTACAGTGTTTGTGCGGCGATCCAAAGGGGGGGGCTCTCGAGTGGAGCTCTGACGTCCGGGCGGCGCGAAAATTGCGAGACGCCGTGAGGTTATCGCGAGTGTGCGTGCGTCGTACCGCGGATGCCTTGGGGATAAAACATCATTAAACTTTGAAAGGAGAGACGTCGAGGAAGAGCGGCCCGGCGTCTCTGGGGTGTCGTACGGGGAGGCCCTCGAGGCCCTCGGCGAAGCGACAACAGGCGCCCTCGCGGCTCCGACACGCGCGAGGTTAATGTCTCTGTGTCGGATGGCTTACACGGTAGCCTGTAACACTCCCCCCCCCACCCCCCACCCCCACGTCTGTAATGTCTTCGACGAAAATTCACGACTAAGACAGTAACAACGTGTTATCATACAGATACGATATAAATGAGGCACGGAAAATTTCAAGAAATTTGAAAATTTATTCCATTCCGCGGGCTATGTTTTGTGATGGACTCGTGGATTGGATTTGTTTCCGTTTTGTGAACTAAATTTTCTAGTGGTTGAGTTTTAACTTGTGAAATGGAACTTATTCCATTATATGTATTTGACAAATTACGTATAAAAAAGGTCGACGTTATAGTTAAGATTCATTACCGAGCTGAGATCTAGTACAATGTCTGAAAGTGAAAAAGGTCTCGATTTTATGCATAAAAAATCGTATTTTTGGGATTTAAATGGAAAATATTGGATCGGGAGTAAAATAATTGTTATATTCATGTTCTGCGGGAAAAAATACACAAGATAAAGTCTTGTCCGAAGTTCTAGAAGCGTTTTATCGGGCAGTTTCAGAACGTTGAAAAACGCAAAAAATGGACTCGAAAGGGGTAGCCTTGCAATTTTTTGACGAATTTTTTTTTTTTTTTTTTTTTTTTTTTATGAACGGCCATGTATTTCGACGTATTTTTTTCCACTGAACAAGGATCCGCTGGCCTTTTTGGGGTTACACTAAAGTGGGACATTGAAAGTTTCGATTTTATGCACGAAAAATCGTATTTTTGGGATTTAAATGGAAAATATTGAATTGTGAGTAAAATTATTTTATGAAACAGCCATTTTTTTACGTTACGAAAGAGGTGCAAAGTAATTTGCCCATGATTTCCTTAAAATTGTACAAGTACTTTGGTCTTAGTACTTAGTCATAGTACTTAAAGTACCGAAAAGTATTTGACTACTTGAAATACCTAAAGTACATTAAGCATTTAAAATACTGGCCAGCTCAGATTCATTATTTCTTACAAAATGTAAAAAAAAAAAAAAAAAAAAAAAAAAAAAAAAACAATAATAAAAATTCGATGAAGAGAATATAAAGGGGAACGGGTGCTTCAAATGTGCGGAAAATTCTTCGATCAAATTCCGCATCCGCGACGAATCGTCGGAAATAAAATATGAATAGAGTGGGCGAAGAAGTTACGAGAGGGAGCAGATACGAAAGATCGCCGTTCGGGGTTCAATGACCCCGAAAACGTTGGATTAGCTTCTGCACGGGCGTAGCGAGACGCGAAGCGAAAAGGGAAAGGACGAGAGTGAGCAACACATGCGAAGGCCGAAGTTCGCCGAAAGCACGTTGGATAAAAGTGAAAGAAGAGTATGGAGCGGTGGAGGCCGCGGGGAGGGGAATAGAGACGGAGGGTTGAGCGCGCACAGTGGTTGGAGCTGCGCGGAGTAAGATACAGAACCGACAGTGGCTCGTTCGTTTGCCGGAAAATCTTCGGCTTTGCCAGCGTCTGCTCGGTGCGGACCTTCGGGCTCGGATGCGGTCGGTTGTACGGCGTGTAAAGACGACCAGCCAAGGCATCGCAAAGACGAGAGGGAGGAACGGGAGAAGAAAAGCCTGAGATACTCGAGGGCGGTGACTCCGGCAGTTTCGCAGAAACGAGAAAAAAAAAAACGGAAGCCTGAAAAATATATAAAAAAAAATCATAAGGTCCGATGTTGCCGGAAGGAAGATGAAGCGACGAAAGTAATCCTCAAGTTTACATAACATTTTATTTTAAAAAAAAATAAGTTTTAAAAATATTTTAAAAACTCAGAATCGAACGTCCAGGGACGGTTTCGAGAAGTTCTTGTTGATTTGAAACTAAAAAAATTAAAACCGCTCAAAATGCCTTTCATGGACGAGAGAAAATTGTAAGATCAAGAGAAATAAAAGAAAATGAAAAATTAAACAGGGTTCCTTCGGACAATGTTCGATGAATGAACAAAACTTTTTGCTGCATGTAATTTAATAATAAAGATTTTTAAAAATCGAAATCGTTGTTTTACTTGAAATAATGAAGCACCGATAATGCTGCGATAACTATACATTTTTGTTTGTTCCTCCAAGTGCAGGGAAAAAAAGTGCAATCGATGTTCTCTTGTCGGGAGGACAGAGTACAAGTAACGGCGAGAAGTGAGGTAACGAGAGTGAATCGTCCGTGAGAAACGGTGGCTCAGACTCCGACGAAGAAGAGCGAGGCGGAAGGGTGAAGAATAGAAAGTCCGGGTGAAGTAATCACCGGGCAATTGTTTGTGATTGTCTTGGAGTGGTTGTCGAGCATCGTTTGTATCGGAGGTACGTTTCGTGCCGGACAATCGCGAATTAACCCAGTTGCGAAAACGAACGAGAGCCTCCGGAGAGGAGCGTCGAACAAAAGAGCCGAAGCGTTGCGCGGTTCGCGTAAAATTGCAGCCTCTCGCGATCTTTCCTCTCCTCCCATCGCGGCTATCCGAGCCGTTCCTGCGCCGTTTCCATTATCGCGACTCGCACGATCGTAGGCATCACTCTCACTTACCCCTTTTGTCGGCTAACTCCGCAAACCCGATTCTTTATCTTGTGTACTTTCAGTTTCATAGCTATGAACCCGACTTTGACCCTTCAAGTTCCGGGAACTTTTTGACGATCGCAAACGACCTTCTTTTAAGTACAAAAACGATACATATGTTTGTAATAAATTTTCTTCTGCCTCATCAAAAAAAAACAACACTTTTAAGTAGGTCTGTGCATTTTTACAGTTCTTTTCTACCACATTAACTTGTTATTCGAATCTTTCGAAGGCTGCGTCTTGGCAAATTCTAGGCCCTCGTTAAGGAAATAGACGTGAAGGTTAAAAAATGTTTAAAATGATCATTTATTACACTTGGTGCAAAAATTGCAGTTTTACGCACGCGTGCGTTAAAACCTCATTTTCACACCTTGCGAAGTAAAATTTCGTACGATAGTCGGGCGAAAAACGTTTTCTTACTCAATTCGTCACAAACAATTTCTTCGCACTAGCACCGTAATGTACTATTACAACACTATCGCGATAATCGTATCGTAAAAAATGTTACTGCACAAGGTGTAAAAAATGAGAGTTTATAAGTACGCAAAGCGTGCCTAAAACTGCCATTTTCGCAACGAGTGTAATGAATAAATAAATCATTATTATATTCATTCGATTTTCTACATTTGTTTTAAATTCTCTCAATCAATTTTACCAAAAGACTCGACAGTCACTGCAAAAAGATAGACGGACGAATAAATCTCCGTAGTTTTTCATAGAAAAAAGAAACAAAAAAACAAAAAAACAAACTTTTATAATCACATTGTTTCGTGAATATAAATAAATTTGATCTTCCGGCGGGAATAAATGGGAAGTCGATGCCGGAGACCTTCGTCCTATCGAGGTCGCCGATCGCGCACGTGCGACACACCCACGAGGTTGCTCACGGTTAGCCGAGGTACTTCTTAATAAATCCAGATAGTATGGCACGACGCCAGACAAAGTAAACCAAACGGTCGTCTATAACTGTATAGTACGCGGTACGGCGTTCCGTATCGTCGAGATATTATAGGGTTGAGTGGAGGGGGAGGGAGGGGGGTGTCGGTAATATAGATACGAAGCGAAAGGCGACGGTGGTATTTTTATTGTAGGAAAACTGCCTGCAATCTACGCGTGGGACCGGCCGCGCACGTGGCACGTGCTCGAAATCCTAATTGCGGGATGCTGTCCATGCCCGGTTAACTCGGAGGTGAGGGATTCAACGTGAGCGCGTATGTGTTACACGTGCCGGATCTCGGTGCGAGTAAAGTTGTCTACTGGAAGTGCCCGAAAGACGATCGTCGGGCTCACCGAAAACTGGCGGATCAAGCTCCGAACGAATATCGAGCTACGGGGGCAAAATTCCAACCGGACGAACCGGAAGTCTAGCGCAAAGCCGCTGCTGAGACTCGAAGAGATGGCGGTAAGCAAGATGAAGTGAGGGAAACAACTTTCACGTTTGAATAATAACAACATTTATTTTAGGTTTTTTTTTTTTAATATTAAAAAAGTCACATCCGGAAGTCAAAGGGCAGTTTCGTAAAGCTGGCATTCAAATATACAGAAGCGCGATTCACAATTTTGGGCTTGTTATTTTAAAACAAAAATCGATAGCAATATGTTTTATGACCAAAAAAAAGACTGTAAATTTAAGACATTTTTTTAAAGAATTGTGATACTTCGGACAATGTTTGTTGAATGAACGGGACTTTTTTTTATTTAACGACGAAAAGACTTTTCGAAGGTATGGGAAAAAATATATTGAGACGAAATTTATTAATCCTAGATCAGATTTGTGTGGTGAAAAGCCACCGCATACCCCAGTTTAGTGATGTTAAAAAAAAATTTTTATGATAAAATTGCTATTGATTATTTCTTTTATTTTTCTGCTATTTTTGGACAAGAGGGTTTTTGATGGGAGATCGATTGCTAGTTAGGTGCGGAGAGTTTTCTCGGACGGTATGTTCACGGTGTCCGAAAAAGCCTCAGGGAACGAATCGATGAAGCCCCGAGATTCGGAAATCTCGTGTCTGATCGTCGTCCCTCTTCGCTCGCCGTCCATCCCTTCGTGCGGCGGGATAACTTCCGGTCTCTCCCCAAGGAAATTTCACGCGGCTATTTCCGACCGGCCGGGAGGTAAAAAAAATCTGTATCGAGCTCGTGAAGCTGAAAGATATAGCTCCAATTTTTGCACACATTTTCCTGTCGCAAATAAATTTTTCTCAGAGATATTTTATTTAAAACAAAAAAAAAAGGGTTGAAACGAAAATTTGACAAAATTCTCAAACAGCGACACCGAAGCTCCGAACGAATCGTAAAAATTTCATAATTTCTCGCTCAGCCGTTCAGAAACTACCGCGCTCCAGGGATTTATTAACTCCGAATCCACTCCACCCCTAGCAGACTCCCGTGTAACGCGCTTTATTGCGAAAACTCCACCGAATCAAACATTAGCGAATTATCCCATCCGGCCTGATTCGATAACTTTTATAACGAGATGTTTGCCCTCCAAATAAGTCCGCACATTAATAAACAAATAAAAAAAAATTGAAAAAAAGAAGAACATAATTTTAAACAAGTTTGCAAACGATATGACTTGAGCATACAAAGCGATAAATGTACAAGCACGTTTTTCCGCGAAAATACCAACAGCTATATATATATTTTATTTTAATTTTTTATTCAACCAAGCAGCCTAATTGGCAAATAAGCCGGGGCGAAAATAAAACTCGTCTGCCGCCTTTAACCGCATTCCTCTCTCGATGTTGAAACGGCATCTGGGTTGTACAAATATTCGGCATTTATTTCTCCTCCTCGTGATAGACCCTCCCCCCCCCCCCCCCCCCTTCGCTCTCGAACCATCGCCGTCGTCGACGAGTATCGATAATGAGCCACAGTTTTAATTTAATCTTCCACGAAATATCACGGGTGGGGGGGGGGGAGAGGTTAACGGAGATTGAAACTGGGTAACATGCCTGGCTGGATCGTATTTCGCCGGGCTAGCCGAGACTCGTTAACGCCAGAGCGAGACTCGATAGATTATTAAAATTAAATTCCGCGATTTATGTCAATAACAATTTGCCCGACGAGAGATAGCGGCCTCGGTTATATCCGCAAAAGAGTCGAAGCGACGGAAATAAAAAGAAGAACGCGAAAAATCGCATTACAAATTAAATAACGTTATCACGATAACTGGCCATTCGGCGCGATGAGCGAACACCGCTCGATCGCTCTCGCTGATAATCAGACCGAAATGCCAAAAAAAAAAAGAATCTAAAGATGCACGGAAAATGTGTACCATGAATTTATGAATTATCGTTTCGATGGAAATGATTAAAAATATATTTTGGAGTGATTGCGAACGTGACTAATTAGTTTCGCCCTCGATCACTGCCGACTATTTCTGCTCCTAATTTTTTTTTTTTTTTTTATTCAAAAGTTAAATGTTAGAAAATAGTGATAAAAAATATATATCGAAGTTTCAATGTACTCTTTATGGAGACGTTTTTACTCGCACTTTATATAGATATAAATAATGTAGCGCGATTATTACATATTACTGTACCGAGGTAAAAGTTGTCGGTCATTGCCGACTGGAAAGTAGATCCGTGCCGACCGTAACGAGGGGGATAACATCGCATAGACGCGGGTACGAGCAAAGTAGTATCAGCAATGTTCTGCCCTGGGAACTTTTATCTCTCGGTGCTACTCGAAGTTTTTGACGTGAAATTACCCGATGAAAGCGATATACAGACGAGATAGGCATACGTATATATACGTATATATATGTATGTATACGAGGGATGAAACGCGTCGAAGAACACGAGTAAGAATCATCGGAGCGAAATGGTAGAAAACGTGGAAAAGTTAACAGAGATTTAAAAACAAAAAAAAAATGAAAAAAAAAAAAAAAAAACGCACTGAAGGAAAGAAAGAACAAGAACAAGTATGATGCTGAGGAAGCCGGCATAACGAGTGACGCGGTATAATACGCCGTTTTCTACATCCCCCTGACTCGTCGAATTTCCACGCGTTCTGAAAGCGCCAAGGATTTTCCCCGAGCTCTCGGCGAGTTCGGGGATTCCTAAAAAGATAGTAAAGCCTTTGAAAACCCCGTGGAAAGGTCCTCAAAAGCGCGAAGCACATCGACCGCCCGACGGAACGAGCCGCGGTGGGATTATAAATTTTCGCAGCGTTAGACGCTAAAATCCCCGGTTGAAAAGCCTCAAAAGTTTCGACGAACGTTATTTGCTCTCGGAGTTTGGCGAAGTAAAAAATGTCGACACTGATTTTTTTTTGTGTCTTTTTTTTTGGAGCAGGAAATCCAAGTCGACGTCGTTATATGTATGGAATTTCGTACGGAGGGGACTTTGGATGGAGCCCCGAAAAACGGTAAAAAAAAAATGAACGATGAAGAAGGTTTTCGTAACCCTGTGCAGCAGAGGAAAACATGTTGAGTCGACCCAGCCATTCAATTTTTTATGACTGTACTAAAAAGCTGAAAAAGAAAATTTGAAAATGAGTAAAGAAATCGCAAAGTGGCTACCCAAGTTTTTTTTTTTAAAGATAATCGATCTCTTTCAAAATGTTTTTATGCCACATAAAAAAGTGAACTTGCAGTATGTGTAAAAAAATTACTGCTGTATCGTTCTAAACTGCAAGTTCCAAAATTAACAATCCTTTTTAAATATGTATAAAATAAAAGAAGCTTGGCTCTTATTTTTTACAGGCAATTTCTTTTATTTCGTCTCAAAAGCGCATGTGCATCGAAAGACAAGATAAACTGCGGATCTTTATGCGACGCGAGTGAAATTTGAAAGCTACCGTACGAAGCCACCGAGCGGTTACGAAACTGCCTCGAGGTGTCGAGGTAATTGACGATACAGCTACGTGCCAAAATATTTGTTTGTTAACGAGGAAGGCAGATAGGAGACGGTTGTGCAAGCGCGACAAGACTATTAGCGGTCGTCGACAAAGACGCTTCTGCGGGCAGGTCTGGTAAAATGTATCGGAGACGATAGGCTTTGTTGTGCATTGAATGAAAGCCCGAGAGGAGAGCGCGAATGCTGGAATGTCACGAACGACACACGAACACCTGCAGAGGCATAATTATATTTCTGCGCAACGTCGGACGCGTCCTTCTAGATATTATTTCCTGCTTCCATCCACAGCTGTTACCAGCCTGTCCGCAGTCTCTCGCGTCCGATCACACATTCGACGTGACGTCGTATCTTCCCGGAGAGCCTCGATACGGTACAAAAAAAATCCGGAGTATCGGTGACAGAATAATAATCGCGAAAAGGGGGCCAGCCGTGAAATGGAACATGGACGAAAATAATATGGAAAACAGGGAAAAGCCGCAAGCCACTTCGCCCCAGTTTCGTCACTGGATTTTTTTTGTTGTTGTTTTTATGAAAAGTTATACCGATTTTTCTACATTTTTTACTCGATGCTTTCTTAATATTATAATGATTAAATTTATATATGGGAAATATCGAAAATCGCACCAGCAATTTTTCTCTAGTTTCATCCTCAATGAAATATCATTTTTTTAAACGTAAAAAAATGGTACCAACAGAAAAGATTCGATTCATGGATGAAAAATAATCCATAAATCGATGAACCACTGAAGTATGTGAATAAAATGTTAATATAAAAATGTTCGATTCAACAGGGGAGCAAAACGGGATAACTGAGTTTTGGTCCACTGTCCCGTTTTGCCCCACCGTCCTATCTTGCCACGCTCTCCGTCCACACAGCAAACAATCAAGAACCATCCACCGTATCGTCCCGATTCCATCTTCAAACATGACTTATTCAATCATAAAAAAAAAAGAATGATATTCAATTTTTCAAAATGTCCCTTGGGTCCGATAAAGAAATTAAAAAACAAAAAATAAAACTCTGAGCTAGAAAACGCTGAAGCGATAAGGATAAAATGTGAGTACGTAAATTTTGCACGATGCGGTACTCGCAGTATCGCATGTTCGACGTGATATAAAAAGCTGTCCAACAAGCCAATCAGAAAGTTTCATTGGAGCGGCGTCGGCACCGTCGTTATATCGCATGCTCCGCGGGCGGAAGACATACACACACAGCGAAGCCGGACAGGGCGTTGCGAGGGTGAGAAGAATTACGGGTGGGGTGAAAGAGAAACGCTGGATAGGGTTAAAGTCTGGCAACTTCGACCGCGATCGAATTCCGGGGACTCTGCCTTGTCTCGGCTCTGACACCGGTGCCGGTTGGTCCGTGAGTTTCTGGTCGGTGTTGTGGCCCCTTCGTTCAGCGGAGCTTGGCTACCGACAACAGTTACACGTAAACCGGCATGAATCGCTCGGCCGAAGCCACAAGGGCGTATCTCGTAGGCTCGTACAGGCAAGATGCGCCCTTACGATTTTAGGCACGATATATATCGGTGGTAACGGTGAAATAACGTTTTCACCTGAGCCGCTCGGTCGGTAATGGATGTGTACCTGTCCGAATCAGAGTTCGGCCGAATGTTCGGATCGGAGAGAAAGGCCGCGAGAGGTTTCGCCAATATAGTGTGATGAGGTTCCCGGCGCAAAGTGGAAACTCTCTTCCTCCTCGGCCGACTGGTATATCTGTACCGCGGTACCGATGTACCGCACTTCGGAAACAGTTATAGCCGTACGAATATGAAAATACACTCGTGGGAATCGGACTGATGGTCTTGGCTTACGGAACGCAGTGTTATGACTTCGGGTAGACGGCGAAAGGGGATTCCCGGGGGAAAGTCATTAGGCCCGATTCCTAATATCGCTGCGGAATAGAACGATCGTCGTCTCACGCGCAATAAAGACCATATTCCGTGAAAACTGCTGAGAATGTTTATCGAGTTATCGAGAGCATAACGATGTTTAACCAACTCTCACACTGAGAGAAAAATCGGGGATGGAGCGAAGAGACATGAGAGGTTGGTCCAAACAAATGTGGTTGGCTCGATGACGATTTAGGTGGCTTAAAGACCGAGAGGTTGACTTCACAATGTAAGGTTGGCTCAACCTCTCGGTGAGGTTAAATACGGCGAAACTCATGGCGAACTTGAATTCAAAGATCTCATGGCGAACTTGAATCCAAAGATCTCATGGCGAACTTGAATCCGAAGATCTCATCGAGGCTGAGCCAATCTCGGAGAGGTTGAGTCACGCTTATGTCATTAACTCATCCTCTCGGTGGTCGAGCCACCTAAATCGTCATTGAGCCAGTGATATTCGGTTGGCTCAAGCGCTCATGTATCTTCGGTCCATCCCCGTTTTTCTCTCAGCGCATGCTCTTCGGATCGATATCAGGCGATAAGGGTCGAAGATAAGAAAAAATGCTTCCCATGAAAAATGTTCCGGGGTATTTGCGGATATCTCCACTCTTTAACGAGATGTCGGCTCCCGAACGATTCAATACGGCGGAAGTGGTCTCGATGCCGCAAAACACACGTCGGGTCCTTCGCCTAGGATGCGGGGGGGGGCGAAAGAGACGTCTGAGCGACGTCGAGTATTTGTCCGCATCAAACCGGCTGCGAAATTTCATTTTGCTAATGCGAGCGGAGTGCTACGCGAGCCCGCTGTATCCCCCGGTGTTCGAAGGAGTAATAGAGAAATGGCGAGTAAGGAGAGAACCGGTAAGGACGAGACAGTCCGTACCGGCCTGCGGGAAGCCCCGAGACGCATCCGGCGCTTCGGTATTCGGGCACGGAGTGATACCCTCGAGAGAGAGATTTATCGTTGCTGCGACCGGAAGCGCTCGGCCAACTGCTCGAAACTTCGGTCCACACACGTGGCGAACGAAACTACGAGTAAACGGGACTCTATCGAGTGCCATCAGCTAATAAGAAGCTCTGCAGCGCGCTCTCAGCAGAACCGGAAGTCTCTGAAAATATTTTAAAAAAACGGAGATTTCTAAGTTTGAGGTAGTAATATATGATTGAAATTTCATGTTCGTAACTTACGACGCAAATATTGGTTCACCTGCGATATTCAAACTCACCGGAAATATTCGTTATTTCAATTGGCAGAGAGCAAAGTTTTGAGACTCACCTGGAACATAAACGGAGAAAAACAACATTAGTAAATGATCAAGCGTCGCAATTAAATATTTTCGATTCATATTTATGATCTTGAAATAAAATTTATTATATATATATATATATATATATATATATATATATATATATATATATATATATATATATATAGTTTTTACATATTTGAATTTTTAAATTAAATTTTCTTGTCACTTGTTTCTCCACGAGAATGACAAATCAACCGAGCGACAATTTATTCGAGGCGGAGCCATCGGTCCTTAAAGTACAAGCGGCAGATGTTCGTGTAACGTTGGTACAGTATTTTCCAGCGGGAACGAGGCTATCATCCCGGAAGTGGATGGCGAACGAGAAGATCAAGCTGGTAAACGTTCGCGGGGGAGGCCGGCTTTCGGGATGCCTGCCGAACACAGTTGGCGGCTGATGTTCTCAACGATCCGTGGCAGCCACCAAGCAGCGTGCCATTACGTAACCGCACGCGGTGGAGCCAGCGAACGTCCGCCTTCCAGGCATCCCGGGGACACCGGAAACGCCTCCGTGTTTCGCTTGCCTTCCCTCAGCGAGCGAGCGTGATCGAGGGAGATGGAAATTTTATAAACGCACGCGGAAATGAAGGACGTATAGATGGAACGGAATAGGGGTGCCACATTGGCTGGCATTATTCGTAGCCACCGTGGCCGGGTACTTAATACCCCACGGTGAAATACACAGCACAGTCAATAGCCACCTTGCGGTGAATCGATTAACGCGATTTCCGGACGGAAGAAAACGCCTGGGAACACCACGAAGAGATATTTCAAGGAAATTTTTTTTTTATGTCTTAACTTTCATCGGATTATTATTATTATATTTTTATTTTAAAAGAAAATGGCTCGATTAAGGCTTGCCAAATTTTGGTGAGATGAAATGAGAGTCGATATTTCTGTTCGAGGGTTTTTTTTTGTATTCGAAAGTTTATTTTACGGGCTTAATACTCACGGTGAAATACACCGTACAGTCAATGGCCACCTTGCGGTGAATCGATTAACGCGATTTCTAAACGGAAGAAAATGTTTGTCTTAAGGGGAACTTCGACATCATTTTCAACGGATTATTACCATTACTTTTTTTTATTGAAAATGGCTCAATCTTCGTCAGATTTTTGTAAGTTCAAAGGAGAGTTGACATTACTGTTTCAAAAATTTTTTTAATGCATTCAAAGGTTTCTTTTACGGGCTTAAGGGGAGCTTTGTCTGAATTTTTTCATTTTTTTTACAGTCCGACTAATTATCGCAAACTTTTTACAGTGTGCCGAGGATTGATACTTCTGTTTAAGGGTCTTTTCATTTTATTTTTAAATAAACCACGGGTTAGTTTTTTTTCGTTGAGTGCCTTCAAAGGAAGTCAAGGACTGTGACGATTATCAAGACGATAGGCAGAGAATCTCGGCTCGTGCGTTCGAGATCCGCCCTCCTCAGGTTCGATTATCCCAGATTTGTCAGAAGGGGAGAGAGGGACTTGCCAGAAGGGGTGGTCCATAGAACGGAAACGACGCGCTCTCGCAAGTTTCTCTATCGTTCACGATAGAATTCTCCCGGGGCGTTGGTTAACGGATAACGTTTTAGATTGAGAGAACTCAAATCCGAATGGAGCGAAGGCCGGGTTGGCTTGTTCGATGCTACTATTGTCGTAGAGTTTCACAATCGAAATTGTCGCAATCCCGTTACAGGACGCTCCATTCGTTCGTCGAGAGATTGATCTCTCTCGGGTCACGAAATCCTACTGAATTTCATCCTCCAACTAAATTTACACCGAATCCTGTCTAGGTAAAAATTGACCCACTAACGGCTGCGTAAATTTAAAGCCATTCGACCACAAATGGCACGATTCGACGAAGTTCAAACAGTTCGACCAAAGATCAAATGTTGTTTATTATTAATAGCGTTTTTTTTCTTAAGATCGTTACAAAAATTTCAATGTAATTATAATCATATAGAGTATTAGATTATATACTAGTAATATATAATTATAATATTAAAATCATTATTTTAAAGCCAGAGTCCAGGTCGTAAAACAGCCGCCCTTACAGCGCAGCTTGCACCACCTTACGGATTTAATATTGGGACAAACAAATTCCTGATAATACGCCTGAAAATGCCCAAAAAAAGACCACTCTACCCTTGACTGATCTTGACCTCTCAATCCCAAACTTTCCTTCGCCCCCACGACAATTATGACGATGCGATTATAATAATCGATTGATCGGCAAATTAATTAAGGAATTAGTTAAAAGGAAAAAGTCTCCGATGGCTAATCCGCAAGGCGAGGGTCTGATCGCGAGGTCGGTTCAGAGAACGCAGACGAGTGAGGCCCATCCGCCTCGGCCACTTGACCCCTGGATAATCTCGGTGGAATTCCGTAGTTTTCCCGAGGCGTAACGAAAGGGTTCTGCATGGCTCCGCACCGGCGAGGGAGAGCGATAACGGAAATGCCGACTCGGCAAGGTATTTTCCATTCCGGTTCATGGCTCGACGGAGCCGGAGGTTGCAGGCGAAAGCGGAAAGGGCTGCGGATCGACGATCAACCGAAATGTGTAACTTTCGGTAGTTTCCCGGTGAAACGACGACGAAGACCCTTTGCGGCGGCGATGGGAACGGTCCTTGCCCCGCCGAGCGACGCACGATAGCTAAATTGAACTTTTCGGAGGCTGTGTGCTCGGGCGCGATGGAACGGGAGAAGAGGGATCGAGAGAAACGACGAGAGCAAACACTTCGCAATTGATGATCTGTGCAGTGGCGATGTGGAGCGGGAATTAGTTAACTAATTCCTGATATACGAAATCCCCGAAGTCCCACCAGAGTATGTTTTACCGTTATTTTGGAAAAGGGAATTAATTTTGTTTTACTGCACTGGAAACAATCAGCGTGACTGTCTTGTGCCAGATATTTTTTTTTTTTTTTTTTTTTTTTAAGAATCGTTGCAAAACAAGTTTTTTACATCCGGTACTGAGAATTAAAATTTGAGCGGGGAGCGAACTAAGACCTGGATTCGTTATCGGCGGGAAAAATATATCGAACACAGCCCTAAAAGGTCGTATAAAAAAGAAAAAATCTACTAATTTAGAGAAAATTTGAATTTTGTGATATTTTCTAATTTTGGTGTTATCGATACAGAGCACAAGCTAGTTCGAAAGTGCTGTCTGCCTTTTTCTTTTCGCGCCCCAGATTCTGACGAAAATGTTTTTTTTTTTTGTCAGCGTAAAGTCAAAAAGGAACCCGCTGCTTTTTTTTCAAAAATTTGCTTAAAAAAAAATCCTCCAACGTGCGGCCGATCACGATTCGTACCGGTTGATCGAGCATAAACTACTGCACCGCATGGTGGAGACCGGGAGACCCTTCAATTTACTGCCGTCGACGATCGATCCTACAGCCCTCGGGGCTAGACATTGACGATTCAACGCCGACGGTATCTCGGGCGATGGATAATATCGGCTGCACTAATATCTATTGCCCCATCGATGCTCTCTACCTGTTCCATGATTTAGGACACTCGCGCGCGTGACCGACGACGATCGGCATGTGCGTGCGTCCATTATTCGTTGTTGTGTGCACGACTAGTAGCCGAGCTGCGCAATATTAAACGGTATGTCACACGAATACCCGAGCAATAACTCGAGAAGCCCGAGGCCTCCGTGATTGCGGCTGCTTTTCAACGCTGATTGACAGCTCGACTGTTGGATAAGAATCAAACGCTCGGTTTCACACGCTACCGATATCATCGCCTCAGTTTCAATAATAATTATCAATAATAGAAATTTATACATAGAAAAACTGTGCAAAAGGTATCATTATGATGGCTATGATTTTTATGCTAATTATGATTATTATTGTTAATATATAATAAATTTATGTAGATAATTCAGACATATCAGTAGTAAAATAACAAAATACACCAATGAGTTTAATAAACTGAGGAAAAAATTTAATTAATTAATCCACCCGAATATGGCGAAAACCTTGGGCTGAAAGACTCCGATCGATGGCGGATTGGCAATGTGTATGTGAACGTTGTAACTATTACATAGAGAGATGTATCAGATATTGTATAAACTACATGATATTGTCAGTAGATGCACTTTTAATGTTATTATTATTATTATTATTATTGTTATTCGAGACTGGTCGTGTCGTAGACGGTCATGAGTCAACGCGATATTACTCCACACACTGATTGAAACAGGTTGCCAGTAGTTTCGAGCTTGGCATCATGCGTGACTGGAATATATTACGTTCATACACAGAGAAAATAAAACTGAAATCGGGCTGCTTCGCAGCCTAATTATATCGCGAACTTTGCGGCCAATTATTATTATTAATAACAGCGTATTAAAATTGGTTGTCAGAACTGGACCGAGGGAGTTCGAGGCGGAGACGAGAATAATAATGCAAAGTAGCTTTAAAATGAATTAATATAACTGACGTGCAAACGTAAGGGGAGCGTTTAAATTGTACGTTATTGCAATTTATACATCTTTCATGCGTGTTATTAATTTCACAGAAAACATTTGTTTTTCATTTTTTTTTTTGCGTTCTCTAGAGCGATGAAAAAAAAAAAAAAAAAAACAGAATTTGACGTCAATATCGTCTCCGCCGCTGAAATTGCGAATTCCAGTCGCGGATCTCGGGAGCGAAGGGTCAAAGCCTCGGGAATTCCGAAATAGGCGGTCTATTAGTGGAATAGCGAGAAACGAGGGTGAGCACGAGAAACGGAGAAGAAGAATGGCTTCGAGGATTCGGTAGTGAACCAGTTTGAGTACATTTTCGCTTCTCGTCCGTGCACCGACGGGATACCCTCACATTCGCGAACCAATGACTCAAGTAACTGGACCTCTTCTCTTTTTCTCGTTTCTCCATTTTTTGTTCCAAATAATGATAATAATAATAAGTTAACATCATTATTGTACAACAATAATGATTATTATTAATTGTAACGATAGATCATTATAGATTATTGTTTTTAGTACTTATTATTGTTATATAACATATTGGCAGAATTCAATGTAAGCAGCTTGTAAAAGAAGAAATCCGTCAAACAAATAAATTAAAAAAAAAAAATTAATATCATACAATCATAATTATAAGATTGGAGGAGAGAATAGTGACTTATTGGATGCGGCTCGGCTTCGCACGCTGCGACACCACTGAAATTGTAGCGCCGACAAATAATGCTGGTCCCTCGGCGAAGGCGCTACACTTGTGGATAAGAAGGCCGCGTCCGCAAAAGCTAACCGCTGAGCCTAAGAACCCGAGGAGGTTATACAGGCGAAACTGTCTAACGAAAATAATTATAAGATCGGTGTTCGAGAGTATTTATTATTGCGCAAAAAATATATTAATTCTCGCCGGGAGGCGCATTCGCTTGTTTCGAGCATTCTATTCTTCGGATAGATAATTATAAACGCGCGTTCGACGCGCCGCATCGGTATAGGTACACTATATATAAACCCCGATGCCACTGGCGTGTTGGCAGCGTCGAAGAGGCTTCTGTCATCTGTCACGCCGAAGACGGGGTTGGTCTGCTCTCCATCCACGGTGGACCGGGATTACGTAAAAGCGTGACCGCCGCGAGGCTCCTCGCGCAGAATAGAAGAGAAGAGGACGGTGGAGCGAGCGCGGGCAGCGATTCGAGGAGCAGAGCGGAACGCAGACGCGAGCCACTCGTGAGGTTCTTGTCTTAAGAGGAAGAGGCTGCTGCTCGACGCCGCTTGTGCACTTGCCGGGAGCAGCGGCTGCGAACGTCCCTCCGAGTGCCAAACACTAGAAGCCACGCACCGATCGCGACATATTGTGTGGAGATAATTGAGCGCCAAGAATAATCCGAACGAGAGAGGCCTCTCTCGAGTTGCGATGCGCGCGCAGCCGGACGTCTCGCACCATTCGCTGTTCATCATCCGTTTCCACGGAGCTCTCCTTGTGTACGCGCGCATGTTTCTCTCGTTGGAGAGACTCTTGAGATTTTTATTTATTTATTTTTTTATTTGGTAACTCATGCATATAAAGTGCGCAAGTGCCGAGATGATATTCGCCTTCGATGTGACTGCACTTTTCGTGACTGTCGAGAGTGGCGAAAGTGACGCTTTGGAGCCAAGTGTTTCTGTAAATACTCGCCGCGCACATCCGACCGATGTTACTTTACGCAAGAACTTTACGCACGCTGAAGCGTGCGTAAAGTACGTCGCTCCGCATGCTTTATTTTTTTTCAAGAGTTTCGATCGTTTATGGCAAATTGTCAGTGTGTTTGTCTGTCAGTCGGACGGACGCTGAGAATTTGCCTTTCCGCGGACAGCTGTAGCGGCGTTCTTGAGAAAAATTCATTACAGTTTACGTTACCGACCGAGCGAGGCCGGACACCATGCGAAACTTGCGTTACCGCGCCTCAAGAGCGAGAGACAAACCGTTATTGGCGTTCGCAGTAGAGTGACAGAGACACCACAAGAACTTTTCACATGGCGTTGAAACGAGGCGAAACTCAGTCGATGACAAAAACTGTAATGGCTGGCATCGGAGATGTTAGAGATTTCGAATAATGCAAGCATCTCTCTTACTCTCATATGTCACGTGGTACATGTTTCAATTCACATTAAGAGCACGTGTGAATACCTCGATCAGTAATAAATACTCTAATTAACTTTTCTCACATATTCCCGCATTCAAGATCAAAAGAAAAGTCTCATCGAAAGCCGAGATGATATTCGCCTTCGATGTGACTTTTTTTTTACCCTACGTACGAGAGCCCGTGAGAAAAGTTGATTACAGTTTTTGATACCGACTGAGCCCGGGATGAACGGAGAGGTGTTTAATATGGACTTAACAGCCACGGCTCTTTCCCGTTGAAAGATAATTATTTTCACATGAAAAAAAAAAATACATAAAAAACAATGCTGCATCGGCGCCCGAGTGTTTAGCGAACGGGAGGGGGGGGGGGGGGCGAAAAGTGGCCGGGAGAAAAAGCGGGAAGCCCCGACGAGAGTTTATTAGCGTTGGAACCGCCGTACTATAATGCGAGCGGTCCCCTCGGCCGGAGATCTTCGACGATTGAGTTACGGTGCGAGCACGCGGCACCGACTCGGAGGCTGAGATATCTCGTCGGTTATGAGACGCGGAACCACCAGACGACGAGCTCTAATTAATGTTTACGCGGTTTCCTTGGCTATAGCTTTTGCCACACGTGTTCGTAAGTGTACGTGTGGCTTTTTCGTGTATTTCCATTCGGATATAGATGAATATATGTGCTTGAATTCGTATGCACATTCGAAAGTGCCGCGCGTGTTAGCGGCAACGATTATAGAGTCGTTAGACAAATATACATCGAGAGGATACACAGTCTCACGGGGCCACGGGCATTCGTAACCCTTCTCGTTATATAGCTCTGCGGTTAATATGTGTGTACGTGTATATTGAAGAAACCCTCCATCCTCTGCCGTTCAAATAACTGAGCGCTCGATGGATACAGGGCACAAGTGTTATTGCTTGTTACCGTCGGCATTTCAGACCGTACCATCTTTGGGCACACGTAACTGGAGTATATATATTTATTTTATATCAATTTAAATAAATGAAAATAAACAGAGTAGCTGCAATATCTACGATAGAACGTAATCGAACTTTCACGAGCGTAAAACATTGAGGAGGAATGAAAATGAAAGTAAAATCGAAGACAAAAAAGCATTGCTCGTTGGACGAAATAAATTTGCAGCTCAAACTTTCACCCCATTCAGAATGATATTTTTTATCAAAATTTTCTTTCACTTATTTTTTAAATTGAATGGTTGACTATACTAGTATATAAATACACTATACTAATATATATATATATATACTTTTTTTGTCAATCTCTGGTTGAATGAAAAAAAATTTGAATAGCAAAGGGTGAGGACAGAAAAGGGGAGAAAAGTAAAATTGGTCATCGGCTAACCGAGGAATGTGTTTTCATTAAAAAAAAAAAAAAATTTCATTTTTTTTTTATGCGCCAAAAGCAATTACATTTCATTGACGACTATAAGAAATAATAACGACATGAAGCCGCAGGAGAATTGAATGGAATAAAAAAAAGATAACAAAATAAAAATAAAAAAAAAATTGAATTGACATAGCCGGGTGGCCTGGCTGTCGGGATATCGAGCTAGACACGCGGGTTTTATGGTTCGGGGACGATGAAAAAAAAAAAAAAAAAAAAAATGAAAATAAATATTCATAACGGGACACGTTGAATAGAACTGACGTTGCGCGAGCCTATATCGTACCTGTGTGTATTACGTTTCGCCACTGTATATTGAAGGGAGAAGAGGGGGAGTGGTTGGACTTTTCAACGGTTCAGCGACGACACCGATCGCGTATGCCACACACGCCGCAGACGAGATTTCTCGAGCCCTTTAATTCAGTTACACATCCATGAGGGTGGGGAGGAGAGGGGGGGGGGGGGGTGAAGGGGGTTCGAGAGGATCGAGAGGGATGTTCGATAAATCGTTACAAGCTGTGCGAAGCTTTCACGAGGGTGGATTCCCAATCCGGCATCAGGGATGACCGGCGCCTCTCTCGCTGATATTACTATCGAAAATAGATTAATGTTCGCGAGAGGTAAATTCGCCGTGTACCACAGACTCGCAGATTCCGATACATGTGGAGTTAATGGGAGTCAGCCGAGAGCATACGTTTCGTGGATTTTTTTATTTTTTGTTTTCAAAGTTTCACTGTACTTTAGGCCCAAAAAGACCAGCGGATTCGTGTTCATCGGGAAAAAATACGTCGAAATACGTGGCAGTTCATTTTTAAAAGAGAACAAAAAATTTCGTCAAAAAATTGCAAGGTTACCCCTTTCGAGTCAATTTTTCGCGTTTTTCAGCGTTCTGAAACTGCCCGATAAAACGCTTCTAGAACTTCGGACATGATCCTATCTCGTGTATTTTTTCCCGCGGAACACGACGAGCACCTCGGATTTTCCCTAGCTCCATTGGGAGCCGAGATATCGACGTTTGAAAATCACGAAAATCGACGTTTTTTGAAAAGTGGCTCAAAAATTTAAAAATCGTTGTTCACTCGATTTTTTTTGTTTCAAGGCTGTATTAGACGTATTTTTTCCCGCTGAACACGAATATAACAATTATTTTACTCCCAGCCTAATATTTTCCATTTTAATCACAAAAATACGATTTTTGATGCATAAAATGAAGACCTTTCTCACTTTCGGCCACTGTACTAGATCCATACATCCCAAATTTAGTTGTTATACATCCAGTCAACCTCCACTCACTACCCCAAGCTCCAGTCGTCGTAATCCAGTCGATTAGACTGTTACCAACGATTGGAAACGAAGAGTTTGGACGTTTTGAAAAAATGTTGGCCCTGAACATGGCCGTTTCATTTGAAAATTCATCTCCAAATTTGGTACTCGTGGAACTCCGCCTCTTCCGATTAAAAAGAAAAAGTACTTTGTACTTAAAGTACTTGCGGTACTTAGTATTTTAAGTAGCTTTTTTTGTACTTGACTTTAAGAAATCTTTTTCGCATCATTTGATAATTTGTTTTTTTTCATTTTCATATCTTTTTCAAGGTATAGTTAAATGAAAACAAGAAATTTAATTACATGAAATTTGAAAAAAATTGAATATTTGTCCATAAGTTTTTTGAAAGTGTTATAAAAATTTGGAAACGATTAGTCGTCCTCTTTGAAAGACCAAAGTTTATAACGTTTCGAAAAATACAATCAATATATGTCTCTGTTTCTTCGCCATGCCAATTTGTACAGACATAAAAATGCAAACAGACGGACGGACATACACACTTTGCAGTTTACACACCGAGCGATCGAAAGGCGAGACGGCATAAAAACTCAACTTCCGTTCATCGCGCATCCGCTGGCGCGTCATGCATGAGCGAAGAACCGGACTGAATTATTGTCCATCTACAGGCGCGCTATAGCGTCGCTGCGGTAGCCCATTCGCGGCTCACCTGTTTGCACATTGTCGCTGACACACTGGCTAAAACTTCCACAGATATAAAAAAAAAAGTATGAGAAAAGCACTGAGTGCAGAGTCGGTACAGTCGCGTGTTTCAACGCAAATCGACGAATCTATTAACCCCTGACCCCCGAGTGACCCGGCCTCGCTGCCCGAGCCGAGCGGGGTGGGTGCACTCCAATTACACCCTCGTACCTCCTTAGATCAAACTTCAACAAGGGCTCGACAAGAAAAAAAAAAAAAAAAAAATTAAAAAGACGTAAAAAAATATATTTTTCTATTTACCTCACGCGAAAATGTAATTTAGAGTTCGAACTTAAAAAAAATAGAATATAGTTTTTATAGCTTTATAGAACTATATAATAAAGCTATATAGAATATAGCTTTATAGTTTTTATTTCTAATGAAACTATGTCAATTTTTGTAACTATACAATCACAGTCATAAAGTTTTATACCGATATAGTTACTCGACTTACTTTCTACAAAGTCTTGCTAATTCTTTTGTTTTGAAAATTCAAATTTATATAATTCTTACGTATAAGGGTACATAAATTTATATGCGCTTTTGTTTTGTCTCGATATTATTTTTGTTGCAGGTAAATGTAAATTTTGCTATTTTAGTGGCAGTTCATTTTAATGATTTAATGCTTTTGAGGATAAAAGATTTTTTCTTAATTTATTCAGTTCTTCGGCCTGCACTCGGGGTGGGATATACGGTCCATTTACGACAATGCACACGCGGCCCTCTTTATCGCCCGTAACGCACCGCTGTCCCAGGGCGTTACTATATACTTTGCTGTTTAGTATACCGTGGAAACACGCATGCGATGTATCGCGAGTCTCCGCAGTTTACCAGTAGGTTAATATTAAATAGCGACCTGAATACGACCGCCGGGTGAAATAGCTCTCACGTGTGTACGCGAGACACGGCTTTAACACGTATGGACGAAGTACATTCTTGTTTGTATATTATACCGCCATGCCATTTTCAATTAATTTATTGCACGCGCGTGCACGTCTAACCGGCGACGCTGGACATCGCGCGGATTTCACATGCGGCGAGTCGTTATCACAAAGATAAAAGAAAACACTTTTTTTAATTCCATCGTTACGTCTGGCTAGACGAGCATTTTTTTTTTAGATCGACATTTTTTTCTCAATCCGGATAACGGATTAAAAATTCGAAACGTCGAAGTTGGGAATTAATTTTTTTTTTACATTCTCGTATAATATCAAGTATGTAAGAGGGGAAGGTACTTTTTTTTAAATTTAATGCAAAAAATTGCGCGTCCCAGTTAAAAAAAATAAATGTAATGCATTTATCTTCCGCAGTGACACAATTACCTTGGCGCCGTAGAAATAAAGAGAAAAAATAGGCCGGGTACTGCAAAGATAACCAGACATTATATCTCATTAAACAAAATGGTTCCATTAGGTTCAACAGGAACAAAAAAAAAAGAGCATAGTAATAGCCATAATAGCCTTCGCGCTCGAGTTGTAAGATTTGCACTGTTAAGGTCTGCATAAGGTCAGAGACATTTATCTCGCACAAATTGATATAGATTGTATATCGTTGTCCCGTTGCGCCTCGATGCTCGCCGCGATGACTATTATTCTAGATCAATGTCTTCGGTCTTCTCTTGCGAAGAGAAAAAAAAAAAAAAGATCGAGAATTCAATGCCCAGTTGCACACAGGTGTACAAGTTGCAACTGCGTAATCTATTACGGTCTTTATGAATGTGGAGTGAGTTTAGTCCTTACAGCGAGCAATGCCTGTCGAGCACTCTGCTCGTGGTCCGTAAAGGTCTTTTCTACAAAGTTCTGTTTCTGACTCGCCTTGAGCCACATCCCAACGCGGTTATCAAATGGTCACAGCCCGCTAATCGGGAACGTCGATACGCGCGTTCTGCGTCCGTATAAATCTGATACATATATTTCAATGGCTCGAGTGATTCTAGTCAATAGCCGAAAGGAGAAAGGAGTCTTCGATCGTCGCGTACTTCGCATTACCGGCCGGTCGATCAACTTTATTGATATAGATTTTTTGAAAATAAACTCGAAAAAATATTATAGTAATTAAAATTCAGCAGTACTTTAATACTGGCTTTTTTGATTTTTTTTTTATTTTCACTGAAAAATCATTTTTCGACGGAGACAATTTTTGTCTGTGATTTAGTATTAAATTCATGGTGAAAGTTTGGTATTTTTTTTTACCATCGACTTTGGTAACGGAAAATTGAAATTGGTTGTTCGAAGAAATTTAGATTTTTTTTTTGGGCCAAACGGAACGTGCAAGAGATCGAAGGACTGAAAAGTTTCGTCGGGTAAATTTTGACGTTTCGACAGAAACTTTTACGACTCGAGAGGCTCAATGTTTAATGCAACAATATGTATATATGGATGCAGTTTGATTTTACGGGGATACATAACGTCTCGATCCACCAGTGTTTCGCTATACCTCAAGGAAAGAAACATATCCATACATATTGCACCTGGGATGCACGCTCGTAACCGATACCGAAATAACCGTAAGCGAACTTGTGCATAAGATCCCGACGAATTTATTACGCCGCATCGGCTATGTACTTTGCACACGCTTCCGGCTTGTCGAGTCCACGTGCTCTGCCATACTCGCGGCTCGAACGGAATAAGCACATGCCAACGGAAATGGCGATATTAAACTCACGGTACATTAAACGGTAATTTTTTAATTTTTTTTTTTTTTTTTAAGTTACATTACATTTTAATCTCCTATTAGATATTGTATGGTAAAATTATTCGAAATTTTGTCCCTCGAGTTAAATTTCAATTCGTCACAGTTTGGAAATAAAAATGATGAATATTAATTAATTTGAAAATATACTAAAAAGAATAATAAAAAAAAAAAAATTGCAAGAAATGAAAATGTTTGCGATTACGATTATCCTCTAATGTTGTGTAACTTCGATATAAAAAGAATTGTAAAAATTGCACCATCGATTATGGTATTTTTGTTAGCATTATCATTGTCATTTGCGTTCGCCGTCCGTCTCTCATTTCGGCGCTGCAATACGGGCACATTCTCGGGCCTCTTATCGCCCGCGTTGTACAAACGCGAAAATTATAGCGGTTTGGCTATTCAGGATATAGGCGCAGGGAGATAAAGCTCGATACCGGTGCGATATGCAGGTACACACGTAGATATGCAGATTCACGATAGGAGCCGCGATTTATCGAACCCACCGGCTCGCCCGGGAGCTACGTTGGCATAAGTATCCACTGTACGGCACAGCGGTGGTCGGACCGACGGTGAACGTGGTGTGGTGTACCGAAAATAAACCCGTAAGAAGTTATGCAGCAAAGCCCGCGAATTTATGAGACAAACGTTGCGCGCGCACAAACACACACGTTTCGATTTGTTCATGCAACAAGACTCATCAAAGAACTATAGGCTGACTCTTTCCTCGACGTCGTTACGACCTTACATACACACACACGGGGCATTGCGCAGCGCAAAATAGCCTCTGGCAATGTAAACAAACATTCCACCTTCCACCTCGAACCTTCACCTGTTTTACGGTTTTCGTATTATTATTCTTCTTTGGTTCTTTCGATTTTTCAGCAAACTTCGCTAAACACCGCCCTAACATCGTGCTCGGCGAAGTTTTATCTTGCGAAATAAAATTGCTTCATTCCAGAAAGATATTTTCAGAGGTTTATCTCGATTTTCATTTCTTTTATCGAACGTGTGAGCTCGCGATAAAATAAAATAAAATGTCGCGGGAAAAGTACGAGACGTGCTAACGGATATTGTGGCAAAATTGTGCGGTATATTTTTGCTATGACCACTTTTTCTTTCGTCTATCCGGATCGTAACTTCGCTAAACGACGATAGAACTTCGTGCTCGACGAAGTTTTATCTTGTGAAATAAAGTTGCTTTATTTCTGAGAGACATTTTTAGAGGTCTATATCGATTTTTTTATTAATTTTTTTTTCTCTCTCTCTCTCATCGAACGTAAGCTCGGGATAGAATAAAGTAAAATGTCGCGCAAGTACGAGGAGTACGAATGGAAAATGGATAATGCGACAAAATTATGTGATATATATATATTTTTTTTAATGGGCACTTTTATCTTTCGTCTCTGTCCGTTGCGTATGCCGGTCGATGTCCGACGCAGTTACTGTACCTGACTCTGGCGCGAGCAGTCAAGGTCGAGAAATTCTTTTTGATGACGTAGTCTCGACGATGATGCGAGATAAACGCGAGGAATAATAATAACCTCTCATTGAGTAATTATGGAACTTCTGCGCATGTTTAATGCGCAATTTTCACGATAATATTAGAATTGTCAGGAAGTTTGAGCCGATATGTATCTATGTCAGTCGCAAACTCATAAGGCCGATAGCTTCGAGTTTGCCGGCCTTAGTAATCAGCAAATTGCAAAGAGCGTTCATCGTGCAGTTATAGATAAATATCTCAACGTCTCTTGTGATTTCCTTTTACCGCAATAATGTATTAAAACGAAAATTGACGAGACGTTATTAGACTTCGCGTAATCGATTCTCAAATATATATATATATATAATTAAAAATATTGTTATCCGAAAATCTCACTATTTCTTTCGGATAATTTATTTTTCATTTTTTTTTTTTGTATTCCTGCAAAGATTCCAATAGAATTATTTTTCCAATTTCTCGAGCTGAGAGCCCGGAGGAAGGTCGCACGACGTTTCTCATCCTCGTTCGCAAACGAAATGACCGTAGCATGACGCATTGACCGTTTATGATGCGAGCGCACATCCACCTTCGACAAACGTATACACTAATAATAATCCTATATTGTTTCTGCAAACCGCGAATACGTTTCGCTATAACGCGGCAAGGACACACGAGAGATTTCAACGCTGGCAGAGCGACGACATACGCTTCCCTCAGACTACGATAATACATGTTTTATCAAAAATTTATATTCCATATTGGATCCACGTCCGAGCGACAAAAAATATTTCTGGGAGCAAAGTCGACTTGCGGCGCGAGAATTTACTTTGCAACTTTCGAACCGGTAAGCGTAACTCGCCGCATGTTCAAAGTATTATCCACGCGCATATAAATAATAATAATAATAATAAATAACAAAAGATAACAAACAAAAAATATGCGTGAAACTGCAGAAGCGATTTTTGTTTTATACTCTTTTAAAAGTTATTTGAAACATTTAAACCGGCTTGCGGCGCGAGAGTTTACTTTGCAACGTTCGAATCGGCAGCCGCAACTAACTGCACGTTCAAGGTGCATAATATATAAGCACAATATCCATGTCAAAAAAAAAATAAATAAATAAACAAAGCACGAAATAAAAAAATATCGGCGAGACTGCAGAACCGATTGTTCTTTACTTAAATAAAAAAAAAAACTCGCCAATTTATTTTTACTTCATACTTTGTCTCAAAAACTTATTTATTTTTATTTATTTTTTTAAAATTTTGTTTCGTTCCCTCGTTTTCTCTATCGCGCCGCTGTTTTCATATCTGCCGGAAAGCCCTTTGTTTCGCTGCGTAACTGCCGGAATATTTTGGTCCGCCGTGCGACGAGCGAAGCGAGTCGACGAGAAAAAAAAAACAAAAAAAAACAAAAAAACGACAGAGAAAACAAAAACAAAAAAGTATATGTACGTGAAATCGGAAAAGCATCCTTGATTATGCGGGTCTCGCGTTTCCATTTCGTTTCTACCTCGTTGTCCGCGTTTCGCGATAAGCCGAGCGACCGTTGTTCAGTTTTCCGCACGTGTCAAAAACTCGTGGAAAAAAAAAATAGTGAAAAAGGTTGAAAGAAAAAAATGAAAAAAAAAAAAAAAAACAACAACCAAGCGAGCGTCGAAAAGCCTGCGTCACACAAGGTTCGAACCTCGTACCTTGTGACCTCTGCTTGTCGATTACCGAGCGGCGCGCTATCGCGAAAAATATGACGACACTGTCTCGCCAGACTTTTCCTCTTTTCTCGATACCTCGTTGCGGTGTTTTTTTTTTTTTTTTTTCCCCTCTATCATCCGTCGGCGCCGAGGATTCGAGAATCTCGGCGATACCGTAAATCGAAGGATTCGTCGAAGGGAAAAGGGTCCGTAAATAATGGGATATGGAAGTCGAGACTCCGGGATCCTCCGCATGCGAGAATAGCGCGAGGATCATGGTGGAAAAATCTCGTGCCGTACGGCGAGAGGGAAATTGGGAGGGGGGAGCTTGAAAACGGTTTCTGCTCGGGATAAGATCGCCGGAAATTCGATTTTCTGCAAACGAAGAGGAGTAACGATACGATCGACTCTGCGAAAACAGATGTCGAATCGGCGGAGTAACAAAAAAAAAAAAAAACGTTTACGCTATATGTTATTTTTAAATCCTTTCGCTCGGCGCGCTTGTCATTTTTGCATTTCGAAACTGTGGGGCAGAGCGAGGCAAAATGGGACAGCGGGGCAAAATGCATGGGCAAATATGAGATCGGCGAACATTCGCCGTCGGGACGATCGAGAGGCCAGAAAGAAAAACAGACAAAAAAAATTACTGACATTTTAAATAATTCTTTAAAACTCTGTCCGGCTCGAGCTATAGAACTTCGAATCAACTGCCTCGAATTATTTTATTTGTCGAGAAAGTCGAAACGTAATTTCGAAGAAGGCAAATAGGTTAAATTTCCAAGCTTATGTTATGTTCACTAAAAAAAAAAAAAATAAAAAAAATTACAATAAAAACATGACATTTGTAACTGTGCGCGGCGCTTATGCATTATTCCCCCCCCCCCCCCCCCCCCCCGGAGATCGTATTTAACTCGAATTAGCGTCAGGTTGAAATCTCGAGTTCCGCGTGTATTCGCCGTCGGGAGGATCGCGAGGCGAGAAACAGAGTTGGGAAAGACGACAAAATCCGACAGCCCGAGCGAGTTAAGCGTGTGACACGTGGCTCGGGTATTCCAAGTGCGGGGGGGGGGGGGGGGGGGGGTGAAATTCCATCGCCAAACTGCACTGTGCGAGGACAGGTGCAGCGAAAAAAAACTCCGCGCATATTACGTATTTTACGATATTTTCGATACGGACGAGTAAACACAAAAAAAACGAAAAAAGTAAAAAAAAAAAAAAAAAACCCCGTATGCGAACTGTGTGTTATCCCGTGCGGAGCGCCTCTGCACGACTATATTGATAGCATGTGCAGGAAGGTGCCGGGAACTAAAATTATCGACCTTTCCAATTCCGAGAGAAATCTCGACCCACGACCTTTGACATTCGACTTTCGGTGGAACGTAAAAAAAATTACTATAAAAAAATATGTGTATATATATATATATAAGTGTCGAGGGGGAGTGAAAAGGGGTGCAGAACCCAAAACGTCAAAGGGGGGAAAAAGGGAGGGTTGATCCCTCGGATCATATAACGGAGGTAACCATCTTGTTTCAGTGCTCGTAAAGAAGCACTCCTCTATATTAAATTTTCAACTATAAGACGTCCACCTTAACGTTCGAGCTATAGTTTTTTTTTTTTTTTTTCAGTTTTTTTATTTAATTTATTTTTTTTTCTTCTTTATGTCTCGTCTCGTCTTTACGAACGCTTTGTAATCAGTCGCGGGAAGGCCGTAAAATAAAAAATTCTCTCTGGCTTCGAGCGTCAGTGATACAAGGTGTTAAAAAACGTAATCGGCGATAAAAACTATCGTCTACTCGGCGCTAATATCTTGTCTCATTCGTTTTTTTTTTTTTCGACTGTCTCTTGCACCAAGTCCAGCAGACTGAACTACGGACGAAACAAATTTCTAAGGAATTTTGAAGACGAGTCCAGCGTTAATTTCACGTAGTTTTTTAATTTTATTTGCGTGGCTTTTTTTTATTCCTCAAATATGATTTGTGAAACTTGGCGGCTCTGAATTTAAGCGAAATATCACTAGCGCGTAATCATTTTTTCTTTCACTTGAACAGATTTTTTAAAATTCTTCAGATATGACTCATTAAACTTATGACTTTGATTCTAAGTAAAACAAATTACTGACTTTGTTATATTTTTTTTTTTGTTAATTTGTTACTTTTTGAGGGTCGTAGGTCGGCGCTAATGTCTTCATTCAGTGTTTTTTCCGACTGTTTCTTGCACCAAGTCCCGCAGACTGAACTTCGAACGATGCGAATTTTTGGCGAATTTTAAAAACGCGTCCAATGTGACTTCCACCTCTTTTTTTGTTATATTTTACTCAATTTTTGTTAATTCCTCAAAAATGACTTAGGAAACTTGCCGCTTTGAACGCAAACAAAAAAATGACTCACTCAAAATGACAATCTTATACTTATAAACACTCGCACTCTTTTGTACTTACTGCATAAAGAGTTCGTCCCGTGCAAAGTGTAAATAAATGAATCTTTAATTGAATTCGATTGAATTGTTTTGTTACTCTTCAAATATAGCTCATGAATCTTGTGACTTTGATGATAAGTTAAATAAAGAGCTCGGTCACTTTTTGAGGGTCGTAAGTCTCGCGATATTCTTCCAATATAACTCATGAATCTTGTGACTTTGATGATAAGTTAAAAAAAGAGCTCGGTCACTTTTTAAGGGTCGTAAGTCTCGCGATAGGAAAAGAATAAAGGCGGCGTAACGAAGCTCGTGATGTACCTTTCGAGGCTCGGGAGCGTAGATACCAGGCAGCGGCGCTAAGAGGTGCAATCCCGCGGGATTCGGTATACCGGAAGCTGGATGTCCCGGCGGTATTGGAAGCGGCACGAGCTTGAGGCCCCAAGGCAAGTACCACGGCGCCGTGTGATGCATCCTTCCCTCTCTGTGTATCCCTCACTTCCTTTAAATCCTTGCTTTTTTTTGTGTGTGTGTTTTTTTTTTTTTTTTCGTCTCCTCGGCGTTGCTCGAGACAACGAAATTATTATCGGTCAACTATCGATCGGGTTCGATGAATCGTTTCCGGTAAAGGGCGAATTCAAATTTTCGTCCGCCCAAAATTTATCTCCCACGAAATAACGCGAAAACTACGAAATCTAAGCTACGACGAAGAATCGACGTCGAGTCTAAAATTACTTATTTATTTAATTATCATTTGTTTATTTAATCATTTATTTATTTATTTTTTTTAATACAAATTTTAACGACTCTTGAATCACAGCAATCTTTCTTTTTTTTTTTAATGTCGACCGTCTCTCGAGTATTATCTCAATTATTGTCCCTGCTCGCTTGACTCGCGAGCGAAGGAAGCGTATAATCGAGGGAAAATCAATCGACGATCGTACCGAAGCGTCCGCGATCGAATCACCTTGGCATTTCAAGCGAGATCCGGAACTCGCGCGTTAGCCACGAACGACGCGCAGCGGCATATTAAATCTGACACTTCTTTCTCGCTTCGGACTCGTCGATTATAGGATAGACTTAAGAAAAAAAAAATTATTTTTTTATCTCTTTTTTTTTTTTGTTGATCTAAATTTTCACGATTTTTTTTTCTCATCGACAGAGGGTCACGTGTCGCCGTGATCGAGACTTCGAGCTCCACTGCCCTTCATATCTTCATTAAACTGCCGACGATTTTATTTTATATTTATTCGTGGATTTTATTTATTTATCTTTCAACTGGCGCACTCGATCGCACGTAAGACTCGTTAATCGACGGGCTACCTTTTAATTTTTTTTTTTTTTTATTCCTTCCCCTATTTGGATTATTCTTCAGTGACAAAGAGCGGAGAAACAGTGTCCGACGTGCACGCAACGAGCGCGCCGCGACGACTGAGCAACGAGCGTCGATCCACGCGCGAGCACATGGCGGCGCGGATTCAACGAACGAAGGAGAGACCGGAGTAAACGCGGCGCGTGCCCTCCCTCACCCTCGTACAAACTACTTCTTATCCCACTCTATATCTCGTCTGCAACACGCGTTCTTTTTTGCTTTTTCGTTTGAATTGTCATTCACAATCACTCTGTTTTTAAAAAATGAGCTTCTTTCAACAATTTTGTGATAAAATAAATTAAAAAAAAAAAAGAAATCTTTATTGCGACTGCAAGAAATGCATTTTTTGCTTTTTCGTTTAAATTGTCATTCACAATCACTCTGTTTTTAAAAAATGAGCTTCTTTCAACAATTTTGTGATCAAATTAATTTAAAAAAAAAAAAAAAATCTTTATTGCGACTGCAAGAAATGCATTTTTTGCTTTTCAATGTTATTCGAAAGATTCGTAGTCGAATCGTCTTAGACATATCGTCGGTCATTTTTATCTACGTGAACTGATTCGAACAATTTTATAACATTACAATACAATGAATAATTGTTTATTGATAACTTATTACGAAAAAAAGGAAATAATATCTTTACATTAGATTGTTATTCGAAAGTTCTGATTGACCCATTTTTATTATTCCAAATGTCATTCGAAAGATGCATCGTCAAAAATAACGTCATAAGAATTGTATTTTCTTTTCATAGTTGGTCCAAACAATTTTACAACATTGCAATGAAACAAATAATCGTTTGTCGATAACTTGTTCATTACAAAAAAAAATGTAAACGAAATTTTTACTTTTCATTGTTATTCGAAAGTTTGATTAACCCTTCTTTTGCAGTGAACATGTTATTTCACTTTATTAAAACGATGTTGAAGCCGCGCGGTATCAATGAAATGAGATACAAAGGGGATAAATAGCTTTTTGTCGCTTCCCTATTCCCATTTCGATTTCCTCCCTCCGCGCGCCCACACGAGCCTTTGTAACGCGATGCGCGACACGCCGCTATCCGGACAGGGCGAGAAAGAGAGAGGGAGCGGTGTGGATTTTCATTCCGACTTTCCAATTGTTTTCGATTTATCGCGCTTCGACGCAAGCTTGTGACGGGATAAAGGTGAGGTAAATGCGAAAGCTCGTTTCGCTCAAATCCGACGACTGACAGGAATTCTCCATTCCCACCTCCCTCTCCTTCTTCCTCTGTGTGTCCCTCATTGTCTTTCGACGACAAGCTGACGGGCAGATAGTCCACTATATGGGAATAATGCGGAGCAGAAATTCAACGAGTACACTGCCAATACTCGAAACAAAAAACCAGTTTTACACACTTTACATGCGTCGTGTAATCCTAGAAAAAAAAAAAAATTAAAAATTGTATACACGCTTTCATTTAAAGGTCTGTAATTTATAATGCTCGAAACATGTTTTTTTTTTTTTTTTAGTAGCTTTAATATTTTAGTGAAAAATTGCATCGATGTATTTGTCGAATAAAGAAAGATTACAGTTAGCATATCAATATTTATATGGATAATGGTCCAGCGATTATGAAAATTAAAAATTTCACTTTATCACCGAGCTGTCCGAGATAAGCTCCACAGCCTCAGGCTACCGAGTCTCGTCGTATCTATAAGTGAAGTATGGATAGAAAAAAAAAAGAACGAAAAAATACGAGCTCGAAGAAAAGAATGAGCGATGAAAATCCGTGAAAAAGTGGACACCTCGACACTTTCACACACCTACACTATCAGGGAATTTTTTTTGTTTTTTTTTTCCTCGAAGATGAGTCCCATAGCAAGCACGTTTTACCGAACCACTCGACTGTCTTGGCGGGCGATAGGGAGCGTAATATAGTTATAAAAAAAATAAAAAATAAAAAAAAAAAAAAAAAAAGGCACTCGGCGGAAATCTCGCTCTCGATTCGAAAAATCTCTCTCTTTCGTTCTTTCTCACCGCACAGCCGTCCAATCTAAATTGCCAAGGGATCAACCAGATTTTCCTTTTCATACTTTCCACGTTCGTTGCAAGATCGACGATTTCCTTCCCCACCCCCCCCCCCCCCCCCAATCCGTGTGCTTCGCGGTGCAGACGTATATCTAAAATCCGTCTTATCCCGAAAGCTACGCTGGCGCGAAGGACAAAAAAACGAACGAGCGAGTATAAAGAGAGCGAGGAACGTTCTGGTAACATCGCGCTTGAATCGTGAGATCGCGTGATGTGGAAACTTAATCGGAATCCACTGACGCGAATCGAAATGGCAACAATTTTTTTTTTTTTTTTTTTCAAACACGTAGCTCATCTTATACTATTTCCCTATAAATATCCGGTAAAAAGGAAGAATAAACCAAATAATCTTATCGGTCAAAGCATAGGGGAGGAAGTCAATTCCGTCCGTCAATTTGCAGTTTACTCTAAAAGAAAAACCAAACATTGTTTTTTTAGATAAATTGTGACAACACAAAAATATTTCACACGGGACAAAAACACTATTTTGCCGTTGACCTTCAAAATACAATATTTTCGGTGTATCTGACCCATGAAATAGCTATTTTGTCGACGAAATTAGGGACGAAAATTGCCATAAAATTGCCATTTCAGATTTGATCGATTTGGAAATTAAATCGTCTGTAAAAATGATGATCCAATTTACCGGCTGGTACACAACACAGCCCAGCGCTGGTATGCACCACTGGGACCGAGAGTAACTACCGACAGAAATTTCTTAGATCGGACACGTGTTGGGAGATAGATCGCGATTCTCCGGATCCCCGAAACCGGTGGAATCTTGAGTCCCAATCGTGGCTGATGATGATGAGATCCACATGTCTCCGCTGTCCAGACGACGCAGAACCAGTAGGAGGCGTGGCGATAAAGTAAATAAATATAAATACCGAAATAGACAATTAAGTGGACCAGCGAGTGCGTTACTTGGCATCGTCGAAACGATCAATTAACGTCGTCTGATCTTCCTGTGTCCCGGAGTACTATGCACAAGGCGGGATGTACTCAGTCGGCGCGACTCATGTCCCAAATGCGTTTTCCCTTTGGTTCGACCATGTACAGTCGGGAAAAGCAAAATGAAAGAAAAAAGAAAGAATGGAAGCGCTTTGACTGGTGCTATCCACGCTCGGTGCAGAGCGAAGCGGGACAAACGGTGAGTTCTCGTCGTCCCGTCGGAACGACGACAATCGCGTCTTGCCGCATCGCCGAACCGTCGCTATTTGGCATCTCCCCCGGGTGCGACGGCATGCAAACCGGCGCACGCTATCAATTAATGCCGGCTAATCACGCCCGATTAACTTGCACGCTCCGCTCGTCTCTGTTAGCCTCTCATGCGTGCGATGTCTACAACGAGTGTAATGAGCGCCGAGAAACTTCCTCCGCATTCGGCGAAGATACGGATTTTAAGCTCGAACCGGAGAACAGAAAAATACAACGTAACCGGAAAATGCATGACGGAAGTGACAGACAAAAGTCATTAAAGTGAACCATTGGGGTTTATATACGGAAGGTAGTGTAATAGTGTTTCATGCTTGAGTACTTATAGTTTTTTAAGTTTTGGCACTGGTGTTTGAAGTTTCGACCCTAACAGCGTTTGATTTGTGAACCCTAATAGTATTTGATTTCAGTACATTAATAGTGTTTACAGTTTCAATACTGATAGTGTTTACAGTTTGAATACTAATAGTGTTTACAGTTTCAACACTGACAGTGTTTACAGTTTCAACACTGATAGTGTTTACAGTTTCAACACTAATAGCGTTTACAGTTTGAATACTAATAGTGTTTACAGTTTCAACACTGACGGTGTTTACAGTTGTAACACTTAATAGTGTTTATACTTTGAATACTAATAGTGTTAACAGTTTCAACAACACTCATAGTTTTTACGGTTTCAACACTAATAATGTTTACAGTTTCAACTTTTATAGTGTCTGAAGATTGAACGTTAACAATGTTCGATTTTTAAGCACTAGTAATGTTCGAACTAAAAACTAATAGCGTATAATGTTCGAACACTAATAGCCCACCTTTCACCAATAAGAGTGTTTGCGGATTAACTTTTCAATTACAAACGTCCAAGTGATTCCAACCGAAATATCTTTGATGAAAAACTCGTCTACAAAGTCTGCACTTCGTGCCTTTGTTTTTCACAACTACTTGAACGCAGTCCGAAACAATACAACTTAATGAATCAAAGTGGCGTGATCCGTTCTGGACGGTGAGAAATAATTTGTTCGGTGGATTTCGCAACAGCCCGCAGTTCGGAGTCTCTTAGGCCCTCCTCAACGAAGTGACCGCCGCAGCAGCTGTCGTCGTCCCGTCATGGATGTCACTCCGGGATCCACGCACAGCGGCGGCGCTAGTCGCGTCGAAGAGGTCGCTTCGTCGCCTCCTCGCGACGGCTCTACCCGGGTGCATTGTGCATCGTTTCACGCCTCCCGGATTATTTACCGCCTGCGTGCCGCGGCGCTTAAGCTCTCTGCCGCCCTACCGAATAATAATGGCCAGCGGGACAACGCGATTCGCCGAACGTTCGATAAAATTATGTTTTCGCTCTCGAGCCACAGCGCGAATCGTTGCCGCGAGGCAGATCTGGCTGGGAACCGGCGAGAATCGCAAACCGGTCGTTACGCGATCGCGGACGAAGGAAAAAAGAGCGCCGCGAAGAATCCGCCTCGCTCGACCTTTACCGATCGCCCGGCGAACACGCGAGAGTGATTATCGAATTCGCGATGATCGTTCGCCGATCTTTGACCATGCATCGATCGATTATTTTGATGGAGGAAAATATGATTTCTGTTCCTTGCATTCCGGCGAGGTGCACAAAATTTACATCGGAATTCGTAAATCCGAGGTGAAGCTGTATTTATCACGTCTGAGTGACAAATTTAAGATTGTAAATTCGATACACGAGCTTCAGTGAAAAAATTAAGCTGGCTCGGTGAGAAATTATTCAAACATTTATTAGGCTCGACTGACGAACGTATTTTTTTTTTTTATATAATCGAAAATTACCTAAAAGGTTCGATGTCGAAATGAATTATACATTTTTTTATGAATTGCGCCTCAGAGACTATTCGTTTATTTAAAAAATCGATATTATTTTTCACTTGCGAAGGTGTCGCAACTTATTCGACTTATCAATTGACCGAACCATCCGTACCACGTGTCAAACCACTCTCGATTAATTCATGTATATTATAATTTGTATAAAATGTTCTAACGAAATATCGATAGACCTGTGGATTCCGGCGAGGATCGCCTTACGCTCAAGCGTATTACGATAGCGTGGCCGTTGCACGTTCTCGGTAAGATCCAGTATGCTGGGATGCGTCGAGTCGCTAAAATTACCATAAATGGTAACCCAGTGACACACGCGGAATCTCGCTATGTCGCAGTAATCGAGTCGAGACTTCTTCCCTCTCGGGTTGAAAAGACACTTTTTTTTTTATAAGTCTCATTTTCCCACTTAAAAGAAAATGCTTCTCCCTCGTCCGATAAACAAGTACACTCGCGCAGCGCTACGACATTCTTGGAACGGAGATTAGACTCGCGTCGATTACGTGAATAAAATTTATCCTCGTCCGCGATGTGAAAGGAGAATAAATTTACAAATTTATTGTAATTTATTTTTATCTCAACCATTACTCATATCCGGCTTTGAGCAGCGACAGTCTAGAATCTTGAAAGCCGATATTGTCGAAACTTTTTTGATTGGATTTCGTTTTTTGTTTGGAGATTCTTTCTTAAGGTACCTCGAAACAGCATTGAGGGGGGCAAATTGGGCCATTTTCGCCCTAACTTTTTTGGGGCAAAATTAAAATCGAAGTTTGTACGAAGAACAGTGGTCCGTTTTGTCCCCAGTCGCTCCAAAAGCATCGAGCCAGAGTCGTGACAGAAATAAAACACAGGCCATTCTCTCTCTTTCGTCATCCAGTTCTCGGGAAACTTTCTTCTCCGCGGCGCGACGAAGCATCTTCATGCATGCAGCCGAGCGCGGGATGCATAAGAGAGCTCCCGAGCATTTCGGAGCTGCGGTTAACGGACACCGGCTCGGATGAAATACGGTGAGAGGAGTCTGGTGCAGTGTTGTGAACCCTGGTGCTTCCTTCCCGGAGACTCGCCGGGGCTAAAAGCGTTGAAACGTTTTCGCACAACCTCTCATTCCCTTTCTCTCTTGTGGCATAATAACTGCGCCTCTATTATTAATTTTTCCTTCTTTTTCTTTTCCTCAACCCAATCGACTCGGTCGGTAGAAATGTAACAAGTCGCTGAAAAAAAAAAGCTCCCGGAAGCTTCACATTTTTCCCCGCATCTGCCCGACGCAGTGGACTTCGAGATAGAAAAGTTGTATTTCACATAAAGTATGATAATTCTATAATTCGAGAAAAAATGTCCATGTTCGGGCAATCAAAAAAAAATTGAATATTCGAGCCGACAGCTCGTATCGGATTCTGTAACTCATAAAACTTACTAAGAAGTAATGTTGTCGTGCGGAAATGTGTTCTTTGGATTTCCATGTTTCTTTTTCGTATGAATCGAAAGAGGAAAAAACAAAAAAAAATCCTCTGCGCCCATGTGCTGTGCTGTTTCATATGAGGAAAGAATTTTTATGCGTCCACAGGGAGAGACGTGAGGAAACCGAAGTCGCCTTCGTCGGTTTCGGAGTCCTCGCGGTGTGTTTGGCGCACACGAATTCGCGAGGCTCCCCACCGGGTGCCCCGACGAGAGAACTAAACCGAAGAGTTACGATCCCGGTGTGACGGGCAGCCCGGGGCTTGCTGACTGTCGGTTGCTTACGAATACGGATTTGAGGCAGATAGAGGAGACTCGCGGCACTCTCGCCCCGCATGCATGCAACGTGTGTCTCCAACGTTATCCCCGGTGCTGATCTGCATCACGGGGACGTCGCCCAGTTACGAGATGGAAAACGTCGGGACAAACCGCCCCGCGTATACGTCGCTCTCTCGGTACGTGTGACAGAGGATATGTGTTATGTACCGCATATATAGCAGTAAACGGCGCAATGGCGCAGTAGGAAAGCTCCGATAGAATTACGGTTAAACCGATAGCGACCGGCGAGGTCAGTAACATCGAGACTGCACAATTACGCTTTTGGGAAAATTTTTTAGAAACGTTCTAAAATATTTCTAGAATCTTTCCAAAATGTTTCTAAAACGTTTCTAAAATGTTCTAAAATGTTTCTAAAACGTTTCTAAAATGTTCTAAAATGTCTCTAAAATGTTTCTAAAAAATGTCTGAACATTTTTTGAATGTTCATTTGTATGTTTATCGAAAGTTGCTTCGCGAACCGAATGACATTTAAACCGAATGAGATTTACGAAAAATGTTTGTTAAAAGACTTTCTCAAAGAAATTATTTTCCACTCATCCAGTAGCCAAAGGAAAGAAGAGATGTAACTCGGTAGCATTGTCGAGCATGCTCGGGGGCGAAGAGAATTGGGCCGTGACTCATCGAAATCGGATGAATCTCGCCGATTCTATTCCGGTACGACTGTAAGAAAATAAAGCTCGCGGAATGCTGAAGTGAAAGCCATTTGCCGATTACTTAACATAATCATTTTATTTTTAAAGAAACATATATATCGCTCTTCTTTTGAATGTCGCATGCCTTATCGGAAAGAGCCTCGAGTTACGACTCCGCACAAAACTAATATGGTTTGCATTCTTATTTCTTCCCTCCTTGTTCAGGTAAACAAGAGAGCCGAGTCCTATCGCTTCGAGACCAAGAAGTTTAGCAACCGTCCCAGGACCGAGAGAGCAAAGGGGGGGTTGGTTGCAAGGCTGCGTTCACCACAGTCGCCACAGTTGATGCACGTGGTGTGCGGTGCCGGCCGGTGCACGATACCAAGCCGGGGCCCCGAGAGTTCGAGTTCTCGGCGAGTCAGCGGCGTCGGCGGCGGCCGAGGGCTCGGTGAAATACGAGTAGATGCCTCCCTATCCTCGGGCTGCGGCACATACACACCGGTGGCGATGCCGACGGGCGGGCTTTAGGCCTGCGGCGGCCCAAGTCGCAATTCGGTATCTTTTACCGCAATGCAGAAACGCTGAATTTCCGAGACTCGCCGGAGCGGATCCCCCGACTCGACGCCACAGCCGGTCGGAGGAAGAGGACACGGAAAGCCGAGGCAAAGCGTGTTGACGCGGGACTCGGGACACCGGCGTTGGGGTAGGTCGCAAACGCGACGCGACACGGCCGAGGCTTCTCTGCAGCATCTGCGCTCGCCGACTATCTTTATTTTCACTCGGCGCGTATCCTCTATTTCCTCTCTTTCTCTTCAGATTTCTTCTTTAATCTTCTTTTTTTTTATTTTCGTTTTTTTTTTTTTTTTTTTTTTTTTTCACGACGTTACATCTCGCTCCTGTCCCTCGGCGACGACTTTCATCTCTCCTCTTATTTACGCCCCTCATTTCTCACCGATGATGTATCCGCTGATGGGGCGTGATGATTCCTTAGCTTCAACCCGCAAACGTGTGTTTGTCACGTTGTTTCTTTACTTTTATTTTTATTTATTTTTTATTTTATTTTTTTTTCCCGGGGGAAAAAAATGTACGCTTGTTGGTTTTCTCGGTCTTCCGTCGCTTGTCTCGTGTCGAAAAAAAAAAAAAAAATATGTGCGAAAGAAGCGTGTAGCAGGTTGTGTTCGTGTTCTTTTATTTCTTCGGCGGCGACTTCGGCGTTCCTCGACTCTGCATACGCTTGTAATCTCTTTCCGACTCGTTCATCTCCCTTACTTTCTTTCACCCCCGCCGCTGTCGGACGTTTAGCTCGTGCCCGCGTCGTTATTTTTACGCTAAGACGTTTTTCATCGCTTCATCGTTTACGGACGGGAGGAACGTTCGCCGAATGAATTTACATCGGTGAAAAAAAGACGCGGGGCCATTTAACTTCGAGATGTATTTCTGTTCGAAACAAGTTTGCCTGTTTGATTAATTTATGCGCAACTCGCTTCGAGGGTTAAACAGTTATCTGCTAATGAAGATTCGCATTATCCTGTTCACACGATTTTTCGAAAAGAAAAATATTCACATTTAACCATTTTCTGAATTTAGTTTTTTTTTTTTTTTTTTTTAGAGTATTTAAAAGAAAGAACAGTTTTTTTTAAACACGAGAGTGCAAAGAACGAAAGCGACTCAATTCAATTGGAACAGCTGAGAATGTACTTTCATGCGTACACGGTGGTCTAGTAAAATGTCGGATGTGCGGGTAACGAACCGTAGAAGGTAGTAAAACTCTGTACTACGTTTTGTCACAGCTCTATATGTATATGGAAATAATACATAGATGATGTGTATATATATGTATACACATCAGCGCACTGTCGCACTTTGGCAACAGTCTACGCGCCTGTTTCTACCTTCGTCACTGCAAACTCTACCGTATACTCCTGGCCACACGCGAGCACGCACGCGGGAACTCAATGAAGTGAAATGGAGAATTGATAGGTTTGGGTCAGTCGGGTTCGCGTAAATGCGATCTTTCGACACACTCTACGGCGTACCCCGGCACTGCTACCATTATGCTCCGTTGGTAGGAATTGCAGCGACGAAAAATTCGTTACAGCACACATCGACGATTCTATCGCTCTCATGGCGAGTTCGAAACGATCATTTACCGCGGCGATAGAGATACATTCGTCACCCGGATGTAGGAAATGTCGGGGGAATGAGAAAGTTCAGAACAGAACGATAGTATGCAATTTCGATTTCATAGACACGATTTTAGATTGAACGTGATCGAAGCTACAAAGTTGATTTAAGGCTTCGTTAAAAATAAAAAAATCGATCAGTAGCAAGATCCGTAATGAATTTTTTTTTTTCAAGTGTCCCAAACATTTGGTACCAAACGCAAATTATTATCGTCGGCACCAAAAGCTCGAGCCAAAAAATACATTACAGTTTTAGTTATCGACTAATGAGTTTCATATCATTTTCATAAAAACCAGTGGTGATTTTCCTATCGAAGCCATCGTTTAACTTTCGTTTGGAAGCTCTCGGTTATCTCTGGCAAAAGACGCCAAGGAATTTCCGAGATAAGTGGCGACGAAGTCAGCACCGAAAGCTCGAACCGAAAAATGTATTACAGTTTTAGTTGCTGAGCTCCGACGGATGGGTTTCACATAGTTTTAATAAAAACAGTGTTGATTTAACTATCGAAGCGATCCTTTAATATCCGTTCGGAGGCTCTCAATTATCTCTGGCAAAAGACGACGACGAGTTTACGAGGTAAGTGGCGGCGAAGCGTTGGATCTATCCCAATAAAATCTCGCCTCGGACACCTAAGCGTCGGAACTTTCCGACATTCTCGCGAGTTTCTCCTTCGCGACGACCGAATGTACGAAATTGAAGAGAATGCATCGCTCGTGCCGAAGGTTCACAGTCGAATCGTACAGTTGGGGCCAGCGAGGAGGTCTATAGGTGGATCGAAAGGGGCAAGGAGCAGTTGCAATCGGCAAGTAAGACAAATGCGTCGGGACGGAAATTGGCCGTGACAAGGCAGGGGAGTGAAAAGTGCGAGAGGGATCTCGAGCCACGATTCTAATAGGTATGTGCGCCCGCTGGACTTATAGCTGCGGGTGCAGGACCGCGATGCTCTTTGGGAGCGGTGACGAATAGACGCGCGCCAGAGAGCGCAAACGGTTAAACGAGTTGGCGGGCTTTTCTGGCCAAAGGAAGCTCCGACGCCGGCGGAGTAGATGAAACGGAATCGAGATAAGCAGGAGGAAAACTAACGTACCAACATAGAACTCCATTGTAACGGATGAAACAACTCGCTCCGTAAAAAAAAAAAATGATCGGCGAAATTCGTCGACAAACAGAAAAAATCTCTAACGCGTAAAAATTTTGGGCGCCGTGGGTACGAAATAAAAATCAACGAAAATTGTCACGAAGAAACCAAGATAAATCTTTCTGGTCGAGAAAATAATCCGCGTTCCGGCAAAATCGTACGAGTCTTGCGCCTCAAACTTTCCGACTGGGAACCGAGAGAAACGAGCTATAGGGAGGATACCTCTCTATAATTGAGGAGTAAACATCTACCACGTTTGCGGCCAACAAGCACAGTGAATCGAAGTTGAAGTGCGCGGAGAAATTTAATATTCGGCACGACTCGCCGAGGTTTGTGCTCGGCTAGAACAGTCGGAGTGAAATATAGATGATGAAGCAGAGGATAGGGGAGGAGACGAATTACTTCATCTTGAACTTCGTAGTGCCGGTGGCGAAGATGCGGCTTCCCGGTGCGGATGCGTCTTTCACGGGACGTCAATGTGTGCAGCGTCGAGCCCGAAGAGTTATTCGCAGGCAGCCGTCTTTTCCCTTCCTCGCTGGCTTCTCCGTGTGTTTCTGCACGCGCCTCGCCGGCCCACATCGTCGGCACTGCCAGCAAAAGTCCGTGTCTCGCGGACTCGTATTCATAGAACGGTAGAAAGTTGAAGCAGCGAGGGACGGCAGTGCCGGCCGTCGGAGAGCGGCGCGAGGAAGGAAAGATCGTGGAAAGATCTCGGAGGAAGTAGCAGAATTGTCGGTGCAACTGCGCGTGCAGTCTGAGGTCCGAGGCTGGCGCTTCACCGCAGGAGTACGAGAGACGCGCTCGAACCCGAAGAGACGCTTGCCGGACGACGTGCCGCGCGGCCCAGAGTTTCCACCGGCCAGACCGAGCCAGACGGCGGACTCCGAAAACACGGAGATACACCGGGGAAACTGTGCGGAACGACGGCTCCGGCAATCGTGGAAACTCTTCCCGGTATGCGGCTCTTCCCTTCTCGTCGCACTCTGCACCGTCCAACTATCCGCGGTGACGGTGGCAAACTTTGCCACTTGGAATTGCCGAATCCCGGTGAACAGCCGGACTAGCCAATCCTTGCTGTGATATTCGGTCCTGGCAAGGATTTGAAAGCAAAAAATTACGGTTAAAAATCATGTTTCATTTAAATCGAGCACATTCTACTTTAACCTTGATATTCGATACAACAGCCGAACCGGAAACGGGAAAAACGTGTAATTTTCAGTCGACCGCTAGGCAATAAAAAAAGGGATTGAATGAAAGGGGAGATAATACGATTTCAGTTTGATTGTCACTGTATCCTTTAATTGAATGCTATTTCGTCGTCGATTTATCGAAAATCGATAGACTCAAAGCGACTCGAGCGTAAAAAATGTTTAATTAGTAACGCCGAGTTTAAAATTATGTTAATTATCGTAATGCGATTTACTGTTTCGATAATAAAATTTCCATTTTTAATTCCATTGTACGATTTGTAGGATTAAATAAAGATTACATTGAGACAAATTCTCTCAGTGTTTCGTGCGCATTCTACGCCGACTTTGATATTCGATACAAAAACATCCGAACCGGAAACGAGAAAAAGTATAATTTTTAATCGACTACTAGTCAATATAAAAAAACAAGATTGAATGAGACGAGAGAAAATACGATTTCAGCTTGAAAATATAATTTCACTGTATGCTTTAATTGAATGCTATTTCGTCATCGATTTATCGAAAATCGATAGACTCAAAGCGATTCGACCGTAAAAAGTTTTCAATTAATAACGTCGCGTTTAAAATGATATTAATTATCGTAATTCGACTTCCGGTTAACGTAATAAAATGTCCATTTTTTAACTCCGTACATTTCCCGTTATAACAAGATCGTAATGTATTCTCGATATTTATTTATTTATTCTACTTTGAGTTTGTATGAGGGTCGTTAAAACGTGGAAATTCCAGAGCACTACCGTACATTAGTGAATCCTCAAATAAACATTGCATTCAGAAAAAAAATCTTGTAGGAGAGAAAATTGCTATTTTCGTGACTTAAAGCGTCGAGTAGACAAGCAAGATTATTTCCATGACTGCACGAGTCTCCCTGGGACGCGAATTGCAGTCGGGACAAGAGAGAAGAGACGAGGCGAGCGGGGCGTGCGGCGGGATGTTCTAGACACTGGGATGTACTATATTTAGCGTCGTAGCCACGTGGCTGGCCCGGGATACGCCGACTTCCCCGGTGACGAAAATCTTACGAATTTCTTATACAAGATACCTGTTGCCTCGTCGGCATTACAAACGGCAATAAAACAATGTGAAAAAAATAAAAAAGTTCCAAGAGTGAAATATTGAAGGTTGATGGTCGTTGAGAGAAAAAAACATAGTGGAAGAAACCAAAGAGCGACGAAGCTCGGAAATACACCGAGTGTCGATTTTCGGCAGAGATGGATATTACCGAGCGGGTTCCCTCACACCCTGGCTCGCGGCCAATTTTTTAATGGAACTTGTGGGCGGGAGTCGATGAAAAGAGAGGAGAAAAAAAATTCATGCCGGCCCTCCGGCGATCGATAAAAAACAGGACAGGTGTAACGAACCCGGAAAATATGGAGTTTCGGTGCCGATAAAACGTTCCCGCTGTTATACACTACTATCCGATGGTAAATGAAACTGTTCCGTTTTCCCGTCATCCCGAAGCTCGAGATTGATTTCAAGGGGGCGGGACTCACCGATTTCTGGCCACGAAAAAAGTGTTTAATTTTTCCACGATAATAAAAACAAATAAAAAATTATTTAGAATATCCCCCGTTATTAATACACTTTTTTTTCTCGAATTCCTCATTCAGGTCGATAATAATTGATACAGCGGAGGGTGGAGCGAAAATATCTCGCGGGCTGCATGCTAAGAATATAAAACAACAAATAAAAGGTACCGTTAAGCAGTTTTTTTTTTTATTTTTAGTTGAAATATCGGTAAACGAAGTCTATAAATTCTCTGATAAAAGAGTAAATAGCAGTGATATTGAAGCCCCCCTCCAATCGAGTTATCGGATTTGAGAGTTTCTCGTCGTAATTCAATTATCTTTCGACGATGGAAAATTATTCGACGAGAATTTAACTTCGTTTGGAGTATATCGATCGATTATAGTTATAAGTTATGAGTTATAATTGGACGGTGCGACTGCCGGGTTATATACGAGTTAGGACAACCATTTCGTCGAACTGCCCGCGGCCGTCGTCGAGGCGTTTGATGTGCGGGGGGTCAACGAGGCTGCCGCCGAAGCTGCCTATATCCTTCTCGAAATAGATCGATCTTGCGGGTCGCAACTCACGGTTCGTCAGCTAGCTTAGATCACTACTCTCCTGAGTCTCCGTATATACCTATGTATGCGTCTGTGTTTATTAACGTCCTCGCTACACGAGAAGTCCTAACTGCTCCAAACGCTCGAAACCGAGCTAACGCCGACGTTGACGAAAGGTCTGTCACGTCGCGTCTCGATGATGTTAAATCTAAAATAGTATCGCCCCGATACGCACAATGTGAAATGTCTTCTCTCCGAGGGGCTACTCGAAATACCTTCAAGGACCAACGGACAACAACTGATTTAGTGAAATTTAATCGAAAAACTAAAATTTCAAGAAATTAATCTGCTTGAAAATTTATTAGAAAATATTAATGATTTACGATACCGAAAAGTGGAAAAAAGTTAAATAATCTCTTTATCGGAGAGTGAAAAAATAAAATCAGGCAAAAATAGGCGAGCAGCGAAAAAAAAAATTTGTAGTGAGGCCACGAAATAAATTCGATGAGGAAGAAAGTTTGAAACCACGGGATTCAATGCCAGAAATAGAAAGAAAGAAAAAGGGGCTGAAAATCAATCTAAACTTCGTCTACGATTTCGGAGTAAAATTGACTCGGTTTGGCGAAAATTAGCTCGAAAATCCGTCTAGCCGAGAGCTGGTGTGAGAGGTTTCTGGTTCAAGGCCGAGGGCAGCAGAGTTCCTCTCACGGCATCGATACCCCGAAGAGGGTCACCTCGAGACGCCGAGACAGTGGACGCACCGCCTCGTTCGCTGCGAAATCTTTTGAACCACCGGAGCTGAAGTCGAATTATTGGGCAATAAACGCACCACGACTCGCTCACTTTCCCGCGTGCGTGGAATCCACGGCTGCGTGCAAGGTGGACGAGATTGCAAAACTCGAACGAACTCCTTTTTCATTTTGCCCGAACGAATGGCCATTTAAAACGCAGCGAGAGATCAACAGCTGAGGAATTTTAATTTTTTCTTATCCAACACCTGGCCAAGATACCGATTTCCAAGATTTCGATTGGATCCATGCTAAGCGCAAATTCCTACCTGAAGACAGAAAAAAGTTCATGTTAAAAACAAAAATTTCAAAATATCAAGAAGTATGTCGTTTTACTTATTCTTTCTCAGTCCTCATGTTAAATTGATAAAATAACGCATACTCATGCATTTTTGCAATATTGGCTATAAAAATTCTCGAAACATTTTGTTTTCGATAGTCCAGAAACGGATAGTCTTGAATAAAAAAAAAAATCAATTGAACAACCATTTTTCACTTTTAAGCCACTTTTGGAAAACGTCGATTTTCGTGATTTTCAAAAGTCGATATCTCGGCTCCCAATGGAGCTAGGGAAAATCCAAGGGGCCCGTCGTGTTCTACGGGAAAAAATACACAAGATAGGCTCTTGCCGAAGTTTCGGAAGCGTTTTATCATGCCGTTTGAGGACGTGGAAAAACGCCAAAAATGGACTCGAAAGGGGTAACCTTGGAATTTTTCGAGTAGTACTACTTCGCTCTAAATTTTTGCTCCGAAACTTTATTGCATGCATATTTTTTCACGCTATTCACGAATCTAGCTCATATAATCATAGATGAATATTTAACGCGAAAAAACGCGTCGACAATATAGTACTAACTTTTTATGAAATTCAAAAAATTAAAAATGACATAAAGTCGAACGGCTTGATCAGGGATCATCAGGCGATCATATTTCATCTGTGTACAATTCTTGACTTCAATGGCTAAAAAAATGTAAACGCTAGAGTGCGCACAGACATATTTGAAGAAATTAAAAGTCGCGTACAGTAAAAATAGCTGAAAATATTTAAATGAAATTTTGAAGAAACATGGACTATTAACCGCACGCTGTGTGTGAAATTTCAGCTTCATTGGTCGAGACATTCTCGAGTTACAGCGGTTTGAATTTTTCGCGCTGATTCACACACACATACGCACACACGCATCCGGACATTTTTCCTAAGTGTGATTTTTCGATGTTTTAGTATTTTCTGAACACGTTTTCATAAAAATCACGAAAAAACATTTCTTTCGCCAAAACAAAGCTTCGTCCATAAGGAAGCAAAATAAAAAATGACAAATTTCAATGATGCGACCGATCCATGCAAAATTAAAAAGATACCGCTTATCGTCGGTACGAAAACGGAAATGGTGCCATGGATGATCAATTGGCCCGGTGCTCGCCGACAATCCTGTATTTGTTCGCAATACAAATTGTCCTACCAATAAAAAAAGATTAGAAACTCGACAAAATTTTAACGACTCGATCGACTCATCCAACACTGGGAAGATAACGCTTATCGCCGGCACGAAAACGGAAATTATGCCATGGATGATCAATTGGCCCGGTGCTCGCCGACAATCCTGTATCAAAACGGCGCACGTATAGGTATCATTTCACTGGGTCGATAAACCGGTCGCTCGGTCGAGCTACTTTTTTTCCTCCCTCCCCGTACAAGTCCACACTCTCCGTGCGCTCCGCGGAACTGTGTATGCGTGTCACAGCCGCAACGTTGCGTATGCAATATCCGTCGATCGATTTTCGGTCCGGTTTGTTGATAATACGAACCCGCGCGAGTTTGCTGTCTCGCGGTTCAGCCTTGCGATTCCTATAGTTACGCCGCTGGAACGTACACACGATGTGAGCGCGTTACATACACAAAGTGCACGTACACCGAGTGCCATGAGTATATACGTTTGTTCGCGTTACACGTGCTCGCCCCGGTGAAAGTGCCTCTCGATGACGCGGGCAACGGGTTGCGCTCGAGCAATCCCGGAGTTCACAGACTCTTTTTTTATTTTTGTTTTCATCTGTTACTTTTTTTTCACTCTCACGTTTCCCGTTTGTCACACCGTTCGCGGGTCCTTCGAGTGTGCGTGACGGATGACGGTCTTTCGCCTGCTTTTATTACGAGGCATTACGGATTTGTCTCTCGAACCATCCAGAGAGCTGCGCTAACAGCTGTTAAGGTAATCGTAACGCCGGAGCTCGAATTACCCTTGGGACTAATTTTCTATGCTAATTGGTGCAGGATTTTTGAACCGTAGATCATGTTTTGTATTTTTTTGAGTTTACTTTACCCGACATTTCTATATTGCTTCCTGATAGAGGATTTTTTAATTTTATTTAAAAGTTGTACCAGTTGGGGACTGCAATGACCTCATTTTTGTGCGACCAACTGACTCGCAAGATAATGCGATTATCGTGTGATTCTTTGCGTGTACGATTTGCAGGTAACAGATCGACAATTATCATTCCGGTTCTGATGTCGCGGCTCGCCGGCGCTCCTCTCGGTGCAAACAACCCGCCGACAATTTCAATAAATTGTGAAAGAAACTACCGATAAATTTACGACCAGCTTCGGGGATATTCTTTATCCGTTCGTCTCCGCGTTCGATCGGTGTAAGGAATACTGGAACTCGGGTCTGTTACGAAATATCGTCGGGAGATAAACGAGGCAGATGGACGAGGCAATTATGTAATTATTTATGGTTTATGTTAGAATACACGTGAAAATGTTTTTAATTTTTGCAACAAAAAAAACGATACGCGTCAATGGCCGTTTCAACTGACGGGAGCGTTGCGAAATTTTTGTCGAGCAATTCATCCGTATGTAACGCGAGCGGGCTTTCGATATTACGTGAAATGGAAGGATAGCAGATGGAAAAATAAAAAGAATAAAAAGAATGTGCGATGGACCTGCTACAAGGCTGCCCGTACTGTCCAAACAAAGTTAACCGGCCGGTGAGTGGCGGAGGCGACTGGCTCGCATTCGATGGTGAAATGGAAAAAAAAGAGTAAATAAAATGAAAAAGAAAAAACCGAAGATATGGTGAACGCGTATGAGGAACTATGGTACAGTAACGAGCGAACGTATTTTGTATTCACGATGCTCGTTGCCATCCACGCCATTGAGCGCCGGAGTAGTGTTGCCAGAAACAAGAAAAAAAAATGCAAACATTATTTTACGCATGAATCCGCGGCATAGACTGACCGAGCACGCTGAGAAACGAATATGCCTTGCATTAAATCGATGCGGTATTTTGTCAATTTTTGTTCATCTCCCACAAGTTACGAGAAGTTTTTACTTTATCAGCCAAGCAAAAAGAAAAAATAAAAATTAATATCTCTCATGAAAAACTGTGTGAGGAATCGGACGATTTTTCGGCTACTAGGAAAACTGCCGAAAGGCAAATTGGCAAAATAGTTCCAAGCGAAAAAGAGCCAGCTAACCCCGATCGGCTTCAGCAGTTCCAAAATCCAAATTCCACTGCCCGAGGTGACAAAAATATATCCGGCATTGCCGAAGTGTTATTCTGCCTTTTCGAAATCCCTTGGGCTTCAAAAATCGCTCTGTCGTTCCGTTCTTCGAAATGCACCTCCATCAATCAATACCGGATTGACTTTGGCACCGCTGCAGTGCAGTTCGGCCAACTGCCGACGGCTGCGGGGTTTGTCAACTTTTTTAACCCGAGCGTTTTGCCCAGTTCCGCAAATGGATTCTGGGTACACGTCGGTGGGTGCTTCGACGGTGTTATTAACATCGGTAGCGTGCGAAACCCGCAGCGGTAACGAGGGTTGTGCGTGTACAATCCTTTTACACCGAACCATCGGGGCTTGAGCGGTGGCAACGGAGAGGCCACCGTCAGAGTGTGCATACCGCAGTCGGTACGGCAGGCGCGGCGAGGTGTACAGCCGCGGGGCTCGGAGTTTGTCTCGTCGTCGGGCAGTGCCCGGAGCCAAAAGTCGACTTTTACATGCATAAATGCTCTTTCAATCTTCCTCCGTGTATGTGTGCGTGTACGTTCATGGCTGTGCGAGTTTCGCGGTCCGTTGCATCGCCGAAACCAAACACTGTGCCGCAGCTTTTGGCCGGGCAGACATCACTCGGGCGGACGGACATCGAAGACAATGGATTTATCCATAAACGCACCGATCGTGCGTCGACGCATCGAAGCCTACCGGTGGAAATTAAACGTCGCGAGGCAAATTGAAGCACCAGCGGAGATTAGCCACGAATTCCAACGAAGCTCGATGTCCCAACTGCAGAGGAAAGTTTCGATTATTGGAAATCATTTTCATGAGACAGTTACGAGTTTTAAAAAAATGCAGCCGGAGGTTTCAAATGTTCGAGAGCGCGACATCTATGCGTACTCGAAATTCCGGGGCACGCTGCCATATATGAGACAGTCGAGAGGAAGTACTTGAAAGGGGCGTGTGGATAATGGCTATTTCGAGGATGTATCTACAGTTTCGTTAGCCTGCAAGGGATTTTGTACATTTGCTATTCGAAACAAGCTTATCGTTCCATATATGTATGCATGTATATAAATATACACACATAGGGCCAAAATGAGGAATATGCCCATTTATCACTCATTTACTGAGCGGAGTGGGCCAAATTCACCACTTTTACTCCATAAAGCCGAATTCCCTCGAAATCGAGTCACTCAGCTACTCGAGCGCTATCAGAGCCCCGATAGCGATCGTTATAGGTATCAGTAAACTGAAAATTGAAAAAACCCTTTTTATTATCGAGGACGCATCAGCCGTTTCGTTAGCCTGCAAGGGATTTGCCCATTTGCTATTGGAAAGAGCTTTTTTTGTCCTAGATATATATACATATGTATATACACACAGGGCACACGTGGGGAATATGGCCGAGTCCATTTATCGCTCGTTTACTGATCGGAGTGAGTCATATTCCCCACTTTTACTCCATAAACCGAATTCTCTCGAAATTGCGTCACTCAGCTACTCGAGCGTTATCAGAGCACTCATAGCAATCGTTAAAGGTACCAATAAATTGAAATTTTAAAAACCCTTTTTGATTCCTCGAAAATAGGAAATTCCAAAGCTATTCACACGTTCCGGCCTCGTGGGTACTAAAAACTCGAGATTTCGTGAGAGCATTCGAAGAAATGATAACTATTCTTCTTATAACCGCATGCCGACCCTACAGCTTTGATATTGCCCTGTGGTTTTCCCGCAAGAGCCTCGGACGGACAGTAAAGCGCGAAGAATGTCATTATAACAGCGCATTCGTGCAGTTAACTCGAAATGGTAAAATTGCAAACTGCGGTGTCGTCCCGGAGCTTCAACGTGGAATCGGAAAATTCGAATCCTTCGCACGCGCGGACTACCCGAGGTCGAGAGCCTGAACGAGCTCAACGATACGGGATATCCACGTATCGCGGGTAAACATTAGCTATTTTTCGAAATAAAAAAAACTCCGTGGATGCGAGAAGAGACGTTCACGTTTTTCCACTCCGACAATCGCCAAAACGCGGTACCAATATAACGATTGCGCTACCGGAAATCGTGAGGGCCGCGACGCTCTGGGCGAAGTCAGAATCATCATTTCCTGTGGCAAACTGTGTCCGGACGAACCAGATAACTGCGAAGCAGGTCGAACAGTACGATGATCGACCTGGATAAACACACGAAAGGAATCGAAGCAAAATCCAATGAAAAAAAAACTTGCTGTAATTGTATAAATGGAAAGATTTTGTATGAAGTGGGCATATAAATCATACAAGTGTTTAAAAAATGAGCGTCAAATTTGAGCTAACTTGATTGAATATATTCATTTTTATAATAATAATTCATTAATATGAAATATTATTATTATTCCCTAAAGGTAATATGTTTCGCGGAATACTTTTTCATCCGCAGTGATTGATTGATTATTGATATATAATTATTGAAATTGAATGCTTCGCGAAGCGAAATATTTGTTCCTCCTCGGTGATAGATTGATTATCGAAATCGTACGGTCAGGACAATAATCAGCTATGTTAAAATACTGGACCATTGACCATGCGAAGTCGTTCAGTTAACGTGAAATTCCCCTTGTAGAACACGCTGTACCATATCCGTCTCTCGTCATCGAGATATTAGTACACACAGTGTTGATGTTTGGGTAGTTTATCCAAGCCGGGGAATAACACAGTGGAGGGTACAAGGGTGGTAGATGCACGGCGCGTTTATGGGATCGAGAGGGAACGAGACAGGGCTGTGATTATTGGGCGAATGCAAACGCGATCGAAAACGACGTTTCCGGGTCCGGCATGGAGACGCAACGCGTGTAGATCCCTCCAGCTCTCTGAAACATCCTGGCTCTACATGAACCGCCAACTAGTTGAACCAGGAGTTGCACTGCATACATCGGCGGAGATACGAGGATAGGATTACAGGGCCGACCCTCGAGCTATTCTCTATTCGCGCTCGGGCGTTCCGCATAAACTCGATTACGAGCGGACAATGCAGCGCGGCGATGTTTCCCGAGCCATCGGGAGTCCAAGCGGTGGAGGTGTGGGTATAATAGCCCGGATGTACTCCGAGAGACTTGCGGTGCCAAATATGCGTACGCGAACAGTGGAACAACGAATTTTGTAATGGACACATAATGGCAGAGCCGAGGTTAAAGCACCGCTAAATGTTGCTTTAAAAAAAATGATTTTTTTTTTTGTTACACGAGATCAATTTTGCTGGAAGATCTATTTACACTTTACGAGGGACGAATTTATAGCCGAATCGACGAATTAATTTCACATGAAAATGAAAATTTTCCATCAATTTTGTTCTGCCGGCATCGATTAATCGATTTAAAATACCACGGTCGGAGATAACGAAAAATTGTCAAAGCTAGAGAGCGCACACACATTTTTGAAGAAATTACAAAAGCGCATACAAAAAGAGCAACTGAATTTTTTTTATGAAATTTTGAAGAAACATTCTCTATTAACCACACAGGCTGTTTGCGAATTTTTGGCTTGGTCCGTCGAGGCATTCTCGAGTTATAGCGATTTGAATTTTTCGCCTCTAATTCACACATACACACATACATCCGTAAATTTTTTCTAAATGTGATTTTTCGATGTTTTGGAATATTCTGAATGCGTTTTCATAAAAATCCCGAAAACATTTTTTTTTCACAAAAACAAAGCTTCCTCTATACGGAAGCAAGAACTACATATCGTAATTTTCTTTTCAAGGATGCTAAAACCTTGGGGTTACGAATAAATTGGATCTCACTGTGAAATTATCTGACACAGCGTGATCTTGTTTCCTTTAGAGTCTCACCCTTGGGGGAAAAAAATAGCGTTGCAGTTTTTGTTACCGACTGAGCACCGGTTGGCCGGGAGGGTGTTTTACGTCGCCTCAGCGCCGGGCAGAGACACGGCACGGTGAACAGTGGAGCAGCGTTTCGACGAGCGAAACACCGATACGCGTAAAATAGAACGGGCAGTCTAGTGAATTCGAGATATCCAGAGCACAGTGGTACGATATAGGCTGAGACGCGCGTAGAACGCGCATTTTCACATTTCATCGAGGGCGACAGGCGTGAATCTTCTCTATTTTCCTCGTTGCGTTGTCACTTCGACTTTAGCGCCCGAAAGTCCCTCCCCCCAGTAACAAAGACTCGGGCGTTGGACAGTATAACGTGTTGCACCAACTATGTACCGAAATAAACCGAACGACTCGTTTATTGACCGATAAAATATCAAAGCACCGGCAGCTGCTGAAATTAAGTGGCTCTCTCAGCCCTCTGTTTCCTTACGTGCCACTCGGGGTCACGAATCAACGCTTGACATTTATATTAAGCGTTCCTCGTATTTAACGTTTCTTTTTTTTTTTTTGAGAATGCGACATTTTTTACGAAATTTTCACCAGCAAAGGTAATAAGAAAATGAAAAATGTGTTAATTTTTGTTTCAGAAACTAAACATCGCCGTCGACCTCCCCCCCGATAATTCCCGGAAGCTTCAGCGCTTGTTTCCAATCCGACCTACCGAGTTCTCTGACAATGAGTTACGATTATCTTTCTACGACCCATTAACTCGGCAAATGTAAAAAATAAAATAAAAAATATTCCCATCGAATTTCCACGTGTCCTCGTGTCAAGCCAATAGTCCATCCGTCGCGTCAAACTTGACAACCAGGAAGAGAGCTCGCGAGCTCGCGGGCATGGAGAGCCAAATGAGTTGCCGCGAGTCCGTCGCGCGTGCGACGGACGCGAGACGATTCGAGAAATAGAGAACAAATATGAGAGAGGTACGAGAAGACAGAGCGTCCCGTTCGGGGAGCCTAGAGAGCTTTTTGGCGTCAAGCCTTCGGAGTCTCCCTTTTCCGTCCGACAACGTTTCCTTTTGATTCTTTCCCACGACGAGTCTCGCCGGTTGGCTGGCCGATTCTTGCGATCGAGTCGCACGAGCACGTGGGGCCGGTGGAGGCTTGACGCTGGAAACAAGAATAAGAAGAATTAGAAACGAACGGGACAGCCGGTGGGGGGGGGGGGGGGGGGAGTTTCGGGGCGGCGAATTATACGTAGAGATGGAGAAACGCGAGGAAGAAGGCCCGCAAAAGACGACAGAGTCGACAGTGATGGCAACTTCTAACGTCACGACTCGGGGGTCTAACATCGTACCGAAATAGTATTCGCTCGATGCAACATAACGTACCGACGGGCGCATCGTCGACGTGTCGGCCTCGGCCAATACCACAGCACCGGAGGAGACTGGCGTAACAAGACTCAACAGTCGAAGAGTGAGAACAGGAGGAGGAAGAAGAAGCAGAAGAAAACGGCCACGGCGTCGCGGTCTTGGACTCCCGGAGATAATTATAAACGCCGACGTATGCCTCTAGCGCGGGCATCCAGAGAGATATGCCGCAGTAGCTGCAGCTATGGATGCGCGAGACAAACCCAGGGAACGTAAGGTAAACGACACGGGCGTTATGACCTTTTGGCTGTAATTTTGAAGTTTTACATTTTTTTTCTCCAATGACTTGAGATAAAAAGTGAGATCGAATAGATCACTTTATGAAATCGCATTATAAAATGATTATTTAATTATATTATTGCTAAATAACTGCTTAACGACGTCATACAAGCGAAGCTGATCTTTTGGGTGGAGGTTTGAAATTTTTTATTTTTATTTTTTCTCCAATGACAGGAGATAAAAATTGAGATCGAATTGATAATTTTATGCAATGGGATTGTGAAATTATTATTTAATTATTTTATTTCTGAATAAACGCTTAACCACGTCATAAAAGCGGAGCATCACGCCCTCGGCCCAGTCTTATTGCGCTCCATGAGAATTCTCGAGACCACTTTACGAGGCAATTAACTATATGTCGCGCCGTTGATTAAACAATACTCGGATCTCGTTACCGGCCAGTCGTACGTTCGGTTACTCGAGAGATTGCGACAGGATAGAATATGCAGAAAGAAATAAATTGTGAGCCGACGAGAGAAAGAAAAATTCGCGTTTCAATAAAGTTTCAACAAATTTCGTCCGTGGGTCTTGGAAACGTATGAAGATCACTAAAAGTGGGCAACCGTAAGAGCGAGACCCACTTTGCCGGTTGCAATGTTTTTTTTTCTAGAGCCTGAAGCCAATAACCGATGCGCCACTTTGTTTTCCTTTTAGTTGGCTAAAGGAGCAAGCCCAAGTGCATTTGCCAGTGTATCGCGGCTTCCCAAAAGCCTATTCAATTAATTTTAGTGTTTATATTTATTGTTCTAATTGTTTGTTTATATCAGGCGTTGTTTTTTAATGTTTATCGTCAGACTTTTTTTCGTTGTTTCGTTACGGAATTGAACACTTTTGCTTGCCCTTTTACGCGTGCCTGAGTAAAAGCTAGACCGCACCTTGGTGAATAGTTCCATTACACATTCGCTCGGGAGGTTTTAATTGATACCGCTTGTCGGTCGAGACCCGACTGCTCTCCGTTTCCGTCTTGCCCCATTTTTTTTTCTTTGTTTCTTACAGTATACTTCGTTAAAAAAAAATTGTTGAACATTTTCAGTATGTTGCAATTTTAAGAAAAGGATAATAAGATAGTATTGCCTGACGAAATCGCGTTATTATGCGTCAAGTTTTGCATCAGTGATGCGCCATTTGATACTCGAAACGAAAGCCGTCTCTATATAAACTCTGAAGAGGATATTGGACTGAAAACGTCGGACTTCGCCTGCCTTGCAGCCAACAATAACCAATTAATCTCTCGAGCATCTCCGTGTCTCTCGCTCTGCGTCTTGGAATGAAATCCATGCGTTGCGACAGAGCCAGGCCGGCTCGCGCTCGGTCGCTCCTCCGGTACACATAAATTTCGTGCCGCGTCGAAGCCAAAGGCATCTCACGGAATCAGCCAGGATCTATCTCCGCGAGAGACCTACGATGAGGCGTACACCGAGCATTGCCGTACGTATCACAACACCGAGTGTATGTACAGTACATCCAGCTTAGCATACATCATACACGGTAATGCCCCCCCACTGTTCCGTGTGGTGTTGCGTCAAGATTCGAATACCGCGAAACAACCGCGCGGCAGCCGTGTCTCGAGATAATCTCGATGCAATTGTTCACCACCTCCGTGTGCGCAGCTACTCGATGGCACAATGAGAGCTTTAATTACCGTTGTATAATACAACGCAAGAGCAATCAAAGCGTTGAGAATTCTGCGACGAAGTGAAAAGATTATTTTCAACCCGGGGGCATTCCATTCAGATTCAACGCCGAAATAATAGTCCAGGAATTTCATTCTCGAACCGACGGCAATTCCATCTGAAAACATTATGGAGCACGCATTGGCTTGTTTTATTTAAAAATAATAAGCAAATACGTATATTTTCTTTCGACGAAACATAAAAAAAATGAATCAATTAAATAATTACTTCTTTCTGTATTTTCTTTGTGTATTTATGCTATGATTGTTATTTTGGCTTAATTTCTCAGTGTATGTGCCTAGAGGACCTTTGATCCTAATGTAGAAATAAATCACTACTACTACTTAAAACTGCCTGTTAAAACTGCCATCGTGGTGTTCTTTTTGGGTCCAGATAGAATTAAGCTCTATACTTCGAGTTCCTTCGTTACAAAATCAACGTGATTTTACAACAGTTGCGGCATCGAGGAATTATTTGTCGCGACAAATAATTCCTTGGGAGAGAGAGGTTGATTGTTGCAATTAGAACCGTCATTCCCAGCACGGTACAGGTAATAATTTCAGTAATCAGAGAACTGTCGACGACAAGAGGTACGTGGCGTTACGTGCCGTCTACTGTAGTCACGATTCCCTTCAGCATAGACGCTAACGGAGAAAATCCAAGAGGCAATTATTATCGCAAAACCAAGCAATAAATAATGTTTTTCAAAGTTTATTTACGGATGATCGAAAAAAATGTGAATCAAACACTGACCGCCCGAAAAATCGACCTCCCAAGTGGATTTTAATGAAATGGAGCAAAAGTTCGAAGAGAAATATCAAACGCTATGCCGAGTGTTCGAGAAAGCGTCGAGGATTGAAGTCGAGAGTACGAATAGTGCGAATTTGCCAGGAGAAGAATCCCACCTGTTCCAGCAATCTTGTGGCTAACGGAAAAGATCCAAGAGCAATTATTAACGCAAAACGGAGCAATAAATATTTTCCAAGGTTTATTTACGAAAGAACGAAAAAAATTTTTAGGCAAACCTCTGACCGTATGAAAAATCGACCGCCCAAGTGGATTTCAATTAAACGGAGCAAAAGTCCAAAGAGAAATATCAAACGCTGTGTCGAGAGTTCGAGAAAGCGTCTCGGGGATTGAAGTCGAGAGTACGAAGAGTGCGAACTTGCTAGGAGACGGATCGCACCTGTTCCAGCGATCTCGTGGCTCGGCACTCGGGCCAGTGTGTCAGAGGTCTCCGCAGCATCCCGCGCCCCTCTCGCCGTCAATACGGATATAGTCACTTGATTTGGCACCGAAACCGCCGAAGATTAGAGCATGCTCTCTCGGGGCTGGGAAAGAGTTTTCTCGGCCATTTCCTAAACACGAACGCGGGAACGCTGTCCCGCTGATTATGACCGGAGTACTCTATCTCCCTCTCTCGCGTTGCATGACAAAGAGGGAGATGACTTTCGATCTCGCTTTCACACTCGGTGAAATATTAAATGTCGGAAGACGAGCCGAGTGTATGCACCTCGCGACGTCGTGGCAATTGCCGACCCATTTATACCCGAAACGATATGACGTTGCTCAACGAACGAGCCACGCGCTACACGCGTCAAGACTCTGCTCGAAAAATCACCATTTTTTCCTTCCATGTTTCTTTAAAAAAAAAAGACGATCGTCATTCCGAAAACAGAGTGTGGGAAAAACTTGAGATTCAACTTTGGGACCAAAAAGGCGAGAACAATTTTTGAAATTGAATTGTGAACGAAATTATTACTTTTTAGATAGTTGGGTAAATGTTCTCGGAGCTTTGTGTGTACGCTCCGCGATGCAGATATTTTTAGGTACTCGATAAACGATCGCTAAAATTCTACGCGACTTCCAGAGTCGCTAAAATATTTCAGAGAGCGTGAGTTTGAGCGTAGATCTGGAACTGGCGCGTCCAGAGTCCGAGTATGTACACGCGTCCAGAGCCCTATCAGCTGTTCGGAGTCGTACACTCGCGATGATTCTAAGCGTCGTCGACGGTGCGAGTTGTCTTGCTCCAGAAATCTCGAGGAAGCTCTAAACCTGCGAACAGATTCGGTCACGTGAAATTAAATTCGAGAAACTCGGCTATTTGACGTCGTCCAAACTTTCGTCGTCGTCTCGTTCAGTTTCCCTCGGTCTCTATACATAGACAGCATGGAACGGAGATGAGAGTTTAGAATGTGCATAATGCGTATAATAATGTTTTATTAGGTGCAGATGTCCCGTTAGAAATTGTAGAAGATTGGGTTTGTAAAAAAATACAAAGTCAATGACGAAAAATATATAAAATGCTCCCGATGCACGAAGTGTAACTCTGCGTCGCAACACATGGCTCTCCCAAGTCCGGATACGAACATTTTTTGTTCGTTTAAGTTAATCGCGATAAAGTCGTTCGGTAATCTGTCCGTCCCGCCGCAGCGACAGCTCCAGAGAATAAAGAAACGCCGAGGAAAAGACCGACCGGTATATATTGAATAATAAAAAAGAATACGAATCACCGACACGGCTCTTGTATCGACCAGAACCGTACTATACTCAGAGAAACGTAGGCGCGCAAACAATTGCAACCATTTTTCACTCTTTACGCGTAAAAAAAAAAAAAAACCATAAATTACACTATTTCTCGGAGTCTACCCTGAATGCTCTTTTTAAGCTTTCGATTATATAGTATAGTCTTCGATTATATAGATTATCCGCTAAACCGTAAAAAAGAGAGGATTGAAAAAAAATATACAGTTCGAAAATTATCAGAGAGAGATGGGAGGCAAGCACAAAAGTGCGAAAGGCTGGAGAAGGGAGCAGGAGCCAAAATTGAACTTTCACGCTTCGTTCGAATGTTGTTGGCTAGGAGCGTTCATCTCAAGTGCCGGCTGGAGCTACCAGCACGTACGCGAGGTATCACGAAACAGAAGAGACAAAACTGCTTCTGGGTATCCCCAACAGTCACACAGATATATATATATGTATATATATATAAACATATGTATGTATATGTAGAAGTGTGAGGCCAAAAAAAAAACTGTAATTCCCGGAGCGTTGCCCGGGGAGACTCGCAATTCTCACTGGTGAAATGGGCGACCGGTAGCAAAAAAGGGTACAGACCAAAATCCTCCTGCGAAACGATTCCAACACGACGGGCATACTAAACTGTCCGACGTAACGTTCAACACGAACAATAAAGTCTCTGGGGAGTGACAATAAGATACGATGAGACTCGATGGAAGCGCAGGGAGAACGTTACATTTTCCACGATGAACCCGAAGGCGTGGGTCGACGGACCGCGGAAAGATAACAATAAAGATACGATAAAGCAACTTGAAAAAATTGAGGTTCCGTCGGGTGCAGCCATTTTTTTTTTTAAACACCTGTTTTGTGCCAATTGCACTCAAAGTACGAATATAGAAAAAAAGAAGACAACCAAATTTTCGCTACAAACGGATACAACCGTATATTGTCTAATTAACGTTAATTAACGTTAATATAATGAGCCGAGTTATTTCTTTAAAACAAAAAAAAAATCCTCAGGAAGTTGCTGGTTTAACGACCTTTCAGTAACGAAGGGAGCGGAAGTATAGAGTTTCTCTTAACAATTTCGCTCATTAAAGACTAAAAAAAGAAAAGTTCACTTTCGACTAACGAGAACATTCCGAGGTTCCTGAACGATCAATTTTGTCTATAAAAAAATCCTCTCGAATTCCATTGATTGCGCTATATTTTTTACAGATTCATAACTTTTTCTTTTTACTATTTTAATGTGTTTCCACTGTAATGTTAATTTTTTTTTTCTACCCTTTCGGAAAATTTAACTTAGCCATCTCGGAAGGTGAATTAAATTCTGTTGCGAATGTACATCGGATCGGGAGTGGCCGCATATAATCGAATCGCGTACGTACAGGAGATGGAAACGGATAGAAGGAAGGCTACTGGGTAATGTCTCTGAAGGACCCCGGGGCCGGCAAACGCCACGAGAGATGGAAGCTCGAGATTTTATTTACGACAGTGGCCCGCGAGAGCTTTACCAACGTTAAAGCTCCTCTATCTCCTCTATCTCCTGTCCCTCTTCGGCTTCTACTTTTACCTTTGCTCGCGCTCTTCTCTCAACGCCGGAGAGTGATTGATCGTTTCTCCCTGCTGAAACCCGCTCCCCCGTCGGTCCGCGAGGATATTTCGAGAGGGAGCCGCCGCTCTGGTCCGCGCGATATGCAACCATTGTGCCAGACGTATGTACGAAATCGGTGAACGCGTACATATTTTCTCTAATCCCGTTAACTGGATGAACGTGCGCGCAAAATTATCCCGCTACCGTTCGAACCCACCCGACGGCCCCGGAGAGCTTCTCATTTCACCCCTGAACGTTCAGAACAGAATTTTCACCCTTTGCGTACCGAAAATCCGAAATCGGAAATTTTCCAATTTTTTAATACATTTTCACATTCTATACCTTTCAATCAATAATTTGTGAAACGTAGGGAGATCACTATAGCATATAAAAATTTCGCCGCTGTCTTCGTGTACAAGAATCGAGGGGGTCAGCTTCGCCATACGGAGCAGTAGGCTCCATTTTATGAAAGTGATCCTTTGCCCCTTAACATAGAGAAAAAAGTCAGCTTCATTATACCGGAAGCCTTTCTCCGTACCACGAAGAGTTAACCTCCCGGTCCAAATATTCTCAATCTCTTAAATGGGGAGGGTGGAAGGTCGAGGGGCAACCCTGATTATTCCAGGAGACTCCCCATGTGAGGGTGCGAACCACCAGAAGCCCTAGTACACATATACAGTAATAAAAATTATACTTATTATTTTATATATTCTTATTATTATTATTAATTTAATATTATTATATGATTTATATATTATAATTACCTTTCAAAACGTAATTGCGACGAGTAAGGTCAAATGGTTGATGCTGCCGGTATATTACCGGAACGACGAGGCAATCCTTCATCAAATTCACTGCGAGCGAAGTTGTTGAACGAAAATTTTGATTTATCACTTTTGGAGCGGAATTTTCTTTCTTTTTTTTTGTTGTACCGTGAATTTCGACGTTAACGGTAGAATTCATAATTAACGTCACATGTGGTATAACACGCTCCTAATCACAGGAAGCACCGGGGACTCGTCGCAGAGCGACCCAATTAACAGTACGCGTAGCGCGGCGCACTCTCGGGGGCCGAGCCGCTCGGAAAACGCGCATCCGCGCGAACTTCCACCCCCTGAGCGCGGCATCTGGTAATCCAGTGGTATTTTATAACGCAGCTAAAGCTCCGCCTGTTGTTCTCTATACGGAGAACCATTATTCGAGCACCGCAGGCGCAACGATATTTTTCATACCGCCTGGCCACTGTAGATAATCGGTTTATCGTTCAAGGGGCGCGCAACGCAAGCCTACGAGAAAAAAAACTTAACGTATTATAAATATAAAGCCTCGAGCTCGCGGGGAGAGGCCTCGTTCAAGACAATTCTGATAAATAATTGCAAGTGCACGAGGCATAAACACTCGTTCACAAATGGCGAACAAGTGTTTATAGTTTTTAAGTCTTTTTTTTATCGTTCTTCGTTGCCAAGTACGCTAGTGGCTCAGTCCGTCGGGCTGAACTTTCTCGTAGCAAAAAAATCCTTATTTTCGTATCGTGAAATTGACTATCAAGACATTGCATTTTAATAAAATAAAAAGCTATGCTTTGAAGATAATCTGTAGGTTTTTTTTAGAACTCATCTTACCACCTTCTTATTACTTTTAATTTACAAATTATTATTTTTCATTTGCAAATTTACGCTTCAAATTCCGAGTGGGAAAAATATCTCCTGAGCAACTGATAGTGAATTTTCCGATAGGTAGGACAACAGTAATTGACGATAAAAAGAAAGTGAATAAAACAGGAGGACTTACCTCCTCGTCGGACGCCGGCTCTTCGTAGTCGGACTGTGTATCCTTGAAAACGAAAAGGCAGTCGGACGGCTCGAATTCTCGGGTGTTGCCAAATTGCGTTTGTTCGTCGATCGACTGTGGCTCGGCGGCCGGTTTCTCGGTCTCCACCATCACGCAAAATTTATCGTTGCAAAGTGGACGACGACACACGCTGCGCGGACGGTCCCGTTGAGTTATCAATAATTTCGGGTGCCCGGGAATGATTCGTTGATGCGAAGTCGTATCTTCCTCCAGGAGAGTTAGTGCACGGCCTCCTCCTGCGAGCCTCGTGATCTGTTGGGAAACGACGAAACAACTGTATTTTTACGGTCGTACGTAATGGCTCGGGGCAGGGGCAAGAACGTAAAGTCACTTCCTCGAGCGAGCCGTATATACGCGGCCAACTATTCCCTCCCTGCCGAATACAGTAACGAAAAATGCACGGCCTCAAGGACTTTTACTACCGTCGATCCCCGCGCATCATTCGTACGAAATTGTATACATTATTAAATATTTTCGAAAATAAGCACACCCCTGCCTTCCGGGAGCGAATTACGATTATGATCGAGATCGCGCAAGCCCGATCGAGATGCGTTAATCATTACATATATGTCTTTTCTTTTACTGCCCCAAATCGTTTACCGCTGCGGTAAGTTTTGCGAAATTGAAACTCGGTTCGTGTTTTTTTATTACCCTGATGTCTGTAAATCTGAAAATAGTTGACATTCTAGACAAAATGTTAAAATTTGGTGAACTCCATATACAGAAATAGAATTAGTTGCACCAATCATAATTGCTCTGTTAAATATGCTCGAGGCGATAGATGTGCATGTCGCAAAAATCAGCTTGCTGCAACAAATTTTTTGGACCAACTAAGTATTAAACTGCGTAGTTAGTCGTGGCAGTATAGTATATTATGCCATAAGGGAGGAAAGTGCGTTTTTTCACCGAGGGTGAAGTTTGATGCCCGAGCGAAGCGAGGGCAGAAATTCACACGAGGTGAAAATGCAATTCCTCCCGAGTTGCATACGCTATTTTTTGCCTGACTATGCTAAAAAGTGGCCACATTTCTATGCCTGCAATGGGGATGGAAAGTGACCGTTACTTTTTGGCCTGCTGCGATACTTTTCGGCCTGCTGCCACAAGAATCGACCACTGTCCGCCCCTGTTGCAGGCATGGAATGTGGACTTTTTAACGTAGGCGGGCAAAAAATTATTTTCCTCAGCATGGCTTTAGATGTAAAGGATGCATGCTGAACAAAAACACAGATACTAGCGGCAGTTTTGTTCACCACTCTGAACATTGGACGAATTTTTCAAGATTACAACTCGTCGCTCCAAAAAAATGCTTGTTACTCTAGCTGTGCAAAAACTCTGTTTCCCTCGCTCAAAATATTAATTTGAAGAATATGCATCGAAATAGATTTAAGAACAACCATGACAATTTAAGTCTTCTTTGTGAAAAATCTTTCAACAGGAATGGTAACGTTGCTCCAGAACGTTGGACGGATTTTACAAGATTGCAACTAGTTGCTCCGAAAAAAAAAATGTGTTACCCTAACTGTGCAAAAACTTTGTTTCCCTCACTCAAAGCATTCATTTGACAAATACAGGTCCAAAAAAAATTTAACAGTAAACAGCGCCAGCTGGAATATGGGTGGTGAAAAATCTTTTGGCAGCGTTGTGTAACAAATTTGTGAAGCATCAACGGTGCATGGATGGGAAACCTCGATGGACGAGGGTACTTGAGAAACACTCGCACCGCCGAACGAGATAAGAAGATAATTGCTCCTGGCATTACAATAAATCTTCGGAGCTCTCGAGTCTAGTGGATTCTCAAAATAGATTCTCGAAATATCAAGGTAGTTTCGATTACGCTTGGCCAGCGTATTCGAACGAACGAAGCGTAACGTCGCGAATAAAAAAGAAGAAAAGAGTGCCAGCTGTGAATTGTTGTGAACCTCTAAAAAAAACGAACGCTAGCAATGTATTTGCTCGATATAACGCCGAGTGCGATCTCCGCGCAGTTTGGACTCAGAAATTGATCATTCTTTTCTCACAAAACCTACGCGCCGGCTGCAAACGGCTTTAATCCATTTAAACATTCGTACACGTGCATCTTGTCGCGAGTAAACAACGTGGTTTTCGAGGTTACGTTGGAAATTCGAAGCGCGCCGACAAGTGTTAGAGTGAAAATTTTACGCAATGATTTATCCGTCGTTCGACGTACCAGAGTGCGAGACTTCTCATAGATTCTGTCAAATACACAGCGGAACAACTTCGCGGTTGACATTAAACGATCATAACGCAATAATAGCACAGCGATAAGCACGTAAACACGACACGATTAATCTTCCCGACGGACGCTGATTCTATCGAGGCGACAAGTGGCGCCATCTCGACCAGGTGGCTTGCTGTCGCTCCGCCAAAATCTTGATTCTCCAATGGTGCATTAACGCATGTGAAACACTTTCGTTGTGTCTCTCTCACTCCACTGCGAGCGCCAATAATGCTGTATCTCTCGCTCTCGGGGCGATTTTCGAGTGAACGATGGGTTTTCTTTTTACTCGAAATCTTAATCTGTCATCAGGTTAAAACACCAATTTGTTATCGTGCGTTTTGGAAAATTCGGCAGTTTGGATCGTTCGGGATTTTGAGATTTCGGATAAGCGACGGCAAGTCAACCCGGTCTCGTCGACAGTTCGTCGGAATGAGTTTTTTCAGCACGCTAGCGGCATCTTGCGGCAGTCAAGATTACAGCGAAATCAAAATGCCGAACAAAAGTATTTGCGTAAATTTTGAATGAAAATAATATGAATCCTCGTTTGTTAGCTGAGATTTGGTTTTGACATTGATCAAATTGATAAGAATGAAAATGAATATTAGAATTTTCTTTACGTTCGAATTCGTAGATGGCACGGATGGGCGAATTATATCAACGACGACATTGCGCACGAAATATGAATAGAAATATATCGGAGAACCGCCAGTACGTATAAATCTGCCTAGGCGGTGAAACTCACTCGGACCTAACATTTATTACGTCTCGGATAGGGGCGAGGGCGTGTTCTCCTACTCGTATCTCTAACGTTATATGCGTTCATAAAATGTATTATGTTTATTATTATATGTATTATAAAATATATGTTTAACGTAATGTGTAAAGCTGTTACCCTCCGTTACCGAGACTCATGAAACCATCACTCCCATTGCACTACTGTCTTGCCTCGTGGCGAGCGCCGAAGCCAACCTCGGCCTCAGAGCCACGTCTCCTTTGCAGTTATTCTCGAACTCGCAGTCCTCCATCGATATTTCCGTGACATCCGCGAGTAATTCCTTACCGCCCGTTTTACCCTCGGTGCTCGAAAGATATTTCTGGGTCTCCATGCGTATTCCGAACTCCTTGAAACCGGACAAACTACACTTCGTCGCGGAGAGACGTGCCTCATCGTGCAACTGGAAATAAATCGATCGCTCTTTAGATTTCGGTCACGAGAATGAAACGTATCATATATAATTCTTTCGTCTGAAATGTTTTACGATGCCGAGGTATTTTTCTGCAGAAAAAAAAAATTGATTTTCGAAGATCGAAGTAATTGAATTTTATGCACCTGAACTCCTTCGACGCAATCCTCGAAACTGCACTCCTCGAGCGTCGCCTCGCCAGCCGGATGAATCGCCACGGCAGTTCCCAGACCCGATAATATCGTCTTCCGAGCTATCAATTTTCCGCCGGGGAGCACGACGATACCCAATTTCACGACGCTTTTGCTCGAGGCGAATATCTTGCAGCCCACTATTTTGACCGTGCCTTTTCTGACCAATACGCCCGCTTGGAGCTCGCCCAAGTCCAGGCACAAATTTTCCAGCACGATCTGAAAATGTTGTGCGCATCAATTTTAAGCGTTAACTGCGAGCGGGTTGAAACGCTCTCTCGAGATCGGGACAACTCTTACCTCGCCACCCGACAAATCAAAGAGGGACGGCCCGCTCTCCGTTTCTTTGGGACACAAGACGGTGTACTCCAAATTTGATATACCCCGCAGCGTTCCACCTTCCTCGAGACCTCCGGCTCCGCGAATGTGATGCTCGCCCTCACCGATCACGACGATGTCGCCCATCTCCGAAGCATCCAGCGCCTCGCGCAAACATCCGCTCGTTCTGTGAACAAAAAAATGATACATTTATTGCATCTCCGATCGGCTATCGACTATCGAGCAGTAAAAAAAGGCGAAAGTTCGTTAACAAATATTACTAAAGAAAAAAATCAAGGAAATATCTTCCAATAAAAGTGTGTCCCGTTTCTAGCTTTAATAATAAAATAAAAAATCAAAGCCAGCATTTAACAAGGATAACAAAAATTGCTCAATTGATCTGTAAAACATTTTTAAAAAAATCTTATCCCATCAAAAAATTGTACAAAAAAATGATATTAAAAAAGCTTATGAAAAAGAAATTCCAACAAACTTCAAAAAAATATCAGCAGGCAAAAATTCGCGTGCTCTATTCAAGCAATCCACGACGTCATCGATGGAGCCTCCGTGCCATACGAAGTATCCCTCCCTCTTCCTGCCTCTGCTCTCTCGCCTCTTACAGTCCAAATTTCCCATTCCGCTGCCTCCGTTCCTCGTTATCATGTCTCTCATTGCCGGATTCTCCATAACTTCCATCTCGGTCTTGATCTGTTGCATCCTGAAGTGGAGTTTCATGAGCTGGCAAGCCTTTCCCTCGTCGACGAGCATTCGATCGTCCGACACGTCCTCGTCGTCCGAGATATCAGCTTCGAGCCTGGCTATCTTGGCCTGTATCTCTCTGCCCTCGCGCTCCAGAGTCCTTATGACGTCGCAAGTGTCCTTGTCGATGGTGCCTCGTTTCATGTCGTAGAAAAGCCGTATTCTCGTCTCGAGATGACGCTCGACCCAGTCGGCGTTGTCGTCGTCGTCGACGTCCCAAGGCATCCAGAGATATTTGTAAAAGAATCTGAGCTGATCTACGCACACCGAAGTACTCAGCATGTCCAGAACTTCGTTCTCCTGTACGCGCATAGGATAGAGCTCTATGAGCGGCACGTCGTATTTTTCGGGTAGATGAATCTCGTCCTGCACGGCGACGATCTTCACGAGCGCCGACATTTCGGCAAAATCCACCTGTTGCACCTCCGCGACGACTATCGTCGGATAATGAATCTCGAAGTCCTGGCAGGTCAGCCTGGGAATCTTCCACAGAGCTCGCCATCCAGTCGGCTCGATGACGAGCTCAACGTGGAAGGACCACTCGGACTTTATCTGCGAGGCCGGTACGACGTCGCCGCGGGACGACAGTATATCGGTGAACTCCACGAGCCGCTCCTGAAGACTCTTGTCGAATGTGAATATCTCCATTTTTTTTAGGAGGAAAGAACTGTTTGTTCGACGATTCGGAACTCCGGAGGGATGCTCGGAAATTTCGAGATATCGGAATGTTTTGTTTTGTTTATTCGGGCGAAGAACCGGCCGGGAATCTCAGGACGAATCGTCCATTTTTGTTTGGGCGCGGAAAACGCGTTTCGGCGATGTTTTCTTTTTATGATAATATTGTCGACGTGGATGTTTGAAACGTCGAATTATCGTTCACCGACCCTCGTTTAGCGGAGAGAGATGATGATGCGACAAAGGACGGAACAGACACGTGGAAAAACTTGTTTACTTTCGATGTTCACGGAGTCAACCGTCGTGCGGCAAGCACGACCGTTTTTATACCGGTTCGACAAAACATTTGAAATGCGACCAGTAAACGTTTCTATTGGCTGCCGCTCCCCCCACCCAGTCGCCGCGCCAAACGACCGTTGCGTGACCTCACGACGTAAGCGGCTGCTACGCTAACCTGTCAACAAATTAACTTGCAATAACCCCTGTTATTCGACAGTTGTTTACTCTTTAATTAAACACTCCAATTGATTTCAATTAAAACATCGTCGGTTGACAAACCGAAAGTTAACGAAAGTAGAAAATATGTCACAGGAAGTTGTGGGTCAGTTTTGTGCTTTTTATCGCCGAACCGATAGTTGTTTCTGTGTTTGTCATTATAATTTGTTGACTACAATCGTCTATTAATTGTCGTTACAGAAACGCTTTCGGAGAATTTAGGAACAATTACCGTGGACAGCGTCGATCGGAAAGATCGTCGGGAGGGAGCAGGTGAAGCATCTTTCGACGAGATTATCGGACACATAGAAGATCTACTGATGGGTACTGTTTTTTTTTTCATACCACTCGGATACAATAAAAAATAATTTCGTAAAATCAACTTCTAAACAATCAGTCTATCAATTTTTTTTTTTAATTTAATATTTCAGAGGAAGAGTTTCAACAGACTCAGCAAACATTTTTGGATAAATATTGGAACGTCTTCGAGCCTATCGAAGAAAACAAATTAATTTATATGGACATCTTCGAAGAGTATGTGAGTTGCTGGACTGTTTTAACTTCAAGTTAAAGCCACTTTCAGAGCTCCGAGGACAAAATTTTGAAAAGCGTTTTATGATTTTTTTTTTTAGAACAAAGCAATCGAATCCTACATTGATCGCAGTTTGAAAAAGGCCATGCCTCTGTTCAAAATGGAATCGTTGTTGAACCAACTGAGGTAAATATTACTTGGCTAGGGTCATGTTAGTTATTTCTACTGACGATTTTTTTTTTTTTCTTAGCGAAAGAGGGCCGAATCTTGACGGCGAAGTTTTCGAAGTTTTGTCGACTTTCACGGATTTTATGGCCTTCAAGGAAATGTTCTTGGACTACAGAGCTGTGGGTATCGACCGAGCTACGAAATTATTTGCCGAATTTTTTTTTACCCCACTAACGAATCTCTTCGAATCCAGGTGAAAGAAGGAATGGTTCAAGATCTCAGCACGGGAATATCGATAACGTCCGTTAAATCGACGAATTCGGACAGCGACGATCCAACGGGATAAATCTAAGATCATCGGGGAAAAAAAACATCGAAAACCCATGAAGCATCACCAAAGCAATCCGTCCGACTTAAACATCATTAATCTAATGTCGAATGATCGTTTGCGATTAAAAAAAAAGACTGGTAATATCGTAAATTGATCTTGCTCTACTTACGAGTCTTCTCTTTATTATAAATTACAAAAATAATAGACGGCTCTGCGCTATCTCGACGTTGAAGAGAACGCCTGAAAAAAACTCGCTGCTTCGACCTCCTCAGTACGTTTCCCTGGCACTTCCGGTTCAGATTTGTATCTCCGACACTCAAGTGGTTCGTAATATTTTTTTTATTACCAGCTATCTCAGTGCATCAATATCTCCATTTGTACGAGTCTACTGTTAGTCTCGTTGGGCATCCGATAGGGCAGCGTACCAGCGAAGCTGGTTAACGCTCTCGCCTGTTCGCGTAGATCCCTGAGCTGTTGCTCCCTGGCAATCTCGTCGCCGGGCTCCGAGGCGCGAAGCTTCTGATATTGTCTGTACAATATCGTCATCGTCGCGAGTAGAACCTCGGACATTGTACCAGCGACTTCCGGCGATATTCGTCTCAATGCCGTCACACGCTCGTCGACCTCTTTCACGTGCAGGGGAAGCAGCTTCGAATCAGCGATCGTCTGAAATACACGGACACAAGTTTATTTAAAATCGATTGATTGATTCAAAATCGGTTGATTGATTTTAAATGGATATCCCCGACTCACCCTCAAGGCACTCTGGAACTGCTCGTTGTGAAACTGATCGAAGAACACCATGAGATCCCTCAGTGTGTAAAAAGCAGCGACCAATTCGGCAGAAGCCTGAATGGCGATTCCCTGATACCTCATGCTTATCTCCGTAGCAGCGGTCTGCAGCCGAGATCTCAACGATCCGGGCACGTCCTTCTGACTGACCACTTGCGCCAACAGCATACACATGAGGTTCAACACCTTGTCGTGATTGCCCGCTAGATCGTACATCGTGACCGCGTCCTCCAGCAGACCCTTTCTGTACAGTGTCTCCGCGCATATGTTTATCACGTCGTCGGTGTTTATCTGAAATTGATCCAGGATACCCGGCAATCTTCGCTCCCTGTCGATCTTTCCAACCAGCAGCGCGCGATTCGCCGGCGACGCGTCGACCGCCATTTCCGCGGCGGAGGCCGCGAACATGTTTCTGTCGTGGGGATCTTTCATACATCTGAAATGAAAAAAAGTAAAAAAAAATCTGCCGTTCTGCTCACTATTTTTTATCGTTTGCAGAATTCAATGTCATCGTACCTGAGCAGGAAGAGATAGTGCAGGGTCTCTTTAGGATCCGAGGACTCGAATCTCTTGACATAGAGAAGTATGAGTCTCGCTAAATTAAGTCTCTTCGCAGGTGGTTTGTCGCCGGGGTCGACGGTTATGAGAGGCGCGAGAACGCTCTGGCTGGCGGCGAGGAGGCTGTGCTCGTGCATCGCCGCCGCCAAATGAACGGCGTGCGGAAGATGACGAGCTCCCGCGCCGCGAGCGAGAAATTCGATCGCGGCTTCGAACTGACCGGTTAGGAATAGCATCGAGAAGTAGAGGAAGGGCTGCTCGTGCGCGTGGTAGTACGATTCACCTAAAGAAAATATATCGTACATACAACATTAAACTGCACATTTTTTTTTCTTCGAATTTTCAAACAATCTTCCCCACACTTTGAGCGGAGGAAGTCTCCCACGCAGTCTGACTTACCGTAGACCTCGAGTATAGTAGTCTGCAAGTGATCGAGCGTTAGTTTGTTCTCCGAGTCCGCTTGATCGCGGACCTGGCAGAGTTTCAGCCAGAGGTAGTCGTCCGCCGTCGACATCACCTCGGAGTGCAGGTCGTCGGGTTCGCAGGGTACCAGAGCGCAGTAGGCGGCTCTCTTGTAAGGATCGGTCGACGATCTAACGTGTTTTCTGTAGTGGAGTTTGAGTATGGATTCGCCTCTCCCGGTGGGTCGTCTGTGAGGATCCTCGGCGGCCTCCTCGAGGGCTTGTCCGAATTCTTGAAAGGCGGCGCCGCACTGATTGAGACACTGCAGAGCGGCCTTGAAATCTCCGGATCTCATGCAATAATAGACAAGAGGCCAGAGTGGTTTGTCCTCGACCGTTGCTTCCTCGAGGTCCCGATAATTCTGCACGCGGACGCCGACGAAACTCTTGACGAGCGGCACCGTGCCAGGAATTCCGCCTCTCTTGGCGGTCGCCAAATTTTCGCTGACGAACGAGTTCATAAATTCGCGATAACGATTCTCGAGATACTTTCTCGCCTGGGCGACGATCTTCTGCTCGACCTCGAGGCTGCTGCGCGACTTGATCTGATCGCCGCGCGGCGTCGGTGGAATGTTCACCATGCAGCGAACCATCTGCCACATGTCCTGGATCTTCTTGTCGTTGAAAGTCTCTGCCGATTTTGAGAACGACACGAACAGACTCGGCCGTGTTATCCCCCGGAGCACGTGGTCGTTGTAATTTTGCAGCTCCTTCGCGTAGGCCATCTCTATGTTCGAGAGGCCGCTGACCATCGAGCCCGCGAGCTTCGTACGCTGAGGAGTCCCGCGCAGATCCACCAGCTCGCCGGACGGAGCCGTCATCGCGTTTATTATCTCGAAACGCATCTGCTTCCATTCGCCCAACATGTGCTCCATCTGCTGAACTCTGTTCAGCTCGAAAGTCTGCGACAAACACATCAAATTTATCATTCATAATGTTATATTTATTGGCAATATTAAAATTTTTACTGATTATATTAAAATATTTATCTCGAGGTTCAAGCAGTTCTAATGGCAATGGAAATACAGTTGAAACAAGGTAAAAAAAATTACTTCAACATTCACAAAATTCAAGCAAGGTAAAAAAAATTCTCATCAACCAAACGTTAATTTTGGCTTTAGTTGGAGTAAGAAAGGAGCGAGTAAACAGAGTTAAAGCTTACGTCTTTGTGAACCTGTTCGATGATCGAGAGAATGGCATTTTCCTTTTCATTCCTCAAATAGCTGACGATATCCGTGTCAGCTATTGGATCCAGAGGTTCGAAGGTGCGTCTTGTGCTGAGGGAACTGAGCTTCTGAGATATCAGCGGCAAGTCTATTCCTCTTGTGCCCATCAAAAAGTTCCTGAAATTTCATTGGTTCTCATATCGCAGCAATACATCAGAGAAAAAAAAAAATCGGAGTAAATTTGAGAGAAGATCGAGGAAAAATAAAATTACGCTTGAACTTGTGTGTCCTGTGTGCCGGTTTGCGTTACGCGTGACCATAGCTCGTTCGCGGCCTCGGATATTTGTCGGAGATTTCTCTCGACCTGGGGAAGCTCGCCGGTGCCCTCGACAGCCGCGGAAAGCTGTTCCGCTGATCGCAACAACTCGTTGAAATCGGAGTCGCCCATTGTTTACGTTTTGTTTTTGAATTTGCTTATTTATCTATTAATTATTCGAAGAAAATAACTACGCGCAAATGATACAACAAACGTGCTCCCGGCGGAACGACACACTGCTCTTGTCGTGGGTTTCATAACCTAACTAACAAACCGCCAAGTTTTATCCCCTCCGCCGTGTCCTCCGCCATGATGAAGTATGCATCGCATGTACCGACAGTGTATGTCGAAATATCGCGGTCGATAATGAAAACTGTAATGGATTTTATTTAACCGACTATTTATGTTTAACAAATTTTCCACATGAATTTCCGATCGATGTCCTCTTGGTGCAAGATTCGAAAAGAGACTAATTACAGTTTTTGTTACCGACCTTATCCGAGTTCGGCGGGACGGACGGCGATTCGTATCGTCTGGATGTATAGGCACAAATGGGAACTTTACACGGGAAGAACAAAAAACACAATTCTGATAGATTGGAGAAAAAAAACATGATTTTTTATTGGGCAACAGTTACATTTGATGAACGAGAGGCACCAAGTGTCGAACAAACGGTTAAAGATAGTACGATTTACATAAAAAACACCTCGTCGTCATGGACGTCATATATTCTTGTCCTGATGGCAACGTCGGAGGAAGTGGAGCTCCTCCGGCCTCCACGAATTCGTGTAAATAGCGCCTGTCCCATCGGCGCACTCCCTGAGTTTCTGGAGAACCTTGAAAGCTCCCTGATCCTCCATTCCATTGATACCGTTGATGCATATCGGCGACATGATCGCGGCCTCGTTCCCGCGATCTTGAAATCTCGGCGAATCGGTGCCGAAGAGTTCTCTCCTGCGTTCCAGAGAAATCGACGACAACAGGGTAACTTCGTCTCGTATAGCCTCGGCGGCCTCGACAGCTCTCCGAAACGAATTCGCATCGACTTCGGGTTCGTCTTCGAGCTTCTGCGTGTAAGACATTCTTCGTCTGCGCCGATTGTATTCGTCGAAGGCGCGAAAGAACGCGGCGTTCTCCAGTTGACCGAAGCAAAACATTTCGGCCATTTTGCAGAGTCTCTTACTCGAAGGACCTTTACCTTTGCGCCTTTCACCCTCGAACTGTCTGCTGTTGTCCTCGTCAATTTCCTGCACCGACGACGAGGACGAGCTCATGCGCTCGCGTGAGCTATCCTTCCAATTTTTCGAATTCACAGCCTCCAGCGAGGAGGAACTTTCCGGGGTTCGTGAGCGGCCGTAATAACTTCCGTTTGAGGCCGTGGACGTCGACGAGTGCTCGTTGTCTTCCTCGCAGGATTCCCGATACTCTCTCTTCTTCCTGACACCCCGGAGCTCGGTCTTCGGCGTCGACGTGTGAAAGAACGCGGGGCACATCTTCGTCGGCCTTCTGCTTTCGCGCAGGTTCATCGTCGATCGATCAGCGTCGACGAACGGCTGTTCTTCGTCGAACTTCCGGTTTAACTTCGTTGACGATGATCTGTGTCTTCCGGTCACTTGTACAGCGTCTGCATAGGTTTTCAGTTTCTCCGAGCCTCTCGAAGTCCTGAACCAGGCCTTCTGCAGTTTCTCTTGATATCGGTACGTTGGAATCCAATTTTTTTGCGCGCGGATCTCCTCGATCGAGGCAACCTTCTTCCAAACGGTTTTCTCGGACTTGGCGCCGATTCCACGAATCCTGCTGCGATCGATGCTGGAGGCAACGGCACGATGGCTCTTAAAATTAAGCTCCGGCCAATTCTTGTCCCGCGACTTATCGACTCTTGTGACTAACGAATTTTCGACTCTGACGGTGAGCCGAGGTTTGATCGCGTGATAGGAAAATTCTTCCCGACCGACCGGAAAGGGTGTCGGGTTCGATCTGGCGAGAATCGTCGGATTGCCCGGGCGAATGTCCCGAAGCATGTCGGGGACGGCCTCGAAGGCGTTGACAAATCGGGGTAGGGATGCTTTTGCAGAGGCGGGGATGACGATCCTAGGTAGCAAAGACACCTGGTCTGCGAAGGATGCCGAAGCGGGCAAGGACGCAGCTTCGACGACGGATTTATCGAAACCGCTGCACAGGGCGAAGCACGTGGTCAGTGACACTTGGACAGTCGAAGGTATCGGAAAATTACCGCTTGCTGGTGTCTCGTACCTTGGACGATAAACCGGACTGAGCAGAGAATAATGTTGTCGATTCGACGTCTGATTCGGATGATGAATTTGGTCTTCCTCCACCGTCCTCAGGCTCGATGCTTGAGCCGATTTGTCGGTAGATTGAAATTGATTCGCGAAGTAATTACCGTAGGTCGCGGCTTCGCGCTTCCAGGCACTCGACCTCTCCGTTATCGTAGAATTGTTCGATGCTAAAGACGAGGATGCTGCGACGATCGCGTAGTGCCGAGAGAAATTATGCTGAAGCGGTTGGCTGTGCTGCTGAAGACTTCCGGTCGCCGAGGACGCGAGCTGGCCGGCGTACTGAGCTGGCTTTGATACCTGATCGAGGGACAGAAAAATAACGATATAATATGATACGCCGGTAACTTTACAACACAATTGATAACCGGAATCGCATCAATACTTTCGGCAAATTTTATCAATGCTCAAGGCAGGTAATAAAAAATTAAGATATAACTTGACGACGGGGCGATTCGAGAGTTTTGAGAAGGGGGTATTCTGTGCTCCAAACAAGTACCGGTTGGAGGAGAGGCCTACGTGAGTTATTGTAATCCCTTGCCCGACCCCCTCCGTGCCCCCTTCGTCCGTTTACGCGGGTTCCTTCGGCTACAGCTAGTTATTCATTGTCGTCGAAGAGCAACGAAGCCCACCGATTTTACGATCGGCAATCATACCCATTCCCCGGCGCGATCCTTGGAAAACCCGCAAGCTATACCCTAGCTCCGGGCTTCGTAGATCATTGGTGAGTGGAAGCTATCGGGTAAATCGGTCAACGATACCTGACGGAAATTTAAATCCCCGTTCGCGTGAATTTTACGATGACGTGTTTAAATGCCCGACGTAGCAGTCCGAAACTTCGGCTACCTGAAAGTATCTTAGCTGACGCGCTTGCTGCTGGCCGAGTTGATTATGTTGGTGCTGAGAAAGAAGATGACTCTGGGAACTCGCGAGACCGTTGACCGCGCCGCAGTAAGTCACTCGCTGCCAGTGGGCCGACGAATGGCCAGCAAGAGACGAAGATGCGCCAGGGTAAACGCTCGCCGAAGTTGGTGCCGACAACTGCTGATGCTGAAGAGCTTGAAGACTTCTTTCGGTACCCGTTGAACCTCCCAAGTTTCCCTGTTGCCGGAATTTAATTTTTTTTTAGATATTATTATATTAATCGACTTGCGAAAAAAAAAAAACTATGAACTTCGTAAGAAAGTCTCGACGAGGCATTGTCGCGAAGACAATGCTCGCTACCTGCCCGTCGGTTCGCCGATCCAATCTGGCTCTGCTCGAGCCTTACGGGCGAAGGAGCGAGTTTTCAAAAATATCGCAGGGATCGGTTGCTAAAGCGGAGCTCGTGCAATAAAAGTAATTACGAGAAAAATTCGTAGCCCGTAGATATAGATGCAACAATAAAGCTTAACGCTTCGGAGAAATACTTATTTCGCAAATTTTTTAAAAATAATTCCTCACCCTGTGATCTCGTTACTCGACGTATCGACAGAGCGGCAAATATTACGAAAAATGATAATAAATGTTGACGATATTGACGTCTCGCGGTAAAATGACGGGCAGTTCTTATTTTAGGTATTTTGTTACATAATTACCCAGGTCTTGTTGTCCATGAGTCGTCGAATTACGCCAATAATTCACGCCGAAAAATCTGTCTCAATATCTCACGTGTGATATTTTTCATAATCTCGATAAATCGCACACTTCAACGTCACACACGAGAGGTGACACAAAAAAAAAGCTGCTGGCAACTGTTTCGTCGACGTGCTTCAGACCGATTAACTCCTTCATTTTATCGAAGAAACATTTTTTTTTTTTGCCGACCACGTTTTTCTGTAACGTCACTCGTGAAAAAGTTAAGTCGACATTTAAAAATGTTTTCATTTACTTAAAAATATATTTATTATTGGTGTTTATGAACAAGCCTTATTTACACTCCGGGTCTCTTCTCATTGCGTGGGCGTGAAGGAAAGGTTCATAGGTGACAACTGACTGCCGGGTGTAGCATCGTTCCGGGTACTTCTATCGCCCACCGGATCCGTTTCGTTCATATCTTCGATCTGAAAAGAACATTTAAAAAAATTACGATCATAATTATGATTTTTTTTTCACGAAGTACAACGAAATTAAACTTTTCTTATTGAACTCACAACCATCGGATTTTCTTCTACTTTGACACGTTTCTGGGCAATAGTGCGCAGAAGTGCTTTCGCCTCTTCCTTCGTCTCGTCGAACTGCAGACACTTTTGTGCGTAATGATTAGCTTGATCGAGTTGCTCTCTTCGCAGATGGTAATTCGTCAAGAATTTGTAAGCGTGGCTGAGTTCCGTTCTGTCGGCGTTGCGACCCTCGTCCATCACGAAATCCGTGTAAGCTGCAGCGGCGTGATCATCCTCATTTAAATTTTCGTACAGTCTGAAAAAATGTCAATATTTTTCTTACATTTTTTTTTTAATAATTTTTTTTTTAATATCCTTTACAGATACGCTGTAGCTATTCGTACGATTCACGCCTGATTCGCAGCGGATTCGTATTCAGCGGGAAAAAACACGTCGAAATACATAGCAGTTCATTTAAAAAAAAAATAAAAAAAAACGTTAAAAAATTGCAACGCTACCCCTTTAGAGTCCATTTTTCGCATTTTTCAACGTCCTTGAACGGCACGATAAAATGCATCCAAAACTTCGGGCAGAACCCTGTCTTGTGTATTTTTTCCCGTAGAACACGATGGGCACCTTGGATTTTCCATAGCTCCATTGGGGGCCGAGATATCGACGTTTGAAAATCACGAAAATCGACGTTTTTTTCAAAAGTGGCTAAAAAATTGAAAAGTTGTTCACTCGATTTTTTTTGTTTCAAGGCTATATTCGACGTATTTTTCCCCGCTGATCACGAATATAGTAATTATTTAACTCCCAGCCCAATATTTTCCATAGTCTTGCAATTTTCTGACATTTTTTTTCTTTTTTTAGAAAATGAATTGCCACGAATTTCGACGTATTTTTTTCCTGCTGAAAACAAATCCGCTGCGAATCAGGCGTGAATCGTATGAATAGCCACAGCGTTATAGATAACGATGTTACTCACGTCGCAAGTTTGATCAAGGCCATTCCTTCGATATCACCGACATTACAGGCCTTGTAGTAGCACTTGAGCGCATCCTGAATCTTGTCCTGTTTCTCGTAAGCCTCGCCGAGAGCGAGGATCATTCTGCTGTCGTGGGGTCTCAATAATTGAGCTTGCCTATAGTAGTAAAGACCGTAGAAAGGCATTTTGAGGATCTCGTAAGTCTGACCCAAGCCATACCACGCTCTGTAATCTCTCCGATTTACCTCTTCAACAAAAATGTTTAAATACAAATAAATAAAAAGGCAAACCCCAAAGCAAAAAGGTCTCCCGCCTCGTCCGAAATTATGTTATACCTATTGCCTGACGATAGCTGTGAATCGCGCCGTTCGTATTTTTCATTTCCATAAATTCGTGTCCCAGCAGAGTCCAAGCCGACAAGTATTGCGGATTCAATTTCAGCGCTCTGTGAAAGTGCATCACCGCCTTTTGATGGTCGGCTCTCAGGCTGTAGTAGTTGCCTGAAAGGTCGAGAAAATTAGTTAAAGGATATAAAAAAAAATCGCTCGCAATCCAACCATCGAACAATTCGTTCGCCAAACGTGCGACAAAAGCTTCCCGCCTCCGTTCAGCTTCTACAATCACCCACCCACTATGCAGCAAGTCTCCAGCCGATACTTGTCGATCTCCGTGGCCCTGTGGGCGAGATGAGCGAGCTCAACCTTCAGCTCTTTCACATATAGCAAATTCGAGTACGTGTCCATGTTGTCCAGACAGTAAGGATCGTCCTTGATTATCCGCTTGAAAGTTTCGATCGCGTTGTCGACGTCCCTGCGGTAATGCACGGCGATCGCTGTCTGGGCGAGCACGTAGCCGTTCCTCTCGAATCCCATCGACTGCAGCTCGCAGTATAAAGCTAGTCCCTCATCCAGAAGCTGCAGTTCCAGATACATGTGAGCCATGAAAAAATGCTTCATCCAATGAGCAGGCAGAGTGAGACTCTCGAGCTTTTCTCTGTCCGTTATCAGTGCAGCCAGCTCCAGCCAAGTTCCCCAGTGCATGGGCTGCTTGTGAGTTGACTCCACTAAGACATCCACAGCTTCCCTGGGTAACTGCAACTTCTTCAGGGTCACCCCGAACAGATAAAGACCGAAACCATCCAGATTTCCAGCTAAATGATCCTTCCTTAGATCGGCGCAGAGAAGCTTCAAATTTCCATTCTTCATCGGATCTGGTGGCACATCCGTCATGTCGTCAGTCTTCTTCTTCTCGCCAGACAAGTAACGAGAGTAAAGATTCAGAAAATGAGCTTTCGGAGTTTTGCAGTCCTGAACAAAATACGCCGCTCTGTCGTATTCTTTTAGATCAAAGTAACTCTTGGCAAGTATGTACATGTCGTCCTCATCCGTGGTCTCAAGAGGACCTGCCTCGCTCGTCATATCGAGGTGGTCCAACTTCACATCCTTCAGAGAAAAATTCAACTCGGCCAACCTGAAAAAATCCAATATTTAAAATTTATTGCATTCTTAGGCATTTTTTAATTTATTTTTAAAAATAAAAACAAATATTTTCTCAATATACTTAGTGATTTTTTAAAATTATTTTTAGTTCTAGATTATTGTAACTTTTGTGAAATACACGATAATGTATTCTCATCATTATGTAAAATGAGAAACCCAATGAATAAATTAAAATTAAAGTTAGATTAAAATTTACAACATATATATTTTTTGTTTTATTACCATTTCGTCGTGTGCATCAGTCCCCGCTGAGAGCATTCTCTGATCGCCCGCAAGAGATCGGTCTTAACCTCCTTTATGTCGAATTTTATCGCGAATTCCTCCATCGCGAGAGAAATTAAAACTCGGACGTAGGATATTATTTAAATAAATGTGATCAACGTGTTTGTTGACAAAGCGGGATCGATTGTAAGAGTGATCGAACGGTGCAGAGAGTGTTGTTATTGTTTCGGTGGACAAACGTCATTCTCGGCATTTCGGCATCATTTCTCAGCACCATCTGCAGTGACTTCCGCCGACCCGGAACAGTTCATTTTCCGTGAGTGTAATCTGACCGACTCAATATAGTTTGAGTTCGAGCGCTTCACCGGAGTTAAAAAAGAAGCGTTCGTGGTTGAAGTCGTTTGTTCGAATGAAGTGTTTTGCACCAAGTGCGAAAGTGAATTCTCGAATATGTGACAATCGTGATCGAAAAGAAAAATCGTCGTTTCTGCACCGGAAGTTCGATTGTTGAGATGTCAAAGTTCCGTTTGTACGCGTGGGTAACGAATATCATCCAACTGATATACGATAATTTATTCGACGTTTTAACGCCGCATATGACGCATGGTCTGGTCGAAGACTGGCATCGTTGCGCGACTTTACATAGACGCGCGGACGAAAGGGTTAAAGATGCTGCGCGCGCGCACGACCGTCGCGCACCTGCCGAGCGAAATTTTATCTCTCGTAGTACAAATTCAAACAATCGAAATGATTATTGGGAAACATTGAATCAATTATATTATTATTATTATTATTATTATTATTATTATTATTATTATTATTATTATTATTATTTACAGGTGAATAAGTTTTACTTTTTGCATCTGCTTCTATATATTGCGCTTCACGTAGAAATATATAAATCAATTTCAAATTATAAATAAAGTATACATAAAAATGTTGCCTTTACGGGAAAAATAGCTCCGATTTATAGGTTCACGAAGAACAGTTTTGCATTATTTTTTCTTTCATCAGGGTGCAAATTCGCACGGGCAATTAGGTCTCGGCTACCAATCGGAGCAGTCGACGTCGCCTCGGGAAGTAAATCTTGAGTCGATCGGTTTGGATCCTCGGGATATAAAAAATATATCCGGTGGGGCGGGACACACGTTGATATTGGACAAGAAAGGTCGTGTCTATTCGTGCGGCTGGAACGGCAAGGGTCAAACCGGTACTTCGGACAGCGGTGCGGGAGTTATTCTCGATTTGCGAAGGATAGATAGCCTCGAGGGTGAGCGCGTAGAGGACGTAGCTTGCGGGTGGGACAGCTCAGTGGCACTGACGGAAAGTGGTCGAGTGTCTTTTTGGGGCTCCAACTGTTACGGACAATTGGGAAATAATGAATGCACCGGCGTACTCGGACGATTCGGAGAGCCCGATAAGACAATCGGGCCCGGCGAAGGGATTAAGGGGATATCGATGGGTTTGCGACACTCGGCCCTCGTCACGGAGGCCGGCAGGGTTTTCGTCAGCGGATCAGGTAGCAAGTTTCAGCTCGGTATACGAGATACGGAAAACAAGGGCATCCGAAGCCTAAGCGCCTTTACGGAAGGTAATTATATTTTTCTTGTACGGCGACTTAAGGGGATCTACTTTTATCCAATAGAAAAAAGTAAATTAATATTCACTTTTTTATAAAAAGTGTATAGAAAAATTTAGTTTTTAAAAAAGAATTTTTAAAAACTAAATTTTTCCTGGTGGTCTGAACATTATACATAGTTCCAAGTTTAAGTATATAATTATAGTGAATTATATTTCCTTATGTCATGGCTTAAGCGGATCTGCTTATATCCAATAGAAAGAAAATAAATTAATATTTACTTTTTCTTAAATGAAAAAGAATTTGTAATAAATAAATATTTCCTTGTAGACTAAAGATTATGAACAGTTCCAGGCTTAAGGGACGTCATTGAGGTGGCCTGCGGCCAGAATCATACAGTGGCTTTGACGAAAAACGGCCACGTTTACTGCTGGGGTGACAACAAACACGGACAACTGGGACTCGATAAAGGAATCGTAAAAAATATCGAATGCCCCGAGAAAATGAACACGAACGAAATCGGAGAGCCGATAAGTTTAGGAGTGGGCTGGACTCACACGAGCGTCCTGAACGCCGACGGAAGAGTATTCGCCTGGGGTAGAAACACCTATGGCCAGTTGGGATATCCGGAAGACGGGATAAATGAATGCTGGGTACCCAAGCGCGTGAATTGTCGTCCAAAGATTCGTCAACTGGCCGTCGGCTCCGAGCATAATGTTGCTTTAACGGGTAACTAAAAACAAAATTAATTTAGCTACCGTGAATATTTTTTTCCAGACAAAATCGATACAGCCTTTATGCATAAGCGTTAAAAAAAAATGTCGAGTCCGCTTTGAAGGATAGTTGATCTATGCCGAAATTATTACCTCGATCGTTTCACTTTGCAGAGGATGGTACGGTTCTCTCGTGGGGATGGAACGAGCACGGAAACTGTGGAAACGGAAGTACACGGAACGTCCTGGTACCGGAAGAGGTGAAGGTCTACGATGGGAGAAAAGCCATTCTCGTGGGAAGCGGTGCCGGTCACTCCTTCGCGATCTTTATCGACGATACGTGACTCGACGAATGCCCAAATCTGTAAAGTAAATAGCAAATTCACTGTACATAACGATAATCATAAATATAAATTATCAAAAAAAATTATCGCGAGTTTCATTTAATTTATCAATTGAAAACGTCAAATCCATTTTCGTATTTTATTATCGGGAAAAGGAATTCATTAAATCAAAATAAAAGATGAATTGGGTCATGCATATCGACTATGCTTATGGCGCAGCTCGAGTTAGCTGGAACAGACTGTAGACAGCACCTGGCCGATTCACCACCTGCCGGCAGGCAACTGTTGACCCGTACGAGAGAATAATAACAAAACGAACGTGCTCGCGAGCTGACGTTTTCTACGACGGCGGTTAGAAATATATAAAAAAAAATTAATTTCAATTATCGAAACCGGGGGATGTTGCAGGCAAGATCGCAGAGCAATGTCTGGTAAGTTGGATCCGCTGTTTGATACCCGCTTTTTGTTCCAATCAGTTAAAAAAGTGAAAATAATTATTATGAATGTTTAAACACAGTTCGGAAGAGGCAAAGTTCGTTCAGGAACGGATCGTCGGAGTGGAGAAGCATTTCGCGGAGTTGTGCACAATATTTGCGGCGTTTACGAGAAAGGCGGCGAGGTTCGTGACCCAGCGTTGTTACATATACGTTGTATAAAACGATCGATCGTTTCCATGCAGTCGAAATTATTGATCCAATTATATTCACAACCGGCGCGCCGTCTTTCTTACCTAAAAAGAAAAAAATATGGATTAACGCTGTTTTTTACTTTTTTTTTTGTGGTTTGAATTTTTAGGCTTCGAGACAAAAATGACGAAGTGTCGAAGGTGATCCAGACGTACGCGGAATCCGAAGGAATAAACAGGTCGCTCAGCAATGGTCTCGTAAATTTTGCCACGACTTTGTCGGTGATCGGTGATTATCGGGACGCCGAGGTGCACAGATTAGACTCGAAAGTAATCTCACCGTTATCCCAGTACGAGCTCATCTGCAAACACGTTAGGGAAGATGTTAAAAATGCTTTCGGAGCGCGCGAGAGAGAACTCAACAGGAGACGACAGTTGGATAAGCTACTGGACAAAAATCCACAAAATCGAAAAATGATCGTATCCTTTCGATTAATTTTTGTAAAGACAAAAATAACTTTTTTTTTCTGTTTGGAAACTTATTTAACTGGAAATTAATACAGGATAAAAGATAGATATTTGTAGTCCTTAGCATTTCAAAAAATTCTTAGACGCAGGCCGAAACAGAACTGATACAAGCGACCTTCGAAGTGACCAAGGTCGTCAAAGGTCTCGAGGATCAAATCGACACGTTCGAGAAGCGGAAACTTCACGATTTGAAAACGGTCCTGCTGGATTTCGTGAGAATCGAGCTAAGTTTTCACACAAAAGCCGTCGAGCTGTTGACGAAAGCTTATCAAGATGTGGCCGAGATCGACGAAGCCAAGGACCTGGAGGTAAGAATTTAAAAAATAAGTTAAAAAAATATACAAACTTCGATCCCGTTTAAAATCGTCGAATAACCGATTAACCACCCCGGTACGCAGGACTTTCAAATAGCGAGAGGAGATATGAACGGGGTAATTTCGTGTAATATTTAATATATAAAAATATTTTAATTACTGCACCGTATAAACTTTTTGTTATCGACCGATTCTAGGGAAAAGATTAATTAATCATCGATTTCACAGGAGTTTCGCGAAGTAATGCACGTTCCTGATTCGGTTTCGAGGCTCGACACCGTCAGAAGAACGTCTTTCAGGCAGTCCTATTCTCTGACGAATTTAGCCAATCGTTTGGTGAACTCACCTATGTCGTTGAAAAAATCAGCCAGGCGGCCAGCAGAGTCTCTGGTAAGACCTCAAAGTACATTTTAATGTAATAAAGTTAAAAAAGAAACCTTTTTTTCATCTATTTATTTTCCAGGACTCGCTGAAGGCTGGATTCAAAAACTCCTCGGATTCTGTCCAAGTAGAAGAATACGACAAAAGTTCCATGGAATCGGAGTCGGATTCTGTTCGGGGCAAAACAGTGAGATCGCGGCTCCAATCTATGTGAAACAACAAAAAACACAAACAAAAATCCAATTAATCCAACCATGCTCCTTTTCGTTGATATTATTCCAGAAAAAAGTATCGAAGCATCGATTTTATCGGCGTCAGCCGAGTCGTCTCGATCTCCGAACGGTGCCCGCGATTCCCAGCTACCAAAAGTCCCTCACGTCCTCCATAATTCACAGTCTGTCTTACAGTTAAAATGTCCAAAGTTCATTCAGTGTAAACGAATAAATGTTACGATAGATAGTACGGAAAAAGTTCGAACGTTTATTCTTAGGATGCGTTCTGATATTCGATATTCCCTTAAATTATATATGAGATTGGACAATTCAATAGTTTTATTGATAAATTATCTTCCTTAATTCGTCTTCATCGTCGTTTAATTATCTCTTGTGCTGTATTTACGGCCGGTTGTTGGTTCGTTTATTTCTCGGTTCCCTCGACGCCAGCCTGGGTCATCAGGTCGGCGATGTTCTTCTCGAGGTCGTCTATTCTGTTGCCCATTTCGTCTAGTAATTCTTATTAAGGATTCAATCCAACGGTCTTACGTACATTTTTCTTTTTACATAAAAATAAAAAAATCTTTCTATTTTCGGAAACAATGTTTGTGTACGTAAACATTTTCAATGCAAACCTTGTTCACATAATTTAATAATAATTAGCGAAACTAATTGACTTTACGTAAAAAATTAATGGACTTTCAGTAAAATTTTATAATCGATAAATTCTTGTCCAAAGCATTTTAAAAAAATATACTTATATTTTTTTAAAGATTTTCGTTGAAGTGAACATTTTCAATCAAATGGAAAAAAAAAATCCAAACTGCTTCCAAACCTTCTTCACATAATTGAATGATGTTCAACGAAACCAATTGATGTCCGGTAGAAAATTAACCGACTTCCGGTAAAACCTTATAATCGATACATTCATGTGTGGAAGTATTGAAACTCCATCGAACTTTATGGGCGCCTGAACGAGCGATGACCCGGCGTACACAGCTGCACCTGGCGCACAGCGGTGGTTTATTTCGTTTACGCCCTCTGCGCTTCGCTCTCAATGACAGCGAAGTTTCGAGGTTATGGGCTCGAAGCTATAAACAAGTACGATGAAAAAGGATATTTCTTCCGATGATCTGATCCGACATGGATTGAAACTTGTCCTGCATCCCCTGCAGCAGTGTCTGTACCTGTGTTGAGAAGAAAACAAAACAAAACACGATTCAAAAGCTCGTCCCTCCAAATTGCGATGAATTTTAATCGGCGCAGGAAGAGTTCAATTTTCGAAGTTTGACCCTCTCGACGATACACAATGATCACTGACCGGACACACACGAGACTTACGAATTGTGTTAACTCCTGCATGTTCTTCGGATCCGTGTTGTTTGCCATCGTATAATTCTCACCATCCTCCGGTTTATGTTCCTGTTTTATGTCCGCCATTATATCGCGCGTACTCTGTTACGTGTGCGGCGAGAGGGCCCGTGTGTGTCCAAAAGATAAACGTCGAGCAACCCGCCGACTCGTCTATCCCGGGAACTTGTCTGCCCTGAGAAATTTTCGGGCTCGACGTTGATGTTTGCCAGGCGCATGCGAGATTTCAAATGCTACGTGGTAACTCTCGGCTATGCCCGCACATCCCGCGAACTGTTATTTCGATCAGTCGCGCCTCTGTGTCTGTCGGTGAACGGCACCGACCATTGATTTAACAGACTTCGCGATTGACGCTACGAGGGCTACGAGTAGGTTTTTTTTTAATCGGAAGAATATTATTCGCTTCTTTTTTAACTATTGCTCGAGCTATTCACGAGGCTGAATTTTCCGCCTCGTGAATAGCTCGAAAAATACATTTTTCCGAATCTCGATGTAATAGGGCAAAAAGTCTAAAGCGATAGCTGATCATCTCATTAACGAGTTTTTGTCGGTAAGCGCGATTCCTGCATGCGCACATTAGACATGGGATAGAATTAGACATTTCGGTCGGTTGAAAAGTTTTATTAAAAAAAAAATAGCGTCATTGATACAATGTTTCTTTGGAGGTTCCTCAAAAATGCAACATTCGCACATCCGAATTCTATCTCGCAGTTAAAAGAAAACTTATATACACAACAGATTAATTAGTATCTAGAAATACGATTTAATGAATTCGTGCCGTCGAGTTTAGTCAAGAATTCTCCAGGCGCAGCGAACACTTTTTAAAAATAAGGCACGTGTTTCGCTCGCACACTCCGTCGTGTCCATGTTAGAAAGCGACTCGCCGTTATAAAAACCGATGAATATCGAGTTCAAACGATAGTTCGAAACAAAGTCTATATAATTTTTAGTGTAATCTAAAAATACGATTCAATGTACTGAAATCATTGAATTAAGTCAAAGATGTAACAGTCGTCAACAGAAACTTGTTACATGTTCGCTCGTGCGTCATTGCCGGTCGAAAAAAAAAAAAAAAAAAAAAAAAAAAACATGACACTCGGTTGAACGTCGATAACGTCAAAAAATGTTCGATACTCTTAAAAGATAATAATAATTACTAATAATTAAAAGATAATAATAATTATAGACAACTCTCGTCGTTGATTATCTCAGACATCATCTGTTTGTCTCGCAGAGCGGAGGCAAGTTCCTCCTGGTCCCACTGAAGATTGACCTTGGACAGTCGGGGTTCCTTCTTGCCGGTCAGTCTCAGCACCCCTCGCGTCTCTATCAGCGAGCACAGGCTCACGAACTCGGACACATCGACAGCGTGAATTTTACGCTTGCGGCATACTTTTTTGTACACCTCGTGCAACTGCAAAGACAACGTAATTAATTAATCATTCAATGTGAATTATTTAATTCGTCGAATAATAATTTTTTTATCTCTCGAAAATTACCTTGTTGATCGTAACGTCCTTGTTCCTTCCCTTGTTGAGTATGAGCATCAGCGCGCACAGCAAAATTTTCTGTTGCAACGGAAACGTGCTCTCCTCCTTCTCGATGTTCTGCGAAGCGCCGTAAACCCCGTTCAAGACTTTGACGACTTCCTTGAGATCGACCGGCTTCTCGGCGACCGGTTGGAGCTTCCTCGGGCTTCCCCCATTCTTTTCTGAAATGAAATTTGATCCCGAGTTGAAATCGATGAGCTCGTCGAAAAAATTGTGAACTTGTCAGCGGTATTGTATTTTCAGGCATGCGGAAGTAAAAATGCTCGATGCAGAACACTCGAGCCGACCAATCGGAGTAGCTTACCGTTATCTACAGTCGGCTGTAAGACCTGCGTTACTTTCTGCGATTCCGTGAGCTCAACGACCCTCCTGCTGATATCCAAGGCTCTCCTAACGTCCCCGGATATAGCCGCGACTTTTCCCGCCAGCAGCTGAATCGCCATACTCGTGAAGATTTCCGAGACGTCGGCTTCCCTCAATCTCTCCGTGATAATGTCTGCTATCTGTTTCTTGTCGTAGGGCGCGAAGTGCATCAACTTCGGTTTCAGCTCGCACCTCGCCTTCAGCCTAGGCAGTATGCGATCCGTGAGATCGAGAGCGTTCGCGATACCGACCAGAAGCAGCTTCGAATTGCTTCTCGATGGCCACTCGAATATCGAGTACAGAACCGCCTGCCTCTTGCTGTCCAGCTGATCGATCTCATCCAGAATAAGTAGGATCATCTTGTGCGACGACGTCAGATACTTTTCTATAACGGCTTTCTTATTTTTCGTCGATTTCGAGATCGGTATGTCCAACTCTTGAATTATCTTCCCGTAGATAGTTTCGGCGGACTTCATCGCCGTGCAATTAACGTAAACGGTTTTGAAGGCTTTCTTGAACTCCGGCCGGGCCATTATCTTGGAGAGGCACGCGGTCTTTCCGGTACCCGGCGGACCGGAAACGTACAGCGAACCCGACGACTTCGTTTCGAGATGCTCCTTGACAAACGTATGCAACTCTTCCAGGTGCTTCTCCCGCCCGGGCAAATTTATCGGCGCCGAGCTGTGCAAGGCTTTTCTCGCGTTCTGATATTTTTCGGACGCAAAGAGCCTCTTCGGAGTCAATTTTTGGCTACTCTCTAGAGAACTCTCCAGATTCAGACGATCCAGCAGACCCGAGGGCGTCATAGGCGATAGAGGCTTCCCTGATTTTCTCTGCTTCGGAGGCGTTGATCCATTCTTGTCTGTGAAAATAGAGAATAATTAGCCAATGTTTAAATTTGAAATTTAATTTTTAATCAAACAGAAAAAAATGCATACTAAAATTTAATCTTTATTTGAGAAGAAAACAAATATAAAATTTAATTTTTTTAAGTAAAAGAAAGAATTTTTTTAACTGTTATTTATTTATACAATGATTTTATAAAAATTCAAATCCACTTATATGAAAATTAAAAGTTGCCGAACTCACCCTCTGGATCAGAAATTTTTCTCACTCTCCTTGGCGTACGTGTAACATTTTCTCTCTTACGCCGATTATCCTTCGGACTTTGAATCGTCGGTGACTTCTCTACGTCCGACTCGGACTCGGACTCGCTGCTGCTGGTGGTGTAGATTTTTTTAACCGTCGGCGTATATCTCGTTGTAGGAGTTCCTCTCAAAGTGGCGTTTGTAAAATCTTGCTTTGGTGTGTTCTCTTTGCTCCCGTAGAACGAGCATTGTTTTTTTATCTTGAACTGCAACATTGTCTGTACACTCATTTTTGCGTTCGAGGAATCTCTTCCTCGCGGTCACGTAATTTTTTCGATTTTCGAATAATTACTATTCGACGTTCAAGTTTTTCTCTTGTATTTTTGGAGTGAAGTTTCGTCGCAGCTGAGAGCGATGTGCGCGAGGCTACGACGCCACAGTAAAAGAATACTTCGTAACCTTGGGAAATTCGAGAAAACACTTTTATAATTTGTTTTGATAAGCTATTCGATTCAGCGCGGATTTATCCGAGTTCGCAGAGTTTCGTTAAAAGACCAGCTGACGTGTTAAATCCGTTGTATTTACTCTCTCTGGTCTCGTCCACTTGCTCGTCTGGTTGACGAAGCAGCCCCGCGTGCAGTCTGCTGTGAAATTCGCGGGAAGGCTCATATAACGCGGGAAAAACGTCGGCGCGGCGTATGCGCGCATGTGCGAGGCACATTGGCGCGCAGTTATCGACTTTTTGAAGTGCAATTAAGTGCCAGTGAAAAGCTAGGACGGCAGCCTAACATTTGTACTGTTATTATTTATTATGATACGATACGGTAAAGTGGTAATAAAATGAGTGCCATTGTGGAGAAGTATTGTTTATTTTATCTTATCCACATTCTTAAATTTCATAATATGTTTGTAGTTTTGTAAAAAAATGCAGAATCCCTAAAAGAATAAATGGTCCTATCACACACCAATGATGAACAAAACAAATTTACTTTAACTCAAAGAACCCCTTTATCATTTAATCCTATCTCGATATATTGATATCGAAACATTTTTCTTCATCTTTTAATTCGAGGGATTCGTGACAGGGCCCGAGTTCCCGCCCTTCTTTCTATATCATTTGAAAGTATTTTCTCGAAAGCTCCGATTAGGTGGCGCTGCACGTCCATCGGACCTCTAGCGCCCGATAAGAGAACCAGAGCCCCGAGGCCCGCTTCCGGAGATTCCACTAGGCCCGAGCCTCTTCCATATTGGTCTCAGAAGCGGACGGAGCAACAGGATTTTTAATCCGTCGCAATCGAGGTTTTCTAGAGTGATCTAGACTCCTCTCCACCGCAAGGATGAGAGCAAAGGTATTGTACAATCACTACATCATATTATTTCAACGATACGTCGAGAATTATATTATTTTTGTGAAATTTTACGAACTCGTGTCTCGTGTCGACGCACTTGCAACTTTCGGACTTGTATTTTTGGCAACACGCATCGCATCTGACCTTGCGACATGACGCCGTGTCCATCAAAACATAGAAAACAACGCGATCCTTATACTTTTCTTTTCGAATCTCCTAAACGTCTTTCTTCTTATTTTCTGATTACAGTGGCGTAAGAAGAGGATGCGCAGGCTAAAGCGTAAGAGGAGGAAGATGCGTGCGAGGTCTAAGTAGACTTACCATCTTCAAACTCTGTAAGTATTATTCCCAAGTCTTTTCTTTTTGATCCTATTGTACGTTTTTATTTTGAAAGTGAGCTGTTTCTTTCAATACCAAAACTTGCAAAGATCGATTTTTACGCATACAAATTCTTACCATTTGATAAATTGCTATTACCTTTTTTTAACCGAACTTAGTCGATAAATAATTTACTAATGCAAATAAAAATAACTGAATTTTGCTAAACCGTCAATACATCTTCATGATTTTATGCTTGTGCAGCAAATTGGACATTTTTTTGGTTCGGAGTTTGTATCCTTTGATTTAAGTCTGAGAATTTTGAGTTTCAATGTGTAATTCACTTGTTTCAGCTGCCCGAATAACTGCCCCACGCCGATTAACCTGAAGAACGCCAGCCATGTGCTCTAGCAGGCTGAATTTTTATACATCCCGGATATCCGATGGACTCGTCCAACGGTCGCAGTTATTCCTGCAGAGATTTCGCAACACAACAAAAGGACTGTCTTGACTGGTTAAATAAAAAAAATAACTATTCATGATAGAAATTACCGAAAATTTTATTTAATAGTTAACCCTGGCATATTCCAATTTCCCTTTACTCATTGAATTGTTCTCTTGAATCAATATATTATAAGACTAATGTAGCTCAACTACAGAGCTTAAAGGAAAGACTTATTTTATAAGGCTCAAGTGAATTAAAAAATACTATTCGATCAATTTTGAGTTTGGACGAAATTATTGAAGAATCGATTGAAAGTCTGCCGGAAACGCGGAACGTCGTGCGAGTCTGACAAAATTGTGAACTAAGCGAAAAAAAAAAAAAGTTTACAAATGATTACTGCGATTTTATTAATATGATTGGGACAATTATAAAGTATCGATCGAAAGCTTAACGGAAACGCAAGTACCTCGTACTTGCATGACGAAAACATGAACTAAACGAATAGAAAAAAAAATTGCAAATAATTGTACAATGATCTTATTAATATGATAAGAACTAAATTATTGAATGTTTACTGGAAACGCGGTACCACGTACTTTTCTGATAAAATCATGAACTAAACAAAGAGAATTGCACTTAATTTTATTACGTTCTTTTTAATATGATAGGGACCTTTCTATTCCTTTCTCATTTAGAATTAGCAGAATTAGTTGGAAAATACGGAGCTCCCTGTAAAATACATTAAATCTATTTACGATCATTGATGCATATCGATGCATCAAAGTACGGGATAAACATAACCTCTTGAGCAAAACTCGCCGAGAAAGATGTGCAGCCGAGCGACCCGACTCTTCTCGTGCGCGAGTAAATTATTCTACGGATCGTCAAGTTCGTACACGTGTAGAGTTCTCGAGCCTCGAGTTTTCCCTCACCGCAGAACATATTCGACAGACAATAATCCGAGTAAATCGACGGAAAACAGCATCGAAATCAAGGATGACGACCATAACCTGCCCGGCGCGATCGGCTCGCAGTATCAAACATTTCGGGACGAGGATTCGTCGATCGTATTCGACGTCGACGAGGAGCAAAAGAAGATGCTCGATCTCGCGGAGATCAACGTCCTGCAAGAATTTCGTGACCCTTACGAAGGATTGAACATGAATCGTAAGACTTAACTTTCAGCGTGTTTACAACATAACATTTTCGAAAGATTTCTGTAATTATACGATTTGCAGGCGGAGTTAACGGAGTGTACGAAATAGAGGACTTGGTACAGCTCCTGCGCAGAGACAAGGCGAAGGACATATTTGTTGTGTCCGTTCCGCCGGAAAATTCATACGTGGACTACTTAGTGGTGGTAACTGGAAAATCTGTAAGGCATATGACTGCGCTTGCCACGTTCGTTCGCAAAGTTTACAAAGTCAAGGCTGATAAGAACGATATACTGCCGAAGATCGAAGGTCCCACTTGCAAGGATTGGATAGCCCTGGATCTTGGTAATTGACAAATTTTGCTTGTACCCAAATATTGGATTATTTAATCGTTTGTATCTTTTTTGAAATTCTATATTTATTTGCATTTAAAAAATCTGTAAGAAAAAAAATGAATATTTGATTTCCATAGGGCTATTTTGCCGGTTGATGATAATCGAATTTCGATCAATTTAAAACTGCAAATGCAAATTTATATAATGTATCAAATTCGTGTCAAAGAACTATATTGCGTTAAGAGCATGTGAAATACCGCAGTCTTTAACAAAAACTGTAATAATCTTTTTTGAACCGGGTAACTGTTCAAAGTCAAAAGAAAAGTTTCACCGAGGATTCGCGTGATATCCGCTTCATATGAGACTCGTATTTTGACCGACATTGCCGTGACCCGTGAAAAACTTGATTACAGTTTCTGATACCGACCGAGCCCAGCTTACGTGCGGAGCATGGTGTTTCACATAACGTTAATAAAGTAAATAGGGTGCTAGGTACTTAAATTTAAAAAATCGAGATAAGTTATCAATAAAATGTATTTTTTCCTTTTTTTCTTTATCAATCGATCGAATAAACAAGCAGATAAAATAACGTCATCGGTTGCTTTGCAGGAAACATCGCGCTTCACATATTCTCAAAGGAAGCGCGCGGCTTGTACGATCTGGAGACACTGTGGGCCGTGGGCGGAAAATTCGACGATGAATCGAACAAGCCGGATGCCAAGCTAGAGTTCGAGGCGCGATACAACAGATTTTTGGGGGGTCTGCAACCGGCCGACGACTGAACGGGTAAACCGGCGATATTCTACAAACATTTGTATAATGATCGAATAAAGAGTAGTTAACGGTTAATGAAAAGCCCATGTGTACCAAAATGGTAGGTTGTTAACACGGCCGCGTTCGGTTTCCTGTACGCCGCGTCGTGTATCGTCCAGCTGGCGGCGTATCGTAAACGGCATTGAAGTGGGATGTCGCAGTCATTGACACAGCGCGAACGTTTCGCCCGCGTACAGTCCGGTCGAACGAGAGCTAAAGTTTCTTCGTGCAAGCTTCATTCCGCATTTCGATTAGATTGTGGTGTAACGGCGTCTGTTATTTCGGACCGGAAGTGCCCCGAGCAATTTACTTCCGTTAATCTCTACCCAGTTCAAGCGGATAAAGCGAGCTCAGTGAGCGATGTATCTTGTTACGAAATTTCGTTTTACCCCGATTTAAGCCACAGTACGTTTCCGTTTTCAAAATTCATGTTCTAGGACGTCGATTGCGAAGCTGTATTAAACATGAATTCCTCCGAAAGTATAAATGGCCCAATCAAGGTATCTTTTGAATTTCTCAAGTAGAACCATCCGTCTCGGTAGGCCGAACATGAGTCGCATTCGGCCGTATAAGCTCATGCACCTACCACTTAAAGTAGCACTAGTTCTCGTGTCCATTTCCCCTCTCCTGTCCCCGAAATCCACGTAACTCTCCGCCCCCTCTCCTGAAAACCCCACCTAAAAAAAAACAACATATCTCGAAACGGTACATACACTCGATCAATTCATACATCTTTATTTTCTCCATCTCCCTGCGATCGTCTAATTGTTACTCCTTTCTGGAGCAACTGTCCGTACCGCGGTCGCAGTCGGGCAGCGCGCGCACGCACGCGGCTTTTATCGTACGCCTCAGCGGCCTCGCCTTATCGAGTTATCTCCGTATCGCACGGCGACGCAGCTTGAGTAATACAATCCAAATACTGCCTGAGCAAGGCCCGGCTCCCTCTTTCTCCCCTTCGTCGTATCGTTTTCGTACAATTTTTTCGATCCCCCATTTAATTCCATCGTCGCCAGGTGTTCGCGTGCTGCTTAGCCAAGGCTGTGCCTAGACGAGCGCGTGTTCGACGTGATTACACAACGCTTTTTTACTTCATTCTTTTTTTTAATTCTTTTATTCGTTTGCTCCGCCGGACGTATCGAGCCGCGAGTAGAAATTCCATCTCTCGGTCTCCTCTTCTCTTTCTTCTCTCTCTCGGTGTATTACCGTTCGTCGCGTCCCCTGGGCGCACGCGTTATCTCGGGGTCTCCCTACTCCAGACGCCCGTTAAATTTCTCGCTGTTCATTCTCGCACTCGGGACTTTCTCTCCGTCTCTCTCACTCTCTCTCTCTCTCTCCCTCTCTCTCTCTCACGAACAATAACGAAAAATCTTCGATGTTTATGCTTCGAGGCTGCGGAGCAAAATTGTTCGGGAATAACCGAGCGAGGGTTTGTTATTTTTTCGTGGCACAAAGGGGAATGGAAGGCGAATGATAAATAATCGGGAGAACGGGGCGACGTGCGGCGCAGAGCACGTACGGCTTACACTTGTGAAGCGTCGGGGGACGCGGGCAGATCTGGCGGAGAGCTCGGGCTCACGGTCGGAGGTTCTCTGTTACTCGACAGTCGGGAGGCCACGGGAGACTGACGTTTTGACCGGGAAATGAGTGCTGCGCTTTGTTGACTAGTGTGTTGTGTGCACGAACAAGGGAAACCTCCGTATTTGAATAATTCATTCTAACCTGAAGTGCGAGTGTCGGTAATTATCCCCACTAATCGGATATCGTCGGTATGATCGACGAGCGTGAGTTTTATTGCCCACTGAATTTTTATTTATCGGCGCATCGACTGCTCGAGGTGCGAGAGTGACTCACGGCGTGAACGATTGTTACAATCGAGCGTTGACGTCGAATTATATTTAAAGAGAGAATTATTTTCAATTTTTAAGAGATTAATAATTTTTCATTTTCACATTCGATATTGTATTCTTTAAAGTTTAATGCGACGGACAATAATGGCTTATCGAATTATTGGCATCACGGAAACATTTCGACAATGGTTTTGATTTATCGCTATAAAATAAAACTTTACGGATTTACGGCTTTTGCTTTAATATTTTTTTTTTTACATTTAGAACGCTTTGATAACGGGTTTGATGAAGCTTGGACAAAGAACTTTGTAATTTTAATGCTGACTGGGCTCTGTTGTCCGAAGCGTCGCAACCCTTTGACGGACGGTCGTTGTATATTTATAGTGGAGTTGAAAAAAAAAAAAAAAATGAAAAAAGAATGGGTGCATGATGATAAAAAATTTCTAACGCTTCATTGGCCGACTAACGATACATTTTTTTTTTTTTTTATTACGGCAGGTAACGCAAGCTGACGAGTACCCGAGCTCCCCACTTCGGATCGACGATGGAGCCACGAATTCCGGATTACATCAACGGCAGTCCGAGGATAAGCGCCGCTATCGCGCTCTAACATCGCGAGTCTGCGAAGATGATAAAGTGATCGGCTCGGATCGATAACGCCTCGGCGGTTTTAACGCGAAGAAAAACATCCCTAAAAAAATTTATAAAAAAAGTTATAAAGATAACAAAATTCGTCCATAAAAGTCGAAACACAAGAAAACCGTAAAATGGCTCAAACTACGGCGCCGATTTGCCAGAGAAAGGCGACTCATTGCCTGAAGATACCGTTAAGATCGACCGAGCAGATTTATTTAGTTTTTCTAATTCCAATTCTCGTCAGCTGTTGCGTATACGTGATAAACCTCGCGGCCGATCTCGTCGTCGCGGTGCAGCACATACGCGAGGGAAATCCAATTTGGGGCTGTTGCACGTTGGCTCTTATGTACGCGCCGGCGATCGCCTACTTCGCCCTGACCGTCTCGAGGCCCGACTGGTGGATGACCGAGGACGAAAAAATCGCCGAGGGTGTCCTGACTTGGTTCGCCCTCCAGGTCTTTCAGCTCGTCGCCTTCCCGATCTTCGCGCTGTACAGATACGCGGGACTGATCGTCCTCGTCGTCGACGCGATAATGCTCACCGGCGAGGAGAGGAAGAAAACTCTGAACGCCGCTGCCGCGCCCGCGGCCATCGAGTTGTACTTCTTTCTGCAAGCGTGGTTCCAGGCTGCGCCCCAAGCGGTATTCCAGACGCATCTGCTGTTCAGGGAGTACTCGGCGGAACGGACACACCAGACCGGTAATTCATCGGTTTCGAATATAAAATCAATGGCTTACCGAAATTCGAAGAAATGCTGCGCGGCAAATTCGAGAAAAAAAAATTATTCGGTGTATTCCAGAGCTGGGCAAAGTACCAGAACGTACTTCGAGTACAAAGTATCGTATGCACCAAGTACTTTTTGTAGTTGAAGTATTTCTCGAGGACTTTTTGCAACTAGGTTCATGATATTAAATGTTATCTGGGCTTAAATAAAAAGTGCAACGTAATTTGCACATGGTAAAAGTTCATTGTAAAAAAATCGTTAAATGAAATTTTCGTAATACGTCGTTTTGAGGCTATTTTCAAAATCTATATATATATTTTTTTTTGTTGCAAAAACAAAAACGAAAAGGCCCCTTCACGTTCTTTTTAATGGAAATTTATAAAAATAAATTCTCGATAAGATTACACTTATAGAAAAGTTTAGCCAGAAAATCATATATTAATAAAGATAGGATGTCATGCTGCTTATCGAGTATCCGTAAAGCGAGCGTGTGCTGAAAAAGTACGTGTCCTTGATACTTGAAATCGTAAAAAAGTACTTGAAGTACTAACAAATATTTGTATACTTGAAGACTCCCCAGCTCTGGTGTATTCTAACAATTATTTTTTATTCTTCCAGTTGTGGTCCACATGCTCTGCATCCTGATGTCGATAGTCGTCCTCGCGGTGGAGACCGCTTCGTTCCAGAGATTCGAGTCGCAGCGAGTCAACGGCCGGAAGTTGCCGTGGGCCATGTGGCTGAAGAAGTACCGCGAGGAGGAACTGGGCAATCTCGACGAGAAGAAGCCTCTCCAGAGTCTCGCTGTTGAAGCTTCGTCGGGTGTCCGAAGTTCCGTGGCGCCTCTCATAGACCCCGAGGACTCTCGTACATCGGAGGAAGAAAACCGCCCGGCCGAGAACAGCGTTCCGATACCACCCCGGGTGAACCTGGAGCGTCAGATATCGACGACACCGCCGTTGCCACCGAAGAACGCTCGAGTGAAACCCCCGCCGACGCCGATTCGCGGACTCACCACGGTCGCCTCGCTGCCGGTACCGGAAATGCCCGCGCCGCCGAGGCCCGACTCGATCGTCAGCGATCCGACCGATCCGGAAGACACTGCCGCCCAGACCGGAAGAAGCGTCAATATCGTCGAAACTTCTAGTCCAGCAGCGAAGAACAACTGGCGAAGCTTGAAAGTCCCGAAGAGAACTTACTCCGTTAAAGGACTGGACGAGGACGATCCTGTCGGAAGATTCGTCGCTTTCGTGTGGTGGTTCTTCTTCATACTCGCGCGTGTATTCGCCATAGCGATTTTTTACGAATTTTATCCTTACTGGGTGCTCGGCCTTATAGGCTTTCACTACGCCGCTATGCTCGGCTATCTGTTCTACTACGCAAAGTACTACGACATCACGACCTTCTTTCTCAATCTCTGGCTCGGCTTGGTTTACATATTCAGCGTCATCGAGTACAGAATTAAATTCAAACACGCCGACGCCTGGCTAGTCGGTTACTACACGGTCGTGATATTCCAAAATACCATGATGACCGTAACGTGGTTCGTTTACGCCGATTGGACAGGTTTTTGGTACACCTACATGTTCTTCGCGATTTTCGCGAGCATGGGACTCTGCATACTGTCGGCTAGTGTCTACAATATTCTGCTCAAGCCGAAAAAACGAAGGGTCTACGCAAGTTGACCCTACGGTGACGGGGATCGAGTTGATAACCGCGAGAATTCCGAGTGATTAATTTTATTTTAATGGATTCATTCATTTAACATTGATTTGCTGGTGAATTTTTCCACGACTGAATTAGCGTTAGTGTCGACCCTCTTCGCGGCAACCCCGACGTTTCGATGTAAAAACGTTACGACTTTGGTGCAAAAAGAAATGAAAATCTTCGCGACAGCATTCTTACCCGTAACATTTATTCGTAATTTAGAATTAATTACAGTACAATATTAATGTAAGGTTTGCGGGGTGTTGCAAAAATTATTTACCTATAAAAAAAAACTTACGAACTATATATACACATATGTTTTAGGGTGTCTGACAATGTTCTTGTTTTACATTCGGAGAATCGTAAAATCGTCCTGAAATGTATTGCTTTTAAAATTGTAAAATTCGCGTTTTTTCGCAAAGCGATGTTTCGGTGAATTAAAAAAAAAATGCACACCCTAATACGTATGACGTGTGTGATGTAACTATGTGTAATGTATCTGTAATTAGTTTACAATGCCTGGCAGCAGATATCGCGTTCGTTGTACTAAATCAAATTTTTCGCCTCCCGTTCGTTTGCGCAAACAATTTTTATCGTCGTTTTATTATTATTTTTTAAAATAATATATTTACAGTGTTCCAATTTTTTGTACAATCCATTATTGTTACTGTTGTTTATCACGAAGAGCGGTGTTGCGGTTGTTCTTTGAGAACCGATGGAGTCAAATTTTTTTTTGTTATTTATCACGATTCGTATATCCAATAATTCTTTTGTGTTTTATTTATTTATATCTATATGTCCAATTTATTTATTTAGTCGAGACTCAAACGTGCAGACTCGAATCTCTGTGAAGTGTGCCGAGTTGTGCTTCGAACAGTACGTCATTCAGGAGCTTTTCGGCTACTATCCTCTGATCGATGCGCATGTTGCGCAATTTCGCGGCCACGTTTCTACCTATCGCGTCGAACTCATCCTCGAGGCCAAACGAATTGTTTCCATGTAGTTTCGACATTTCCGTTGACTCCAGACTGTCGTCGTACTTTCGCCGGCGAACCGCCGGCGAGTCTGGCGAGTTTACCGGCTGTTCCGCAACGTCTTCGCTACAAGTTTGAGTGTCGTCCTGCAAAGTATTAACGATCTACGGTCACGCGCCTTAAAAAGATACGATCTTATCTTAAGTATAACAAACTAATAATATAATTTTTAAAAACTTTAAGCTTCTCGATAAAAGAAATATAAAATGAAGCTATTTTTTTTGGCAAATTTTTCCGTCCGACCCGACCAATCGGATCGCGTACGGACGCCCGTTCGAATTCTTCTACGGATCGTAATTTAAAAAATTACCGGTTTGTAACATTTTCTGTATCCTCTCTTGGTCCTCACGATTTCAGGCGATTTATCCGCCGACACGTCGATGTAAGCTATCGCTGGTTTTCTCTGGTTGGATTTGCACTTTATCTTGTCAATCATGAAGGGATGTACCCTCTGAAAAAAAAAACAAAAATAATTGATAAATAAAACACATTACAATTGTCGACTATAATATTAATGCTCCATAAATTGGGAATTTCCATGGGGGGGAAAAATTACTTTTATGTGACTTAGAAAATTTCCTGTGGACTTGAGATTCCCATTGAGAAGTTTTTGGCACTGCTGGCATCTGACAGTGACGTTGGTGTCCTCGACTCTTATGACGGTGAAGAACTCTCCGTCCAGTATGGCGGGAAGGCGAACAGAGGTGAGGGTCATGTTCGGAGCGGCGTTGGATTGAATGGTAGGTATTTGAGTAGGCTGTTGCTCAGAATCTTCCTGCATGGTCGAAACTTCCTGATTCTCTTCAGTGTCCTGTGCCTCTTCGCTGGCTTCGGTCTGGTCCAGGTTCTGCGCGATATCTCTCTGCTGACCGCTGACTTGGATTATGCACGGATCGAAGGTTTCAATTTTTGTTTCGAATCGTGTTGTTGCATAGCTCTCCATTTTTATTGGACAACTACTCAAACTCGACTCCGTATCGGGGAGCTCGATTTCGTGAAAATGAAAATAAAATGTTTAATTTAAATAAACAAATTTCATATAAAACAAATATGTGCTATGAATTCAAAAAAATCGAAAAAACCGTTCTACATTCCATAACGGCAAAAGAAATTACTAAATCGTAAACGTATTGTTTGCACCGTTCTCAAGATAACCGGGCGCGAATTCCTCGAAGATAAAGATTAACGAAAGATGCGCATCTAGATCAGATCGACAATATATCGGGGAATAGTTGGTCAGCGGCGTGGACGCGTACTCCCGCGTTTTCGTAACTCGCCGAACTTCTTTTTTGTCTCTCTCTCTCTCTATCTCTTCGACACGAAAGACAATATTACTGAATCGCGAACTTTAAAAATACGCTGATTTCTTATCGTCTCGTTGTCGTCTGACAGATATTCCCGACAATTGCGATATCGCTGAAAAGTGCGACTTTCTTCACTGTCTAAAATACCATCGAAAAATTCGATTGTCGAAAAAAAATTGTTCGTTAAATTTTTTTTAAGTTTTTCTTTTCAACTCGTGGCTCGGGACGGGTGACTAGTTCACTTTTTCGCACGCATCGGTCACGGTCGGCGGGGCGTAAAAAAATCGCGAGTGTACGACACGATGGAAAACAATCTCGAACGTTGGAGATAACGAATTATGGTTCAGTCCGTCTAGATTGCCATGCGCGCGTGTGCGTTCACTTTTATTTTCTGTAAGTTGGCCCTTCTTTGAGCGTGTGTGTATGTTATTCGCAAAGTGTCCGTCGAACGTGGCTGGTGGCGCACTGTGGTAGTAACAGACGCGTCGGAGTTCGCCGCGACTGTCGACGGTTATACGAGTGAGGCAGAGAGACGCGAGACGCACAAAGCATTAGCGACGACGAGGCGACCAGAGGCGACGAGAGAGGTGAGTACCCGGTAAGATTAGTCGGGGGGGTTTCTATCAGTGAAGGACTTTGCTTCGTCGCACGTTTTGAGATCGTAAAACACTGTCGCGAGCAAGTGGAATATCGTAATAATCGTGTAAATAAGGATTTCGAGATTATAAATTCAATCGTCACGAACGCACGGGAGTAAGTAGACGGGAGATTCGTCGGTCACGTACGAAAAACGAATAAGCGGCGACATCTTCGTTGGCTTCGTGTCGCGAGTTTGTTTTGTTCCGAGAATGCGTGTGGGCTTTTTCGTTTGAAAGACAAAAGTGTTTACTTGCAGTCGGCAGAAGACGGTCGCCGTGGGTGAGAGGAACAACGGTGCAGAGATCTACGCTATCGGTGGAGAGTCTACGACAAGAAGACTGCGGTTATTCGTGCAGGAAACGCATTTTGTGGCAGTGAGTATCTGTTTACCTGCACTCGCTGCATACGACTCCTACGTTGGCGGTTTCTTTTGCGAAACGGTTGATTAATTTCGATAAGAACCCGAGCGGTTTTAAAGACCCGAGCCGTAACTTCTGTAATATCGACTTCATCGGTACAGTAGCTCTAACGTGGCAAAGAAATATCCCGTGCTTCAAAGGACTATCTTTTATTTTTATGTGTATATATATATATATATATATATGTATTTATTTTAAAGCTGAAAATTCATAACCATTCATTATACTTAACAACCAATTTATCATAACAACCATTCGTTAATATAATGAACATTAATTTACAGTTCGAGATTTTATCGGAAGCGGGATCTTAAACGAGGTTTCCATAATCCTGAATCACGTGAAGATTCGTGCGAAGATTAGACGTTCGTGTGAATCAACACGGAAGGAGCAGTCATTGACCAAGGCTTCGAATACCCGTGAGTAATCTTTCATTTGTACAATGAAATACAATGTAGGATTGTAAATAGTTCGTGTAGCGAAGGTAGGTCGCGCTTTGCCCTCCTCGCCGACGGGACTGCCGCACGTTCGTTGTGAGGTCGAAAAATATAAACACTGGAGCTAATTCCATTGTACGGAACGATGCGCGCCTCCGGCTCTCTAACGCTGCAAACGAGCGCGAGGCGGGAGCATCTCGTCCGACATTATTAATTTAATTTCCCATTAATTTTCGTTGAGTACTTTCTTTTGATCGCGCGTGATGGCAGCGAAGTCGTAAAGAATTCGAATTTATTTCCCGTTATTGGAAACGTTAAGGTAATTTTCATTTATAAACTCTCTCTCTCTCCCTCTCTCTCTCTCTCTCTCCCTCTCTTTCATTCGGACGTGAAATTTAGGCGTTAAAATGTTTGTCTTTAATCATTTCTCTCGGGTATTTATTTCGCAGTGGGGAATTACATTTTCTTAGGTCCCAATTGTTTATAATTATTTGCATAAAACTTATACGAAAAGCTCGTATACAATGTTTTTTTATATAGTTTTTCAAATAACGATCGATCGTTTGTGAATAATTTGTCATAGAATTATCATGAATAGATAAAGTCATGTCTCGAAAATCTTGAGACTTTGAGGCTCTTTAGCGACAAAAATTGAACCAATTAACTCAAATGAATATTAATTGAAAATAATAAAAATATTATCGACTAATTTGCGAGTATCCGAGATATTCCCGGCGTTATGTAGTGGCACGTACGCGCGATTAAATGCTATATATACGCATTATATAGATACTAAAAAATCTTATACGTCTACCGATCTCTTTTATTCGTGAATTTAACGCTCGCGACGCGGCGGTTGGCGCGGCCAATGTCCAATTAGCCAGTCTGGAAAGCACCGTTTCGCTATCGGGTTATGCCGCGCTCGTTTTAATATCGTTTTAATTAATACGTGCCGGTGGTGGCTTCGGTTATGCGTTTCTCGCTCAGACGGAAGTTCCCCGATGCGCCGAGTGACCGGAAACGAATAATTCGGCGATCTACCCGTCGTACGCCGGGAACGTATGGGAACGGCTTGTACGCGTTCCCGATAATCGTGCCTTCTCCATAGCTGTACAATCGTAACGAACACTCTCCCGTCGTTGCCCCGATAATCTCGAGAAACGAAAGACCGGGACGGCCCTCAACACCGAAGTGGACGAAGAGGAGGGGAAGAAGAGGAGCGAAGCAGAAGACGTGGAATATTGCATTGCCGGCCAGCTTATTTAGCGAAGGAAGGATCGCGAGACGCCTATCATTAGCGTACCCTTGTAACCCGTCCCTTCGCTCCCGTCGGACCTCTCTCCCCATGCATTACACGAACATTACCTGTACGCATATACGATGCAGCTTTTGAGAATCGGGCAAGCGCGTAATTCGGTGCGAGGACCATGAGAACTTCACGGGATACAATATCCTCATCCCCGTCGACGGCTTTCGCTCAACTTTCGCGAACACTGGCCGTACAGTTAAACAGATCGGAAAATTCATTTCAAACTTCAAAGGCCGCTCTAACTTCAATTATGTTTTAACTTCGAAGTCAATTTTCATTTGAAGTTCGAGTTCAGCTTTATTCGAAGTACGAGCATCAATTTTATTTTTGGCTATCAATGCTTCATTTTAGTTTTAGATTCGAACTTCAATTTAGTTTGAGGCTGGAACTCAAATTTAGTGTGAGGATAGAAATGTCGACGAGAAACGCCGGGCCCGTTAAAGTGCTAAATCGTACAGGACGCAGGGGAATATTTTTCGCGTAATGTTAACTATGAATTGCAAGAGCGGGGAATCAGATATTCATGGTTACGCCGTGACGACGCCCCCCGTACTCCCCCCCTCCTCCTCGAGAGGAGCTTTATATTATTATTTCCGCGAAACGGAACCGGGCCTCGGCGACTGCAGCGGTCGCCAAGGCCCGTCCGAGACGGCGGAGAGTAGTGCGATGGGCAACTCGTGCGAGTTAGTGCACACGCGGACGATGCTCGTGCAGGGAACGCTCGAGTTGGCCCGCGTGTACGACTTATAACTCGACACGCTGCGCTGAAGTCCGCAGAGGAGGATCACGAGCTCTCCTCCTTCCACTGTATCGGTACCGCTCGCCGAGAAAATTCGTTATTTTCCGTCGGAATTAACAGTCACGGAGTCGAACTCGAACTCGAACACTTGGGGTCGAATTTTCAAGGAATTAGTTTGAACTTAAGATCGCTCTTAAGATCTAACTTCATTGGGTGCTTAAGATCTATCCTAAGTTCGAACTTAAGATTGAACGCAGAGCTGGGCAGTACTTAAAGTATGTGAGTACTTATTTGGTACTTAAAGTATCAAAGTACTTATTTGGTACTTAAAGTATCAAAGTACTTTTCGGTACTTTGAGTACTATTACTGAGTACTAAGAGACCAATGTACTTATACAATTTTGAGGAAACCATGCGCAAATTACTTTGCACCTCTTTCGTAACGTAAAAAAAATTGCTGTCTCATAAAATAATTTTACTCCTAACCCAATATTTTCCATGTACATCCTAAAAATACGATTTTTTATGCATAAAATCGAGACCTTTCTCACTTTCGGCCACTGTACTAGATCCATACGTTTGAGAAAAGTTGTCAGATGACCTATTCGTGACAGTATAGTGACATTAAAGTTCACTGAATTTGGGAAAAAGATAAAGATTCTGCGTCAAAAAAGCGTTACGGTTCGATCTTACGTTCGAACTTAAGCTAAATCGTAAGCACGCAATAAAGTTCGGGTCAAACTTTGACCTTAACTTCGATCTCAAAAGTAATCTTGATTTCAAACTGGCGTCCTAAAATGCAATCCTTAGAAAGTTCAAGCATGAGTATATAGCGCACACGGAAAAGCACACGCGAAATTACTTTTAAACTAACGAAATCGTAGATTCAATCCGCTGAGATATAGTGAACACCGGTGTAAAATGAATTATTTACGCCACTCGATCGATGTACTTTCGCAGTCGGTACTGCCGACGCCGATATTACCGATAAAACAGTGTTTATATCACTGTAAACTTTGGACCCAGGATGAGGAAGCCAGTGCGAGAAAAATCTGCGAAAAAGAAAAAAAAAAGAAGAAGAAATAACCTCGTACGCAAAACGTTCCTCTAAACTTTCTCTTTCCTCGCTGGCTCTATTGCCGGAATCTTCCGAACGCGCGAATTCTCTCGGAATTTTCTATTTTTCATTTTTTATTTTCGCATCGGGCGAATGCCCGCACTCATCCACCTTCGTCAATATCGTGCCGCATGTGCCCTCGTGCATTTGCGCACACGCACGTAAATACAAATGACGTTAGAACGGTATAAAAGTACCGACTACGAGAACGGCGTCCGACGAGCGTAGGAGCTAGGGCCACGGCGCTCGGCACAGTGTGTACGGAACGCGCGCACAGAGGGAGATACGAGTTTTCGCTGGTCACTCCGCCGGCACAGTGCGCCCCGTTAATGGACGCTCGCCACACACGACACTTATACTCACGTAGCCACGGGAGAGTAACGTTATCCTCGAGATACCTCGCTGACTTTATCGTCGCGATGCGTGACGGTTTGGTACGTACCTCCTTACGTTGGGTACGTACACTACGTTATATATACGCCGTTTCTCGAGAGTGTGCATTACGCTCGAGCGAGCCCTCTCTACCTCTCTTCGCAGACTAGATCTGCTTCCGAGCTTCCCTTCGTTGAAAAAACAAAAAAAAACAAAAAAAAACCTCGCAACTTTGGTTCTACCTTCGTCACTCTCCGTGTCCGTGACTCTGAACATTTTTTTTTTTTACTTTTTTTTCATACTAATTCATTTTTACGTCCCATGAATTTAAAATGTTTAGGCTTCTTTCGTTTTATTTTCGCACGCTTTTGCTGCGGTTGAGTTCGGTCTCAAACATAACCTCTCGAAATTAATTTACTGCTCAAGTTTTTAGCTCAAAGGTTCAGACTTTACTTTGTACTCAAGTTTTTTTGTTTCCCAGGTTCGAACCTCGTTTCGTCGTTAAGTTTCGATTCCCAGCTAAAACACGAACGTTCGTCGACGAGACTGAATAACGAGTCTGATGCCTATTCGGAGAGGCACATCGGGTAGAATCCGATTCACAGACTAGACTTGCTTCCGAGCGTCCCTTCATCGACAAAAACCTCGCAACTTCGGCTTCAGCTTCGTCACTCTCCGTGTCCGTGACTGAAATTTTTTTCTTTTTTCTTATATATTAATTAATTTTCACGTCCCATGAAGTAAAAATGTTTAGGATTCTTTTAACATCTCCGAAATGAATTTTCCGATCAAGTTTTTGTCCTAAAGATCGAAACTTCATTTTTTACTTAAGCTTTTGTGTTTTCCAGGTTCGAACGTCGTTTAGTGGTTAAAATTCAATTTCCAGCTAAAACACGAACGATCGTCGACGAGACTCGATAATGAGTCTAATGCTTATTCAGGGAGGCACATCGGTCAGAATCCGATAGGATCTGTGCAACGACCGGGCGCGTACCTGCGTACACCCACGCACCTGCTCGTCATAACCGAGCGGTTGTTCTAAAAATAATCCGTACATGTATTATCCAGAGACCGATATAAGCTTAGTCCTGAGGAGCCGCCGGTGAGAGAGAGAGAGAGAGAGACGCTTTGTGTCGTGCCTTCTTTCGCTCAATGTTTGCGGAGACTCGCCGGCCGAGTCGTTTCCACAGTACCGCGCGCCAGAGGTCAACGCTTCGCTCGGACGTTCATCTCAGTTGGTTTTCGCGAAACGCAAAACTCTCCTTTACACTCGAAGATTATCAAAAGCGAATCGTCGAATTCCCTTCGACAATTTCCTTTCCAATCCCGACCCAATTGCCGTTACGTAAAACGAGCCTCGAAAATCCAACGTCCCAACTTTTTAAGTTTTGTTTTTTTTTTTTTTGAATGAAACGCAATTACGTCGAGATACACGAGTACTCTGACCCACATTACCTCTCCCCCCCCCCCCTTCAACAGCCACCTCATCTCCCATACGAATTTCGCAACGTTCGATCGAGCCCACTTTTGCTCTCCTACATAATCCGAGACCGTGCGGACATAATTTTTCTCATCGGAATGGCCATCGCCTCGCTCCGGTACTTCTCGCGTCTCTCGTTAGTCCAGCGTAGGTGCGCTGCGTGTGTGGCAGCACCAGTGCACGGTCGACCATCGGCTAGCTTCGGCACACCATACTCCGTCGCTCGTCTCTCTTGAAACTTCTCCACGGGTAGAGGGACAACACAGTTGCGCCGTCAGTTTATAACGTTCGGCCGTGCACCTACACGTCGCTGACGAGTGTAGTTACTCCCGCGCGTCATTACGCGATGGCACATCAATTAACCGTCGGTGTTCGCGGCAATACCCGTACGTCGAGCGGGCATGAGCCAGGGGAACCGCCGAGACGACGGCGAGGATCGACGACGGGACTCTCTCTCTCTCTCTCTCTCGAGAGAGAGAGATACCGGGAGAAAGGTTTTCGTGTCGGGGCAACCGAGTGTGTGCCCTCGCCGAGGCTCCTCGCTTCTGGCTCGCCTGCATCTAGGCTCCCCCCCCCGGTTAACTTCGCTTGGCACAACCGGTACGCCGGTAACGGCTCTCGTCGTGGCACAACGCAAAATGGATAGGCAGGCTACGGTGTCTTCGCTGTATATCTGTATACCTTCGAGTCTACTCAAACACACTCGTATTATATTTATATATATAGAAATGCGCATTGGAAGAGGATATTGGAAGCTCGTTCCCCATTCGGCACATGCAAACACACACACACACACACACATTCGCGCACAGTCGTCGTAATATTAAGTAGCCCTGCAGCCATGCAGCAGCAACAGCAGCGGGACTCCGGCACAGTCTTCATTTACATTCGATCGTTATTATCGCTCGTACCGACGAACAAAGAACCCGTATAATCGACGGAATAACGCTTCGTCTCGCACTACGCTCGTACGTGATTGCTGATTTCCCGTTGATTGCTTCCTTCATTTATCTTTTTTGCCGTTTTCACGCTTTTTACACGGCGCCTAGGACGTTGCAGGATTTCGACAGCAAATCCTCGACGCTTCGTGCCGTTATTCCGACTACTTTTTTTAGTCCGTTCATCGATACTTGCCAGGTTTAAGTGCCAGAGTTACCTGCCAGCTTTAATTTACAGAGTTACTTGCCGGAGTTACTTGCCGGAATCACTTGCCAGAGTCACTTGCCAGAGTCACTTGCCAGAGTCACTTGCCAGAGTCACTTGCCAGAGTCACTTGCCAGAGTCACTTGCCAGAGTCACTTGCCAGAGTCACTTGCCAGAGTCACTTGCCAGAGTCACTTGCCAGAGTCACTTGCCAGAGTCACTTGCCAGAGTCACTTGCCAGAGTCACTTGACAGAGTCACTTGCCAGAGTCACTTGCCAGAGTCACTTGCCAGAGTCACTTGACAGAGTCACTTGCCAGAGTCACTTGCCAGAGTCACTTGACAGAGTCACTTGACAGAGTCACTTGACAGAGTCACTTGACAGAGTCACTTGCCAGAGTCACTTGCCAGAGTCACTTGCCAGAGTCACTTGCCAGAGTCACTTGCCAGAGTCACTTGCCAGAGTCACTTGCCAGAGTCACTTGCCAGAGTCACTTGACAGAGTCACTTGACAGAGTCACTTGACAGAGTCACTTGACAGAGTCACTTGACAGAGTCACTTGCCAGAGTCACTTGTCAGAGTCACTTGCCAGAGTCACTTGCCAGAGTCACTTGCCAGAGTCACTTGACAGAGTCACTTGCCAGAGTCACTTGCCAGAGTCACTTGCCAGAGTCACTTGCCAGAGTCACTTGACAGAGTCACTTGACAGAGTCACTTGCCAGAGTCACTTGCCAGAGTCACTTGCCAGAGTCACTTGCCCGAGTTACTTCCCAGAGTTACTTGACAGAGTCACTTGACAGAGTCACTTGCCAGAGTCACTTGCCAGAGTTACTTGCCAGAGCTACTTGCTGAAAATTACCAGTAATTGATACATATTTGCCTCATACGCGCAAAAGTGGAGCATCAAGTGTTTCCGACAAAGCTTCATTTTTATTTTTTTTATTTTTTACACCCGACTAAGAAAGGGAAAACCGGAGGGACCTGTTGTTTCACGAGTATTACCTGCCGGCCGTGCGACGTAACTGCATCGTACAATGCGACGGGACGGACGCGTTAAAGAATCCAAATAAAAGAGTTTTCGGTATGCGCGGGTTGTACAGCAGTCATTCATATCTCGAGCGCTCTATATAAACGGTGTTTTTTTTGTGTTATCTTTTTTTTTTTTTTTTTCCTTCCTCGAACTGTGCTCCCTGCAAAGCGCCATTAAAACCCCGAACGAAAAAGCACCGGTCGTCCTCGTCCGGCGAATATAATACGTGAGACGTTGTCGACGTCGTCGCCGTGCGAATTATAAAGAAATCCCAGGGACAATCCTTACGGCTATAGCGCCATTATGTTCTTTTGCGCCATCTTTGAGAATCGCGAGAACCTCACGGAATGCTATTGTACGCGAAGGGAATTTTACATGAATTATTATCATGCGTTTACGATGTAACATGAAATTTTCGTTATGCATCATGTGTACAAAAACGCTAATGCCGAAAACTTGAAACTTGAGTTCAAACTTAAGCGTCCACAATTAAGTCCGAAGATAAATTTTGAGAGAAGTCTTCGCTTTATATAACTTTTGACACAACTTTGAATTTCATGTTCCAACTATATACATGAACGCTGACAACCGATATAGGATTTTCCGAATAAAAGTGCAGAAAAGCGAACTTTCGACGAAGCTTGTGAACGACAGATTGAACGACCTGAATACGAGTGCTTGTGCGTATGCGCAGTATTAATTCTCACGAGACTAACTGAAAAGCGACACTTCTCTCATACTTTACAGACACAAAAAGCGGGACTTTTAGTTTATGCTTTAAGAAGAAGAAAAGAAAGAAAAAAAAACCTTTTTTTTTTTACATTATTCCGTTACGAGGGAATCTCAGTGTTCCTTAGAATTTCAATTACTCCGAAGCACCGAAGAGCCTCGGCTCTTTACGCGTAGTCGAGTCGCGTAGACAATCCACCCGGTGTCTCTCCCGATCGTGAATCTCCAAGAATCCGCGAAGATTTCCTCCCGGAATTCTATTATCGTAGAACGCAGTTGATTTCCCCAGAGGATTATATTGTCGACGTGAATTCCATTCACGTTTCGCCTCACTTCGCTCTACGAGCCAAATTTAATTAAAGTGTACAAACTCTGTGGACGAGCCTCGAATTCAGTCGGCGATTAGCACCGTGAATCTCCCGTCCGGTAATGCCCCGATGAAAGCGCGGCGTTCGCCGAGAGGGAATTAGCTAACGGCGCTCAGCGGAGAGAGAAGGGAAGGCGAGAGACGCGCATTCAACTGTTGTATAGCTCGAATTAATTACGTGGCTGAAGAACGCGCTCAGGGCGAGGAGGCAAGTAGTACGTGGCCGCGGTTATGCTTGTCGGACGCTTAAAGCCAACAAGTAACATAGTAGTAGATCCTTCCTTCCTTCCTTCCTCGCTCCTCTGTCCCTCGGCGGAGGCTCGGCACAGTCTTGAGCTCGTTGTCGGTGCAATAATCGCGTCGGAGATCCGCCCGAACGAGCCTCGACCGGAACGCGCGAGATCAAACGTGACAATAGTCTCCTTATCGCGATCGCACTGTACAATCTCCTGTACTGCGCGGTCCCGACTAGAGATATCGGGGAGTATTATGTCCAATCTCAAGAGGGGTCCAAGGGACCCAACGTGTTTTTCTCGAGGATCGCCGGGATGAATGTCTAATTGTGGGAACTTTCGGGTGTGTAATTAATGGAGGGCTTCCTTCATTTTTGGTCCATCAAGTCGTATCTGAGAAAAATTTTGGACATTTTTTTGGTCTGTTTCTGGTTACAGTTTTATGCTAGATTCCAAATTAATTTTCACTTAAGTTGGAACTTGATTTCTTACTTAAGTTCAAACTTGATTTCCTACTTGAGTTCAAACTTGATTTCCTACTTGAGTTTAAACTTGATTTCGTAGTTGAGTTCGAAGTTGATTTCCTACTTGAGTTCAAACTTGATTTCGTACTTGAGTTCAAACTTGATTTTCTACTTGAGTTCAAACTTGATTTCGTACTTGAGCTCAAACTTGATTTCGTACTTGAGTTCAAACTTGATTTCGTACTTGAGTTCAAACTTGATTTCCTACTTGAGTTCAAACTTGATTTCGTACTTGAGTTCAAACTTGATTTCGTACTTGAGTTCAAACTTGATTTCGTACTTGAGTTCATACTTGATTTCCTACTTGAGTTCAAACTTGATTTCCTACTTGAGTTCAAACTTGATTTCGCTCTCAAGTTCAAAGCCAAGTTCGAAGTTGATTTCCTTCAAAAGTAAATTCCAACTCGATTTCTTACGTCCATGTATATCGTGTAAAAAAAAAGTACGAGTCCTCTCTATCAGATAACAAGACCGTGATTATTTTTTGTCCATAAGAGAGTTGAGGATCTTTCGCTCGTTCGGCAAATCGCGGAAGATCCTTCTCTGCTTTATTTTCTCAATTTATTTTTTTTTTATCGTATATTCCATACGATTCCTCCGTTGCCTCGTTCTCTCTAGCGGCTCCGTAATGGCGCGACTTCACCATGGCTCGCCCTTTCGATCGTATAGATTGCCCCCGTCGCCCCGGCGCGACCGCGAATTTAAACGACCTCATATCTGCCAGCGTTGGCGCAGCAGTTCCATAGCTCTCCGCCAAGTTCCTCGTCGTCGAAGTACTCGCCGCTCGTTTCCGCAGGAGCCAAGGTTTCATCGCTCCCGGGTTCACGGCGAGTCTTCCCAGTCGCGTAGGACTCGAAAAATTCCCCAATACAAAAAAAAAAAAAAAAGAAAAAGTACCTCGCTCGTGCCTAAATCCAAAAAATTTTGCCCGACCCAACAATTAATAATAAAAAAAAAAAACTGCCCCTCAAAAAGAAAAAAAAAAGAAAATGATTCGCAAGTAAAAAAAAATCTCTCAGTTTGCCTGGGAATGAAAAAAAAAAAATTTAATTGCCCCTTCGCGTTGTATCGTTGAAAATTTTCCATATTAATTCACGGTTGAGAGTTGCGATAATTCTAGCTTCCCGCGGGGGAGTCGATCCGCCATCGGCGCGACACACATAGCGTCACGTTACAGCGAAACCGGTAGAGAGTCTAGTGAGAAAACATCGTGAGACACATCGATGTGAATTTAAGATCCTATTAAATCCTCCGATGGCCCCGAGGGGCCATTGATATGTGGTACACAGTGCAGCGGTGTGCGCAGATCGCAGTGACTTAAGTCGTAAGGGCGTATCTGCCACGAGCCGAGCACACGCCGATACGTCCTTTCGATCTTGATCGCGAGATATATATACATATATGTATACGCAGTACCTATATATTTTATATATATATATATAGGATATTGATGATACAGCGTAGTAGGTAAGTGCACGGAGCATGTGAGATAGTGCATAGGGTAAACACACGGAGCACTCGCCGCGTTGTATGAGGATACAGGGCGAGAGTGGCATCCAGAGCGGCAGCGAGCGTTGGATCACGAGAGGATCCACCTGACTCCGTGACCCCGAGCACCTAGAAAGCGAGCAAGCCGAGCACCGAACCGATGCCAGGACGAGAGCAAGACGCTTCTACGGATTTCCCATTAATGATAATTATTAGTTGCTGCCCACTTCGAGAAAAAGAAGAAAAAAAAATAGCCTCTGAGCTATAGAAATACGAGGAAGATGGATGGAAGGAGAATCAGTAGAAACAAAAAAAACATTCCTCAGAGATTCCATAAGAATCGGAGGCTCGAGATCAAAGACCCATTTTCGTCTGGGAATGTGCGTAATGCTGAGTTGATTTGAGATCTAAAAAAAAATTTAAGGTACCGTTTTTACGACATGTGGATACCATTTTTTTTTATTCTTAATCATTCTCGATTTTAAGAAACGGGTTGAAAAACGGGTTGTCACTTTGTAATGGTCGGCACGAGCCGGGGACTTTGTAGCCTTACCACATTTGTTTGCCTTACCGCTGTAGGAAAACGGAGCAGGCATTGATAAAAGGCAGTGTGCATTGATAAAAAAAAAAATAGGGTTGAATCAACTAAAGATTCGGGCAGGGACGTTCAAATAAACACTATGTTGGTACAGCAAAAATATTGGTCAGTTAATAAAAATATTTTGATGATTTCACCAAAATATTTTCGAGGCATTAAAAACACTTGTTCGACAAACTGAATACTTAATTGAAAGTCCCTGCCCGAATCTTTAGTTGATTCAACCGTATTTTTTGTTTATCAGTGCATTCCGCGTTTTTTCTTTGACTTCGCTCTTTCCCTGAAGCGACCGAACATTTGCACCAAAGTTCCTGCAAAAAAATGAAAAACACGTTCCCGAAATATTTGCCCTGCGACCTTCCCCGTTGCTCCTCGTCCCGAACGCGCGAAGATGCACCTGAACGAAGTTCGCACGAGAGTTCCGCGTAAAATGCAGGTCGGCTGGACGCCATCTTGGATGCGTCGCGTCGCCGAAAGAACAGATGTAGGACCCCGCTGCATAATGGAAAACGCGAGACGCGACCCTAGACAACGAAAGCGCAATCACGTCCTCGGACCGTCTAGGATTTCTGGGTCGATACCAATAATTAGGAATCTCTTCCCCGGGGGCCGAAGTGTGTCTGTGGCCGTCGCGTCTCCTTCGCCCTCCGGAGGAATCTTCGAAAGCGAAAATCTCGACCATCGGGAGCTCCCATTCTCTCCGGAGTAGTGTTGGTTGTCTATAAAGAAGAAGAAGAAGAAGAGGAGGAGGAGGATTCTCTAGGTGAGGAAGGCAATCTGTCTAATAATATACGTTCGAGCACTGCTCTAAACAGCTGGCTGACCGCGTGGCGGCAAAGGCGCGGTCGGCGTCTTCGCCTAGCGGTGGCTATGTGTATCGTCAGGTGGATGTACCGGCGCTACCTCAATTATACCTAGCTGATGGTCCCGAGGAAGAAGTCGAGGAATAAAAAGAAGTGGAGAGACCTCCGAGAGCACTGCTGGTCTACTGGACCAGCCAAGAAGCTCGCTCTAGTACACTACCTGCCGTATGCCGTGCCGAGCCGAGCAGAAGTTCGGGAGCTACGTATGTCGGACCGTTTGGCCCCGAGGCCGTTCCCACTAATACAATAATTGGAACTGCGTGCCGTACCACCGGATCCGGATTCGATGAAAACGGGGTAACGGAGGTTTGTTTCGCGAAGGACACGGACGAGCAAACTCCTGTTCGGATTTGGGATGGATAGATGGATCATTGTGTACTGGGATAAATCCGCTAAGGACCAAAGCGGTACATATGGCGAGGCGAAGGAAAGTTTGAGGACAGTTTACGTAAGGCATTTAAGAATGTACTATACAGAGCAAAATCAAAGCAAAGCAGGGAAGAAATTCTGAGCGGGAACAGAGCTGATACAGAGTCAAATCAGAGCAAATCCAAAACAAAATCAGATGATTTTACATCTGATTTGGTTGCTACAACAAACATTTTTGTTGTACCAACCAAATGCACGTTTGATCGCATTTCACCGTGCATTTACTTAATCCAATGATTTCTTTTTCTCAGTGCATAGTCAAAATCAGAATCAGCAACGGTAGTCAGAGCTGGCGGGAAGGTCGGCAGTGGCTCCTGCGGTCGCAGGATGCGTCTCGAGAACGGCCTTAAAGTTTGGTTTATTTTGGACCGTAAAGACTTCTCGCTTGGACGACCCTAAAAGTTCGTTCTTTCCGGACAAAGAAAAAACGGAGAAGAAACGTAGAAGAGATGCGAGAATGCGTCGAGTACGAGTAACTCCGACAAGGGAATCAAAGCCCGAAACGCAGCCAGCCGGTGATGACGATGAGGCGAGAGAGGAGGTGAAAGGGGAGTATTGTAAGAGAGCTAACCGAGAGAGAAACAGGAGGGATACATATCGGTAAGCTATGGGAGCGAGAAATCTGGCCCTGAGGCCCAGCACGACGCAGGGGCCCTTGCTCCGAATTTAAACGGCGGAACAAGCCGGTGCGCCGATCGGCGAGCTCGCAGCATCCGAAGAGATCTCCGAAGCTCCTCTTCTGTACCGAAAAGCCCCTCTGCGTGTGCATCGCTCTCCCATCCCGTGCATGCTTCGCTGCCGGCGAAACTCTTTGCCCCGCGGGGTCCCCGTTAAAATTCGTGGCCCGGAGGAGTTCCGAGCCCGGAGCCAAAACTCTTTCTCCGTTTGTGTATGTGCGCGCCCGCGGATGCGCGTTAATGACGCCCGGCTGGGTTCCCCGCCGCGGGGGGTAGACGAGATCGGTTGCGATATTTGCTTTCTCTTTCTTTACTGCGTTTTCTTTATTCGCTTTATCATCGATTCTTTTATATATATTTTTTTTATTGTTTTTATTTATTTGTCGAACTTGCATACTCGTTTCGGGGTAATGAGAATTTAAGATCGGGCGCCTCCGCCTTAAACGAAAAATGCCGAAGGGGTGAAAACTTTATATCGGGCCTGCGGTAGTTGGATTCAACACTTTCGACATGTTCTTTCGAAGACTACTCGATCATCGATCTTCAGAGCAATCTCAACCGATCTTTGCTCTGACCTTCCGATTGACCTTTATTTTGACCTTTACTTTCCATCTTCGGATCGAAATTAATTTTGGTCTTCAGATCGAACTTCATTTCCATCTCTGGATCGAACTCCACTTGAATCCAAGAAAGAATTAGCAACCTTGTCACTTTGGTGTAAAACTTTTTGTGATTTTTTTTTTGTTGGATTTTTTACTTTCCTGCCAAACTTTGATATTTAACCGAAAGGATTACCGACAAAGGTTCTTTATTTTCTATATTGAGCACACTCAGCCCTCCGTACAGTGTACCGTGCATCCACCGGTAAATCCGCACGATTCCCGCTGTTAGAATTTCCCTATTCGTTCGAGACGCCGTTGCGCTTCTGCTGCTGCTCCGAATATATAATTTCCTATAGGAGTTCCTGGAGAGGTCGTAACCCGATGACCATAGAGTCCGGTGGTTCCATACCTCCCGGCACTCCATTCGCTACCGCCTCTATATACCCCCCCCCCCCCCCCCCGCCCCTCCTTTTTTGCTTTTTTTACCCAGGACGCACGACTCTGGTCTATAGCCAGCCGCGGTCTGCTAAACGCTCGCGCGCGGGTTACAGTGCCCCCGAATATGTAATTTCCTAGTTCGCGGAGGTCGCATGAGGATAGAGGCGCTATCGCCGGAGGCGTTCGTAGCCGAACACCGGGGCCCCTCGGCGGCTCCGACACTGCAAACCCTCTCTGTGCCTGATTCCCTCCTGTTCATCCTCCTCATCCTCCTCATCCTCCTCCTGCTCCTGCTGCTGCTTTGGCTCTCTCTCTCTCTCTCTCTGTGTGTGTGTGTGTGTGTGTGTGTGTGTGTGTGTGTGTGTGTGTGTGTGTGTGTGTGTGTGTGTGTGTGTGTGTGTGTGTGTGTGTGTGTGTGTGTGTGTGTGTGTGTGTGTGTGTTTGAGCTGCCTGCTGCATGCTCCAGGCATTCCGATACGAAGAAGCCTCCGCTCGCTGTTCCTCGCGTCCTCGCGTGAAAGTTGTTCACCTCCTCTCCTCGGGAAGAAGTCGGAGGCAAGAGCCAAGTTTCTATACTTGCCAACCCTACGGATAACCCACGCCAACCTTCCTCCTTCCACGACGCTGAACTAGCTTCCTCCTAGTCGGGCAACGTTCACCTCGCGATTTGGGACACCCCAGTTTGTGTTCCTTGCATCTTTTACTTCGTTGAAATTATCGATTTTGGAGATCGATGGAGTGATCGATTCTCATTCGGCTTCGGGCCATTCACCCCTGATTTTTTTTTTTTTTTTTTTTCATTATCCGAAGCTTTTTTTTTTTTTAGGAGCTCTTGGATTTTTGGGGTGTTTAGGACTGAAGCATTTTTACTGGATTGAGCATGCTTTCAGAGTTTTCAATTTAAGGTCGTTAATAAAAGAGGATTGGATTTTGTTATAACACTAATATTTATTGTTGTAACAATTGTTATTGATAATGAAGCTCTAGAACGGAGTTTGTTGAGAGCCAACTCCAGATACAGATGCGATGAAAACCCGAGGCAATTCCAAAATCACAAGCGTTCAACATATTTATCATCATATTGCGAAAGACCCAAAAAAGTTAAAACTAATTTTTTAAAAAAAGACGTTCTCGAGTTTTACATTGGAAGGATTTTTGTTTAATCGGGCGTGTTTGAAAAATTGCGGAGATTTCTTTCACGTCAGTTTAACGTCTGCGATCAACTTGATTGATAATCCAAATACGCTTTACGAGCACGAAAAAGAAAGGATGACCAGAGACGAACGGCTCAGCGGCTTTGAGACTTGATCGATGTACCGATTGAATTAATCAACGCATTTGTTATCGAATAATTAATCGACCATCCGATTCGATGAAAAAAAAAAAAAAAAAAAAATTGCTCTCTGCCTACCGCGATCTATACTTAGATCTTTGTGTATACAGGTATATATATAGATCGGCAAGATCCACGGTTCGAGATTTTCGAAAGGCGGAAGGGGCCTACCGTTCGATTCCATAAATTATAAAGCGGCGCGGGTGAGAAGCGAGCGATCTCCATGTATCTCTCTAACCCACACTCCCATGTATATCTTACTACCTAATACGTATCTCCTTCCTTCGATACCCGTGCAATGCACCGCTCGGCAGATTGCCGCCGCGGCATAATATTCCCAGACGCGTCGGGAGCTCATTGCGTCATTGATAATACAGTACTACGAATCGTTTAACTTCGGAACCTTTTAACCCTTCGACGTGCAAATGACTTTTTTTTTTGTTTTTTTCTCTTAATGCAGAAATGTTTCTCTGGCACTCTTTCCGTTATTTCGCGTTAACGCAATGGCCTCTGAAGTGAAAAATTAAATAGCGGAACAAGATGATGAAAAGAAAAGTTGACAAAAAAAAAAAAAAAAAGGTCGCCCGCAATGTTACCGAGCTTATCAGGATGTCATTGCAAATTTCGTGAATTTTTATCGAGCCGTCTAAGAGATACACTCCACAAACGAGGTCGCACGAGTGTCGTTAAGATATCGTTATTCGCGCGAAAATTGAAAATTTTCGTTCGCTCGATATAAATTATCGGATACATTGCCGAGAGGCAATTAATTATCGCAATTAATCTCTTAATTGGCTCGGAGAACCCGGAAGCGACTCGTTTCGCTGCCGATCTTCTTTTTTTTTTTCATCTTTTTTTCTTTTTTTTTTTTTTTTTCATGAATCGAGTCCGCCTGACGAATATCCGCAAAGATTTCTTCAAAGCTTCTCCGAAACTCCGAACACGCTCGTTCCTGCCTCGTCGTCTCGCGGTGCATGACTCATTCGGAGTGGAGTTCCGAGCCGGGACAACTGTGAGAAACGATATCGTGCGAATGAAAATGAGAAGAGGAAGGATTCTGTCTTTTTGTATTATACGCACAGCGAAAGCCGGACGAACCGGCCAGCTTCCCATGTCCTTCGCAATCTTGGATCTTTTTTTTTTTTTTGCTTCTTTTTTTTTTCTTCTATTTCACCGTTTATTCATCGGCGTTCGTGTGAATCACCACCATGAACAGAGGAGTGTGCGAGATCCCGGGCTGGAATAGAGTCGGGTATGCGTGCTGTCCCATTGGCGCGTTCCCGCCGTTAGCGCTTCTCTCCGTTCCTCGTGAGTCATTGAGTCGCGCGGCACGAGCTTTCTGTGTGGACCGCGCCAACGAGCGGCCAAGCGCGAATGAGAATCACTAAAACTACTTGTGCACACACAGACGGAGGACTCTCCGTGTCGAAACTCCGGCTCTCGTCCCGAAGAAACACTAATTTATCAACCATTCAAACATTTCGACTGTACACACTTTTTTTTTTTTTTTTTTATTGACACCAATGCTGATCAATGCTCGTCACAATATCACCGCGCAAAGTAGTCATCGAATTACCATTGAGTCATGCGAGAAAAGTTTTTGCCCGTTGAATGCACTCAACGAACATTGAAGCCTCTTTTCCGCGGCTGTGATTGGTCGGTCGCCTCTTCATTCGATAGTTATCGATTCTCTAAGTCCTTTTCCCAGCGCGCGCGCGCATGCGCAGAGGATTTCTCGCTCTCGCGCATGCGCAGTACTCAGCTCGCTGGGTACTACATTTCACCTACTCAAAGGTGCCGATTTATAATTAGGAAAATTTTGAAACGAAATGCCCCGTACACTTGAGAGACGAGACGTATACATGCATAACAAGTGTATGTATGCCAGTACACGAGAGGCTGTTAGTTCTTGCGGGAGAGCCTCATATGCCTCTCGCGAGACAAAGCGGACGGTAGGAAGAGAGCGGGATGGCAAATTCTGCCGGAGAGACCAAGAGCCATCGGTATACGGCCATAGCGTGGCTATTATATAAAATAGAAGAGGACAAAGAGTTAAATATAGAGAAACGAACAAAACGAGATATAGACGGGAAAGATGACTCTCACGTGTGCCTATATAACCCCTACACGCTTCTATACATATATTGAGCATTCGAACGGTATACTCTCCACTACGTATATTTACATGCGCACACGCACACACGCACACGCGCGCGCGCGCACACACACACACACACACACACACACACACACACACACACACACACACACACACACACACATATATATATATATATATATATATATATATATATATATATATATATATATATATATGTATGTATGTATGTATGTATGTACAACTATACAGGTGGTAATACTACTACTACTACTTGTACTATGCGAAGATCCTCTCGAGAGCTCGCTAGCTTGATCTGCGGTCGCGGCGGAATGACTTAACGCGGCGAACACGGTAATGTAGTCGAATGCCACGAGCATCTCGTGTCCGCGAGGGAACGAGCGTGCGCGCTATACCGACTCCTCTATCTCTAATGGAACTAGCACCCGTACGTGGATACATGAGGCATAGAAGATGTATAGATATATAATAAGTAGATGCTTGTGAGTACGGCGACTGAATTTCCACGGCGCTTCGTGCCCAGCATCTTCCATCATATTGTTAAAAAAAAAATGAAAAAAAAGCCTTTTAATTTCGAGCCTTTTTACGAGGGTCGCGGTTTTTGGTACTCGGACAAAGAAGATCGGCAAAGGATGTATGTATGTAATGATTTATTCGTGCGGATCGGCCTAGGGCTCCTCTGGGCACATTACACTAAGAGATTAATCAATAATAACAGTGGTAGTACGAATACAGAAAATAACATGATATAAAGAAAGTAAAACGAATGAATGGTGGGTGAATAAGTCACTGATGGACAATCGTTGATTTTTTTTTTTTAAACTGAAGACATGTGTGGCACGAATGTATTGTCTCTACGGATTTGTTGTGGAATGGCATTGCAATGCCATGCCACATACCATAATTTGGCATGTAGCTTTTCACAGTGTATGGAATGGAACTCGAGTTCGATGGGCAGCAGTTAGAAATGGGATTTGCGAAGGATAGCGGCTGGGTAGGTCACCGATGGGCAATTATCGAATTTTTGTTGTCAACCAGAGACTTGCGTGGAATTAATAGAATTCCATCCATAGACTATAATTATCTGGCTTATCTGGGACTCTTGCTCGAGGGTATGAGGGCGCGGGATTGAGGGCTGCTCCGATATTCTACGGTCTTGTCATTATATTCTTTTCCTAGTTTTTTAAATTATATTCCCTGTTCTTTTTTTTTTTTTTTCTAATTATTTTATTATCTTCTACTTATGTTACTGTTGCCGCATATGGCGTGTACTAACTGGATCTCGATGCACGTTGTTTTTAGGGGGCTCGGACCTCAGAACACGGAATAAACGAATCTATGTATAATTTCGACAGGTCGGTTTTCACAGCCTATGGAACGGAATTGTTGAATTTTTTTTTTCAACTAGATACATGCGTGGAATTAACATAATTCCAATCCTTAAATTACAATTTCGATAGGTCGGTTTTCATAGCATATGGAATAGAATTCGACTCGGATGGGAAGTAGCTGAGAATGCGATTGGGCAAGAATGACTGTTGGATAGGTCACAGATGGGTAATCGTTGAATTTTTTTTTTTTTTCAACTGGAAACATGTAATTGTATTTTAATTCGAGGTCGGATTGCCTCTTGAAAACGAATTAACACGCGAGAGTTTTGGATAGCAATTGTACGACTCGTACGCAACTCCGAAGGTCGGTACTGTCGAAAATAAAAACGTTGCGTTAGTCAAGGTCCGTAAAGCATCAAATTTTTGTGCAATCGAACGTTGCACAGTTAAAAACCGAGACGCGCAAAAAAAAAAAAAAAAAAAAATTGTTCTCTGTGCGGAAGTGTAAAAAAAAAATTGATTCTGGAGAGTCATTGTACTCGGTGGGTAGTTTGTTATTTATATAGAGTACGTCTTTGTGGCCGAGAAGGAGTTACGATGCCGCGAGAACGAGAAACCCGAAACTATACCGGACGTTGTCCGATGAGCGTGTGCTGCGTCAGAGCGCATCGTCCGCAGGGGCATCACAAGATACGACGGGTCCGAGAGTATAGGCCTGCTGGAAACAGCACAGCAGCAGCGGCACCAGAGGCAGCAGGTGGATGACGCAAGGCAGATAGAGATAGATGTCTATCCGGGACTCTCCCACTATCCCTTTCATTTTCGAACAGTGAAGAGATCCCGCCGCGTCGAAGGCCTCACCGCGTACCGATCCTCCCGTATGTCCGTATACATGTATACATGTATATATGTATATATGTATATATGTATATATGTATATATGCATATATGTATATATGTATATATGTATATATATGTATATATATGTATATATGTATATATGTATATATGTATATATGTATATATGTATGTATGTATATATGTACATTCTTCGTCTCTTAGACGCCCGTTATTCTCTGTCCTCCGTGCCCTCGCTCCCGTCCAACGCTTATTATATTATGTTTTATAATACGATGAGTACGACTTCCCGTTTTCTGTAGAATAATGGCTCTCGCGGTAACAAGAAGCTGTCATCATCGTACCTATGTACCTATAATACTTTAGTTTTTTTTTTTTTACTTTTTTTTATTTTCGTTACTAAACTTCTTTTTTTAAAGGTGCAATCATCGATTGTGTAGATAGAACTATATTGGGTTCCGTTAAGGCTGGAGCACTCACCGTGTCCTATCCTTAATTCGCACGTTTCCGTCACTCGCCGAATTCGGGATAAATTTTAGAGAAACATTAAAAATATTCTCTGCAACGTCACTTCCGGTATGAAAAAAATCTCTCTTTATACCGAGCTTTTAAGCCGAAAGTGAATTTTATAGTGCAAAATTTTCGGTACAAAAATAGCATTTTTAAACCGAAGGCGACCTATTTCCGACATGACGTTACTTCCCGTCGAAAAAATCAAGATTTTCAAAGCCGATGCGACGGATTTCACTTCCGGTTGAAAAATGAGATTTTGAAATCGGAAGTGACGTTACAGAGATACGCATTAATATTTCTTAGGAACGTATCTCGAATGCAGCCGTTGATAGAAACGTGTGAATTAATGAACAAAGGCAAAAGTGCGAACGTGTGTGATCCGTCTCGAAGGCATTTGCAATACACCGCGAATGTAGCAAGCGACAGAGACCAGATGAATCGAGGAACGCGCGCGCTACGTTTTCAGCTCACTTTGGCCCACACGAACTTCACCGTCCGACCGCGAACAATTGCAGCGCTAATAAAATCTCAAAAATCTCAACAATATCGAACTTCGGACTATTTCGCGATAATATCGTCACTCCAACTTTTAAGGTAGTCCTTGCGAATAGTGTTCACTACACTTGAGTTTCGGAGAAATGAGAGGGAATTGTAGACACTTCTCGACGGTATAAAAATCTGAAAAAAAAATCAAGTGCATCAAAGATGCCGAGAGGATTAATTTTCCATAATAATAATTCTAAAATATTATTAACAAATTGATGAAAAATAAAATTCTTCAACAAATATCCCGGAAACCTAACTTTTTTTTTTTTTAAATGAAAATCGTTCGTTCATATTTCTGAGTACGTATGAATTTTTTCAGATTTTTAAATTCACCTTGAATTTTCTGTTTTTCTACACGTTTTTCCAAAAAAAAAAAAAAAAAAATCAAAGTGAATCTAAAAATCTGAAAAAATTCATACGTATTCCAAAAAAAAAATGAACACATAATTTTCGTTAAAAAAAAAAAAAGTTAGGTTTCCGAGATATTTGGCGAACAATTTTATTTTTCATCAATTTGTTAAATAACACTTTGGAATTATTATTATGCAAAATTAATCTTTTCAGCACCTTTAATATGCTTGATTTTTTTTTCAGATTTTTTTTATCATTCGGAAGTCTTTGCAATTTGCTCACATTTCTCTGAAACTTATGCGAAGTGCGAACACTATTCGCAAGGACTACCTTAAGGGCTTTAAGATGGGATGCCTAATTAATAACGGGCAATTACTGTTAGGTCAAAGTTTTCTATTGTATTTTCATATTAATCCTTTAGCAGCAAATATCTTATAGTGAACGTCGAAGGGGTTGAAAAGAAAATGGGGAAAAAAAAATGGATGTTGGGTTGCCGTAGCGATAACGAGAACGAGCAGGGTTCGCGCTGTACGATAGATATAGGTATAAAACAGGGTTGGCGAGGGACATCATTCCGGTGCCGTGGTTTTTCCTCGCTTGCACTCTTCACCCATCGGTTAATTCGTAGCGTAACACGCTTTACGCTCGGTCCAATTCCTCGGCGGAATAATTATGTCGACGCCTGGCGCCGCGCGGTAAATTCTGATGTACGAGTAGAGAGCGGCTTGGCCGCCGAATAACCATGGTTTATTAACGCTAGGGCCGATCAGAGGAGAGCGAAAATCCTGTGGGAACTTTTTGGCTTACTCTGTCGAGAGAGTTCCCACCGGGAGGGAATCGATTTTAAGCGCGAACGGGAAACATCGAAGGGTTGAGGGAGGTTCGTTTGAAGCGCGGAACTGAAGACTTGAATATTTAATTTAAAAAAAAAAAAAAATCAATTTCTGAGTAATACAGCGCATGACTTCCTAACTGCACTGTTCGAAAGCGCCGAAGTCGTAAATCGAAAGCAGGATACGCGGACCGATATATGTAAGCGCATGGACGTTGTTAATTGACAATAACAAGATCCACCAAGGTTGTGACTAACTAATGGTGAACGCATCGCAGAAGGAAGTCGAGAATGGATGAAGAAAAAAAAAACAAAAAAAAACAAAAATGAAAATAGAGAGAGCCGTGAGAAAACGGCGCGATGCGTCAAAAGTTATTTACCTGAGGATTATAATAGTGCAAATTAATGAACCGAGAACGAGTCAGCATTGCGCGAACGCACACGCAATCGACCCTGAACGCGCGACTCTCGCGTACAGCGGGGGAGTCGATGATGCGAATAGGAAGGTGATTAGATCGCAGCGATTGAAAATATATCTTCGAATCGGCGTATCGATTGAAAGTTAAAAAAAAAAAAAAAAAAAAAAAAAAAATATGAAAAAATGACATAAGCGTTATTTTGCCGACGATAGATCGGAGGTTTGTTTATTGTCTCATCGATAAATCAATCTCCTCCGAGTAATTACTTCGATAACTGTAATTCCGACGAAATAATCACCATTTTTTTTCTTTTTTTTTTTTTTTCGTGTCAGTCATCTTTGTCATCGTTATCGCCGACACGCGCATCTCCATCCGCAGCCATGACGCTAACAGCGTAATTCGCGGCCGCAGCATGGACACACATGCATCATGCCCGGTACGGCGTCGCGCGTAAATCACGTTTTACGCAATCGCGGCGAATGGGGTTCCCGGTGATTTATATAATCCGCGGACTTCCGTCGATGTTTCGTGCGATGTAGATGGGCTCGCGAGGTCCTCGCTGAATCGTACTGTGGATATCTCCAATGCTTCGGCAAATTTTTATGAACTCGAGACCGGTCGGTGACAGAAACTGTAACGAAATCTCTTCTTTTTTTTTTCACATGTCTGTCGACCTCAATTTTATCCAGATTAAGTAACAATTTTTTTTTTTTTTTTTTTCTAACGTAAATGATCCGTATAAATTGAATAAGAAGATAATTTAATTACACTTTTCGTTACCGACGACGCTATTTGTTTTTGCATCCCCTTAAATTTTGACCCAATGTGTCGTTTAAGCTCATCTCAAAACTCGATTACCAAGTTGCCTCCAACCGAACGCGGAACTTGCGTTCATTGCGCACTTAAATTTACAAAGGCACGCGAAATGCCGCGTTCGATAATAAAATCTTAAAAGTCATTTTCTTTTTTTAGCGCACTGTAACTTTAGCATTCGAAGGAGACGACCCTGTAGAATTGATCGACGAACTGGCTTTTTTTTATTTCCGCTGGACATTACCTAAGGCGTGTTTCAGCACCGTAGAAAACACAGCACTAGAGTTTTTATCATCGACCGGGTGCGGGCACAGGCGGGAGGGAGGGTGTTTCGTATCACCGTAAGCAAATCTTGAGTTCAAAGCGCGCTAAACGCGCTACCATTGATAAAATAAAACTTTTATCTTCAGAACCCTGTCCCATGAGGTCAGAACTTCGTATGCGTTTATGTACCAAGCGTGCACGTATATTCGTGCACGATTCGCGCCGCAAAAGATCGGCATAAGTTAAAGAAATAAAGTAATTAATTAATGTTTTCATTATCCATCGCCGTATTCCGCATCGCCTTAACTCTTCGTCCAATGTACCGTTTAAGCTTATCTCAGACTTGCCTCCAACCCGAAGTCAGAAGTTGCGAGTTCATTGTGCGCTTAAACTTAAACTCTCGATGATAAAATCCGTAATGCAATCTTTTTTTTTTTTTTTTTTTTTTTTTTCAACCTTGCATAAAATGTAGCTTTCGAAGGAAATAGAATCCCACGGCAGAACTGATAGACGCACGTGGCATTTCCACTATCGTGAAACATTCCGTTAGAAGTTTCAGCACCCAAAAAAAAAAAAAAAAAAAAAAAAAAAAATCAGCATTACAGTTTTTACTACCAATCAGGCGCGGGACGCTCGGTAGGAAGTTTCTCACATCGCCTTAAGTAAATCTTGACTCCGAAGCGCGCCAAACGTTTCCAGCGGTGAAATACAACTTTTATCGTCGGAACTCCAGGCCTGAACTTCGCGCATGTGAGCATACGAGTATCCGTGTCGATACACGTATGCCTCCCGTACTTCGCGAGAGTTTCTCGCCGCACCATCTATCGCGCCTGTACTCTCTCTCGGTTCTCCGGCGGTGCAGTGTTGTTACCTCTACCTGCACGACGAGACCCTCCAGCGCGCGCGCGCCGAGGTTTCCTCGAGAGCCGAGCGGGCATCGGCGGGGACTTCTTCTTGGCTCAGCTCATCGGCGCCGGCCGAGAGGAGTGCGCGGCGAGGAGGATCGACGTCGCGCGGGACGCGAACGAGAGGAGGATCCGTGCCACTCGGTCATTGGTGAATGTACCGTATACTCCGTGCGGATATGCGCGCCTAGCTTATGTACCATATCTGCGATGCACTCGCATGCTAGCCGGCCAGCTAGACGACGATCTCCACATATGTATATATATATATATTTATATGTATGCATATGTATGCATATATATATATATATATATATATATATATATATATATATATATATATATATAATGTGTGTGTGTATGTTCCTTTCTTCGATTTACGTACGTCGTACATCGTGCCGCAGGAGCAAAATCGCCTTGTCTTGCTCTCCCGCAAGCTCCTGACGTTTATCGCGTGTACGGAACTTTCTATCGCGTATCCTCACGGTCCTCGTATCTTTATCTGTAGGAAATATCCAGCACGTTCGTCGTACCGCTCATCCGCGATGAAGGCTCCATCCGCACTTTTCCGCGATCTATAGCGAGGTTTTACTATATATATATATATATATATATATATATATATATATATATATATATATATATATATATATATATATATATATATATATATATATATAAGAAAACTGTTGGCTTGTTTTTGTAACGTGGACGGCGCGATAGTGCACGGTCGTTTTGTGATTCGAAAATCTAATTTTTCGACCGGAAGTGACGTCATGTTGGACGTCACTTCCGGTTTGAAAATCTTATTTTGCGACAGGAAGAAAATCATTTTTTTTTTTGTATAATAGTCCGTTTTGCCGTTTTGAAAATCCGTTCCTCTGATTTCAGTCACGCCGTGCAGTTTTGTCTCGCTGAAAATTGCGATTAATCGAACGAGCGCCCGAGTGTCTGGCCTAGTCGCGCCACCAACGCGGTCAGTAGCAACGGAGAGTGAAATTAAAAAAAAAAGATGAAAAAAAAAGGTGTGCAACCGCGGATCGCGGGGCCGGGAATGGGGGTAGCCGATTGCCGGCGATGTGTACCGGTTTTGTCGTCGATAATGGAGCGTCGATAATCGATTCGGGGGAGGCGGTGGGCGGCGCGAGGTCGGATCCGGACGGCGCGTACACACAACGGGTCCATAGACTCGTGGGAAACGATCGGATTGCATCCGGCAATTAATTTTTTCCATCCTCCCGATACCCTGTACGCCTCGATCGATTATATTAGAAGATTCGGGGCGTGTAACAATGAACGGGAGAGCGGCGCGGAATCGTCTATCTTTCACCGGGAAAAAAAAAAAAATTATTTAACCCTCAAAGGGTCACCCTCTAATTCGATCGTTTACGGCCGACGCGTACTTTTTTATGCTGGAGTGCTAAAAAAAAAAAATTATTTAATTTGTTGAATTTATCTAACTTGTTCAACTTATTCAACTTATTCGACTTATTCAACTTATTCAAGTTATTCAACTTATTCAATTTATTCAAGTTATTCAAGTTATTCAAGTTATTCAAGTTATTCAAGTTATTCAACTTATTCAACTTATTCAACTTATTCAAGTTATTCAACTTATTCAACTTATTTAAAAAGATATTATTCATGTATAAATACAAAAAGTCGACGCTTGCTTCATATTGCACGATTGTGTTTGTGTGAATGTGTGTCGCAACGTCCGATGACCCATTGCTCGTCTCATTTGCGATCCCCGATGAGCGTTCGCATTCGTCCGCGGCGAGATTATAGTTTCTTCTTATTCATAATTGCCTCGGCGAAAGGAACGCCGAGGGGCTCCGACGCGTGGGGCCTATCGCGCTCAGGATAACCGGCAATTAATTAGCCACGCGACACACGCGCTCGAAAGGACCGTCTCGCCGATCACGCTCTATCCCGGCAGAAGATCGGTGAAGGGGGAAAAAAAAAAAAATTCACGTGCCCCCGTGTCGCGACGCTCGCTCTCACTGTGTGTATCATAAGCACCGTAGGAAAGCGGACATTAAAAATCGATTGGGAGCAGCCCCGACACAAAGGCTAAACCCGAGAATCCTCGGTCGAATAATTTCGGCACTCGCTCGTGTCTCCCGGTGACTGTGCGAGCAGTTTTCGTAAGCCGATTTTGCACATTGTTACTCACTGTTAATCGTGTTCAATTGAAATTTTTCGTTTAATTTATTTATTCATTAAAAAAAAAATAATAATAAAACATGTTTGGCTTTTGAGGGAAATTTTAGTTTTTCGACGAATGTAGAAAAATCGTAAGTGTACTTTGAGACTTTAAACACTAAATTGAAAACATTGCCAAATATGTATAGCGTTCTTGTTGGAACAACCAAATTTCTCGTCAATATATATACATTTTTTATAAATTTAATTTGTATAATGCTTATTCCCTTATTCTAAAGAGTTGATATACAATCGTGGTGCATTGTTGAACTGTAAAAAGAAGGAGAGAGAGAGAGAGAGAGAGAGGAAATTTGTCCGCGTGCAACTGAGCCGATGTTATGCGGTGAGTTAAAATGGCGTTATTGTCAACAGACGAGAATAATGGACGGTCCCCCAAGGGCCAAGCAACTGAAGCGGGGTCGTAGGCGCAACAAACCGGGCCAGCAGCAACAGCAGCGTCAAGCCGAGACACAAGGATCGAAGGATGCGCTCATTACCGAACCGCAGAGAAAGAACTTTGCCGACATGGGCAAGTACTCATATTCGAAAACTTGTCCGCTGACTATATCGACGAGAGGAATCGGTTTGATGATATCTCGGGTAACGTCCGTGATGCGTAAACGATTACGCCTCGATTCGGAGGACATTCCAGTCGCAGCGATTTATCGCGCAAGCTTGGCTCAACTTCAGGCAAAAATTAGTCTCTCACAGCGTACTGGATTTTTCGTCGCGGCATATGAGATCACACAGGAACGTCATTATAATCTAAGCCCGGTGGCTTTAATAATCGATAGTGTCGGTGATTTTGAAATTCACGACAAGTGTTTCAGTGCCATATTTTCGAATGAATCGAACCCCCTCAATATCCGTTTGGATAACTTGCGGGAATATTGCGAGAGAATGTCCAAAGTCGAAACAGATTCGTTGGAGCGCATCAACGGATACGAGCTGAATTCTATTCCGAATGCCGAGTGGAAGAGACTCGATGAGAACGATGAAGGATCTATCGTACTGACGAATCCTGATAAGATAATTCCTTCTGACTACAATTGTAACGATCTGCAGACAGTGTACAACGATCTACGGGTGACGAACCAGTTTTGCTTCCAAAAATTACACTTCGATAGGGAGGAATTTGCAGCGAGGATCAACAATGGCAGTAACGGCAATTCCGCTATGCTGGTTTCAACCGGTGTCATACCCGGGCAGAGTGTAAAAGTCAATAACGGAATTATATCAGGAAACCAAAAGGAGTTTTGGTCTTCGGAGCGCATTACCAATGAATCCTGGTTGGTGGGTGCGTTAGGCTTGGTCGGAGAGGTGTTGGATCCGTTGGACGGTAGTTCTAGATCAAACGTCGGCGGGATGCGCATCGTGGAAGATTGGGACCAAATGTCCCGCATGGCCGTTTATTAGATACATTTATTTCAAACAATTTGTTCTGTTATACGAACAACATTTTCTCCGGGCTGGGATTTACGCATGAAATGTTTATAAAAAAATGTACCCGCTCCATGGCGATTCATCCACGAAAAAGATACTATTTTCTACCTATAATTTTTTTTCTTCGCGGTCAATATCGATGGGTGACCGCTTAGTTGTGCACTGGCTTGCACATCTATCATTGAGCGGAAAGCCAGTTCTTCTGAAACCTTGGTGCTATACACTGGGGAATATGTAAAATGAAGGGCCGTCTGTACCGGCACGGGTTTTCGGCAGATTCACCGAATTCGACTGCGGACGCACCGGAAGTTACGCAGCTTACAGAAGTACCGGTAAAGAGTGTTAGGGGCAATCGGAAAGGGTATGGGGTTCGTAAAAGCCCGGAATGGTATACAAAGGAACAGAATCGAAAAGAAAATATATATATATATATATATATATATATATATATATATATATATATATATATATATATATATATATATATATATATATACTATTTTCCTCGGTCGACGTAATGAAATTGATCTCGATACCTCAACAAAAGCGCATGTAATTCGTCCGTTTTTCCGAAAACCTATTTTTTCTGATATCAGGATAAACATAGAAAGAGAGAGAGGGGTAGAGAGCAAGTGATATTTATTTTAAAAAAAGGGTATTTTTTTATAAAGAAAGAGAGAAAGAGAAAGAAGGTGTCTGCCTTATGTGCGTTAGAAAATTATTTGTCAACCGATTGTATTCGGTTATCCCACTGGCTGTAAAAATTAACAATAACCAAAAGAAATGTTGTGAAATGATTGTCACCAGACGAGAAAAATGAGCCAAAGTCAACACCAGAACGAAGGTGGAATCGAGAATCCAACGATGAAGAAGCTCCGCCGTTGGAGCTTGTCGATAGTAAAAGAAGCCTGTCCACTCTCGATATCGACAAGAGCAATCGGCTTTATGCTTTCCGAATTCACGAGCTATGTGGATGGGTATCCCGATGACGACTCCAGCAGTGACGAAGTCAGCGAGGACAACAGAATCAGAGCTCCACTTTCAGCGATGTATCGTGTAAGTTTGGCTCAGCTGGAGGCAAAAGTTCATTGTGCTACATCAAACCAGACACGTTTTTTGAATGGATCGATTTATGATCCGTCACTATTCGATCTAGACCCATCGTCACTTTTATACGACGTAATGAAAATATTGAAGAGCTGCCACTATAAGACAAGCCCATTATCCGCGATAATCAACAGCATCGGTCACGTGCCCATGAACGGTATGCACTATAAGCCCGTGTTCACGAAGAAAATCACTCCTCTCAATCTGCGTATCAGCAATTTACGCAAGTATTGCGAGGACATGGCCAATCCCAATACCGCGGCTGAACACCGGAAAACTGGATACCTGTTAAATTCGATTCCAAATGCTGAATGGGAGAACGAGAACGATCTGGAATTCGTAGTGCTGAAGAATCCTGCCGACATTATAGTCGCAAACTATGATAGGCATTCATTCTCACGCGATTTGAGTGCAATGACTTCCTACTTATATGTAATTCAGGCGCGGAAAAATCTCAAATCTCATCTCTTTGGGAGAACGATAAATTACGAAGGTTTCGGCGATCCCGGAATTCTAGCTTCGACACATGTCGAACCTGAGAAAAGTCGGAGACTTGATGAAATGAATAAACAACATAATTCGTACATGATGTCGACTTTTTGGTCCCGGGAACCTTTGACTCCTCTGTCTTGGAGCATAGGTGTACTGTCTCTGGCCGGAGAAGTATTAAATCCGATAGATGTCCATCACCGATCTCAAATGCTTGCTAAAGCAGAGAACGACGGCGTATGGGAGAACGTTTTTGACGTTTTGTTGCATAATTGAGTAACAAAACTGATTGCTGGTTGCTGAGATTAATTAATCTCAGCAATGACAAAAAAATGCATATTTTACTACGTCACTATGTATGACATTTGTCGAATAAACTTTGTTGTGCTGGGTTAAAATAATTTATCCTTTATACCATCTCCCGCAGGAAAAATGTTCGCGCTCGTATAAATGTTCAGATCGAAAAAATCTGGACTATTAATGGTCAAATGACAAGTGCTAAAACTTTTTTCCCAGTCGCTATCGGAGTGCTAACCAATCGAGCTTCCGTTCGAAAAATGTAATTTTCAAACCGGAAGTGACGTTTCCCCTAGATGACGTCATTTCCGGTGAAAAATTGGTTCTCGGGACCATCCATAGTAAATAAAGTTCGGATAAATGTTGTTCTCCAATGTAGTTACTTTTTGATGGAAATAAGTCTTAGCTGATATAACTTTGGCCTAATTTAATTAATTCATCAAATACTCTTCCTCTTCAATTATTTCCTAAAGCATTATATGCAAAAAAAAAAAGATAGGAGCGTCGAGTCTCAGACGAACTGCCGTACAGTTACTGTCAACAGCCGATAAAGATGCAGAGGCGTTCCCAAGGGACCGGACGCGGTCGCCGAGGAACGATGTTGAACCGTCAACAGCCGACGGACGAGAAGTCCATCAGAGGGATGGGACTGCTGGGTCCGCTTTTCTCGACGTCCCGTCAGGAGCGTCTCTTCGAGTTGGGTGGTCTTCCGGAAGAACTGGCCTGTCCCCTGTCCATATCCACCCGAGGAATCGGTTTCATGATCTCCCGAATGGTGTCGAAAATCCGACAACAATTGCCCGAGCAGTCTGACGAAATTCCCGAGCCCGCGGTTATTTACCGAGCGAGTCTGGCGCAGTTGCAAGAAAAGATGGACAACGCCCGAGCGCTACCGCTCTCGTTTCCTCTGCAATCGGACGCTCCGCTCTACGACGTCTGGCCGTCGTCCTTCGCCGTCAACAGGCCCGCCTGGATTCTGGAATCGAACAACGTCAACGTCAGCCAAGTCGCGCTGATAATAAACAGCGTCGGAAATTTCGAGTACAAGAGCAAGCAGTTCGGCTCGGTATTCGCGAAGGATCCATCGCCGCTAAATCTTCAGATAACGAACCTGCGAGACTACTGCTTGGAAATGGCCAATCCGGATACAGAGGCGTGGAAACGCCGGGCCGGATACGAGCTCAATTCCATACCGAGCGCAATCTGGGAACGAAGAGCTCCGGACGATCCGCAATCGGTTGTTCTAACGAATCCCGACGACGTTATTCCTGCCGATTACACCCACATAGCGCTGAGCCACGACGTCGTCAAATTGCACAAATGGGTCAACGACATAGGCAAGAAGATACCGGACCTCAGGGGGGAGATCGATTATAAACGCGACGGCGATCCTAGCCTGCTCGTGTCGAGTCACGCCGTCCCCGGCCAGTGCCTCAGACTGGAGAAGGATAATTTGTCCGGCGACGAGAGCGTCTTCTGGTCACGGGAATGCATCGATCATGACGCATGGTGCATGGGGATTCTCAGCTTGACGGGCGAGGTCCTCAATCCCATGGACGGTGGACACAGATCGAATATAGGCGGGGCACGGTGCTGCGTCAGTTGGTCGTCGATATGCGACATGATTCTTTAGCGGTGTGTTATCTGAAAAATAAAAAATAAATGTAAAATTAAATTATGTTTAATTTTTTTTTTTCAGCAGGTGTTTTCAATTCCTCAGGTCTCGAAGCTTTTTTTTTCATAGAGAAATGTCCCGATGAAGGTAAGCGTTTCCCGAGAACTCTGGACCGGAGCTGGGCAGTACTTAAAGTTCTTTTCGGTACTTTACGTACTATTTCTGAGTACTGAGACCAAAGTACTTGTACAATTTTGAGCATAGCTTGTGCTCTTTGAGGAAGCTCAATGTCTCACTACAATTTAGCCACGAAAAGGCCAGCGGATTCGTGTTCAGCGGGAAAAAATAAGTCGACATACGTGGCAGATCATTTTTAAAAAAGAAAAAAAAAATTCGTCAAAAAATTGCAAGGCTACCCCTTTCGAGTTCATTTTTCGCGTTTTTCAACGTGCTGAAACTGCCCGATAAAACGCTTCTGGAACTTCGGACATAACCCAATCCTGCGTATTTTTTCCCGTAGAACACAACGAGCACGTTGGATTTTCCCTAGCTCCATTGGGAGCCGAGATATCGACCTTTGAAAGTCACGAAAATCAACGTTTTTTCAAAAGTGGCTCAAAAATTAAAAAATGGTTGTTCACTCGATTTTTTTGGTTTCAAGGGTATGTTCGATGTATTTTTTCCCGGTGAACACGAATATAACAATTATTTTACACCTAGCCCAATATTTTCCATTTAAATCCCAAAAATACGATTTTTTCTGCATAAAATGGAGACCTTTCTCACTTTCGGCCACTGTACTAAATCCATACATCCCAAATTTAATTGTTATATATCCAGTCGACCTCCACTAACTACCCCAAAGTCCAGTCGTCGTAGTTCAGCTGATTAGTCTGTTACCAAGGATTGGAAACGAAGAGTTTGGACGTTTTGAAAAAATGTTGGTCCTGAACAGGGCCGTTTGATTTGAAAATTCCTCTCTAAATTTCGTACTCGTGGAACTCCGCCTCATCCGATTAAGAAGAAAAACTACTTTGTAATTTGTATTTTATAAAAGTACTTTAACTACGGAAATTACTTAGTACTTAAAGGACTTGCGATACTTGGTACTTAAAATACTTTTCGGTACTTTGCCCAAAACGGTACTTTACAAAAAAAAAAAAAAAAAAAAAATGTAAGCTTTTATCTTTTTTATATAGTTCAAATCCAAAAAAGAGAGACAGAGAGAGAGAGAGTAATTTAATTGTACTACAAATCGTTATTTTTCTCTTTTTTATTTTCGACAATCACAATTTCCCTTGCAGCGAAATATCGAACTACAGTAGAAAAAGTTATTGTCGACAGATTAATCATAAGATGAAAAGAACGAGAAAAGCGGCGGTCCGCGGGGGTACGAGACAATCGCAGCGAACGAAGCAGCGTCTGCGGGGAGCAGAGACGAATCCGACGTTGGGAAAGCTTCTGAGCTTCCATATGACTCTGCCGATAATGGACGAGGCCTGCCCGTTGTCGGTATCGACGAGAGGAATAGGTTTCATGCTGTCCAAGGTGACGACGTATCTGAAAGAGTGTTTTCCAAAGTTATGCACGACGATTCCGATAGCATCGATGTACCGCGCAACTCTCGCTCAATTGGAGGCAAAGATTTATTTCTCTAGAAACAAACAAACCCGTCCGTTCTTCTTTCGTTCGGCGTCGGAACGTCCGCTCTTCGAGTTTCAGCCGACGCTCTCCCACAGCAGAGCGCAGACGATACGCGACAATCGTGCCAACCTGAGCCAACTCGCATTTCTCATAAACAGCATCGGTCACGTGGAGCTCAATCGTATGCACTTCGAGCCGAAATTCATGTTCGAAACGTCACCGATAAATTTGCGTATAACCAACTTGCGCGAGTACTGCGAGGAAATGGCCGATCTAAAGACCGAGGCAGCCAAGAGGATAGTCGGGTACGAACTTAATTCCATACCGAGCGCCATCTGGGCGAGAAAGAACGCCGACGATCCACAGTCCGTCGTGCTGACCAATCCCGACGAGATAATACCACCGGAATACACCAATCACATGCTCATGGGAGATCTCATGAAGACCGTCAGCTACGTTCAGAGAGTAAGCTCGAAGAGGCCCGACTGTCGGGGTCTTATCGATTACGAGCGCGACGGCGATCCGGGGCTTCTCGTCTCCACCAACGTCATATCGGGACAGTGCCTGAGACTGGACGACAAAAATGCCGTTCAAGCGGGAGATGCGGAGAGAAATTTTTGGTCCCGGGAACCCGTCGATCGGTACTCGTGGTGCGCCGGTGTCAGCACACTCGCCGGCGAGGTCTTCAACTCGACGATCGTTCCTCACAGATCGAAGACTTTGGCGACCCGAGAACGTTTTCTCAACTGGAACGAAGTCGCCGAGGCTCTGTACTCGCTGGAGTTCAAGAAATAGAGAACACACAGGTCACACGTAGGTCACAGTCTTTCGTTGAGGAGGTTAGGGCGCTTCACACTAGTCAAATGAGTCCTAGATTCTTCAAGTTTTTTACACAAGCTTTTACGCATCTATTGATTATAGAGGATAGTTATTGATGTTCTTAACCGAGAAAAACATTAATTGCAATGGATTTGCAAAAGATGTAGAAGATGTTCTTAACCTAGAAAAACATTAATTGCAATGGATTTGCAAAAATAGTAACTGTTTTGTACTAATTTTATTTCCTAAAGTTCGATTGTTCCTTTGGAAGAATCGAACCAATATGTTCAATAATGTACCTATCGAAGATAGCACAAACCAGTTAATATTTTTGCAAATCCATTCGAATAAATGGGTTTCTAGGTCAAGAACATCTGTAGCACTCATTTGACAAGTGTGAAACGCTCCAACATCCTCAATTTCTTAAGTAGATGTGCGACGTTCGATTCAACGACCATTTTTTTTTTTCCCAAATTGGATAATAATAATTGTAATAATAGCATATTTTTTCGGCATAATTATCCGGAGTTGTTCATCTATTGATGTAAGAAAATTGTTTGCAAATTATTATCACCAGAGTCCGTTGGAAAATTTATGTGTGCGCCTGTGTGAATGTGTGCGTGCGTGTGTATGAGAATCGTTACCTAAGGAGACGCGAGAATGATGTTTCTCTGTCAAAACTCGAGTCTCGCGATGCCTTCGGAGGCTGATGCCGGTGAAATTGGTTAATACGATCGCCGTTTTACCGGCAGGGGGAGGTGTGCGGGGACGAGCACGAAGGGATCGCACAGAGAATTATATTCCCGCCGCTGAGATGAGAATGTTGCCTCCGGCGGGAGGAATCCCCCTCTGCGTCACCGAGATGCGTGAGCCGCGTGCTAATCCAACCCAGGCCGTACCGTTATCATATTAAGCGACCGTTCGGAAGTGCATTCATCCGTGTATCCCAACAACTTCGCGTAGAATATATTACTATTAAAATAGTTATATTTATCGTTTAATGTAATACTTCCTGGATATCGAATTTGCTCCATTCACGATAAAACCCTTTACGAATAGACCCCTTATTTCATCGATCGGCATTGGTCGCTTCCTCCCCCCAATTCCCACAGTCTCGTCTCTAAGCGGCAGTCATATTCGCGAATTTTTTTACGCCGCATCATATATTCATATGCATGAAATGAAATAAAACTGTCTTTAAAAGAAAAGTACGATGGGAACAAATATTTTAAAAATAATAATAAAAATAGTATAATGATATTTTTCGTATTTCGACTGTCAGCACTTTGGGATTGCAATTAATTCGGTTGAATTAATTTTTATCTCGGCTCTTTGTTCCCTCGAGAGACAAATAGGACGTACACAGCGCGCGGAGGCCTGCGCGGCCGAAGGCAGAACCCTGTAGGAAGTAATACACGTGGATCTTTAAAAGTTCTCGCCGGATCCCAACCAATTCGTTTTATAATAATAAGCTCGATACGTACGTACGGACTTTCGAACTTTGCGTTCCTCGATTCGAAAGGATTTCCCTAACTACATGGATACATGTAATGTGTGTGTGTGTGTATACGATAAGTGTGTACGTGGCGCGATGGAATGGCACGCGGTACGTAATAGCTTTTCTGGAGATGTAATAAGCAAGCAAATTCGACGTATCGTAGTGGTTGGCGCTTCGTTTTTCATGCACTCACGGGGCCGTCTTGTACACTTGGTTTTCCGTGTATAACCTCACTTTACCGGGATTGCGCGCGGCTAGTTTTATACTACTGTAACTATTCACGATGAGCGGCGAATCGGTGGAAGAATGCGATATCCACGGAGAGAAGGGTCTTCGGCGTTTATAACGAAATCGCACGTTTCCATACGTGATTCTCTCCGGCGAGTACAGTTGCAGACGCTTATTTTCCACGGCCGATTAATTGTCGATTTTCGTTTCTTTTTTTTTTCCTTACTTCGTTTTTACATTACGATCGAAAACCCAGTTTTCGATCGGATGTGACGTTATAAGAGAAAACGTCGAGAATACTTAATTTTTCTACCGAAAGTGACGTCATACCAGAAATACGTCACTTCCGGTCGAAAATGAGATTTTCAAACCGGAAGTGACATTTAAAATCTGATGCCAATCTCGAAACGATGTTAATAAAGAGGACCCTCAAATTCCTATGATTTATACTTTTTTTTTTTCGTCAACGCATAATATTGTGAGGAAAGGACAGAAGGTATGTCGAAATAAATAAATTGAAAAGACCAAAAACTCGATATTTGATTTCAGTTATATCATTATTAATCGTTCACTCTCCCTCTCTTGCGACATCGTTATATTGACAATTCATCTATTTACACGATACAATAATATTAATAATATTAATAATAGTCTTAATAATTAGATGATAATAATAATATAATCATTGATATTATCATTAAATTGTACACTTCTACTACAAATATACAGATCTGCGTGATTCTTTCATTTTGTTTTCTATCTCTCAATCGTGGCTCTGTGTGTGGGGTTTATACAAAAAAAAAAATAAAAAAATAAAAAAAAAAACAAAAGAGAGGGAGACAAGAAAGAAAAAAAAACGAAAAAATACGCACAGGTTTTTTTCTTTTCTTTCACATGTCGTCAAAAGTCTTTACAATGTTCGCGCCTAAGCTCTATTACGAAATGGGGTTTCAAGGGTGGGCGGTACAGGACAGCGGGGACGGGGGAGTCACGAGGTGGGTCGAGGCGAAGAGTTTATATATTCGTGAAAGTCACGGGTCGACACTCTCACGGTTGTCTTCTCATACGATCGTAAACGTAGTTGTTACAATGGAAATGTAGCTCGTAGTGCGGGGGTAAGTACAAAAAAAAAAACAAAACGTTCGAGACGGTACGGAGTGAAGAAACGAGAAATCGGTAACGTCATTTCGTTTTTTTTTTTTTTTTTTTATTTCCGCACGCGAAGATCCAGCAAAAGTGACAACAGCCAGTGGCGCTGCGGGCGTCGCTACTTGTAGTTCGGCTATCCGCCGCGACGAGTGCGCGCGTCGCAGCTCTGTTCAATTTCCTTCAGTGAGTACATTTTTTGTTTTTTTTTTGCTTTCGTCGCAAAGAATATTTAAGCGCGCAAACAGAAGCGTTACCGATAATTCGTTTATTCTGACAGCGATTGGTTGTTACCGATATCGACGGAGATCTACGTACTGGAAGGATCGTATGAATCGACTGCGATCGAGATTGTTCGACGCGGGAATGAAAAAAAAGGTGAGATTCTATCCACGCGGACGTTTCACACGAGCGAGACGATCCGTGTTTTTTTTTTTTTTTTTGTTCTCGTCATTGTCACACTGAACGGCGTAGTTATTCACCCGAAGCCTGACTTAGTTGGTAATGTGTTTTATTATTTGTTTTGTTTTCGTTTTTGTTTGTTTTTTTTTTATTTCATCTTTATTAATATTATTAATTAACAGGAACATTATCGAATCTTTGTTCATCATTTATCATTATCGTCATCATAATCGTCGTATATATTCATAATCGGCATTATCACCACCAGCAACCACCTATCTCCTTCGTTCCTCATCTCATTCTTCATCATCATAAATAAATAATTAATCATATCCGTAAATCGCTCGATAACAAACACATAATTGTCATTTTGTTTTTAATTCTTTCATTGCGTCCGCGTTGGCGAGGAATACTTCGAAGTGAGAGATAAGTTTTTATTTTTCGGCCTCCCTCGTAAGAATTCGAAAATTGTACGCTGATAGAAGAAGAAATAAATGCTTCTTTTTCGCTCGCCGTGAGAATGAAACTTCGCGAGCCTTGAGAGTCTTCGGGGTCGCATCGAGACAGCGAGAGCGACGGCACGAGAAGTTTCTTGCTGTCGCTCTCGGGAGAATGTGTTTTTTTTATTTTTTTTTATTTCAGCCAAATCGGCGGGCAAAGATTGTCGGATGAAGAAAATCCTTGCTCGTCGGTCGGAGAGCTTTTTGTTTTTTCGTTCCAATGGAATTGCAAACGCGACCCGAAAGACTTGCTCACGAAATTTCTCACTCGAACTCAAAGAAGTCATCGGACAGAAAAAATATCAAAATTTACTTTAATTATCGATTCTTATGTGCCAAAAAAAATGTTGATTATTTTTTTTCTCGCATTTATCAATCGCTTCGCGCTCTCGTCGGCGCGGCACGCACACATGCAGGCACACAGACACTCGGGACCCACAGGGCTCAAAAACATTCGTGCACGCTCGTAAATTACTGGAACAATGATAATGCGATATAATATAATAATAATATTAATAGCAATCGTAATAATAGTAAATAACAATAATAATAAATTAGTTCTGTACAAGGTTGCTTCGAGCATGATAATATTAAATACCTAGACGTTTGGGGGGGAGGGGGCTGTTGGGAGAAATAATTATAAGATTGGGGAGGCGGTGTGCGATACCGCCGACACAGCATCTCTCACTTTTTTTTTTCATCGGTCTCGTCCTCCTCATCGAACTCTACACACACAATTTTTTTTTTTTTCTACCTCTCTCTCGTCTCATCCTCTCTGAAGCGTCCGGACCCACTCTGCGGCACAAATTTCCGTTAATACAGTTCTAATTATTTATCGACGTTTCGCTTAAATCTACACGCGAAGAAAATTTGCGCCCGCGAGTATAATCGGTAGAACCGTCGGACGCGTGCAGAGCGGAGAATTATATTCCCATTTACATATACATATGTAATATGCCTAATTTTATATATATATATATATAATATATATACGCATATCGTAAAAAAGAAAAGAAAAAATCGTCGACAAAACAACTCGACGAAGTCCAAGCGATTCCGTTGACGATTTTTCTTCTTTTTCCTCAAGTTCGCACACACACACGATTTTTTTAATTACGAAAACGATCGCCAATGAAATCGCAAAGATCCAAAAATTCGATAAATCTTCGCGATTCCATCGACAATTCTGTTATTTATTATTTTTTGTTTTTGTTTTGTTTTGTTTTTTTTCTAACGTACACACACACTCTCTCGACCGGACACTTTTCCTTTACCCTACATATACAAGATCCGCGTAATGTGCGTAATGAGCCTAGGAAGAAAGGAGGACGAGTACTTGGTTAAATAGTCTGTTTCACGGGTTTCAGTTGTTGTTGTTGTTTTTTTCCCCCCAAGGGGGTCGTTATCATTAACGGGTATGTGTGTGACGGGGGGGAGTTTGGGGGGCGAAATGACCTTATTACAAAAAACTACACTTCCGTCGCGAGCGTGGCAGCCAGTGCCGCGTCGTGCCTATAGTGATCGTCTATAACGTAAACCCCGCATCCACCGTCGGTGACACCGGCGTCCCCTATCGTCGAGGGCCTTTTCATAAGTGCCGCCTCGGCGGCGCCGCAACACGAGTCCGTGACTCCGTTGTTACCGGCGTACACCGACGTCCTCTTGCCCTCGAGCACACCGACACTGACACCACCCCCTATCAGGTCCTTCTCCTTTTGAAAATGATGCGACGCTCGATGCGCGGCGGCTTCGGTGTTGAGCTGTTTCGCCGTTCTCGTCGTCCTCACATCCTGCATGACGGGCTCGGGTTTGTAGCCGTTGCAGGATATATCGAGACCACCGTCGGTGACGAAAGACGAGTCAAGATCGTCCCTGTTAGTGCTGTTGGCGTTGTTGACGTTCTTGTTCGCCGTCCACGTGTTCTTGATCATGTGCGAGTCGCCGGTGCCGAGGGAGCATCCGCCGACGCCGTTTCCGTTACCGCCGACCCCGTTACCACCGGCGTTGCCACCGCCGACGCCGAGGAGACCGTTGCTCAGACTGTTGGCGTTACCGCCGAGGATTCCTCCGCTTCCGGAATTGCCATTGCCGCCGTTGCAACCGACACCGTTGCCGCCCCCGCCGCCGACGCCCCTCTTGCTCATGCTGCTGTGAACGGCGTTCCTCTCGTTCTGCAGTCTCGCCTCCTCGTCGGCCCGCGCCTGTTCCCTCTTCTGTCGCCTCTTCATGCACATAACCGCGACAGCGGCGACGAGAACGAAAGCCGGCACGGCCGTCGAGAGGGTCGCTATGACGACTACGTGCTCGGTCGTCAGACCAGCGTCGCGAGCCTCGGCGCTCGGCCTCGCGAGATTTCCCGACCATGCGCTGCTCGCTCCTGAGGGCGGCGACGCCGCTGGATTACCGCTGGACGTCCTCACCGCCACTCCTATCGTGCCCTCCTCGTTGCATGTCTCGCCCCTCCAGCCCTCCGTGCATTCGCACAAAAATCCGTTTACCCGATTTCTGCACGTACCGCCGTTTCTGCACGGTGCGCTTCGGCACTCGTCGACGTCGACGCTGCAGTCCTTGCCCGTGAAGCCCGGCTTGCATGCGCACTGATAGTCGTTTGTGCCCGACAGACATTTGCCACCGTTGGCGCACGGCTTCGCGAGGCAGTAGTCGACCTTGTCCTGACAGAGACGACCGACGTAACCGGGCACGCACTGGCAACGGAAACGATTCACAAGATCGACGCACGTGCCGCCGTTCATGCAGGGATCACCCTGACAGTCGTCGACGTTTATCTCGCAACGCTCGCCGGTGAAGCCGACAGGACACTGGCAACGATAACCGTTCACCATGTCGCTGCAGCTACCGCCGTTGTTGCACGGATTCGGCGAGCACTCGTCGACCTGCGTCTCGCAATCCGTGCCGGTGTAGCCGGGCGGACATTGGCACGTGTAGCCCTTCAGGGAATCCTCCTCGCATGTCGCGCCGTGGAGACACGGCGAGTCCCTGCACGAGCGGGAGCTCACCTCGCAGTGACGACCGCGCCAACCCGGCGGACAGGTGCAACGATAGTTGCGCGTCGACAAGTCGCTCGATGATGAATTGTTGTTGTTGTTGTTGTTGTTGTTGTTGTTGGCGCTGCCGGACGACGACGCCGCCGACGAATTCGACTTCCTCTCCATCGAGCACGAGCCACCGTTTAGGCAGGGCTTCGAGTGACAGTCCAAAAGCGGCGTCTCGCAGTCCGTACCGGTGAAGCCCGGGGCACAGGAGCAGGTGTAAGATCCCTGACCGGTGTTGAAGCAGGTGCCACCGTTCTTGCATGGCTTGTGATTCGTGCAGTAGTTGAGATCCTGATTGCAGAATAGACCGCCCCAGCCCTCGTTGCACATGCAGTCCCACGGTTTTTGACAACTGCCGTGAAGACAGCCCGGGTACCGAAGACACTGGTCGCAGAACGCACCCTCCCAGCCACTGTGACATCTGCAAGCAAAGAAAAAAAAATTCATTTTTCATTAGTCATTGATAATCGAAAGAAACGTTGATTTCTTATTAGTTATTGATAAAGGAAGAAATTAATTTCTTCCTAGTTATCGATAGAGAAAAAAAATATACGCTAATTACTAATCATTATGGAATCGGGAATTACGTCGGGGGTATTCTTGGGATCGTCTTCATCAATAAGACCTCTGTTTAAAGTCGTACCGAGTTAATTTTTATTATCTACCCCGGCTCGGTGCAAACATTTTCGAAGGCTTAAAGATATAAAGCAAGGGCCGAAGGATAGAATGAAAAAAAAAAAAAAAAAAGAAGATATCCCAAAGTCGAATGAGGCTAACGTCGGAGTTCGCGGATGAGAGTTCCTCGCGATGAGATATGAAGAAGGTAGGTGATGGTTGGGTAAAACGTCAAGGGAGGAGAGGATGAGGAGAGGAGCGGCGGGAGATGGGGGGGGGGGGGGTGGCGAGGGAAGGTGGAGAGGATGTGGTATGGTATCGTCGGCCATTACGTTGTCCGGGGTCTGCACGGCGACCGGGCAGCGAAGGGACCCGGGAGATGAAAGGCGCAGGGAAAAGAGCGAGCGAGAGAAAAACCAGAGAGAGAGAGAGAGAGAGAGAGAGAGAGAGAGAGAGAGAGAGAGAGAGAGAGAGAGAGAGAGAGAGAGAGAGAGAGAGAGAGAGAGAGAGAGAGAGAGAGAGAGAGCGCGAGATAGAGAGAGACGGAAAGAGGGAGATGAATTAAGGGGGTTGGTAGGGCGGGAGGAGGGTAAACATAGCATAGATATACATACATATATATATATATATATATGTATACACATATAAATAAATATATATATACACATATAAATAAATATATATATATACCCACACAAAAAAATCTATATATACATACACATAGGTAGTCGAGAGAATCAAGCTTGGAATAGAGAGAAGGTACACGGAGAAGGTGGCGCGGAGGTGAGCGTGTGAGCGAGTCGGTTATCTCGGCTCTCTCTCTCTCTCTCTCTCTCTCTCTCTCTCGGGCCGTGAAGTCTCGAAGAAGAGGAGGAAAGAAAGATCAGCGGCGAGCTGGCGAAGTAGGAAAAACGAGAAGAGAAGGGAGTCGGAGGAGGGGGCGGCGGCGGCGGCGGGAGGAGGAGGAGGGGGGAGGGGAGAGAAGAAAAAGAGCGAGAGAGGTAGGAAGAGGTAGGTAACACGAGAGGGAGATGGAGTGAGAGTGAGCGGAGGCGCGCACAGGGATGCCGGTCGGGTGAGAGAGCCGAGGTGGGGGATGAGTCGTCGAGTAGTGTTCCCACGGTTCGAGCCACGGCACAGCCGTTCAGTATGCGGGTCAAGGAAAGGTTACGCTAGCTATGTGTGTGCGCGCGAGACTCGCTCTGCCCACTAATACCACCGGGAGGCAGCAGTCAGGCCGAGCGCGATATGCCGTGTGCGCGCCTCCTGCTCTCCTCTCCTGCACAGCCGACGTTGCGCCGCCGCCGCCGCCGCCGCTGCCGCTGCCGGTGCTACGGCTACGGCTACGGCTGCTGCTGCTGCTGCTGCTGCTGGTGCCGCGCTGCTGCTGTGCTCTCGGTCGTCGCATGACTATACCATTAAATCCCATATACCTACAGAGAGAGGGAGAGCGCAGGAGAGGTGAGCAGTCGCGAATGAGAGACGGAAGGAGGATAGAGAGATACGCGGAGAAGAAATCGCGGGAACGAGCGAACTCTGACGAACAACGAGAACCGGACACCAAAGACACTGGCAGAGGGATAACTCATCTTTCGAGTCTCATGGACATTTAGACGGGGGATTATGGTACAGAGTCGTCGATTGACGTTGAGCAATCTCGGGGGGGGGGGGGGGGGGGGAGGAGAAAATCGCTTCGACGAAATTGAGGCGTTTAAACATCGTTCGACGCTCGGGCTTCGCGATATCGCCAAGCGTCGATATCAAGTTTCAATTATAATCACAAGCTCGAGTCGAGTGTGTTTCGAGCTTCAAATTGTATTACAAGTTCGACTTTATGTTTCGAGTTTGACTTTGTGTCTCGAGTTTGACTTTGTGTTTCAAGTTTGATTTTGTGTTTCAACTTTGACTTTATGTTTCGAGTTTGACTTTATGTCTCAAGTTTGACTTTATGTCTCAAGTTTGAGTTTATGTCTCAAGTTTGACTTTATGTCTCAAGTTTGACTTTATGTTTCAAGTTTGACTTTATGTTTCAAGTTTGACTTTATGTCTCAAGTTTGAGTTTATGTCTCAAGTTTGACTTTATGTCTCAAGTTTGACTTTATGTCTCAAGTTTGACTTTACGTTTCAAGTTTGACTTTACCTTTCAAGTTTGAGTTTATGTCTCAAGTTTGACTTTATGTCTCAAGTTTGACTTTATGTCTCAAGTTTGACTTTATGTCTCAAGTTTGACTTTATGTCTCAAGTTTGAGTTTATGTCTCAAGTTTGACTTTATGTCTCAAGTTTGACTTTATGTCTCAAGTTTGACTCTATGTTTCAAGTTTGACTTTATGTTTCAAGTTTGACTTTACCTTTCAAGTTTGAGTTTATGTCTCAAGTTTAACTTTATGTCTTAAGTTTGACTTTATGTCTCATGTTTGTCCTTTATCCTTCAAGTTTGACCTTACATCTCAGGATCGACCCGAAATCTTAACTGTGAAGTTCCGTTTAAAGTTCGAACCCGCTTATGGTCCGGAGAGAAGTTCGATCTCGCGTGGTTGCCCGACCGATAGTCTCGGGAATCGGTGCCGATGAGAAGATCGTCGAAAGTAGCCGAATGACCTGGTGGAGGTCGAATGAGGTCGTAGGACGTGTCTATGAGCGGTGGGGCAAAGTTGCCGATACAACCCCCCGGGTCTACGCCACTGGGATCCCGGCGCTGACGGTGCATCGCTCGCTACGGTGTACGCGTTAAGTTCATCGGTATTCAGCTCCCACACGCGCGCGTGTCCGACGGAGAGTCACAGCGAACTACGACGGGATTTAAAGGGAGCAAGCGAGACGGCGTATGACACAGCGTGCTCGGGCGCGCGATAGACTCCGAAATTTCAATCGGACGCGCTTTCGTCCGCGATTCTTTCACGTAATTCGAATGGGGGCCGATCCCACGGCTGCTCCCACGGCATTCGCTTCCCTCCGACCCCTTGCCACCCGTCCCCCTCCATGCCGCCGAGCGCGTTCTTTCTTTCGTCGTCGCCCTCTCGCCGTTCACATCGCCGCCCGACCTCCCCTCTTTGCTAGTTCGTCCTCGTCGTTGTCAACGCTCTAACGTCGAGCGACGAATTTACGACACGTACTTAACAACACGCTCTATCACTCGATCGCGAGTGAGACTTCCGTGTCCGAGATAACTCTGTCTGAGGGACGGATTTTTTTTTTTTTTTTTTTTTTCGTCGAATCGTCCCGAGTTCGAAATCGTGGAAAAAACGACGCGTAAATTGAACTTGAGTTCAAGATAAAGTTAAGCTATTGAGGTCAAGTTTGAGCTTGGGTTCACAAGCTTAATAACGCTGTCAGGTTCGAAATTTAGTTGAGTTTAAATTTAAGCATCGGTCAAGCTCGAACCGAGTTATAATTGAACTTGGGAATGCGATAGAGTTTGAACTTGAGTTGGGTTTAAATTTAAACACCGGTTCAAGTTTGAACTCAAGCTGGCATTGATCGTCGATCAATTGCGATCGTGCAAATTGATACTTGCGAGATATTTTTTTTTTATTTGTTTAGTGTTAATAAGATACTTTTCGTCAAGCGGAGAGATATGCGCGAAGAGACGGAGAGAAAAAAAAAAAAAAAAAAAAAACTGAAAATAAAGCGGGCATCGTTGACTCGATAGTTCGGAGCCGTATGCACACAGCCGCGGCGCAGCACTAACGGGACAATTAACCCCCCGGGGCCTCTCCGGAGAGGAGCACAGCGACAGAGCGAGAGAGAGAGAGAGAGTAATTAGATGATCGAGTTAACTTCTCAAAAGCCCGGCGGGTTAAAGTCGCCCGCGGTTTGTCGGGGGAACAGAGGAGACCCCCGAGATTCGTTCTCTCGAGTCCCGTCAAGCCGCTCGAAAGAGAGGGGAAAAAAAAAAAAAAAAAAAAAAAAAAAAAAAAAAAAAAAACACGAAGCCTACCCTCCCCGAGAGCTGGAAGAGACCCCCCACCTTCATCATCATCATCACTGTCATAATCATCATAATCCGTGGGCTTCACGGTGCCCAATAGAGAGCTGGTCAAATTTTAATTTTCGAAAATTTTTTCATCGAATTTTAGAAAATTATTTTCTTTTAGAATTTTCGAAAATTTTTCATCGAATTTTACGAAAATTATTTTCTTTTGGAATTTTCGAAAATTTTCCATCGAATTTTAGAAAATTATTTTCTTTTGGAATTTTCGAAAATTTTCCATCGAATTTCATTAAATTATTTTCTTTTGGAATTTTCGAAAAATTTTCCATCGAATTTCATTAAATAATTTTCTTTATTAAATTATTTTCCATGGGATTGAAAAACGAAACTAGTCAGAGGGAGTTAATAAATGTTTTTCAATGGAATAAAAATTGTATACTATAAACCGAAAGATAATTAATGTTCTCTTCGATCATTTGCCTCAAATGAATTGGCTGGGAAGTTTATAATTTTCGGAAAATAATGGAGTTCGGTGCTTTACGATTGATATATTGAGTTAGCAGTTAATAATGGATCCTCTCGGTGCGAGTCAATTGGATTCCCGGCTGGGGTATCTCTCGCTCATCGAGCCCGCCTCGTCTTTTCCTTTCTCCTCTGAGAGCGGCGCGGCTTGGTGCATAATAGTTTGCAACGGCGCACACGCGCCGAAGGTAATATCGCTGAGGCTGTGGCACAAAAGTTTGTATAGAAAAAGTAAAAAAAAAAATTTAAAAAAAAAAAAAAAAAGTTGTGCGCCTCCACCGGTGAGATATACGCTATGGTATAGAAATAAGAGTATTAGCCGGAGTTCTTGTTGCGCGCTACGCCGTTCTACTGTGCACACACGATACATAGAGACACGCGTGCTTTCGCACATACAGCTCCCGTACGTACGCGGAGCTCTCGCTGGAGCGTTACGAAAGAGCGATGCACCAGTGCGCGGAGAGTCTCGCTCTCGATTCCCCCGGGGGTCTCCCCCCCCCGCCCCTCTCGCAGCAACTCCGGCTGCGCTCGTTCACTCGATAGCTGTCTCGTCTGTCCGCGAACTTTAAGGAGAATTTAACGACGCGGTCTCGTCAAATAGGCCCTCCAATTGAAAAAATTTACATCACAAGCTCCTACGTGCTTTTAGTGCGCACTTGAGTTTGGATTCGAGTTGAAACTTTGGTTTCCATCAGAGTTCGAACTTAAGTGTGAACTTAGGTTCATACTTAAGTATGAACTCAGATTCTTAAGTATGAACTCAGATTCTTAAGTATGAACTTAGGTTGAAGCTTAAGTATTAACTCAGATTCTTAAGTATGAACTTAGGTTCAAGCTTAAGTATGAAGTCAGGTTGAAATTTTCAAGTATCAACTAAGGTTCGAACTCGATATGAACTTAGATTCAATTTTCGTATAAATTTAAGTTCATGCTTAAGTATACATGTTTCGATAAAACTTAAGGGCGAGCTTTTGGCCGATTTAGAGAGCGAATTTTTTCCCATCCGATTTTCTTCTTCTTTGTTTTTCCACTGTTTTTGCGGAATGTTAGGTATTACAGTGAAGGAAAGAGGAGGATTCACTGGTGAGCTTTTGTGCCGTAGCTAGCAGGAGCAGAAAGAGGAGGAGTAGGGTAGGGATGGCTGTGTGCGGAGAGAATGCAATACCGGTATAGTAATACCACTACCAAGGGGGAGGAGGGAGGGAGGGGGGGGGGGGCAAGGTGGCTTATATAGTATACTGTACATATGTAAGTATATATATATATATGTATACTTACAGGCATTCGTTGGGCTGTGTGCAGTGTCCGTGCTGCTCGTCGCATCCGGGCAGGCAGCGAGCTGAAACGAGAAAGAAAAAAAAATCCAAAGGTTAAGGCAACTCTCCAGGAGAGGTCGATCGCGTACCTCACGACACAACACACGAACATCAGCGGATTCATGCGGGAGCAGAAGCTGCAACAGCAGCAAACCACCCCACAAGGTACTATTTTTTTTTTTTTTTTCATATATATCTTTTTTCCTAACTCGATTTATCCGTGCGTGGGTGAGCGCCGACGCTCGAGGTTGTCGTAAAGCACTTTCGATACATCAAGAGATAAAAAAAAAAAATTGTAACAAATAATAAAAAAATTATTAAAAAAATTATTAAAAAATAATAAAATAAATGTTGACCGGCTAATTAAAGATATATTTCATATGTAAAAAAAAAAATAATGTATTACATATGGTTATTTTTTTTATAAATTTCATGGTATTAACAGAAGGACTTGACATTTTTTTCTTTTTCTTTTTTAATTTTTGTTATTTACCCTCGTGGCGGAAATTGTGTCACGTGTCTCAAGCGCGATGGGAGCGAGAGGGAAGGGTTAAAGCGTCGATGTTAGCGGGAGCGAGCGGCGGTTGTCCAGTCCGCAAATATCCAAAGGCTCGCCTGGGGTCGCGGCTACGTTGCTGGCTTCAAGCCCAGCCACACATGCGATAAGTTCCGAGTCCGTGCGCGCGCGCGTTTGTGTGTGTGTGTGTGTGTATTTCGTTACACTCTCTCGCATAGATGTGCCACAGTCGAAAGAGGCGCCCCGCGTGTGCGCGCGGGCTCTCTCGCTTTTAGTGCCGAAGTGCTTGTGTACACGGGCAGGATAAGTCATGTGTGTGTGTGTGTGCGCGCGCACAACCGAGTCCGACACACACACACACACACACACACACACACACACGCGCGCGCGCGCGCGCGCGCGCGCGCGCACACGCACAGAGCGGCTGCGTGTGCGAGGGTGTGCGGAGGAGAATCGCGAGCGAGCCGCTCGTTGCTCGCGCGCGGAGAGATCGCGCGCCTGGAACTTGGAAAGAGAACCGAGGAATTCCGAGTTCCCTTGGTTACTGGCGTATGCATATATGTCCCGATGCATACCTCAGCTCCATAGGCACCGTACACACATCGCTCGGACGTGACGCTAGCGTGTAACGCCGTGAGTTACTTTCGCCGCGAAGATTCCACAAAACGCGACACAAGAAAAAAAAAAAAAAAAAAAAAAAAATCAAGTTCGACTCGATTCAATCGCGAATTCTTGACATCGAACTGTTATCGTTGCTCAACGATTTTTTATAATCTATTATCATCCTTTTCTAATTTTTTTTTTTTTTAATAATTTATTATTATTTTTAAAATTTATTAAAAAAATTTTTTTTTTTTACTTTCAATAATTTGTTGATTTAAAAATAATTAGGATGCGATGAAGGCGTTAGGTGAGAGGATTCGGGCCTTCGGCTCGCAGGCCGAGCGGGCCGGAGAGCTTCCGAAGCTGCGGCGCGCATGTGTGTGTGTGCGTGTGTGTGTGTGTGTGTCGCGATGCCAAGGTCGCGGGCGTTCCACCGTGCTCGGATCGTTCGCCGACCGGTAAACCACCTTCAACCCCGAGTTCGAAGCCGGTGGGGCCCTCCGCGAAGAGGAGGATGAGAGGACGCGCCCGCGGCGACGTCGGTGCGCGATAACTATCTATACCCGCGGGTGCTCCGAGGGAGAGGAGCCGAGATAGGTGGTAGTGGCTGCTGCGGCTCGGATCCGGCGAGCGAAAGAGGGACAAAAAAAAAAAAAAAAAAATGTATATGTTAAAAAAGAAAAGGCGAACGCACGCGGCACGAGTATGTGTAGTATGTATAATGCCCGCCGGTCGATTAATTATCCTGGCTGCGGAGGGCCGCGCCAGGATAAGGACCACGGACCGCTCCGAGAAATAAATAGAAAGGGACTGAAAAATAGCCGGACAAAAAAAAAAAAAAAAAGAAACGCTACAGGCTTAAGAAATTACTTGAATTTTGTTTTTTGAACAAAATTTTTAAAAAATGAAATGAAACGACAGAAAATCTTAAATTTTAGTGAAAATTTTTTAGAATCATATTGAAAATTTTGATTCGATGATAATTGGACGGTGAGTAAACAGGGCTTCTGTAACTCTTTCGCATGAGAGATACACTCTCTCTCCCGCGGCTCGTAGTACAGAGACTCGATGGTATTTATAGTCCGTCGGCAAGACGGAAAGAGATAGACCGAGGGTTGAAAACGTCGACGTGTGTGTGTGTGTGTGTATTTTCCTCTCTATCCGCCGGGCCGTTCCTCTCTCGCTCCGTCTCCCGCTCCGCTCGGTTACTTACCGCGCGAAGATCCGAACGTCGAATGGAACGGCCGAATCGCAGAGATTCCGCGCGATCCCGATACGCTTGCGAGTCCGACAAGCCGACGCGAGGAAACGGGCGAGATAGATTAAAAGAAAGACCGAAAATATATATATGCATATATATATATATATATATATATATATATATATATATATATATATAAGAAAGAACAAGAAAGCGACGAGTACAAGGACGGGGGGGGAGAAGAAGAATGAGCGAGAAATCGAAGAAGCGAATGAGAGAAGGCGGCATCGCATATTTCTTCATTCTTCTTTCTTCCCTTCACCTCCTCACCAACCACTGCCCGTCGGGACTTTCGGGTCCCTGCCGAAACCCACCCAAAGCTGAGAAATACTGCTTTTCGCCATTCTCAATTTTTGTTTTTCTCCTTTTTTTCTTTCACTTTTTTTTCTTATTCTTCTCTTTCCTTTCATGATTCCATCTATTCTTGGTTTCTCGCAGGTTTCTCGGTATTCTCATTGTGTAAAGCGCCGTAGGACGCGGAGTCCTTGCGCGTGCGCGCGCAACCCCGTTTGCGAACGGTGGAGAAAGGGCTTTTGGCATGTCCGACGAAGGCTCCTCTGCCGAGGAGGTTTTAGCTTCCGAGTAAGAGGGACCACGCAATGTGTCGACAATGAACACCTTGTCGACTTATGCTTTTCCACTTAACCGACTTTTGTCGCCCCTATTCCCTCCTCCCTGCCTTTAAATACCTGACCTCGTGCCGCCACGCTAGGGCCCTTTAAACGAGTCATCGTTACCGCTCTAGAGCTCTGTTCCATTCTAGTTTTCGTCTCTTCCCTTCACCGTCCGAGCTTCCCCGTCGACCCTCGTCGAACGCCGGTTTTAACGGTCTTATCGATTTTGCCGGACGCGTCGTAACGTTGCGGTATTTTTGTTTGAACCAACTGTCCGCGACGCATGTCGGCGATGCTTCGATTAATGTCTTATCTCTGCGACCGGAAAATAATTTTTGTAACGACTTTTTTAAATTTCGAAGCTCTATGCATCCTCGGTGCAATGGTGCAGTCACATTCAGCCTCAAAAACTGAACAAATTTGGTCTTTGAACTATTTTCCTATCGTCCACGGTTGTGGAGTTACGAGCGATGGAATGTTTCAGCCAATCGGTCGCGTCCGCTAGGTGGCGCGCCGGTCGCCCGAGCGCCTCATTGGCTGAAACTCATAAACACTCGTAACTCGTCAACCGTGGACCCTACAAAAAAGCTTCAAAGGAAAAGTTTCCTCTATTTTTCACTGCGAACGCGACTGCATAGATTGTTACACTTTTTTTTTTTTCATCGATTGGATCTTTGCGTGACGAAGCTGTTTTACGAAGCTTTTCGCTAGTTCAATCGGTTTTCATGGCCCGAGTGTCTGAAAACCCAAACACGGGGGTGAGTTTCTGGTTTTTTCGGGGTTGGCCGGCCAGCGCTCCGTGGACGATGACGACGGCGTTGGGCAGCTGCAGAAGGCGCGCGACGGGGCCCTGGGCCCCGACAGCTGCCGTCGGGTGCTTTAACCAACAGCTGCGCCCGAACTCTCGCACTGCTCGCAATCCACTTCCACGGATAGAGGAAGCTATATACCCTCGTCTCGCCCCTCGTCGTCGCACCTTCCCGCGTTTTTTTTTTCTTCTCCTTTTCATTCTTTTTCCACCGGTTCTTTTCCCTTCGTCTCTGGTCCCGGCTCGCTCGATGACTTTCGAGACGTACCTGCTCTCTCCCGACATTGCATCGTCGCGCGCGCGCGCGCGCGCGCCTCCTTTTTCTCCGTTCGGTGCATAAACGCCGCGGCGGCGGCGGCGGCGGCGGCGGCGGCGTCGTCGTCGCCGATGAGAATTTACTGCGACAGGTATAAATATCCGCTCGATCAATTGTCGACGGGATAAAGAGGAAAAATCGAAGATTCACCGAACTCTACGCCGAAGAACTTCGAAGAGTTCCAATACCAAAGAACGAAGTCTCGCGAGGTGAATAAAAATAAAAAATAAAAAAAATGCGTTCCAATTATCGAATTGATATTCGCGTGGGGGGAGGGTTGGAAGAGACCGCGAGCGATTCCCACGATGGTATTACGCAAGGTGGCGAAATATCGAATATAATAAAGTATGTGCTCGGTGTACACTTTTGCGAATTTACACAGGTCTGGTCGGAGTCTTCCTGGAATAATCGAATCAGGGAATAATCGAGGAAGAAGAAACTTTATGGTACGCAGCGCTCTCACGTTATACACATTTATGTATGTATATAGATATATATATATATATATTGTGTGGCATTATGCGAGACGCGTATCAGGCTCGGATCGGATCGGGCACGAAACTCACGTACCTACATAAAAAAAAGATATATATATATACTATATTTATATGTGTAAGCCGTGGGTATAATACTCGTTGCCGATCGGCGCTCGTTCTCGAAACTTCTTGTTACGCGAAGTCCTCTCGGAGGACCGCGCGACGATTCCGCGTAAGACCGGCGTGCGTAATGGTCGCCATCGGCACGAACCACGTGCTCGCCGTGCACTTGCTCCGCGACGAAATTCGCGAGGAAAGCGTGAGGCGAGCCGAGTGTGTTGCAAGTAACGAAGGGAAGTGCGTTGATAAACGTGCGTGACTGAGCGAACGCTCGGGGCACGCAATGGAGATTATCCGTTTTGTTTCAGGCTCAAAGGGTTATTGAAACAAAACGCCGCGAAATTACATTCCTTCCTGCGCACATTGATAAATGTTATGCAATCAAAGTTTCTTTTTTTTTTTCCACGGAAATTCCTCGCGAGTTTATACTTGAGTTTAAAGCGAAGTTTATACTTGAGTTTGAAGCGGAGTTTATACTTGAGTTTAAAGCGAAGTTTATACTTGCATTTGAAGCTAAGTTTATACTTGCGTTTAAAGCTAAGTTTATACTTGCATTTAAAGCTAAGTTTATACTTGCGTTTAAAGCGAAGTTTATACTTGCGTTTAAAGCTAAGTTTATACTTGCGTTTAAAGCTAAGTTTATACTTGCATTTAAAGCTAAGTTTATACTTGCGTTTAAAGCGAAGTTTATACTTGCGTTTAAAGCTAAGTTTATACTTGCATTTAAAGCTAAGTTTATACTTGCGTTTAAAGCTAAGTTTATACTTGCATTTAAAGCTAAGTTTATACTTGCGTTTAAAGCTAAGTTTATACTTGCATTTAAAGCTAAGTTTATACTTGCGTTTAAAGCTAAGTTTATACTTGCATTTAAAGCTAAGTTTATACTTGCGTTTAAAGCTAAGTTTATACTTGCATTTGAAGCTAAGTTTATACTTCCGTTTAAAGCTAAGTTTATACTTGAATTTAAAGCGAAGTTTATACTTGCATTTGAAGCTAAGTTTATACTTGCGTTTAAAGCTAAGTTTATACTTGCGTTTAAAGCTAAGTTTATACTTGAGTTTGAACTTAGGCTTACACTTGACTTTGAACTTAGGTTTATACTTGAGCTTGAACTTAGGTTTGTACTTAAATTTGAACTGGATTTTGAATTGAAGTTTAAGCTCCAATTTGAGACTTTTTTTTGTCGCACGTCCGGTTTTTGCTCGGGTTCGATGCCGTCGATCTATAAGATACCGAGGAGGAGGGTTCGCTGCCGCGACAAAACGAAAGAGGGACAAGTGCAACGACCGATTATTGTCGAGATCGGCCTGAGAGCCCGTGGCTCTCTCGAGTCGGTATGAAAACGATGAGGTTCGCGGTCCGGTTTCGTGAGTGCGACGTGAAGACTCTCTTACCCCATCCGCAAGGTGAAAGAGTGCATCGATCGGGCATTCGAGAGATATTGAAAAGAATAACAAAACCGGGGAGACTGCGGGGCATGCCGAGTGGATGCTCGATCGAGATTTCCCAGCCAATTCTCGATCCTCCTCATTCGATAGATCGACCAAGGCTACACACGATAAGGTATAACTGCATCCCGATAATGCGGAAACGTGTTTCGCCGATTCGATATAATTGACGCTTCGACGAGTCGCTCATTACATTTTTTAATTTATCTTTCGAGATCATTGATTTTCCAGTTGCGGTCGCAAGTTTATTTATTCATTTACATCGTATTTTAGAATATTTACTTTTATATCGATAACATCCACTCTAAAGTTGCTCAACTGTGTACATTGCTGTTTTTTTCTATTTTTTTTTTTTTTTTTTTTTTTACAAAAATAACATAACAACAACGTACAGTCAATTTGCTCTAAAATAGTTCATAAACACGACTGCGCTGGTCGCATTAATTCTCGTTTATTTTTATTCATTTATTTTTTTTATTAATAATACCGATGATTTTTTTTTTGTTTAAAAGCTTTATCAAAAAATTGTTCGGAGTTCGAGCTTCGGTGTGCCGACCGGGAAACTTCGATAGGGTGGTTTCGAGGGAGATGTACGAAGAGGACAGTTGAACACACGGGGAGGTGTGTTATTGAAGCGAGCGACGAAGGAACTCCGCGAAGGGAGTAACGAGCCCGAGTGTGTGCACTGCCGGCGAGCCAATACCGTTTGCGCGCCGAGTAGCGAGGGACGAGTGTGCACCGTTCTCGGCGTAGGTACGAGATCCGCGGCGGTCGGGTACGTAGCGGGATAGGGAGAGAGTGAGAGAATGTGCGCGGAAAAAGAAAAGAAGAAAAAAAAAAAAAAAGAAAAACGTAACGACGACGGAACGGGAGAGAAGAACGGGGAGAGCGCGTCCGCGAGACGCCAAGGTAGAAAGCGGCGCGAGGAGGATGGACGGGGACGACGGGACGGGAGACGCGGGATGCATCGCGAAGCGTGGGAAGCCCGGACGAGTGAGTGAGTGAGTGACGATGACGTGGAGCCACCTCCGGGGGCGCGAAACTCATACTCGTGCCATCGAGAATGAAAACTGGTGTACCGTATGGGACTCTCGTTTTTTTTTTTTTTTTTTTTTTTTAGCGTCGCTCTCTTTTCGGTGTTTTTTTTTTTTTTAAGGCCAATTAGCGATTGGATTATTTTCAATGCGGAGGTATTGTTATTTCTTTGGTTTAGATGTGATTAATTGTGGGACGATTTGTCGAATTAAATACTCACGGCACAGTTTTTTTTATTTTTTGTCGCAGCTCTTTATCGGGTTTCTTTTTTTTAGGCGAATGACCGATCATTTTTTTTTTTTTTTTTTTTTTTTTTTTTGGGGTTCTATGCAATTATTTTTGGGGCGTCTTATCGGTAATTGAATATGGAACTGACGAGTGGCACAGTGGTTTTTAGTTTTTGTCGTGGATCTTTTTCAGTTTTCTTTTTTTTTTTTTTAGGCGAATTACCGATGAATTTTTTTTTTTTTTTTTTGGGTTTCCATGCAATAATTTTTGGCGCGACTCAACGGCAATTAGACATGGTACTCACGAGTCGCACAGTAGTCGCCCTTCCATCCGGAGAGGCAGACCCTCTCGCCGGTCGGGCTGCAGCTGTAGTGACCGAAGCTGTCGTCCCTCGGTCTGCACAGATTTTCGCATCCCTTGCCGTAGTAGTGAGCGCCGCATGTCGCTCTGTACTCGTAGCTCATTTTCGAGTCGGCGCTCTTGTGCTCGTCCTCGGTCCACTCGGGCCCTACGTCGAGCCACCTCTGCGTCGCCAGTCTCGTTATCAAGACTTTCTCTGCAAAACAACAACAACAACAAAAGAACCCAAAAATTAGAACATTCTCCTTAATTGCAGCCGATAAAAATTATTTCCGAATTTAAAAAAAAAAAAAAAAAAAAAAAAAAAAAAAAAAAAAAAAAAACGAACAAAAAAATAAAATGAAAATGCGCGTTCAAAGGGCGGGTGCGAGAAAAGGCGATAATATGCATCGCTGTTATATCGAGGCTTGCGCGCCCAATGATCGAAGTGCATCGGCCCCGTAGGGCAGACCGGACGTTCGTCCGCTATTGCCGGCTCGGCTCGTCGGCGAGCATCCGGCAGAAACAAGAGTAACTATAATGCTACAGTATAATACAAAAGCGTCGGTGCGCCGATCGGCAGCAAACGCTCTCTCCGTATCTCTCCGCCGTTGTGCGCAAGGTAGCAGTTGCGGTGACCGGCGGACTTTTTAGTGTAGCAGTAAAAGCGGCGGTGCGGTGCAGTCCTCTGGGAAAGAGGCGGAGTTCTTCTTGCTTATCCGAGGCACCCTCTCGGGGTCTCCTTCCTCACCCTCCTCCTGTTTCTTCTCTTTCCGGCAGAGCCGCTGACTCCCGGCCGGATCTCCGCCGTATCGGTCGGTGAGCTCCCGCAGCACTTTCGTCCACCGTTATCTCCGACGTCGAAAGTAAAAGCTCGAAGGAGAAAATACACTGCTCTCCCCCCCCCTGCCCCTCTGTTCAGATTCAGCCGCAGAAGACGACGAGCGCGTTTAGGAAGCCTCAACTTTGCCGCGTTACGTATAGGCCGACGATTAACATTTTAGGGCTTCTTTGTAGTGAAATCGAAACGCCAGAACGCGAGGAAGACGTAGACCAATGTGCCAACTCGCCGCAATAATCGGTTCAGCGATCGCAGGCTCCGAAAGCCGAATGCTCGGTGCCACACCTTGGCCACTTGCGATTACAGTGTCAAAAAAAGCCTACGAAACCTCGGTTTCCACTTTGCGTAAATAACAACAGCAACAAAAATCCTCCCAAACGGATCGTGTTTGGCCCAATTCGTCAATTTTTTTGTGTCCATCACTCGAGCGGAACGTCCGTTCGTCAGAGAATAAATAAAAAGGTTATCAGCAATTAGCTCTCCGCATTAGTTGGCTGTGATTCACGACTCGGAGCCAATAAACCAGCCGATGGTTCAAAACTCCCTTCTCGAGCGTTATTCTCGGAGGTTCTCGAATCTCGAGGGTCCGAAGTGAGTGAGATCGCACCGATCGTGAGCTCAGCGTACCTAGTTGCTAAACTCGAGAGTTTGGAATCTCGAGGATGAGGCGCGGTCTGCGCCTCCGCCGGCGTTCTCTCTGGAGGCGGCGGCGGTGGTAGAGAGGAAGAGTATTCTTCTTCTTCTTCTTCTTCCTCCTCGGTTTCTCTTGACTCCCGTTTCGTAGGACGGGATTTCGTTCGCTCGCATCATCATCACCATCATCATCCTCGCGATGAGGACGAGCGGCCGGGCCGGTGAGGAGTGGCAGAAACGGCAGCAGAAGCCCGACCGAGAGTGGAGTGGACCGCGTGCAATACTTCCCTTCTGGGAAGACGCCGCACTTTTTAAGTGTTCCGGGACACGCCATCGGCGAAACGGGCTATTTCCTTTTGTTTCTTCTCATCCCTCATCTTCGGGCGTCTCCCAACTCCGTTGTGTTATACACGTGTATATATGTGTGTGTGTGTGTGTGTGTGTGTGTGTGGGCAAACGTTGTTTCCGATCTTGTTCTTACTTTTCCTTCCACGAGGCCACTTCCTGACGAAAAACGTGCGAGCGTGTCGAGATTGACGGTTTTCGCCCCACTCTGAACAGGGCGCCGTGGGACTCGATTGTTTTTGCAGCCGCTGCGGATCCGACTCCGAACGATAGCGTCCTAATCGCCCGCTCCATTATCGGCGTTATTGTTTTTTTTTTTTTTTTTTTTCGTTACGTGAAAACTCAATTCCGAAGGCGCCCTCGGGAAGAAACGGAGAACGGTAGTTCGTTCGACTTCGTCTCTCACTTGAGTGAGAACCTGAACTCGAAAATTTATCGTCGATCCGCGGAGGTCGAGCGATCGCGGAGAGAGATTCGCGAACACTTCGATGAAACTTTGCTTCGGATGACATTGCCGTGGAAGTTTCAAGTATTTTGCGCTGGAAACTGAACTCCGGGCCGATTGCTATGGGAAATAAGCTTTGCACGAACACTTTCATGGAAAGTGAAGTTTAGGTCGGTTGGGATGGGAAAGTGGACTTTGGGTAATCCGCGATGGAAACTGAGTTTGTGCGAACCGCGATGGAAATTGAACTTTGGGCGAATTGCAATGGAAAATGAGCTTTGCGCGAACACTTTCATGGAAAGTGAAGTTTAGGTCGGTTGGGATGGGAAAGTGGACTTTGGGTAATCCGCGATGGAAACTGAGTTTGTGCGAACCGCGATGGAAACTGAACTTCAGATTAATTGGGATGGAAACTGAGGTTCATTGAAATTGAGCTTCGGGCAAATTGCCATGGAAATTGACCTTTAACCGCTCTCCGACGTAAGATAAAGGAGGGGGGGGGGGGGGGGGGGGGAATAGAAAAATCAGCCGTTGCATGCGTGCTACGAGTCTACTATAGACCGCAGGAACGCATTAAATTTTCCCCCACTCAGCCCGGTCCCTCAATAGTCGTACTCGCACGGTACCCAAGAAGCCTCTTTGCGGTCTTAACGAGAATTTAAAGGGCGCTCGGAAGGAGAGAAGACCAGCATCCTCCACGGTCATCGTTGCTTCTGGCGCAATGCGGTGTTTCTTCCCCCCCCCCCCTCTCGACGCAACAAACAGAGGGCAAAGACCGTTTCGAAAGCCAGCGTCTTTCGCGCGTCTCTCGCACCTATCTCCAAAGTCGATCGTAACGAAAGTTTCGCCAAAAAAAGAAAAAAAAAAAAAAACAAAAAACAAAAAACAAAAACACAAAAAAAAACCCTCCACAGTTCCCACAGTCTTATTTTTACTTTTTTTTTTTTTTTTTTTTTTTTTTTTTTTTTTTTTTTTTTTTGCTCCACTGCAAAACAACAAGCGAGAAGAGGTCAGAGGGCCGGATCGACCAATTTACTCGTCTCGTTGCATCGAGCCGTTTACTCGGCAGGTGCAACCCCCCCCCCCCCCCCCCCTCCTCGCCCTCCCGTCAATCGAGCTGTATCACCGAAATCCTCGTCAATCTTCCGTTTCTTCCATTCCGTCACCTCATCTCTTCCTTCCTCAGTCCCGATAACGGTACTCCGGGTGTTCCCTGACCAGGCGATCGCGACTCGTCACTGGGTTAAATTCAACGAGAAATCCTCGTATTCCTCGCTTTTTCATCATCATCATCATCATCATCATCATCATCATCATCATCATCATCATCATCATCATCATCATCATCCTCCCGCCCGAAAGTGGCCGACCTCGTGCGGAGAACCAGAAGAGGAGGCCAATTTTCGTCTTCCAGCCGGAGCGGCCGAGGAGAGTCGCGCTCTCGTTTCGACAAAGAAAGAGCCCGAAGTGAAAAGAATAAACGGAAGAAATAAAAAGAGGGGCGGGGGGGGGGGGAGCGCCGAAAAGTGAGAGAAGACCGAGCCAGGTAGAGAGCCGCGCAGGTGTACCAGTGAGTAGAACAGGTATACAACAGTTTCGCGTATATCGTCCGTGCCTCTGCGAATGGACGCGCGTCTGTGTGTGTGTGTGTGTGTGTGTGAAGTGTATGTACAAGGTAGTACATAAGAGGCGCGTTTTGGAGCGCGTGTAGCCCGCGAGGGCCCGCGGGGCGGAGGAGGCGCGGGGGGAACTCGTAGTATTAATCGTGGTAGCAGGGAGCAAGGTGCCCAACGGTGGTGGTAGCAAGGGGGGTGGGCCTGAGAAAGGAAGCGGCGAAGGAACAGCATCCGAGAGGGATCCGGAGAGCACCGGGCAATAAAGGGCTCGTTTCGCGATGGGCCGCGCCGAGCCTCGCGTGAGGATATTACGCCGTTCGAACGTCGGAGGGCTGCGCTTCCAACGATTCCCGGTCGCGATGCACGGCCGAACTTCGGAGGAAGTTATCGGCGGCGCATGCGCGTTGACGAGTACCGTGCAAAGTGGGGAAAAAAAAACATTTTACTGCGCCTCCAGAACGGAAAGTACTTTGAGGCATTCGCTAGAAAAATAGACTGAGGAAAATACTAGTTTTTTTTGTTTTATGTCGAGAAAATTTTTTGATAAATTTAGCTGTGAAATTGTGTTTGAATGGCCGGAAGGGAGAAAATCTAATATCCTGCGGCGCACGCGCGTTGACGAGTGCCGTGCAAAGTGGAAAAAAAGTTAAACTGCGCCTCCAGAACGGAAAGTCCTTGGAGGAATTCGCTAGAAAAATAAACTGAGGAAAATACCGCTTGTTTTCTTTTTTTTTTTTTTTTATGTAAAGAAAATTTTTGATAAATCTAGCTGTGAAATTGTGTTTGAATGGCCGGAAGGGAGAAAATCTAATATCCTGCGGCGTGCGGCGTGTTGGCCCCCGTCGGGAGGTCGAGCATCCTGGAACCTCGGATGGAGCTCTCCTCTTCGGGCTCCGTTAATTAAAATCGTCGGACCGGAAGAGAGGCAACGTTGTTGCGAGATCCGCGTGCACTCCGGCGTTCTTTCTCTGTGTGTATCTGCAGCGCCGAGCGAACGAAACTCACGAGGCAACGTCCGTTATATTATGTACACCAAATTATCTCGTCGCGCTACCGTTAAATAATAATAACAACATTATTAATATTAATAATAAGATTAAAAGTAATAATGATATTCTCGTCGTTGTCCCAAAGGCGCCCCCCCCCCCCTCTTTCCTCCTCTCCGCGACCCGCTGAATTCCACGAATAATTACTCGCGCACGGCGCCGCCGGTGCAGAAGACCGCAGTCGTCTCGCCGGAAACGCGTTCTCGTACATCACGGTCGTTATGACCTTTGTACGTACCACAATATAACACTATATATATATAGTACATACTCCGTGCTTTTGTGTATATATATATATATATATATATATATATATATATATATATATATATATATATATATATATATATATATATATATAGGGTTACGGAGAAGGTGCATAACTATGCGATGATATTACATGGGCGAGCAACGGTGCTCCGACAGTGAGGGAAACGAGCGTCTTTTCACCGGACGCGGAAGCCAGCAGTGGAGCTCTCGCTATTCCGAATTGCAGCGTCAGGAAAACGGTAGTGGCGAAAGATCGGGGCGGGGGGAGGAGGGGGGGGGTGGTGGAGGGTTGAGATACGAATAGACGGGAATAACGACGAGAAATAAAAAAAGCGATGGAGGGAAGAAGTGGAATAAAAGAAGAAAAGAAGAGAAAAACAAGAGTTGGCACGAAGCCTTCGAAGGAGGAGTCCGCGCCGGTTCGCCCGACGTGGGAAGCGAAATAAAAGCTTTCTCGCGAGATAGATGGTTATAGACGAACGCGAGAGACCGGTGGATCCACGGTGAGCAAGCAGGCAGGGAAGAAATGGAAGATTTTTCGTTTTTTTTTTCGCAGGATCGCAGACTCCCGTAAAAAAAAAAAAAAAAAAAAAAAAAAAGTGGAAACTTCCTGCGAGTGACAGTGTCGCTGATGTGTAGAAGGGCGCGAGTGTGTTGTCTGTTACTCCATACCCTCCGGAGAGTTTAGGGGATCGGTAGCTGCGCTGAGTTCTGCCACTGGCAGAGGGAGAATTAGGAGAGGACCGAGGAGAAGAAATGAGAGAGAGAGAGAGAGGAGAGAGACGGGAGGAGGAGTTAATGGCTCGGCAAACTCGTGGAAGGCTCCGCGGATGGCTCTTTGCCGACGGGTCCGATGCCTGGGCGAGACACGCGCGGCGATACCGCGGAGTGCAAACACAAAGTCGGACGGGCCACGAGACGACAAAGTGCGGCCCTTTGTACCATGTTTCCGAGACTTGGAAATAAATCGATCTTTTTTTTTTAAGTTTTTTCGTCGCAAATAAACCGAGTTTGCGAAAAGGAGAAAACCGAATTTACCCCAAATTTCCGAGTGAATTTACGGTCGTTTATTATATCGTATATGTGTACTAACATTTTTTGTATATCAATTTTTTTGAGTCTGCGCTCGTTCTCGGGTTAAATTTTTATATAAGTAAATACTGGGAATAAAGTTAGGTTTAGTGTTTTTTTTTTTTTAATTAAATAATGTCGTCGAGCGATAAAACGAAAGAGCGTGTCGGGAATTCGTCGCGCGAGAAAATTGATTTTACCTGAAATTCCGAGGGAAGAATTTACAGTTATTTTCTGTATATCAATTTTTTAGAGTCTGCGCTCGCTCTCGGGTTAAATTTTTATATAAATAAATACTGGGAATAAAGTTGGGTTTAGTATATTTTTTTTTTTTTAATAAAACAATGTCGTCGAGCGATAAAACGAAAGAGCGTGTCGGGAATTCGTCGCGCGAGAAAATTGATTTTACCTGAAATTCCGAGGGAAGAATTTACAGTTATTTTCTGTATATCAATTTTTTAGAGTCTGCGCTCGCTCTCGGGTTAAATTTTTATATAAATAAATACTGGGAATAAAGTTGGGTTTAGTATATTTTTTTTTTTTTAATAAAACAATGTCGTCGAGCGATAAAACGAAAGAGCGTGTCGGGAGTTCGTCGCACGTAAGATTCTCGCGGGCACTTTGCCGAGGTGCAACGCTCGCCGTACGCACGGGTTTGGGTATACGATACACAATGCTGGGTGTACACAAAATAGGACTCGTCCATTCTACCTTTTCGCCCGTGTACACGAGTAGTAGAAGAAGAGGTGCGGAGGAAGAACAAAAAAAAAAAAAAAAACGAAGAAGGGGTGTCGAGTTACCCCGGTTGTGTGGTGTGGAAGGTGGATACTATACGGTTACACAGGAAGGAAACACTAGTGCCTCGCCGCCTCATACCGCTTCGCCGCTTCCTTCTGCTACTCACTGACTCCGAGACTTCGAGCTCGACCGTATGCTCCCCCGACTCGCCGTACTCTTACCGATTATTCAGTGACATTAAAGTAACAAAAAAAAAAAAAAGTAACAAAAAAGATTCAAACAAAAAAAAAATATCGACAAAAAATGTACTTTGACTTTCTATGAAACTCGATCGTAGCGACTGAATTTTGCGACGACAAAGCAAGCCGCGCAATACGGAGAATATCGAAAAAGAAATTTAAAAAAAAAAAAAAAAAAGATTCAATTAATGCCGTTTCTATGAAGAAAGAAAAAACAGTAAACAAAACAATGAAATCGAACGGCTCGAGTGAGAGTCGGCGAAGAGAGAAGGATTCGTAGTTGAGGAGGAGGAGGGCTCTGTTTTGTGTGTATCGTGTTACCCGGTTTCTACTGTGTATACACAAAAAAAAAAAAAGTGAATAAAAAAAAAAATAAAAACAAAAGCGCGTCGACAGGGTTGTCGTTGGGTGAATGAAAGGACGGACGACGGGTGAGGTATAAGCGCGGTGTGTCGTATCTGGTGAATGTCGCCGGGCGGTTTTGGTGAGTGAGACGGCGGGGAGGAGGAGGAGGAGGACGGTGGATGGTCGGCTCCGGGCGGAAGTGGCTTCTTGGCTGTCTCCTGTTGGCCGGACCCGAGGCATCGCCTCACACCCAGCTGGCTTGCACATGCCCTGGCCCGCACATCCCGTACAGAGTTGGTATATAACGAGGAGAGCATTTTTCGTATACGCGACAGCGGATCGAGCACCAGGTCACCGTTCATCTTCTCGAGATATAATTCACCGACTCTATCTTGCCTCTCGCAAGCGCCAGATACGCCGATAATTACGAGGGCCTCGGTAAAGCGAGGCAAGAAAAAAAAAATTCAAAAAAAAAAAAAAAAAATTATGAAACTTACCGGCTGCATGATGCGTCGTGTTGTCCGCGTCGTGATACGCCTCGACGATAAGCGAGAACGTGCCCTGCAAAAAAAAAAAAAAAAAAAAAAAAAACGGAAAAGAATCCGATTAGTAACGAATCTGGATCATGTTAAAAAAAATATATATTAAACGAATAAATGTATACGTGTGTATGTATTTATATATTGCGGGAAGGTTTATGACTGGCATGCGGACACGAAAGGATCGCGGGAGATAGAGAGAGAGCTGAATAAAAAAAAATTTCAATGTCAGATCGCCATCGCTGACGGGGTCGGAGGAATCGTTTTAAACATAATAATAAATTGAAAGAAAAAAGAAGAAAAAATCGCGAATGAAAAATGCACGAGGGTCGATCGATCAGATAGGGCCGGGGAGAGCTTGCAGATAGTTCGCTGGCACGAGATGGGTTTCAACCTGCTCGTCGGCCGCGTTATCGATTATTAAAAGTGCAAAAAAAAAATTTTTTTTTTTAAGTTACAAAAAAAAAAAAGGCCGCAGAGATAACTTTAATGGTTTTCCGCTTCGTCACGATCGGGCGGAGTTTCGGTATTCAAAACGCGACTCTCGGGGACAGCTGCCGCAACCGCGCACCGTCGTTAGCGCTGCACCGACACAGACTCGCAGGGCACGTTACGCAATTAATTATGAATTAAAGTGTCGAGGCACCGAGCCGAACCACCGGGCCCCGGAGGGACGTGAATCGCGCACGCGCGCCCAGCACCTGGCTATTGGCGTGCGAGTTTTCGGGTTGGATAATGTGAAAATAAAAATAAATAAATAAACGCGTTGCCATTCCGATGCCGTTTCGGTCGCTATGCGCGCGAGAGATTAGGCGCTTTCTCAACGAATTAAAGTGACTATTAAATTGACATAATAATAATAAATTAAATGAATTAATTTAAGTATTAGGCTCAAGTTGAAAATTCCAGGTCGAATATTTGAGTTTAATTGTACGAAAGAAAAAAAAACAAGAAAATTGTAATAAAAAATCTAAATTAAAGGACCTTTATTTTTAGCAGGGGTGTTCAGAAACGCGGAAACTCGACGAGTGAGCAGTTTCGTGAGTATCGGATCAGAGCGTAGGGGGAGAAACTCGAAGTGGTTCAAGCGTCCGGAAATTGCGTAAGGGTTAGTCGAAGCGCGCGTATGTTGGAGGGGAGGCTCGCGAGAATGCCCATGGGCAAAGGGTTGACTTCCTCAACTATCTGCAACCGGACATAAATCATCCGTCGTACGTAGAGGGAAAAAAAAAAGAAAAAAAAATCCCCTCTAGGGAAGTCTGCGGGAAACGCAAACGCGTGCGCTCGCCCGTTCGACACGTGTTCGCCCGGCGTATGCCTCTCTCGGGGCTCCTCGGAAAGCACGCGTGCACCGGAATCCAGACACGCACGTCGTGTGACGGCATGCGCGGGGCACTTGTGCCCGCCCGTCGACCGACGGAGCAACTATGCAAGAGTATAGTGAAAAAAAAAAAGAAAATAATAATAATAATAATAATAATAAAACGGAAAAAAAAGAAGTATACAATTAATCTATTATTTACAAAGTGTTATAACTCGTAAATATCATCGCGCGCGACGATTTATCAGATAAATAAGCCTCGAGCTCGTAATCCACCGAGATTTTTTTATTATACACTGATTGACATGATACCGACAGTCGGCTGCTACGCGACGGGAAAAAAAAATAAAAAAAATAAACGGACGGCACAAAAAATTATCGTGTCGGGTTGATATATATATATATTTTTTTTTTTGCGCGTTTGCAACACGCGCCACATAGGCGATCATTAACAATTATTGCAGCGGGTAATGTTGTCCGGTGGGTCTGTTCGACGAGCACATGGCGTCGGTGTTATTAGAATAAATGCCCGTCGCTCGGTAACTGCATACTTTTAATTATTAACGCCGGTACGTACACCGAATCGGCGACACACACGGCCCCGTTACGTACGCTGAATAATAAATGTTTATATCCGTGGTCGCGGTCTCTCGCGTATCATAATACTCCCGGGGAAAACTGGTGGAAATATGCTGCGGAACGAGTCGCACATACACGACCGTCGTTACGACTAACGTCCGGTGATTCCCGATGCAGCGACGCTACGCATTATTGACACGATCTCGCGCGCTGCGACGAGCCATCAATCCGCGTGTAATTGCATCGACGCATCCACAGTTAAATTTTTTACGAAGATTTTTTTCATCGTTCGACACATTTTAATATTTCAATATTTTAGCAGTTCAATATATTATATTTCAATATTTTATATTTCAATGTTTTCCAATTCCTTATTTTAATATCTTAATATTTTTCGAGCTCGAGGTACGCTAGTTCTATAGTTAATTTTTTTGTTCGACATCCGTTCCCAATTTTTTTTCTCCTCTCTCCAAAAAGGTTAAACGTAAATTATAAGCTATCAATAATGTTTTCACCTCCGACCGTTATTAAAATACACAAATTGCTGTATAATTCATTCCAAGATTTCGGTAGCACCGGCGCAATACAATTTAATTTCACCCGCCCGGGCCCTGCGCGAGTGCTTTTTCTTCGCGTGCCGAGGCTATCTCCTCCGTGGCGTGATGAGTAAGACGGAGCATAGAGATCTCGAGGGAGGTTAAAACGATAGAAAGAAAGAAGAAAAAAAAAAACAAAACAAAACAAAACAAAAAAAGAATTTGGCCTCGAGGCACGAACTCGAGTGAGATTCGCCCGGAGCAGGTAAGCGATCGGTGTAAGCCAGCGGGCGGAAGATCGTTGATCGTTTCTTTCTCCCGGCTTGCCTTCCCCCACCCCGATGGATTCCGCGCTCCTGGACCGCTCTCGGGATGCTGAGAAAAATCTCTCGCGAAATAAACGACAAAGAAGAGGGGGGGGGGGGGGGGGGGGAGAAGGAACGGGGTGTAGATTGAACGGTAAGGCGAGAGAGAGTAGCTTCGATCTCGATGGAACAGGAAAGAAACCGCTGAAGAAAGAAATAAAGAAAGAAGCTGAGACTCCCGAGCCGCCCTTTTCTCGCGGGCAAGGACGCCTCGGCGATGCATACCCGCGGGCCTAGGTAGCTCCCACTCGCACACACACACACCAAAAGACATAAATATCTTGTACGTGCACGGGCAGTGTGTCTCCGGCCGAGTCGTACCTGCAAAACTTTTCGCGGCTTCGCTAACGTGCCCGAGGAATAGAAAGAACCGAAGAGGCAAAGTGGAGAGATATAAATTGCCGGAGAGACAAATGCCACCGTGATCGCCCGCTAATTTATTGCGGGGGATTGGAATTGAGCCGCTCCACAGCCCATATATATATATATATATATATATGTATGTATTCACATACGTACGTATATACCTATGGAAGTATACACACATATATATTATATATGTATGTATATGGTGTGTAGAAAAGTAAAAAGTTGAAAAAGCAGCGGCATTCGCGAGCGGTAACAATGTTGGGTGTGTTTGGGTGAGCGCGAAAGATAAATAAAGATGGAAGATAGACGATGAGGCCGTGCGCATAAAGGTTCGGCTGGCAGTGTTTCTCCCGTCTTTCTCACTCTGGCTTATACCTGAAGGAGGCGATGAGCCAGAGAGAGATTTAAAAGAAAAAAAAAGAAGCAAAGAAATGAAAAAGGTACATATAAATATAGTATATCTATATCGCGTACGGGGGGGGGGGATGAGGAGTGGATCGGCCGCGGAGGGGTTCGGGGGAGATTGGTACGGACGATGAAAAGGAAGGAGGAGGAGAGAACGAGGCTATAGGTGCGGGCACGCGAGTGAGTAGGAAACGAAGAGACCGCTCGGGAGTCGGTTCCCACGGCTTCGCAGGCATACCTCCACCTTCTCTCGCCTCCCTCTCCGCTCACCGCTCCTCTCTTCTCTCCGTCGTTCTATCTGCACTCACGTCGTCGTCTCGGGCTACCTTTATGTCTGACTCGCTATAGCGAGCACGTGTGCCGTATTATCCCTGCACACATTCTCATGCCTCCGGCATAATCATCCGATGATTTTTTTTTCTTTCTTTCTTTTCTTTCGCGAATTGAACAACAAAAATGTGGCTCTTTGTCGAAGATGAATCGGTTGTTTCCGAAACGATAATTAATACTTTCATATATACATTTTTTTTTTGCTTAGATTGTGTTCCCTGAACTCTCGAAACATCAATTTTAGTACCTCAAAAAACGTTTCCTTGTTATTTAAAATCTTTTTATTGATATTAGTTTTATTATAGCTAATAAAACTAAAATGTTTGATATATTATTTTTAATGTATTTAAATCTGCAGCTAAAAGATATGCTTTTTAGTTATAGCGATTTATTTGTTATTATTAATTAATCTGCCTCCTGTCCGGCTTACTCGAGTTAGCGCGTTGGAAACGCGCGTGAAATAAGAAGGTATTAATCATTGTAGAACGATCGGCTGTTAAAGGATGTCTGGCCCGGGAGAGGGAGAAGAGAGAGAGAGAGAGAGAGTTGGAAGGAGCGAAAACCGGACGCAGAGTTGTCGGGTGTCGGTGTTGATCAGCCTCTTCTCCAGCCGGTGTTGGAGCACAAAATGTGCGAATGCCGAGCCACACCGGTTCACTCTCTCGATTATATTCTCACCAGTATGGCGCTCTGCTGCTGCTCCCTCCCCCCCTCTCCGCGGCGACAGCCGGGTTATATTCACTATTTCCGCTTCCTACTACACGCACCGTTCCCATTGCGATTATCGTATCAATTCCACTCTCCTCGCGCCCGAGCTATTGTCGGCTCTCGATTCAATCAATTGTTTTTTTTTCCTGCCGATCGGTCGACGAATTAATTACGAATAATAATAATAATAATAATAATAATCATCTTCGACGAGAGATTTTCCGTGTTAACCCCACGAAAGCCGAAAGATCAAAGCCGTCGTCGGCACGAGGCTTGCGGCTACTCACCGCAAAGCCACCTCAAACGGGAGACTCTCTTTGCTCGCTCTTGGCCGCCCCGAGCCTAGATACTCCGGTGTAAACACAATCGGGCGGAAGAGCTTTTGCCACTCTTCTTCAATCCTTCCTCTACATACATTTTTTCTTCTTCTTTTTTTCGGACGTCAGAAAATTCTATTTTCAATTCCCTCAGATAAGATGAGCTGCCACTCGGCGTTTTGAGATCGACGAAATTTATTATAATCGAAACATATTTTTTGTTTGGATTACGGTCTAAAAAAATATATATATCTCGCTCCTCTATGAAATTCAACGGAGTATTTCGTAGTAGGCTAAATTAAATTTGAAAATTTTCAATTCGGCAGGAATTAAAAAATGTAGTTTTTTAAAGCAAAATTGAACTAAAAAATTGTTACCATCAGTGGGCATTTTTTTAAATTATTTTTTATTGTATAGAACGATGTCGTGAGGAGCGGATGAATGGAGATTAGAACAGATAGGAGGCCAATATAGAGGAGCCTCGCTCGGGGCTATCAGCTGACGCTCTCCTTACTGTACTTATGTATAACCGAAGAGACTCGAACGAAACACGTGTGTCGCGCCCGCGGGGAATACGCTCCCGTTTTCGACACGTCTCTCTCGCAGGTATGGCACATTGACCCGATTTTTTTTTTAATGTCACCGTCCACGTAATATATTTGAAAAATCTAGCCTAATCTTTATCCAATTTTAATGTTAAGATTTCTTTTTTTTTTTTTTAATATATATTTTCGCCAAGTGACCAGAGGCGAGAGTTAAGCGATACAGGAGGCAGTCGGCGCCTCGTCTTCTCGCGGTTCCCCGCCCCGGGGCTACGAACCCGTTTCTCCATTATTGGCTCCCATTGCTCTCGCTTTCTTTCCCCGGCAGCGAGTATACTTAATCTTCTTCTTCGACCTCTTTCTCTCCGTCGTCCCTCTTCATCTACGCCACCGCTCGTCCGTAAGCTCGTTCGATTCCCCGTCGGGAAGCGTCGAAGCGATCTCGTACACCGCGTGACGACTGGTTGATAGCCCGAGGGACGGGACACCGTGGAACACGGTGGATCGAGGGGAGAAAAACAGATGAAAAAAAAAAAAAAACCACGAGGAAAAAACTAACCCGGCTAATACGTACATCCCATTCACGCGTCGTCGACTCGATTCGATTCCAGAATAGAAATAAACCGTCGGGACTCGTAAACACACAGCTACAACGAGCCCGGCGATACCGCAAGATTTATGCGCTCGCGCATGCGCAGAACCGAATTTTCGCGAACGCGCTGCCTTCCTCCTGCCAGTGTCACCGAATAATTTTAGTCACCCGCAGACGCCTCTGCAAAGAATCTCGAAAATTTTACAGCACACTGTCCCGACGTCGGACAATCGTTTTGAATTTTTTCGAAATTTTTCGCAAACTCTAACGTGGAAGAAAAAAAAAAAATACTGGAAAAGCCAGCTCTCCCATCTTTCAATGATTCTTATATCGGACCCTTTACTATGAAATTGAAATGATTAAAAATAATAGAAAAATATTACGTCGCTCGAAGATTTCATCTGACTGGTGGAGGATTCTAACCGTCCAAAAATATTGTTTGGGTGGCAGTGTTTTAATTTTTATTTTTTTGCCTACGGATCTCGATTTCATCGCTTGACCGGAACTCATAGTTCTCGCCGGCGAAATCCTTTGGACCCGTCCGTACCGATTGCTCGTTCCCTCGTGGCCAAGACGGCCGGGTGAGTTGTCAGACGCGATGTGTGTGTGCGCGCGTTTGTGTGTGTGTGTGTGTGTGTGTGCGTGCCGCAGCGGGCAGGTGAGACGGGCGGAGCGCGCAGGAGGTGCCCAAGACGAAGGAGAAGCCGCTGCCGTTCGGTCTTCTCGGGTCCCACGGCCGAAAACCTGCGTGATTCGCGTCCCAGACGAGAAGGAGAATAAGAAGCGGCGGGGAAACAAGGAACGCGCACGGGAGACTCTCGTGGAATACGAACGAAAGAAAGGGACGAAAGGAGTCCGAGGACTATCTGCTGTGTCCGCTACGTGTGTTGTACTGTACACTCTATGGACAGAGCCCGGGCCGACGACGCGAACGGATGAATGGCTGCCGAGCGATGCGCAACTCTTCGCGAAACGTTTAGCATAAATTACCCGGGGGGGGGGTGGAGCGGACTCGTTCCGTCCCGCTCTCAGCTACTCTCCAATTTTTTTTTCTTCTTCCTTTTTAGCCCTAAACGTTTAATTTCCCTATTTTGTACTTTTTTTTTTTTTTTTTTTTTTTTTTTTTTTTTTTTTTTTTTCAAGTTCCGATAATATAACATTATAACGGTATTGTGTAATAATAGAAAATAACTTAAATACATTTTTTTAAAATTAATTACACCTTACGTTATGCAATAAAGTATTGAAAAAATAGTTTTACTCTTTTGCCAAATGTTGAATAAGAATCACTTCAAAGTTCTTTGTTTTTATTTTTCAATGTTTTTTGCTTATTGAATTTGATATTTTTTTTTTTTTTTAATAAGGAATATACAGCGAAATAAAAATGGTAAAAAAAGTGATTTACTTCGTCGCGTTTCGAGAGTGCAGAGGGCAGAGGGTTATTGCGTTAGCGACTTTGCACAGAGGCGTGCGTGTAAACCAATTACCGAGCCGAGAATCGTCGCTCGGATTTGCCACGAGGGGGGGGGGGGGGTTAAACTCCCATATATATATACACACACACAGTTGTTACGCGCGCGGTATCACCGCGCCGGTCTCTTGCGGAGTGACTCTTTTCGCTTTCTTAATTAACGACAGACGCCCGCGGACTTGTCTCGTTCTTCGGCTCTCGCGTAATTCTCCACCATCGATATATGAGAGAGCGCCTGTGTTCCCCGAGCACAACGCTCGTCCGCCTGTGTGTGTGTGTGTGTGTGCGCGCCCGCACGCACGGCGTTAGCCGAGTCCGAGCCGCGCGGCCTTGTACGTCCGAAGACGTTCTCCATCCGCGCGCATAATACGCAATTAGATTATACGCCATTATTACCGCAGATTAAAAGATATTTTCTCGATTCTCTCGACGGTCACGTTCGTCCCTCCGATAACGCTCCCAAAATCCATTTTCGCCCATTAGAGACCATTTATTATTATTATTTTTTTTCGCACTCGACTAAATTATACAAACAATTATGTAAGATCGAAATACATTTTATCGGGTCTCTAGATTCTCGCTACGGGCATTTTTATCCCTCCGAAACCCATTTTCGTTCGCGGATACTATTTTTTATTATTATAATTTTCATTGGGTCTTTTATTTATTATTATTATTTTGTTTTCTGCACTCGAACCGGAGACGTTTTAAATGGCGAAGCCCGGTAATCTCGCGGTAACCCTCACCATAGTAATATCGGTTTGGAAAGCCCCTTTTCGCTCTCTCAATTTGGCCCACCGACAGTTTCATTTATGTTACGTGTTGTTTGAGCGCGAGCGTTTCTCGTCTCGTTTCGGCTCTGGCCGGTGTTGTGTATCGTGAGAGAGGACGACCATGTGGTCTAGTCCGGTAGGAGCGAGCGCAGCGAGGCGGGGCTGGTTCTCTCGTCTCGTCCCGCGCTTCCGAGAACGAGAATCGAAGCGCACGGAATCTTTCTCGCTTTTCGGCCCCCTCACGGCGCTCTCTCGCTCGCGCTGCCAAACTCGTGCCGCACATCAAACGGGTGGTGGCTCGGAAACGAGGAAGGAGCGAGACCGACGCCGCTTCTCGGTATAGAATTCTTTGCTCTCCTGTAATATTGGCCGATACACAACGTTCAGAGAAATTAAATGAGCGAACGTGAGGCTCGAGGAAAAGAGCCGCGCCGAACCCGACGGGACCATATGGGTTCGTAAATTTTGCACTCCGACCGCGAGATAATTGGAAGAGGCTTCGGACTTTCTTTTTTTTTTTTTTTTTTAGCCACAAAAGTCAAACCGAGAAAGATTATCGGCAAACCTTGCGTTTTGTTGGAATTGCAGTAACATTCACCCGAGTTCCGATTATATTTGCAATTATATTTACTGGATTTGCAATATTTACGGGAATTGCGAATGTTTAGTGGATTTGCAATATTTACGGGAATTGCGAATGTTTACTGGAATTGCAATATTCACGGGAATTGCATTAATGTTAACTGGAACTGCAGTAAAATTTATCGGAGCTGCAGCCGCGTTCATTGAATTCGTCGCCTTTAAAAATATCTCTTAACGGTGTGGGGAGAAAAAAAGATAATAATAATTTTTAATCGCAATCTCGATATCGTTCGGCGCTCGTAGGATGCACCAAACAACGAAGCCATCTGCCACGGTGGCGGCGAAGCCGGGCGGGCTGCTGTTTCGTTCTCGACACTCGAGAGCAGAAGAAGCGAGCTTCTCTTACTAATGCGCGAGAGATGAACACGCGGTGCATGTACCCGAGGAGCCGAGGAGCCGGAGATGGTCGCCGCACCGGCAGGAGGCACTGACAAGTGCTCCGGCTAAGCGGAGTCTCTCCTTTAATACACACACACACACATATTACTGTCTCGCTCGCGACCATCTGTCGCCCGTTTCGTGGCCGAGTCTCTTTGTCTCCGAGGATCTCGAGGCGCGTGGCATTCGACCGAATGTCGTTTTGTTCGTTGCCGTACGAAAGTTAAAAAAAAAATATATATATATATCTTTTTTTTTTTTTTTTTTTTTTTTTTTTTTTTTTTTTAATTGTAATTGTCGACAAAGCAAAGAAGAAAAATTGTCACTCACCGGCCACGTAAAGTCGAACGGAAATCTGATGGGATTGGTGAAGCTCGGAAGAGCGACGTTCGGACTGAGATTCACGACGTTCTCGCCGAGTACCGGAGTTACGACGTCACCGTATGTGCACGGCGTTGTCGTGTCGATTTTAACTTGGTACTGCTTTAGGCACACCCTGAATCGGGTCTTGCACACGCCGGAGCATTCGCCCGTGCGGGAGGTGCTGCCCGAGCAACAATTGCCGAGGTTGTCCTTGCCGTATTCGTTGACGAACGACTTTAATCTCAGCTCGAAAACGCCCGAGGCGTTTACCTGAGAACAGAAAAGAAAAAAAAATACCAAATATAGAGAACGATAGAAAAAATTTTTTCATACTTTATATAATAATAAGATAATTCGTACATTTTGTTAAGAATTAAAGTTTATTTGCTTCGTTCATCCGGCACTCTTCGTGATTTTTTTTTTTTTTTTTCATAATTTTTTCGAGCCACTCCTCCACTCAGAGACAGTAAAATATTCCAAGTGGCAAATTCTTTTCGTCGTCGTGACAAATTCCCCGTGCTGTAATTTCGTGCAATAAAATAAAAAAAGGAGGTTCCTTCTCGGGCACACACGTGTCGAGTGAACAGGCACGATCCTGCTCGGATCTCGTCTCGTTGGGATTTCGTCATCGGATCAACGGGACTGAAGCGGCGTCGAGAGGAGGGGGGGGGGGGGGGGGTGCGAGTTACCCTTTTCAATATATATAACGCCTACCGCTACAACAGTCGCGTACGCGACAGATGTGCGGGACGGAAAACGTTCGCGCGATTTCGTATGGCCGGTGGGTCGTCTCCCGTCTGTGCTCTACTCGAGTCTCTCTCCGACACGCGAAAAACAGGAAGAGAAAAAAATAAAAAATAAACAAAAAAAAAAGGGAACGACAGACCGTGCCAGATTCGCGCTGCGCGCCCCTGCGACATTCAACGGCGCACGGTCTATATAACACCGCGGGCTGTTACCGAAATGAACTTTACAGACAGCGAATATTTTCCCCACGACGGGAGTCGCCTCCTTGTCACCGAGACGGGAGCTCACCAGCACGTGGTGAAAAACCGTAAGCTTTTTGCACACGTGCGCCAAGTATCGGCCTCTCCGGGACATTGAAACAAAAAACAAAACAAAAATATTCATCCCGAAAAGCAGTCGAATCGCTCGGACTCTTGTCGAATCTTGGATAAATTGAATGTCAATTTTTTTTTTTTTTATTTGCAATTCAACGAGCTCGTCGACTGTTCTCAAGCGCCAGATGTGAAAAGTCTAATGAAATGCAATTTTAAATTACTTGAAGAAAACAAAAAAATTAATAAACTTTGATGATAGAGATAAGCAAATAAATGTTAATAAATGTTATGACAAATAGAGAGATAAATGTTTTCGAGAAAAAAAAAAACAAGTTAATTGTTCTCGAACGTGCGAAAGCGGGGGCAGAATTGATTGAGCAACCGGCGTTTAAGATCGCATATAATGCACGTAACGTAAGAGCTCCGGGCTAGACGTGTCTGGTGTCTCGGGCGATTGTTAAAGCGTAATAGTTGCAAAGCGTTTGTTCTCACAGAGGCGAAAGCGAGATGCTATTTCACAGAGGGACTCTAACTGCCTCGCGGAATGAACAGGTTGAGAGCAATGGCTGAATGCTTGTTGTAGGCATCAGCCGGCTTCGAGGACTTGGCCCGTTCCAATTAGCTACCGAACACCCCCCACCCCCCGCGGACGATCAGTCGCGTTCTCCGCGGTGCGTCAACCCTTTCCCTCACTAGCGCGATCTTTGACGCCGCCGTAAACCGGCGTAACGTCGCGACGTCGCTCCTCTGGCCTCGAACCCCGTCGCGCGCTGCTCTCTCACGGCTTTCCCCACCGCTAACCGTCAATGACCGAGCATAATGCCAAACGGTAACATTGTTGCCGAGACCACACTCTATTTACTTACATTTGTTGCCTCAGCGCTCTGAGGACTCTGCGTTCAATCTTCGGAGGACAAAATAAAATAGAAACTCCCTTGTTATTATTATTATTATTCTTTTTTTCACGTCCGATAATAACAAATATCATTATTATTAATATTAATAACAAATGTTAATATGATAATAGTTGTTACAAATAATTGTTATTATTATTATCATCGTGAAAAAGAATGAAGACGAAGCGACGATTTGACAATCGGCGTCGACGAAATTGAGACAATTATCTTCGGAAGGACCGGAAGTCACGCGTCTATCGGGTTCCGTGTCCGTCCGTTTACGAAGTTCGAGCACGAAGGGCTCCGAGAGAATGACGAATTAGCGGAATCGGGAAAACGCGTACGAGTAATCCCGGCGGAGACGGTATGCGAAAACAATCGAAACTCGGTTTCCTCGTAGCGGCGAGGCGAATTTTTGAGATCCGGTGGGTCGAGGCGGTTTACATTATTGCCTTACAGTTTCTTTTTTCGGTGTGCGCTAAAAAAGTATTATTAACCGGACGAGCGGTGGATGAGCGAAGACGAAACACCGAGTGTATATACAGCGGGCCGGGGCGGGGGAAGAGGGGGGGGAGGAACAAGGGTAAAGGAGTCGACGTCGGCGACGTCGAGGCTCGTTGCGCCGAGCCGGGGTGCACCGTTACCTCGTAAATGCAGAGAGGCGCAGAACGGCGGGCGCGCGAAGTAGACGACGAGCGAGCGGAGAGGACGAGAAACGATTGTAGGAGAGAAAGAAATAAAGAGAAGAAGAAAAAAGAAACGTTAAGAAGAAGATGGCACGTCGAGAGTAATGGCGAACGAAGGAGGATGCAATGGCGAAAAAAACAAAAAGAACGAGAGCCCGAAGATGTGTATATACATATATATATATATATATATATATAATTTTACTCGATGGAGAATTCAGTTTTGGCGCGGCGAGTTCTATTCCTGGATAGCAATGGCCTCCCGCTTATTTACGGACCGACGGCTATTTCGTCATAAGCGATTTTCGGGACGGGAGCTTTAACGCCCGACGGGCACAAACCCCCGCGCCGCCGCGTGCTATTCTCCAGGTCCGAGGAACGTCGTCCGTTGTTGTTTATACCGCCATTTTTTTAAACACCGGCGATGAGACAAAAGAAAAAAACAGTGCAATGAATTAATAAAGCACATTATAGGGAATTTAGTTTCGCCACTGTAGAAATTTTGAGAATCAATTATTGATCGTTGTGTGAAAGGGTCGAAAGTTTTTTTTTAGCGCTGAATATCGCGAGGACCGAGAAACCGGTTAACAGAAAGTGACAAGTCTTTTCCAATGTTCGTGTGGCTTTGTAGTTGGGGAGTTCGGTCACGTTTCCTAAGGATACTTATAGTCATTTTAAAAATGAATAATTAATAATATTGTGGAAGAAATTTTTTTTTTTTGTTTACGTTACACATTGAGAGGGCTTAAAAAACCGGTTAAAAAGTGTTTTGCAAAGTTCGTGACTTTGTAGTTGGGGAGTTGCGGTCACGGGCCCGAGCACGAGCGTCGGTCGGTAAGTGACTAAGACGGAAAGGGACCGTGGGGGAGGGGGGGGGGGGGGGAGGCATCGTCGAGGCGTAAAGCTCGACGTCCACTGGAAACACACCGTAAATACATGCGAGTGAAGGGGCGGGAGGGGGGCGCACGTAAGCGCGATGATCTTGAAACACGGAAGATGGATAAAGACAAAGATCCGAGCGAGAGCCGAGGAAGCGAGAAGCGAGGAGACGCGCGAGAGCATCCCGCTAGACGATTCTAAAAGAGTGCCCTCCGGATTTAGAGTTGTGTTTTGTGTGAATCCCGAGTGTTCGGTCGTCGTCGTCGTCGCTGGATCGTCGTGTCCCGGCTCTCGCGGGGCTTTGGTCGGGGGAAAAAGCGAACCCCGGAGGGCTCTCCGTTCGGTTATACGAACGAAGAGACCCGCCGCACGTAACTCGACTGGACTGGAGAAAGAGGCGACAAATTGTATCTCCCGCGGAGGAAGTATTAAACCTTTCCGACAAAGCTTTGACTCTCCCGAGAAACGTTTCTTATGTCCGGACTAAGTTTGTCAAGCCTGTTCGAGTTTTAAAGAAATTTAAGAAATTAAGGTTTTTAATTTGTTGAATTATTATCGATTCTGTCGATTTGCACGGTAAAAAAGATTTGTGACTTTGGCAAACGTTTCTTTCGTCCACTGACATCGACAATTATTTTCTTGTTAATATCACAATAAAAAGTAACAAGCATTTTTTTTTTTTTTTTTTTTTTTTACAAAATGCACATCTTTGTTTTTCTTGCTAAACGAGCAAGAAAAGTATCGCGACGTTTGCGGACCATTTTACTGCGCATCAATTTATCATTGTTATAATCGAGAAAATCGAAAACTCATGAAAAACTTCTCGTCAGGATAAATATTGCGGTGGGTGCGGTCGGTAAAGAAAGAATTAATAGGAGAGCCGGGAGAGTCTTGCGCGACGACATTTCACTCGCGCAGAGTACAACGGTGGCGCCCTTAGGCTCTCGTAACGTCCAATTCCGTTCCAAAGTGGCGTCGATCTCCCTCGAGCGTGACAGCCCGACCGACTGACTGGTGCGCCGCTCGCGCGGCTCTTTAGCACACTAATCCTCCCGAGGCCGGAGAGTTCTCTCATCATAATCGTCGCCGCCGTAGTCGCAGTCATCGCGGGAGTTGTATATCCACAATAACTATAGGCACAATAGACCGCTCGGCTTATTCCGGCGTAGTAGAACGAACCGGAGGTGCCGTACTACGCTCATACACCTCACTGACTGAACCGACTTTGATTCCGGACCAAACATCGTAATCATTCATCGGAAACAGAGTCGAAGGTCGGGACAACGAATTCTTCAATGAATCTGATTTTACCTTTTTCCGTTCCTCTTTGAACAATGAAACTGTCAATAAATATATACATATATACATATATATATATATATATATATATATATATATATATATATATGTTTTTTTTATGGCGGATTACATTTTTGAAAGTAAAGACAAATAAACTAGTGGTATTTAATTGTTTTTTTTTCTTTTCACACCCTCGATGACGGAGGGTTCTTTCTGGACGAGTCGATTGCCGTGCGAGCGAACGATACAGTAATGTATACATCGGTGACGACGATGACGAAGTGTATTACGAGTTAGTAACCTCCCTTCCCCCTCGCCCCCCCCCCCCTTTGCTCTGTCGGTAATTAGTTTAGTCTCGACTGATAGATCGAATCTGTTAGCGCGAATTAAATGCCCGAGTTAACGAGCGGAGACGAGACGCAGGGGGGGAGATCACGCTCGTGTGTGCCACAAACGTGTCGTTGAGGAGGAGCGGCGCGCTAAAGACTCGGTTCAAAGTGCTTATTGTTCGAATCGGGAAGTACAGTTCCCCGTGAAAATAAACCGGCGATCTACCCGAACACGCCTGGCGCGAGTCTGCGCGAAATTCTCGCCGCAAAGCCACCACAAGCTTTCGTCTCGACAAAGCAACATTTTTTTATTTTTTTTTCGAACCAAGAAGAAAATAACATAAACATAAAAAAAAAAGAATCGTACGGCTAGAAAGGAATTTCTGATCGTGTGCAGTGGGCTTGAGAATTTTTCGGAAGGTTTAAGACCTTCCGAAAAATTAGCTTCTCGACAATTTTTTTACGTGTTCTGCATTTCCCGTCACTTCGCCCTGCGAAATACTCTAAATATCGGTTTACATTATTTATCCAACGTCTCTTTTTCGTCCCAAAAATATTTCCGCGCGAGCTCGGAACGCTCGTTTTTATTTTCGGCAAATTTTTTTTGCCCGACGAACGGCGTTCTCGGAGTTTCATACAAAAGTCGACATAACAATAATAATAATAACAACAACTTACGGCTCGTGGCGAGGGTAGGAGCACGACGGCGGCCGTCCACACGAGAATCGTGGTCCACATGTTGTTACACTGGGGGTGCTTAATAGCTAACCGCCTTCGATGTTTACATACACGCGCCGGTTACGGAGGCGAGCGTGTACGCACTTTGTCGTCGCACTCTCACAGATCTATTCGTACCGTACCCGCGGGGGTGAGCGGTTTGTTACCTCCTCGACGCGAATTCCCGTCGCTGCATAGCCATAAGTCGACCCGAAAACTTATCTTTTTCCTCTGCGAGAGAAGAAGAAAAAAAAAAAAATTGTAAAAAAAAAATAACACTCTCGCGTTACGATTCGAATCCGAGGAAAAATCCAAGTCTCCCCAGTGATCGTTGGCTCGAATTCCCGACGACAAAATATAACACTCGAGGCAAAAAAAAAAAGAAAATAACCGAAATTATTTCTCCTTTCCCTCTCTCTTTCTCTCAATCACTATCGGCGATTATATTCTTCGACACTTTGATCACTTTTGTAAACGTAGCAGTAGCAAAAAAAAAAAAAAGATAATAATAATGAAGAAAAAAAAGAAACACTTTATATTCCAATAATCCGGTAAACTGTGGCAAAATCCTCCGCAACAAGGTTCGTCGTTGATTCTTTCTTTTTTTTTTTTTTTCCGAGTTGTCAACGCACGTGATTCGAACGTACGATTGTGTTTATTATCGCTGTTTTAAATTCGTCGATCTATCCCGAAACGGACCGATCGAGAACGAGAATTTCGTTTGATCAACAAAAATTCTATCGTAGTTTTATCGCACCGCACGAAAATTCACGACTCGTCAGTGTCACCGGCAGCATTATTCTCTACGAAGCACCGATTCCGTTGCGTCGTGCGTTTTGTTTTTTTATCTTTTATTTTTTCATCGAGTTTTAATTATTTTTTTTTTTATCGTAAAAAAAAAAATTGGAAAAAACAGGAAAAACCGTTTGTAAGACTCGGACGTGTCGGCGAACGAGCGAGTCGCGCACTGACTCTCTCACGGAGCGGCTCCGAGGGACTCGACGAGGAGAATCCGTTCTCGACTCCTCTCGGCGTCTCACTCACGCACGCCTCTTTACCCCCGTCGGGCGACCCGAGTCGGCGAAGTGGGGGAGGGGGGGGGGGGGGACGAGCGAACGAGAGCCTCTGAGACTCTTCAACCCTCCCGGAGCTTCGATCTCTTCGAAATTCTTTCGATTCTCTCGTACTCTCGTACGATAAACCTTATGATATATTTACGTTGACGAAACTTGACGGATTTCGTGACGACTAGTTCGAATATACACGCGTGTATAACCGATCGAGAAAGTATCCACTCTTCTGCTTCTTCCTTCCGAGAGAGCGGAGCTATCTCGGTTGAAATATTCTCGAGTGCCGTTCGCACTAGCGCCACACAGCGGAGACTTCTAGCACTGAGTTACGGAAAGTTGGGTAGCGCGGCTCTGTCTCAGTTTCTTTTCGATGTAATCCACGACTGGGCTTCTCGGACTCTTCGGTTATTGCGATATCGACGGACGGTGCTGAAGATTCGTTATTTCGCACGCGGGAAACACGGCTACTCGCTTCGGTTTCGCAGTTACTTTTTCGAATTGTTTTCGCGAACTACGACCGAACACAATACACACACAGGACACGGGTGCACACTGATGTTCGGTTTTTGTAAATCCAATTGCGATGCGTTTGACGATGACGACGATTATTTGTTCACCGGCACGATTGATAAATACGGACAAGTGTTTGTTGTTGTATAAATAATGTTTTCAATAGAGTTCTTCTTTTTTTTTTTTTTTTTGGGTGCAGAGTTTTTTGTGATACGATTGTTTGTGTCTTATGAGAGTTGTACACGAGCACGAGACACATGCACGTGCGTACGTCTCAAAGTGCAACCCTCGACTGGAGGTTGCGGCCGACGAGCACCCCTACTTATAATCGCGCGGCAGCGCCGGCGGTGAGGGGAGGGGAGAGGCCTGTAGTGCGTAGAGCTGCTGCTGCCGCTGCTGCTGCTGCTGCTGGCGAACGTGAGCGCGAAGGGTGGCGACGGCGGCACGCCGGGCGAACGGCGGGTGCCGGTCGGAGCGGGACGGAGGGGGGAGGGGGGGGGGGCGCCGGGGAGGCAGCTGCAGGCCGGCTGCACGCGTCCAACACCCCCACTACCGAACGCCACTGAGCGATACGAGACTCGCAAAACCTTACGCGCTCGCTGTGTTTATATATTATAGCTATGCCCCGGAGTTTAGTATACTGTAGTACGCACCGCCACCCCGCTCCTTCACCGGCCACTCTGGGCTACGATCGGTGAAATTCTTTTGGGCAATGTTGAAGATTGTTTTTTTTTTTTTTTCTTTTCTAACTCTCGCGTGGTATGAGGATTTTTTTTTTTAATGCGGCAAGGTGGGCGCTCCGGTTTTGTAGGAAATTAGGGCTTTCGGGATCATCGAGATTGTAATTGACTTTTTGAGTTATAAATTCTCCGAGTTATGTGATTTTTTTTTTAATTCTTGAAATTTTTTTTGTTCTAAACGCGTTTTCCAAAAGCCTAACAGTCTAAAAGTAGAAAATAATCTCTTCGAACTAGGCAGCAAGATGTCCTATTTTTTAATTAAAAAAAAAAATCAATGCAGAGGCTTGCTCGATCCACGACAGGAAATAATAAAATTCACCGCCCAATCTTTGTCGCCCGCTAGAAATATCGATGTTTTTCAACTTTATGAATCTCCTTCGACCCCGTGAAAGATGGCAAAATCGTAATCGCCAACTCCACGAGATACAACAAGTGTTGACGATAATTCACGAATCATGATTAATAGTTATGAAAAATTAAAAATAAAACAAAACACACATTTCATTGAAAGCTTACGTGCATGTGTGGTGAACCCCGGGGCTCCGCGCGCGCGCGCGCGCGCGCACGCGCGCATGCGCGCAGACACACACACACACGAGCGAAAGTCGACGCGCCACCGGTGGCGTCGTCACGATAACCCGACCCCCATCCCCGGATCCTGCGTGGCACGCGCCGCGTGCCACCTTCCTCGTGACGTCACGTAACCGAGCGAGTGGCCCTCTTTTTCTCTCCTCTCCTACCGTCGTGCGTATTATAACGCTATATATGTGCCACTATAAGGCGAGTAGCAGTAGTAGGTACGCGGTACAACTTCCTCTCGGACGTACCTCATGGGCGCTTCGACGCAACATCGGCGATACCCGCGAAACTCCCGCCCCGGGGCCGGAGAATAATAACAACAATAATATAAATGCATATTCTCATAACCGGGACACCTTGGCGATAAGTTTGCCTGTACGCTTCAAATGCTAAAAGAAATGCAAATCGACGATCTTGACACTGAAACTCATGGCTACGGAGCTTGCGCATCAAGAGCACCGCCGCGCAAAAAAAAGACCTTCGCTGAGGCCGCATGGAAACTAAAATATTACATTGGAAAGAAAATTTGGAAAATTGCTAAATTAATCATAATTAATACAATGAATAAGAAACTTCATATTTGCATAAAAGAAATGAATCTCGAGACAAAAACATTTACAGTGGAACTGACTAAAGATTAGCATCCAAATTGTTGCTAAAAAATGGAATTACAACGTGTCCTTCCATAAAGATGGAAGGCCACGTTGGTAAAAAAAAAATCTGTATACAATGTGTATATATATAAAATAAAATGTATGTAATTATATATGTATATAAAATCTGTATGTACACAAAAAATCTTGATAAATTGTGTGACGCAGTGAAAATAATCGTCCGGAGAGTTCGATGCGCAATTTGCATTGTGTCCAACCCTTCGTCCGTCGCTTCTGTGCGAATACAAGCGGGCGTCCGGCTCGGAGTCCAGCGGGACGTTTTCACCCCTTCTGGGGTCGGTCAGCCGTGGGGTCGCGTCAATCATCCCCCTCGCTCCTGGCTCTCCCGAATCGCCGTCTCGACGATCATTGCGACAGCGGCGATCGTTTTAGGGTCGGCTAACGAGCATCGCGACTTAATAATTTGTATCGCACGACGCTGCGGTACAGATAAGGGACGAACGGACATCTCGCCCCGGTGCAAAGTGGACGGGTCGTCAAGGCGCAGCAGGAGCGACGATAATCGCGGTGAACCCACGGAAAAAATATCCCCGCACAATATTTTCAACCCCTTCGTCGAATCGCTTCACCCCCCCCCCCCCCCCCCCCCCGCCCGATGTACGTCGCGTTACGTGCACTATAATGGTCGGCGACGATCCGGAGCACTTTTAATGCACGAGGCATGCGGACGAAGTTACAAGAGCCCGGAGTCTCGACGATGATCGAGAGGCTCGCCATTCGTTTACTCCCCTGGGCCACGTCTGACGTCATTTACTGGTCGAGGGACTCCCGATATGAATAGAAATACTGCACGGGGTCCTCGCTCACGATCAACGACCCCAACTTTTCGAGGGGTGACTTCGTTTTTTATTTTGCACAATTTTTTTTTTTTTTTTTTTTTTTCGTCGGCCGTACCCTTTTTTTTCGCTCGAAGGCTTTGCCGCTGTGGTCACCTAGCGAAGAGTTACAATTTCAATTTCTTATCGAATTCACATCACGGCGCAATTGGCAAGGTGCGATTAAAAAAATGTTGACCCTTCATTTCACTCCCTCAATTTACACTTTGAGTATTGACTCAATTAAATCTTTATTTCACCCTCGAAATCCTTTATTTATCTGCACAACTTTTCAGACCTTAAATTCAACAATTGCCTTGAACCCTCTGATGCAAGCTCTCATTTGAACCCTTCCATTCAACCATTACTTTTGACCCTTGATTGTAACCGTACCCATTAATACGCCTAAACCTTTGTTTCACCCTCGAAATCGTTTTTTCCCAATTTTCGTGAAAAATAAAAATAAAAAATTTCGACGTTTCAAAGGGTTTAAAGGCATATCGAAAAAAAAAAAAAACCAATCTCTCGGTAATGTCTGGCGTGAGATAGCTTCCCTGAAAAACCCACAGTGTCATCGTCGAGTGACGCAGGGCGAGCGCGGTCCGGGGGGGGGAGGGGAGGGTTTGCCGCGAATGCAAATGAAACAGAGGGTGATGTATTAAAAGGGTAGAGCTTTGGGTGCAGCGAGAAAGGAACTGAAAAAAAAAGTCAGATCGACGCGGTGTATACATGTAGATGGAGAGAGCATAAACATGACAGGGGGCAGGAAGGGGGTGGGGGTTGGGAGGGTGGCGAAGGTAAACTTCGGAACTCGGCGCGCGCGCGTGTGTGTGTGTGTGTGTGTGTGTGTGTGTGGGTGTGTTTGTGTTTGTGTTTGTGTGTTAACGGCAGTGCCATTCCACTGGGTGACAGATTATTACGGTCGCATTGTCGTGCTCTGCTCGTGAGCCCGGAATAATGCCTTCGGACCTGTCTCGCGCACGCATCGACCCCGCCATTGTTCACCGACGCGAATTGCATTTTTCCCTCTCTCTCTCTCCATTCTCCATCCCTCGTTCTCTGTCTCCTCTCCACGAATCCAGCTCGAATCCCATCCCCTGCCCGCCGATCGACGATTCGTTTCTTGGTATACATAAAATGTATATATATATATATATATATATATATATCGCACTTCACATCGTGGATTGGGCCCGCGATTTCTTATATGACTGAACGTTGGTTCAGTCATATAAATAGTTAGTCATAAAGTTCTTTATAACTATCTACGATTAAACAAACGAATTGAATGATCGTGACAATCTACAAATCTGAAAAAAATCTTGAGACATATATTCTATTTTTTACGACAATATAATGAGAATGAGGAGTCAGTCGAATATGGGTCATCGCTTGGCCATTGCTATTGTTCAGATTTCTAAATTGTCGCGAACAATAAGTTCATTCTTTTTTTAATCACAAATAATTATAACGAATTTTTTTTTTATCTGATAAAAAAATCTGAATGCTTCAGAGTTAGTTCAGACATATATAAAAAATGGCGGGGCCAATCCAGATATGAAGGGCTCGACCCGGATCGAAATGGTAGGGAATGCCCCATACATACATACATACATACATACATACATACATACATATATATATATATATATATATATATATATATATATATATATATATATATATATATATATATATATATATATATATATATATATATATATATATATATATATATATATATATATATATATATATATATATATATATATATATAGTACGCATGGTACGCTACAGTACGTGCTACGAACGGTCGAGCGAATATCCCGCTTTGGAAGGGGGGGGGGGGGGGGGGGAAGAGGGATCGAAGGGTTTAATGTTGGGTGTAAATCTCGGTGAATGACGCTTGTCTGACATGCCGAGGAGTGAGGTGCGCCAGAGCTGTTCGGTCGGTATTATAGTTGAGGCAAGAAAGTGCACACATATATATATATACGGGGGAGATTCGATGAATTGGGCTGGGCAGGTTGAACTATATGCGGATCAATTTTTCACAGTCCCGTTGAATCGCGTGTCTATGAGACTGGCATAAAAAAGACTGTGGGTTGAGCGAAGATAAAGGTGAATCCGAAATTTTAGCGCAGACATGATTAACGAAAAAACTGCAATCCATTTAATTTAATTCCGCGCGCGGTCGAACCCGATACAACGATTCCGAGAAATCGCGCGTTCTCCACATGCGTATTCTCGTTGTCGAGTATCGATTGATCTCTCAATTATACCCGTATCGATCAATCGCACTCGATTCGCCAACCGATACTTTTATACCGTCGCCGAACGATAATCGAAAAATAATCTGAAAAAAAAAAAAAAAAAAAAAAAAATGATACTCCTATTTCATTTCTCCGCCTCGGTTTTCGCCTCGAAGAAAATCGGCGCGTGCCCCGTCGAACGACATTCGATCAAGAAATTCGAGCCTTCCTCTCGCCGCTCGAGTCAAAAAAAAAAAAAAAAAAAAACTAATAACAATAATAAAAAAAATCTCATTTCGACGACTCGATATTTCGCAGGTGGAGGAGCCGATCAGGTGTGCGCCATCGAAAAATCGTCCACCGGCCCGCCTCGCACCGGAAAACGTCACTCCGACGATCATTACCATAATAACGACAGCCTCTCCGAAAGCTCTTCGGTTACGAAAATCCGAGAAAATTTCGCACCGCCGTCCTCATCCCTCGTTGCCTTTGCGGGACGAGACCTGACGTTCCTCTCGTAATTGCCGCTCGTTAAGCAATTAGCACCGTCGCTGCCGGTCGTTCCTTTTTGTTCGTTCCAACCCGTCCTCTCACCGTTTGTAGTACGTGATTTTTCTACACGGACTGAAGTCACCGCGAGCTTAATTCACAACTGACAAATACCCTTTTTTTCGGTAAAACGTTCTCATTAACAATTTCGTTTCATTCAATAAATCGTATTAATAAGTCGTAAAAATTCGGTAAAACGTTCGCATTGATAATTACGTTTAATTCAATAAATCGTATTAATAAGTGGTAAAAATTCGGTAAAACGTACACAATTTTTTATTTTTTTTTTAGATGTCCTCTCCGAATCATACTTTTTTGTCACATTACAGATAGTTTGCCATTCTTTGACCGTCAAAAATTTAAAAATCCCAGTGTACATAAATTTTGCCAAAAATTACTCGAGCCCATTCGACTGTCCCGTCGTCATCAAAGCTCCGGACACTTCCTCGCGTACCCGGGGCGGTAGCCGGAGCCCGCAGGTGCCCAAAAAACCGCCGAAAAGAACGAGAAGCAGCGAGAGTTAAAAAAAAAAAGAATAAGAACCCGATCTAACGGGGAGACCGGTTTATGACTTAGTCCACTGGGAACGTACGTAATCGAGGTAAACAAGAGCACAGACGTGATTCAAAAAAAAAAAAAAAAAAAAAACCCCGACCCATACACACCGCTATATATCGTATGTCGCATGTATGGAGGCAAGCAGAGACGCTGCACCGCCGTGATAAGGTGTCGCACTGCTGCCGCTGCTGCTGAGGCTCAAACCACGAGCAAATAAAGGAAGCCTTTGTTGTTTTCGTTGGTGCATTATAGTCAGAGTCGCCCGACGGGCTTTCGAGGGAAATGGCGAGTAAAGGAAGAGAAAGATTGTGAATGTAATGTGTGCGAAGTGTAAAGAAAGAACGACAGTTTATATACATATATATATACATACATATATATATATATATAAAATAAAATAATATGTATAAGTAAAATAAAACGTAATATAATATTATATAGAATATAAATATTATGGACGTACTATATGTGTGTGTGTGTGTGAATGTTATGTACGGCGGGCACGGGCGAGCGGTGTATGGTGTACTTCCGGTCACGAGGTGGTTCAACAGGTCAGACCGACGGGGGAGCCAGATGGAACCACTTCCGGCCGGGCTCGCCGCGACTATTTTCCCTTCCCCCTTCGCTGTTTTTTCCTCCTCTCCCCGTTCCTCGAAACCGCCCCCCCCCCCCCCTCCACTCGGCCTACGTTTTTCTCGCTCTTTTGCACACGCACTACCCCCCCCCCGAGGGACGTATCACTGTGCCCCGCGGTATTTTACGCCTCGACGAGCGGTTCGCGTTGCCACGGGGGCGAATCTCTACTGTATCGTTGCGCTCGCAGGCACGAGTCGCCGCAACATTTTTCTTCTCTTCTATCCAAAAAATGTTTTCAAAACATTGAAGTAAATAATGCACTAATTGCTCCAAGTAAAGGAAACCAAATGCGAAACAGTCGTTGAGAAAGGACAATGACGAAAAATTATTGGTTCGATGTCGAAAAATGTACGTCGTGAAAATATCTATATATATAAAATGCGAAACAGCGCTGGGCAAAGTACCGAAAAGTACTCGAAGTACCGAGTACACGAAGTACTTTGAGTTCTTTTATAAAATACAAAGTACTTTTTCTTCTCAATCGGAAGGTGCGAAGTTCCACGAGTACGAAATTTAGTGAGGAATTTTTGTTAATCAAACGACCCGTTTCAGGGCCAATATTTTTTTATCGAAACGTTCAAACTCTTCGTTGCCAATGCTCGGTAACAAACTAATCGACTGGACTGCGACGACTGGACCTTGGGGTAGTTAGTGGAGATCGAGTGGATGTATGACAACTAAATCTGGGACGTGTGGATCTAGTGCAGTGGCCGAAAGTGCGAAGGGTCTCGATTTTATGCATGAAAAATCGTATTTTTGAGATTGAAATGAAAAAATACTGGGCCGGGAGTGAAACGATTGTTATATTCGTGTTCGGCGGGAAAAAATACGTCGAATGTAGCATTGAAACAAAGAAAAATCGATTGAACAACGATTTTTCAATTTTTCAGCCACTTTCGAAAGAACGTCGATTTTCGTGATTTACGAAGGTCGATATCTCGGCTCCCAATGGAGCTAGGGAAAAATCCGAGGTGCTCGTCGTCTTCTACGGGAAAAAATACGCAAGATAAGGTCTTGTCCGGAGTTCTAGAAGCGTTTTATCGGGCAGTTTAAGCGCGTTGAGAAACGCGAAAAATAGACTCGAAAGGCCATACAATTAGCCTTGCAATTTTTCGACGAAATTTTTTTTTCTTCTTTAAAAATAAACGGCCATGTACCTCGACGTATTTTTTTTTCCCGCTGAACACGAATCCGCTGGCCTTTTTGAGCCTAAAGTACAGTGAGACATTGAGAGTCCACGATTTTGTGCACGAAAAAATCGTATTTTTGTGATTTAAATGGAAAATATCGGTCTGGGAGTAAAATCATTTTATGAGACAGACATTTTTCTTCACGTTACAAAAGAGCTGCAAAGTAGTTTGCACAGCTTCCTCGAGGAGGAAGCCATCCTCAAAATTGTACATGTACTTTGGTCTTAGTACTCAGTAACAGTACTCAATGTACCGAAAAGTACTTTGATACTTTGAGTACCAAACAAGTACTCGTGTACTTTAAGTACCGTCCAGCTCTGACGGCAAAAGCGTTCATCTATTGAATGGACGTAATGAAGAAAAAAAAAAATAAAATAATTAAAAATAAAAAAAAAACCGCGAATAACATCCGCAGGGTGGCGAGGACTATGAGGATCCGCCGAGTTGTACGTGTGTTTGCGTTATGAGTATACGAGTACGGGGAGAGGGGTACGCTCTCTTGACCGAGGTCGACCGACACGTGAATACGTCACGCGACTTCCTCTTCTCTACTCTCGCTGTGCTTCGCCGTTCGCGTTTTCATTCATACGAGCCCTCTCGCCCTCCACCGCGCCGCCCGCTACTCTCTCGCCCCGTGCTCTCGAGGGCTGCTTCCTCCTTCTCATTCTCGGCTCGCTCGCACGAGAGCCCGCCGCAAAGCCTCGTCGCTCCGCTTTACATGCGTGTATCGTGCAATACCCGCGTTACACCGACGCATTGCGCCTCGCGTACGTGAACACGTGCAGCTATCGCGACGCTGCGAAATCGACCGAGAGCCACAAACGCTGAGCACGATCGAAATACACTCTAGGAATTTTTTTTTTTTTTTTTTTTTCTTATTCTAAAATTTTTCGTAAACATCATTCGATCGAAATTTTCGTAACTCGAGGTAAAATGAAAATTTTCCTCTTAGCGGAAAGCGGCAAATGAAAAAAAAAAAACAAAAAAAACAGACATTCGGTTGATATATCGGATGTCTTTTTTTATTCCCAAATTATTATGATTTTTTTGGCAAATATTTTCTCACAGAGATTTTTGATAACTTGACAAGGAAAATGTTCGTTTTACCGAGGAGCGATACACTGTAAAAAAAAATTTGTTTGAAAATTACTCAACAATATTGGAAGCTTTTTTTTTTTTTTTGCATAAACTGCTTCTGAAATTTCAAATACATACGCGTTGCAATTTTACAGTAAAATTAGTATATTCGATGGAAATTTTTGTGAATTTCACAGTAATTTTACAGTAATTTTAAAGTAAAAGTACATTAATGTTCAATTAATGCAAATAATGTGAGGAAATTTTAATTTAACGTAAATTAAATTTACAATTTTTTTTTTTACAGTGTAGATTTAAAGAATGACATCTGCTTTAGTTGATGGACGAAGTTTTTCCGAGGACGAGAAATTTATCGACGAGCAAATAAAAAAAATTGTTTCGGCCAATTCTTTCGAGTACATTATTTAAAAATCAGCTAAACCATTTTTTTTTTTTTTTAATTTTCAATTTCGGTAGCGATTGTCATTTAAGGCGAAAACTCGTCGGAGTCCGAGCTCAATTTCGAAACGATAACGATTAATGATCGAACGCTTCATAACGACACGATTCCGATGTCACTGAACACCTCCCGTACGCGTTTAACGCTCGATTAAATCGCAAACAAGGCGGAGGCGACGAGTGAGACATCGCCCGGTGATTTGTTACTCCGCTCTCGCAGCCGGGAGCCAAAACGCGGCCCGGCGATATAAATCCGGTGCATTCACATTCAAATTTGTCTCCGTATTGTACCAACAATCCGAACAGTCGACGCACTGTGTACGCTCGTTCTGGCTGTCAGTGCCGATCTAACAAAACGACACTATATCGTGTGCACGCCCGATGTATTTCTATTCAAGCGATCTTTCATTCGTCTTAAGAAATTTGGAAACTTGGAATTCTTTTTTCACAAAAAAAAAAAAACAAACTAAAGTGCTTCCAAAAGGCACGCTTCGATGAGTCATTTAGTCAATTATTCGTGATCAAGAAAGAACTCTCTCTTTTTTTTTTCTTTTACCTCGATTCGTTTCGCTAAAGCCGGAGAGACATTGCGCAGCATAATCGATTGTAATTAAGCGACACAAAGGGCTTCTCATGTTGTCCGATAAAAGCCACGTGCGCGCATGTATTTTTTTTTTCTTTTTTTTTTTTTTTTTTAAATGCGCGTTTCGATGCGCCGGCGCTTCTTCCGCGTCGTTTAAATGAATACGCGGCCGCTGTACAGTGATTCACGGTGGGAAATTGCGATGTGAGGCGCCTAGCCAATGAGCTCGTAAACGTGTGAGTAGCTTCGATGCTTGAGAACTAAAGAGGCGTAATTCGTGTAACGTCGATTTTTAGTCCGTCGGGAGTTAAAAAAAATAATAATAATAAAATAAGTAAAATAAAAGCTACGCAAAAAATTCGGCGAATCTGTGTAACGTGCTATTTAGCGGGTTCCCAGTTTCTCGCGGTAAACTCTCATTAGTATTCCGAGCCACGTCGCGGACTCTTCGGGCTCGCGCAAGGGTGAAACGCCATCGGTTTCCAGTCCAACGACACCGGGCTCGAATAAAAAAAAAAACACCCAATTTTTCTCCACTCCGATTCGCGCGACGTACGGTCGGTTCCATAAGTCAACCAACGCCATTGACGCTCACGAATCGTTCGCGACGTTTTTAGCCGAAAAAAAAGCGCCAGACGAAGAGAACGAACATCGTGATGTGGCGCCATGGAAATTTGTAGACGGCAAAAAAAAAAAAAAAGAAAAATCGCTCGAACAACGGAATAAATACGAAAGCGAGCAGAGTACAGCGATTACACTGAGGAAAAAAAAAAAAAAAAAAAATTGGTTGGATTAACCAAAAGTCGCGGTAACACACGTTCGAAGCTGTTATTTTTTTTTTTTTTTGTACCATCAAAGCATTGTCACGTTAAACGATTATTTCGCATCCTAGCAACTTTTTTTTGTTTTCATCCTAGCTACTTTTGCGCACACTTTTTTTTAACACTCTAGCTACTTTTTTTTGCACACTTTTTTCGCATCCTAGCTACTTCGGCACACACAATCAGCTGGCAGCACTGTAGCTATTTGTTCGCACGCACTTTACATGCACGAAAAGCGAGAATTTCCACACTCGTCAGAAAAAGTAGTGTGCGATACTCGTACGAAAAAAGCGGTCTCTCGACGGCGGTTGGGAAGTCGCCGGCACTCTCGCACTCCTCTCGAGCTGCAAACGTCAGTCGGCTTCGCCTCGTGCCGACTGCAGCTCTCGATCCTGCTCGTGAAGCCAACTTCACAACCTTCGCCGAAAGATCGCTTTTCCGTAAGAGTATCGCAAAGTACTATTTTGTACCAACAAAATAGACCTTCGAACGTATGTCATCGCGCATTTGCTTAATCCAATCATTTTTTTTTTTCCTCAGTGTACGAGTCGCGATAAATCTGCACTGAGTAGCGGAGGGTTTATCATTATCATTATCATTATCATTATCATTATCATTATCATTATCATTATCATTATCATTATCATTATCATTATCATTATCATTATCATTATCATTATCATTATCATTATCATTATCATTATCATTATCATTATCATTATCATTATCATTATCATTATCATTATCATTATCATTATCATTATCATTATCATTATCATTATCATTATCATTATCATTATCATTATCATTATCATTATCATTATCATTATCATTATCATTATCATTATCATTATCATTATCATTATCATTATCATTATCATTATTATTATTATTATTATTATTATTATTATTATTATTATTATTATTATTATTATTATTATTATTATTCGCTGTCTGCTGATTCCGAGAGGGTTGTTATCCGGTCCTCGGAGTTAGGAGGATCTCGTTGGTCGTTTCGAAAGTTCCCAGGCTCTCTCCGACGTCCCATCGGAGTGTGTTCTGTTAGTTTCTCCGTCTTCCTTCTCTCCGGCTCTCTCTGTTGGTCCTGGCAAAGTGTCTCGGAGTTAATCCTTCCCCGGTCGGCTCCGGCTCCCTGTTTACTTTCCCAGCTTCGGCTTTCCGGTCCCTCAGTCGGTAGGGGCTTTATCACTGCATCGGCGGAACACACTCCACCACTCCGGCGACCAGACGCACTCTCGTCTATCGAAATAATGCTTCTGGAGCAGGTCGTGGACGGATAATCGGCTCGCTACATGGCGATGGACATTTCCACTTCGAAAAATTCGAAAAATCGAGGGCCGCATTGGAATAACCGAATTTGATTTCATCTTTGAGTTCTATATTAAGCTTCTTTTCGTTCACAAGTAAAATCTCAAGTTCTCCGATTGGGCAGTTACTCGAAGAGCTGATTGTTCGAACTTTAAGCACAAAAAAGAAACTTTAATGCAAGTTTGAATTGAGCTCTACATCCAAGTACTAACTTAGGACTAAACCAAATTACTAAGCTAAGTTTAAGCCCAAATTTCAACTTGGGTTTAAGCTCAAGTGTTAACTTATCTTGAAACTCAATTTTGAACTTAACTTTAAACCCGAATTTGAACTTAAGTTTAAACCCAAGTTTCATCTTAAGTTTGATCCCAAGTTTCATCTTAAGTTTGATCCCAAGTTTCATCTTAAGTTTGATCCCAAGATTCATCTTAAGATTGAACCCAAATACGCAAAACCAATAAAGGTCGAGAACATCCCTTCGACGTTTCAAATATTCCACAAAGCCGAGCGCTGAATTCACTATAATTCGCCCGAAGACGAAGACGAAGCTTGAATTGACCTTTCAATCTCCAATCAGGCCCATCGCGACTCCTTGATTGAGATTAATATACACGACGCCCGCGAGCGAAAGTAATCGGATCGCGGACTGAGCCGCAGCGCACTAAGAAATTGACCATCAAATTGATTCCAATTAATTTAAGATTGAGCCTCGAGAATGATTCGAGGAGATTTGTGGGAGGACGGAACGAACGCTCCGCGTCTTCGAGAGGAGAAGAAGAAGAAGAAGAAGAAGAAGAGGGGAAGGGACGCCGCTCGCTCCAGGCCCTTCTTTCTTTCTTTCTTCCTTTCTTCCTTTCTTCGGAGTAAAAAAAAGTGAAGGACCGACGGGCAAGGGCTGGGTGGGAGAGACTGCGCGCTTGTGCCACGCGCCCGATCCCATCCGAAAATCGGCGAACCCACCCGAAACCGTCTGGGATATAACTATAACGATAATAATCTCTCTCTCTCTCTCTCGTGACCCTCCGCCACGGCCAGAAACCATCGGCACAGCGTAGTCGATACGTATCGGGTGTTGCAGCTGCTGGTCTCTGTCGAACCGTGTATATATACACACTATGCCCTATTCCCTGTTTCTTCTTTTTATTTTTTATTTTTTTTCTTCCCTCTTCCCTTCTTTTTCTTCCATCAGCAAAGTCGCCTATTCCATTCGCATCGCGGGACGAAGCTTCAAAAAATTATTTGCCACCGTCGCAACTCCCAATACGGGCGGAAAGGTTCTTCGCGAGAAAGACAATATTGTTGCGGCTTGTGATTTTTTTTTCGCACACGAAGATTCGCCTTTTTCTTATTTTTTATTTTTTCTTCCCTCTTTCTGTTTTCTCGTCAGTAAAGCAAAGTCGCCTGTTCCATTCGCATCGCGGGACGAAGGTTCAACATTTTTTTTTTTGCATCTATCGCAATTCCCAATTCGGCCTGAACGGATCTTCCCGAGAAAGAGAACATTGTTGTCGTTTATCATTATTTTTCCGCACATGCTGCACTGGTTTATCGATTTTTTAAATTAAATATAAAGTAAGAAGCAAAGATCCAAGACTGGATTTATATATTTTTTTTTTAGGCTCGGAAAAGTAACAACTGGGACCGAATATCGATGAAGAAGAAGTGTCGGCACGATAAAGCCCCAAAGGATATTCCGTACTTTATTTTTTAGATAAAAAAAATTCGGATAAAAGTCCAAGTACCAAAAAAAAAAAAAAAAAAAAAGAAGAAAATGTGAGATGTCCTGCGACGACAATAACTCGGTAAAGTGTCGTAGCGTACGACTCGGAATCTGCATATGCGAATGTGCGAAGAAATGCGAGAAGAAAATAAGCGAAGCGGGAGGAGAAGGAGGAGGCATCCGGGGCAACCGGAGAGGTCGGGACTACCTGCGGATTGTCCGAAAGAGGCGGCATCTGTTCCCGGATTTTCTTCTCCGCTCCAGTGAGAGATCTCCTCGTCCCAGTGAGCGAGGGAGATGAAAAAAATATATGGAGAAAAAAAAAGAGAAAAAAAAAAAAAAAATCAAAGTGAGACGACTTTTGAGAATATTATACCGGTTCGTCTTGAGTGCGAGCGAGGCGAAAGAAGAAGCCTGCTGCTGCTCTTTGGGCATCGGGCCGTGCAGCAGCAGCAGCAGCAGCAGCAGCAGCAGCAGCGAAGAAGAAGAGGAAGAAGACGCTCGTCCTCTCCGCGAATGATCGTACGAGCAAGGGAGAACAAGAACTCCCGGTCGGCTGACGAAAGAAAGGGACGAGGGAGGCCAGAAGCAGCAGCAGCAGCAGACTGACTTTTGAGGATTTTCTTGGTGAGCGAGCCGCGGCAGCCGGCCTTCTGCCGCTTCTGGGATCATTGAAAATTAATAGCCGTCTCCTCCTCACCAGGGACTTTTTGGCCTCGTAACCCCCCCCCCCCCCCTCTCCTTCTTGCACTCCAAAAAAATATTTCTTCAACGGGTTAAAAAGCCACGACCCAAACCGCGTCATCGAGAGAAAAATCTGGGCTTCTCTTCGGAGCGTTTTTTTTTTTTTTTAATTCATCTACTTGTTTGTTTATATATATTTAGTTTACGGGATGAACTCTTTCACTGCATTCAATAATAAATATAAATCATTGAATTGTGAAAGTGTCTCTACAATTTGAATAATATCACCAGATCGCACCCCATTATAAAACTGGACTGATTGTATTTCATCATTCCATTTGAACATTAATAATCAACACACTATTTTTGTCTCTGATTGCCAGATTGAAAAGTCATTGAATGATGAGAATTCGCCGCCCAACAACCGCTTTAAACTCACTGAACGACAGTACGAAATGAAACTACTGGCGAGTTTCGTGAGTCTGCGGATTGCTGATCGTGCCCTGAACGCACTTCTAGTCATCGGCACAGTATAAAAAAAAAAAAAAATTGATCTTTCTGAAGGCTATCTATAAATTGATAAAAATGAAGTAACAAAAGTTAAATAATAAAAATTAAATAGTAACACTAAGTTGTGATAATAATTAAATATAAGTTATGCTATTTATATTATATTAGTGTTACAATATAAAAATAGTAATGCTATTTAAATCGTGCGGATAATTCGCGAGGAAAAATAAAAATGACCCGACTCTCGATGCAAGTTCCATTATTTCAATGTGCAGATCAAGATCTATGGATCTACGTTGTAACTGCATTAATTCGTTGATTTGCCAATTACCGAATTTAATTGATCGTCTCGAGTTCGTATGTCTCTTTTGGGGCCGATAGAGTAATTACGATAATACGGCCGACGAATCGTTTTCCCTTTTCTCGCCCGTTTACGCGACGAGGGAAGAGAATGCGGTCAAAGTATCACGAGTGTGTACGAGGAGCATATTTTTTTTTCGCGATTGTCGCATCGCCGACTCGTCTCTCACTCTTGCGCGCGCATGTTTTGAAATTTCATCGCGGGACCGAGAGGGCGCGAGTGAGAGGCGGAGACGGACGGTCTCGTCCATAAGCCAGAAGCAGAGACATTCGTCAGGTGTTTTCGTTGCCGCCGCACCGACAGGTCCTCGATGACCACCTTGCCTCATATTCTTCTCCTCCGCAGCCTCGCACATACGCGACCACGTGCATCGCCCGTCCGGAGGACGGAGCGCGCGTGGTTCTCTCGTTTCGTTCAATTTTCGACAAACTTGCGCGCGTCGATCTGCGCGGGCTAAAACAAAAATTCGAAGCCCGCGGATACCTTCTGCACCTGGGACTCCAGCGGACCGAATACGAGTACCCTCAATAACGTCGAAAAATGGATTACAGTTTTCGTTACCGACTGACCATTCGTCAGAACGATCACCAATCAAGAAATTCTAATTCATTCCAATTTATTTGGAATCAATTGGTTCATAAATAACTGTCATTATAATTGTCATTATAATTGTCATTATACTTGTCATTATAATTGTCATTATAATTGTCATTATAATTGTCATTATAATTGTCATTATAATTGCCATTATAATTGTTACTAATTTACATTTCCATAAAAAAAATGTTGGAATGTTGAGGTTTCAGTACAGAAAATGTATTGCAGTTTTCGTTACCGACTGAGTCTTCGTCAAAACGTTTTCAATCGCCGATAAATAAATCCTCATTTGTTCCAGTTAATTCGCCCATAAGTAATTGTTATTAATTTACATGTTCATGAGAAAGAAATGTTGGAATGTTTTTTTTTTTTTTTTTTTTTGAGGTTCGAGTACATCGGACTTACACCCCATGTCCGCGTCCCATTAGCGCAACGGATTCGCGTCACGTACGGCGCCGCGCGGCTGCCGCGTGAGAAAAACGCTCGGCGGACAATGCCGCCCGTCCGCGAGGAGCCCTGTCATTGTTATGTTAAAAACACAGGGATAATCGGGCGATCGTCGGTCGAGAGGTCGGTGTCGCATGAACCGAAACGTTCTCGTACGTGCGACGGCTCTTCGTTGTCTCGAGACTGGACGCTTATGCCACCGCGAAGCCCCCCCCCCCCCCCCCCCCCCCGACGATGCCGGGCAACCGGCGGCGCGGTTCCCGCCGACCAATGCCACGCGACCGGAAGTACCGGGGATGTCGAGAGGATTTTTTGATTTTCATTTTCATTTTTTTTTTTTTTTTTTTTTTTTTTTTTTTTTTTTTTTTTTTTTTTTTTCGTGTTTCTTTAACGATCGTCAAAGGGGGAACAGATTGTGAAACTGACGAAAAGCCGCTACCGCGCGGAGACCACCTGAGAAAACCGCGTGAGGCGTGTACCAAAGGATTTTTCAAATAATCGAAAACTATCGTAGGGACGCGTGGAAGAATCGATGCCGCAGCGACAACGGAAGTTCGATGTGGGAATGCATTTTTTTTTTTTTTCTTTTTTGGGCACAAAAGAACCGAAGGTGTTTTTTTTTGTCGGAAACCGGATTCGACAGTCTGTTGTAAACTCCAGCGAAAATTGTAATATCTGACGATTGAAGATTTTAAGAAATAATGGTTTAATAAAATACCGGTAAAAAAAAAAAAAATGGGCTACCGGACTAAATCCTTAAACATGTTATCTCATCTCTCCACTATCGACAATAAAAACGAAACTGTCAGGATCGGAGAGCCATTGAATTTTCATCATATTCCATCGATAATTGTTCTTTATTTTTGTATTTATATTTTTTTTATATAACGAATAATCCGTCGAACTTTAATCAGCCCGGAGTTTGGAATGCCACGAACGTCCCATCGAAAAAAAAAAAAAAAAAAAAAAAAAAAAATGTTCCTCATCGACGAGAGATCGAAGATGATTTTTTTTTAAATTATTTTTTTACTTCGAGATACTCGCGTAGCTTTTTTTTCTTTTTTTTTTTTTAATGGTAATCTCGATCGAGGATCTGAGGTGATGCAAGACGTCGCTGGGATGCTCGGTATGTCGAAGATACGAGAGATAGTGCGATAGGGTAGAAGCGACGGGAAGGGGGCCGGGGGGGGGGGGGGGGGGGGGGGGGAACGCTTAATAATATCGATTCCTGCCGGCGTTGCTGGCGGTGGACGCGCAATACCTAATTAACTCGAATCCCCTTGCCACACATAAATCCCAGCCACAGCAGGTGTCGCGTAGCTGCTCGACCGCGTTCTCAGTTCTCTCGGTATCTCCCCCCCCCCCCCCGCGCGCGCGCAAGCCGCCTGCTTCCCTCCTTCCGCACCTTACACGCTCCTGCTGGTCTTCCTCTTCCTGAACAACATCGACAATCCGCCGTGGCTTCCGACCGCATCGCCACGACGATAGAAACCAATCTTGCGATGCCTCGATAGTCACGAATGTTGTTAAGAGATTTAATTGAATTTTTCTTCTGCCCTTTATTCTTGGCTTTAAAAGCGAAGTTCACCGCAAGAGGGTGGGGGAGCGGAGTGAAGCTTTGAAATCCTTTCGATTCATGAAAAACGCAAGAAAGGACGAGAGGAAAGAACAGAAAGAACGTTAAAAATCTGGGACTGGAAGTAAGTCGTGTGTGGCGGTGGTTGAGCGAAGTGGTTGCCCGAGAGCGACAGCGGGAAGGAAGCGGGCACTTTTGCTTTGGGTTCCCGCTTGTGAGAAGTGAAATCCTAGTTACACACAGCTATAAGATTACTGTGCATACACGCTGGAAAAGTAAACGTACCTACTATCGTCAAGTCCCTAAAAATATCTGCCATAACACGAAATTGCATCTTTGGCAAGTCTTTCTGAATGCACTGCTTTAGGAAGAAAACAAAATTGTTCACTTGTGGAAACTTTCGTTCCATGCCTGTATCGGTTGGTTGAAGAATTAACAAAACTTAAAAATATGATGATAATAATAAATTACTAAATAATTTTTTTTTTTCATCTGGGACTGGAAATGGTGAGCGAAGTGGTTGCCCGAGAGCGACAACGGGAAGGAAGCGGGCACTTTTATTTTGGGTCCCACTTGTGAGAAGTGAGATCCTAGTTACACATAGCTATAGATTACTGTGCATACGCGCTAGAAAAAAATAAACGTACCTACTGTCGCGTAGCGCCTGTATCGGTTGGTTGGAGAATTAATTAAACAAAAATATGACATTAATAATAAATCAATAAATAAATTAAAAAAAAAAATTAAAACGATCGCCTTTTGTGAATAAAAAAAAAAAAAAATTACGAAAATCTGAGAATTTATGGTCAACGTACGATATTACGTGTGCTCCACTAAAATCGTGTGTACGTACGGACACGAGGAAGCTCGTCGTGCGAGGGTCGTGCGAGGGCAACACGTGTGCTCGAGAGCGTCGGGGCGTCGAGAAGAGGAAGAGGAGGGCAAAGTAAATAATATAAGGGATACCGAGAGGAGAGAATGAGAGAAGGTGGTCGTGTTTCGGGTCTCAATATAGCGGAAGCGAAGGTGGTCGGAACCTCCCGCTGTACGGGGCCACTTCCGCCTCTCTCGCCTCTCTCCTTCCTCTCATCTCGCTTCTCGTTCCATTATTCCTTTCTCTGCTTCAGAGAGCTTCACCTCGGCCGATGTCCTTCCTTCCTTGTTTTTTTTTTTTTTTTTCTCTCTCCTTCACTTTCTCGCTCGCTCGCACTACGCGCGCCTCGAACGAACGCGTTTTTCGCGACGGTGGCGCCGCGCGTCTGTTTTGCGCAACACGTTTTCTTCCCGAAGAAAATAAATAAACCTTCGTATTGCTACATAAAAATAATAATATTTTATATAAACATGTAATTTTATATAATAAGTTTATATATCATATAAATTTTGTTTCTATATAATTAATGCATTTTTTTTTTCTCAATAACATTTTTTTCAGCGTAGAAAGGGTCGTAAAATTTTTGTACCGTTATTGAGATCGCTTCCATTACGGATCTTCCGAGAGATCCGAAGAATAAAAAAAAATTATTACCTGCGCGTCGACGCCTCCCTAAAATATCCCATTAAAAGTTGTTCGTTTCGAGTTCGTAATACACCGGTCTGCGTACATAGTATTCGAGAGAAAAAAAAAAATGTACTACCGGATCTTTCCGGTTCCGCGGGAAGACGAGACGAGAAGGATGGGAGGATCGGGAGCGTCGGATCGATTCGTCGATAGATCCCCGGGGCCCCGAGCACCGAAACGGGCGGACCAGATGCAGAATTCACCGACGGCAAACGGAAGGAAGCATTTTTTATTATTTTTGTTGGGCGCCTTTTCGCCCGGACCTTCCCCCCTCTTCCTACCATCGAGTTATGTTCTTTGGGAGTAAAAAGTAGAGAGGGTATACGCATTGAGAAAGGGTGGAGGAGGGCACCGAACCGAGCATCAGCGAGTTTCCTGCCGCAGTTTTTCTTACTTTCTTTTTCTCCCTTTCACTGAATCAATCACGCTGTTTCTTATCGAACAAACATATTTCTTTAATTGAATTCAATTCATTTATTTATATAGTATCCATTTTGACCGACCGTCCCAAATTTTTATTTCCACTCGCTAAGCTCTCTTCGCGTCGATCGGGGATCGCCGTGAGAGTAGTTGCGAGATTGAAGAAAAAGCGCCTGCCCTAGCGTGTGAGTGAGGGATTAGTGTTTCCCTCCCCCCTCCCACGGGTTCCTCTCCATCTCGGATTTTATAATCCCACTGTTTGAACAGGAACTCGAACAATTAATAATAAGAGGCTCTCCGAGCCGTAGCTAGAGAAGCCCCCTTTCCCCCCCCCCCCCCCGCCTTTCTGTTTCTCTTTCTGGTCCATTGAATTTTTCGGGGACAGGATGTCGCCGAGGCGTCCTGCATCCGCGGATCACACACTACCGAACGCTACCTACGTAAGCTTCCAGCCACACCGTAAACTATAAACCCGTAGACGGAAGCTGCGCATCCAGCTCTTCATCTCCGAAGATAAATTCGTGGTCCAGTTTCGTCTTTCGGCAGTTTTCAAATCGGCAGGAGTTTTTCTTTTTCGTGCCTCGATCATTCCGTGACGAATTAATCGCCTCGGGGCGCTCGCAACAAGTATTCTTCTTGGAATCCAGCTTGGCCGTAAACAAACATCGATCCGCACCGGGCGGCAGCATTCGCGTCTCAGCTGACCCTCCGACCTTGCGCGCCAGAGAAAGAAACGAAAATAAACAGCTTCGCCTATCTCTCGAGAAGAGACGAAGGGACGAGGAGAAGACTGAGTCCAAAGCCGATTGTCCAGCTTGTCCATTCTCTCGTGACGAATTCATTGAATTCATTGTGACTCCGATGCGCGTATCGGCGGAGACACCGAAAAATAAACGGGGAGAATAAGCGTCAATATTTGGATGCGTAAAACATTATTCGCAGCTTTCGATGTATTTCGGGATCCGATCGGCGCTTCGGACCGACCGTTTCTCTACCGTTCGGACGATCTTTCGACCTTCCCGCTCACGAGAGATCGGCAATGATCGAGCGTTATTCGCTTTTCGGTCGTGATAAGAAAACAAAAAAAAAATGGAAGCTGTTTCATCGACCATTGTCCGAGGACTCGAGCATTCATTTTACACTTAAAAGAAGTATCGAATTTGAAGACTTTTTTCCGTTCGGGAAACCATTTAAAGAGCAGGTGAAATAGCATGGTCGGTAATAAAAACTGTAATCGACTTTTTTTCACGGACGGTGGTATTTAAGGTCATGGGAAAAGTGCAATAGAAGGCGGATTGCATGTCTGCTTTTAATGAGACTTTTCTTTTGACCGCAGATGCGAGCATCCACGAAAAAAGTCGATTACAGTTTTGGATGCGAAGTGGGCACGTGATGGGGTGAGAGGGGAAAAGTTTTATATGCTCTTAGGGTGAAGTGCAACTCACCTTGACTACCTTAAGGTGAAGCGCAACTCACACTGTTCTCATAATCTTCCCAACAAATGAACGGTTTGGAAGATTTTTGGGTTGCGCTTCACCTTGGGTTAAACTTCACCTTAAGCGCTGTCAAACTGTAATTTTTGTTCGCTACTCAAAGTAGTAGGAACATCATTTTATTTTCAAAATCCTCTACTTCTCTTTTCCCATTCGAAAAATCATCGGAGACTCCGTGAAACTCGCTCAATCGGCAACAAAAACTGTAATCTTTATTTCCTCCTCAAAACAGCAAGTAGGCAAAACGTTCGAGTTTAACCTTCCCATATTTTGGCTCCAGCATCTCCAGGACGATACTCGTCACGTTTTTTTTTCCATCCCTTCCGTTCTGCCTTTCCGACTTCCGCCATGTTTCGCCCTCCTCCATGCCCGCTATTTCCCGTGACCGTGTTCCGAACTCTCGAGGTCGAAATCGCGAGATCCCACGGATCCCGAGGAAGCAGAAGAGACGCAGGAACAGAAGCAGGAATATAGCGGGGCCATGGCCGGCAGCAGCAGCAGCAGCAGCAGCAGCCGCCGCCTGCTTTTTCGGGGGCCCTCGCTCTTCGCCTCGAAGCTCTCAGCTGCCGGACCTTCCCACGCTGCGATGAAACGAGCCTCGAACGTTCGTACACACTGTATGCACCTACCCAACCAAACGAAACCCACCTTACTACCTGACTCGACGTCTCCTCTCCTCGTTCTGCTCCCCCCCCCCTTCTCCTTCTCGTCCTCTTCGTCCTGACGCGTACATACGCCAGCATATCCGGACCACAAAGACGATCAATTTATATATATATATACATATATATATATATATATATATATATATATATATAGTCCATATTTACATAGTAATCTAGGCATATACCAATTCTTGCCTGTTTTCTCTTTCCTTTATTTTTCTTCCGTTTTCTCATCTCACGCGGCACTATGAGAGATTCCGATTGCCGTTTCCTTCTGCGACCCGAAGGGAGGAAGTTTGCGCGTCTCTTCGTCCCGCGGCGTGTCCGCGGGACTTGCCGCGTTTCCGTCATAGAAACTTTTGGCCTTTTGTTTGGAGTTTCGACGCCGAAACAAGTAGCCAGGAGGAACGTACCGAAGGCTGACGACGAAGGAGGGTGATGAGGTTGTGGCAGGAAGTTCCGAATTTCCTGGTCTGTCGATCTTGTGTCCTCGAGGAGACACCTGCCCTCGAGAGCGAGATGAGGGGGAGCCCTCGGCAGGATTGAAGAACCTGCCGCTCGACATTGGAGCGAGGAAATCTCGTTTAATTATGGTATCGCTCGAACAGCACGGCGGAGATCTTTTTACACCTTTGTACGGGCTGTTTCGAACAAGTTTTTTTTTTTTTTTTTCGAGACTAATCATTTACTTTTTTTTTTGTACATGAGTACTTCATTGGTACTTAAAGTACGCACTTAAAGTATCAAAGTACTTTTCGGTACTGTAAGTACTATTACCGAGTACGAAGACCAAAGTACTTGTACACATTACTTTGCTCCTCTTTCGTACCAAAAAAAAAATGCCTGTTTCATAAAATTATTTGACTCTAAACCCAAGATTTTCCATTTAAATCCCAAAAATACGATTTTTCGTGCATAAAATCGAGATTTTCGATGTCTCACTGTACTTTGGTCCCATAAAAGCCAGCGGATTCGTGTTAAGCGGGGAAAAAATACATCGAAATACGTGGCAGTTCATTTTTGAAAAAGAAAAAAAAAATTTCGAAAAATTGACTTTCGAGTCAATTTTTCGCGTTTTTCAACGTTCTGAAACTGTCCGATAAAACGCTTCGAGAACTTCGGACAAGACCCTATCTTGTGTATTTTTTTCCCGTAGAACACGACGAGCACCTCGGATTTTTCTTAGCTCCATTGGGAGCCGAGATATCGACCTTTGAAAATCACCAAAAATCGACGTTTTTCCAAAGTAGCTCAAAAAGTGAAAAATCATTGTTCACTCGATTTTTTTTTTTGTTTCAAGGCTATATTCGACGTATTTTTTCCCGCTGAACACGAATATAACACATATTTTACTCCCAGTCCAATATTTTTCATTTAAATTAAAAAAAAATACGATTTTTGATGCATAAAATCGAGTCCTTTTGATGCATAAAATCGAGTCCTTTCGGCCACTGTACTAGATCCATACGTCTCAGATTTAGTTGTGACACATCGTATTCGTAGTCAAGTCGATTAGTCTACTACCAAGGATTGAAAACGTAGAGTTTGGACGTTTTGAAAAAAATGTTGGCCCTGAACAGGGCCGTTTGATTTGAAAGTTCTTCTCCAAATTTGGTACTCGTAAAACTCCGCCGCTTGCAATTAAGAAGAAAAAGTACCTTGTACTTTGTATTTTATAAAAGTACTTTGGGTACGAAAATTACTTTGGACTTAAAGTAGCTGCGGTACTTAGTACTCAGTACTTTGAGTACCTCTCTGTACTTTGCCCACCTCTGTCGCATTGACATATCTGAGAATTCGCCATTACTCGGCAGAATCATGAATATTTATCAACAGGGTTTGTTTCGTTCCCAAAATCCGAAGATAAGAGAGATATAATTTTTGATTGCCATTGCCATTTCCAGACTATTGACGTTTGTGCGAAGCCAACGCCAGCGTCGTCGAGGATCCCGCGTCTCACCCGTGACGAAACTCATCCGATCGCTACCGGATCCAAGATGTTGCTTTTCTCCCGCCGGGTGTATCAGCATCGCTGTTGCCGAGTGAGAGTATCCCAGGCCATTTGTTTCCTCTCCACCCACCTGCCCGCAGGTTCCGATCGTCGGATCGACCTCCATGCGCATCCGAGAGACAGGCCGGTGCATCGGATCGAACTTCTGCTGTTCCCTGTAACCCTTTGGCCGCGCCCTTTCCCCCCCTCCTTGGCAACTTTGCTCCCGCCGCAGCCACCGTGCCAAACAGCCCGGGACGCCGGGCGACGTATGAAGCCACGAGAAGACGAAGGTGTGGGAGGGGAAGCGGAGCGAGGTGAAAGAAGACGATTTCTTCTTCCGCTTGGCCGAGGGCAGGGGAAGCCGGAGCGGGAGGAAACCGAAGAGGAAACAGCAGGAGGAGCGGCGGCAGAACCACCGGAGAGGAAAGGAAGGAGGAACACGAAGGGGTTGCGCGCCCGCCGCGGGGGCTGCCCGGGATCACAGCTGCCGTTCGGAGCCGGTGATCCTTCGCGAGAGAATCCTCCATCTCCATCCTCTTCGTTGGGCCGTTTTTTTTTTTTTTTTTTTTTTCTTCCTTTAGTCTACATTCTTCCTCTTTCAACTCGCAAACTTCCTCTCGTTCTCTCTCGAGGAACTCTCGTGTGGGTTTTTTTTCATGCGTCTTCCCACGCCCCCTCCCCTCCCCCCCTCCACCCTCCTTCGGTACTCCTCTTTCTCCCCTCGCGATAATGTTATTCCTTTTAACCTCTCGAGAGTTTGAACCTCGAAACGAGCGTGGGATACATTGTTGGTAGCCCACGGAGTGGGCTTCACTAAAAGCCCCGATGAACGTCTGGCCGACGAGTTTCGCGACTCTACGGCGGCCACTATGCGTTTGGTGGGAGAGGGGCAAAAAATTGTTTGTATACGAAGAGAGGGGAGACGGGGGTGGGAAGGTCACGGAGAAATATTTTTCGATCAGATTAATTGGAAGGGTGGAGGAGGAGGAGGAGGAGGAGATCGTGCTTTTCGGACGAGACAAAAGAGCGAACATCGTTTGTAGTCGGAAAACACGTGAGACATGGCAGTGGCAATCTAGCTTTGACTGCCTGGTGAGCGTAAATTAAAATCCGGCGATTGTCCGAGCGGTTATGACACAGGGAGACGAAAGTTTTGTTATTGGACGCTCGGAGGAGGAGGAGGAGAATCCAATTGGCTGGCGTATGCCACGGATGCGGAGGTTTCGTGCGTACAAGCGACTCCAAAGTTGGTCAATAATCGTGGAAACGTACTCTGGGGTCGAAATGGAAAAACTTTTTCCTTTGCCGAATTTCAATCGGACGTGTAGTTACCGAGATACGAGCGATCAAAGTTCGGGCCGTCGGCGCCGCTCGGTAGATGGCGCGCGCGTGGCCGTCACAGCGCCCTCTACAGCGGAAATCTTTATTGGCTCGTTACTCGGAAACTACGCATCGTACGACAATCTTTCAAAGGGAAGATCCGTTCAGTTTTTAACCGGGAACACGTCTACACGTTTTTCTCTCAACCTTTTCTTCACATTTCAAATACACTGTAGGGAAAATCTTAAACCCCTTAATATTACGCGATATAATAAGCAGAAATATATATATATATATATATATATATATATATATATATATATATATATATATATATATATATATATAAATAAAATAATTCTGCAGTGAAACGCAAAATGTAACAGGAAATAATTGAACACGCTAGATGGAAAATTGGAGAGGGAAGAAAAAGTAGAATTTTTGAATAAGCACATCCGCCTGTGATCGCTCGGCCGAGTGGCTCTTCTCTCGCGGCACTCCCCCGCGGCATAGCTCTTGTTTACCGAAAGGAATCGATTTCTCGCTATTTATAACGATAGAGAAGCGCTACAACGCGAATAAGTGTAGCGGGTACACGGAGAGGATGGAGGCGAGTCCGGAACGCGTTTAATTAGGCCCGAGTGGCGTTGAAACACCGTGGCGCAGTGTGCCGATGTAGGTTCACCAAGTATGCGGCGACGATGGAAACTTTGCCGGGGTATCGCGTATTAGGAATTTTCCCTCTCACCGCGGCGTCGGGAAGGGACGTTCAACATTTTTTAATTTTTTTTTTTTTTTTTTACATTCTAGCGTCGATACACACGTACGGCAAACAACCAGAGACTATCGTCGTCGAGTCGAGCGAGAGGCATCGGATACACGAGGAGACTTAACGAGGCGAAATCGGGAACGGTCGTTCGTTCGCTCGCCCGCGCCGTTCCGCCAACTCAATTTTCGCGCTTCGTGATCACACGAGCCCGCTCACCGAGTGCTCCAAGTGCCGAAGTTACAATGCCCATGGCGAACACCCAGACCAGGCCAGAATTTTCGTTATTCTCGTCGCGGAACATTTTCGAATGATTCATCAGTTATTTATTACATTTAAAAAGAAATGTAAGTAAAAATAACAAAAATACCAACAAGTGACTTTAATTTTTTTTGACAATATGGTGACGATTCACTTCCTAGCTCAGTATTGTTTCAACGAGCGGGCTCCCAAGGGTTCAATGACCCGGAGCGAACTGTTACGTAACATTCACCCTCGAAAATATTATGAAGTCCGTTATTGTGGTGGAACCGAGGATGTTGACACAAGTCGGCTTCGCTTCGTTAAACATTGCGATATCAAGTGGCTCGCCGAAAGGGTTGACATGGGACGAGTGGATCGAGAATACCTGCCCACTGCGGAGCCAGAGAAGCAAAACCGTTGCCTGTCCCTTTCGGTCCTCCCTGATTATTTTATTTTTCCGGACCGAAAAATTAATTTACATTTGATTTATATACGAAACGATATTGACATGGTTTATTATATGTTTACTTTCTCGCAACGGGCGAGGAGATTTTCCCGCCGTCCGCAGATCGGCAAATTCAATTACGAGCTTGTCACGGTTTTTGGTGGTGCTGCTTTGGTGGGCTCGTCGGTGGGGTTTTCGGAGCAATTTCTCAAAATTTCTCAGCGTGACTCTCGGACACCGGTCGAACCTGGCGAAACGCACCGGGTGTACGCCATACGACGCCGATCGGCCCGAGAATGCCGAATCTGCATATTTCGTTTTATAATAGGCCGAGCATCGTAATCACAATGGGAGCCGAATACCTGTACAACCGCACCGCGGTGGAAGAATGCCGAGGTGTATACCTGGGTGCCACGGAGAGCGCACGCTACGTACACCCTGCGCGAACCCTCGACCGGTGTTCACCCGTGCACCCCAACCGCGAGGAACCTCCATTGATGAGAGAACACCGGAAAGAACGGTGGCAGGCCGAAGAGCGAGATACGAGAAGAAAGCCTCCAATGTTGTTGTCCGACTATTTTTTATCAATTTTTCTTTTTCTCGTTACACAAGGAGAACAAAAAAACAGGACGGTCTCAGACGGACCGTTTTGCCCCGCTCTCCCATACGAAATCGAAGATTTGAAATGTCGGGAAAATTTTGAGAAACTATTTTTTTTTACCTGTCCTTGTTTTGTCCTCGGGGTTTCAGAAAATTATTTAAGAATAATGTAATAAATAAGTCAGTGACAATAATGAAATAGGCTGAGGGAGTTCGGTCGATGGCCAATTGGCAACATATGTGTGTTCTAAAGGTCGAATTTTATGACGTTAGCGTGAACTTAAGGTTGAACCTGAGATCGAACTTCATTGCCTTGCTCAAGAACGATCTTAAGTTCAAACTAAAGTTCGATCTTAAGTTAGCACTGACGTCTTAAAATTCGACCCTAAGTCTGTTATATATCGACGACTGTTCAATGTCATGCACTGTCAATAAATCCACTACTAATAAAATAATAAATAATAAATATTAAATAAGAACGGTTCATTGATACAACCAGACGGAGTCTCTCCCAGCCGATTTAATCCCCGCGTTCCTGTAAAGATCCGCAAAAAAAAAAAAAAAAAAATCCCACAAATCAAGTTCAATCTCTTCTCCCCTCGTACCGCGAGAAGTCGATACACCATCGGGCCCCATTATATCTCGTACATTTTATCCGATCGACCTCTGCCCGTCGACAAAATCCCTGATATCCGCACCTGCTATCGTCCGGCTTCCCCTACCTTCATTCCCCGTCGACTTCCGACACTCCGGCCGGCTCGTACAGCGATTCATAGCCTCTACGTGGTTCTCTGCCGCGCGAGATTTCGAAAACAGGTCCCCTTCCATGTACGCCATGTGCATGTGTCTTACCTGAAACAGCGGGGAAGAGGAAGAACCAGATTGTAATCGTCCAAATCCCAGTCGACAAAAATAAATTTTAAAGAAACTTAATAAAGAAAAATAAAAAAAACTCACCCATTCGGAGAGAACCAAAGTCCCAGATTTCTCGTAGTACATCCACATACACACACACACACACACACACACACACACACACACACACACACACACAGACGTTTACGTATATACATATGCATATACGTATACATAAACATTCTGTGTGTGCTATGAGAAATCTGCCGCTTTCGTTCTTTCCAAACCGTTTCAAGTTTTTTATTTTTGACTTTTTATTTTTATTTATTAAATTTTTGTTTTTGTCGACTCGCACTTGGACGATTACACTTTAGTTCTTCCTCTTCTTCGCTGTTTCAGGTAAGGCATACGCACATGGCCTATATGTATATGTATATGTATATGTATATGTATATGTATATGTATATGTATATGTATATGTATATGTATATGTATATGTATATGTATATGTATATGTATATGTATATGTGCATGTGTATGTATATGTATATGTGCGTTTTTTTCGACGGTGCGCGGCGCAGCAGCAGGGTAGGTGGTGCTGACCCGGCAGAAGGTGGCCGGCGTTCTCCAAGTGCCGCCGAGAGTTCGTACAAGTTGCAAGGACGGACATACGCGTAACTTTAAGGGGGTCGAAGAGAGAGGAAAAATAAAACGAGGAAAAAGATAGTGAAACGGGAGGCGGAGGACATCGAGGGGAGGAGCGACGAAGCGGTGGTAGTTGGGGCAGGCTGCAGATGGTGGAAATCTCGGGAATAAAGCAAGTATATTGGAGGGGGGCGAGGATACAACCGAGGAAGGTTTCCTTTTTCTCGTCATCTCTTTCCGTAGCACGAAGTTTCCGACGGAGTGGTTCCTCGTCGGCAAGACGAAGGGGAGACGGCACGGAAGGTGGGTAGCACCTGGTCGCATTGGTGGTTCGGGCCCGATGCAACAGATGCCCGCGCGGGGAGAGTCTTCCTCCTCGTCTTCGGCACCGGAGAGGAGGAGACGCGCACATGTGCTATTTTGAGACAGCGTACATTTTTTTTTTTTTTTTTTTTTTTTTTTTTTTTTTTCCGTGCCGAATCGGCCCGGGGGATATTTTTTTTGTTTTACTTTGCTTCGAAGAAATTTTATTTAATTATCTAATTATTGTAATTCATAATTACAGGCGCGTCTGGCGGATCCGACGAACACGTCCGGAACAAAAAAAAAAGATTTCGACTAAAAACCGAAGGCGCGATGAAATAAAAAAAAATCGTGAGACGAATTTATGGAATTTTTTCTGTAATTTTGTTCAGTATGTTTCATTACGAAATATTGATTTTCGGCAAAGCCGTGCCCCGGTGCAGAGAACGCGTTCGGCCGTGGACGGAAATTTTTGGGTAAGGAAAATAAAAAAAATAAAATAAAATAAAAAAATGCAAAGCGCGAAGGGTTTGCGACGAATGTCGACAGCTCGTCGAGTGCTCGGAAGTGCGTAGAGCTTTTATTTGACGTCGGGAATTTCGTGTCGTGGTGTTTCGGGGTGGTAAAAGGGGATGCGCGTTATTTATCGGTGGCGTCGACGGGGGGGGTGAGAGCTTTATTTTCGTCGAAAGCGTGTTCGCGTAGAATTTTCGTTACGGTAGTTGTGTCATCCGCGCGGTAGTCACGGAAGTAACGGTGCCTGAGACAACCCTTTAGGCCTCTAGTTACACATGGGCATAGAGCGTAGGGCCCGCGGGGGGGGGGGGGGGTGAGAAACCCGGAAGGACAACGCCTCCGGTCCGTCTGTTACGCGCTCTCTATTTTTGTGTATTACTCGACGATGTTCTCCGGGCCGTGTTACCACGTGCGTGTCGCAATGAGTCTCGTTGTAGGCGCCGATGCTCACGAGAGTAGAAAAAGCGTTGGACGCTCGGGATGTGTGCGCGGCTCTCTCCTGCACGTCTGTGAGCATGAAACCCGCTCGCTCGAAATAGATATAGACTGGAGGATAGGAAAATTGGACAGTGATTGAGAGCGCGAAGGGTGAATAGAGTCTTTGGGACAACGTCAGACAAAAAAAAAAAAATGTAAAACGAAGCGAAGATGCAGGATGTGGAGAATAAACAATGAGAAATGGACGGAGCGGAGATAAACGAAAATTGTGGATCTTATGTGCGTTGAAATGATAAAAGTTGGAGAGGCTCCGAACCAGAGCTCAGCAAAATACTCGAAAATACTCAAAATACAAAATGCTACATGCATTTAAAGCGCAAAATAGTTTTTGTACTTGAAATACATTTATAAGTAATTCGTTCAAGTATTTTTTTAAAATACCTCGTGAAAACTAATACGGATGGATCGATCCATCACGTCCAGACAATCCGACGACCTAACCGTACAGCCCCAATATCGAGTAGACGCAAGAGTATTTTGTATTTTGCACTTAAAGGGCCCGAACAGTACTTTAAAAATCAGAAAAGTATTTCAGCACTTGAAATACATATTTACAATATCTAAAATACATCAAGTATTTAAGATATATTAAGTACTGCAATTTCAACTCTATTGAAATCTTAAAAAATTGTTTCCCAAGCAAAGCAGGACGAACGATTCGCAGATTCGACAAAAAAAAAACTTGATTCGAACTAAAAACCTTACTATTCTCTTGCCAAGAACGAATAACGCTAAAACTGTAGATGATGCTCAGAGAAGCTCCATTAAAACTCCAGAAATAAAGTTGGTAGGAAGAACCTCAAAGAAACTACAATGGAGAGTCGCAAACTCCGTGGACAGGCTTTTTGGTTCTCTATCACTGCCCCCTCCTTCCCTTCGCATCCCATTTTTTTTTTTTTCTCTCCATTCTCCGAGGACATAGAAAAGCGACGAGGACGAAGGAACCCTCCTCGATGATCGACCGGATCAACGTTTATATATCTGCGCATGGGGACTCAAAATCTCGGTTCATACTGTACGATGTCTATAACGGGTGGGGGAGCCGCCCCGTCGTCGTGGACACGCTCGTCCTCGCCCTCGTTGTTCCGCGTACCTACTAACCGATCATGGCATGACCTATTCCATTATGCTGCCTGCTCAGCTCGGTCCTTGCTCATTGCTCCCTTGTAACGGGCTAGATGGCATCGCCGACCGTTGCGCGTGCATGCACAACGCCGACACCGCCATCGACTCGGTCACGAGGAGCGGCATGAGAGACCGAAGGGAAGGTGCCCTGGGGAACGTGCCAGGGGTTGGACCGAGACACCGCGGCAAGGGGTGGCGGGGGGGAGAGACACTCGACTGAGATAGAAGCCTCGAAGCGATTCAAAAGATTCTCTCCAGGCTTTTTGGGGTGTCGCGCAGCTGTTCCATCTTCGGGCTCGCTCTCCGCGTCTCTGCCTTCTAGTCTTCTGCTACTTCTTATTACTCCCCTCGCCTTGCGCTTCACTCCATGCGGCCACGATTTCCTAGGCTGATTCCTTTGTCGTCTCAGTCGAAAAGAGAGCGCACTCTGATGGTGTGGGATAAACAATCGTTAAGACCACATATTAAGCGTGATGCGCTCAAATTTGACGCAAACGGCGAGGCGTAGTTTGACTTTGATCAGAAAATTGGTCCACGAGTTTTGCGCTTCTGGGCGGGAGGGACGGATGGAAACTCGCGGCTTAATCACCATGCGATCTCTTACGCTGATGCTTTTGTAACTCGAGTCGACAAAAAAAAAAAAAAAAAAATGTATTCCGATGGGGTGGAATAAATTGAGGTTTCAAACCGCAAATTAAACGGCTTGATGCATTGACATGTGATGGGAAAAAAGTGATTGCGCGACATTTGATGGTGATCCGAAAATTGATTGACAAGTCTCGTGCCTCTGGAGCGCACGGAGGAACTGACCGATGGAGACTCGCGATTTCGTTGCAAGGCGATTTCGTATGCTGATGCTGATTCTTTTGTAGTGCGAGTCGAAAAAAAAAAAAAAAGTATTTTTATGGGACGGGACAAATTAACGTCGACAACTCAAATTAATTGAGGTAGGTCATTGACGTTCGATTGAAAAAGTGCGCGAAAGTTGACTTTGATACGAAAATTGGTTCACGAGTTTCGGCGCCGTCTCGACGACAGGCACGAACGCAATCTCCCTGTTGAACTACAATGCGATTGTGTACGCTCATTTTTTTTTTTTTTTGTCATTCGGGTCGAACAAACTTATTTTTATGGGACGGGATAAATTAAGGTTAAAACCACAAATTAAGGCTGGTAATACATTGAAATTGGGCGGAAGAAATTATTACAAAAAGTTTGACTTTGATCCGAAAATTGGTTGACGAGTTTTGGCGCTTCTGTACGGCAGGCACGAACGGAATGTCGCTGTTGAGCTGCAATGCAATTGCGTACGCTGATTTATTTGTCGTCGGAGACGAAGCATCGTTCTTTTTTTACCGGACGGGATAAATTAACGTTAAAATCACAAATTAAAGCTGGTAATAATTGATTAAAGCATTGAAATTTGATGGAAAATATTACTCGAAATTTGACTTTGATATGGAAATTGGTTCATGAGTTTTCATAACTCGAGACGGCACATGCGGACGGACGGACTGATGGAAATTGACGATTCAATTACGATGACTTATCCTTTGAAAAATTACAACTTTTTTTTTTAATATTAAAAATGTAATCGACTGTAGGTGAGGAAAGACAGCATCGCGCGACCCGTCCGCGAAGCCCGGGAATGGATGAAACCTCAGCGAGAATCTATTAGCCGTGCCACGTGCTCTTTTAATTAAACACACCGGAACCTGAGAACGAAAAAAAAAAAAAAAAAATCAAAAGTTTCCACACACATGTTGCACGCTCCGGTGTGCGGTAAAGTTTTTTTTTTCATTACAATTTTGTCGACCGACGAAAAAACGCGCGCCGGAAGGTACACAAGACGGATGAGAGATTTCCCCGAGGGCTTCGCACGGATTTCTCGGAGGCGAGTGGGAGAATTTTTTTTCCGCTCTTTCTTAAAAAAAAAAAGAAAATAAAAAAAAATGGAAAAAAAATATTCGAACACCCTGCACGGGGTGGGAGTCGCTGCGAGGATTTGGGAACGCAGGAACTTCCCGACGGGCGAGAAATCCAGGTAGAGCCAGAGCGGGAGAGGACCGCAAGTTTCCGAGGTGAAATTCACTTCGGCGATCGCGCAGATGCGATCGAAAGACGCTCCTTTTTTTTTTTTTTTTTTTTTTTTCGCTGACGCCTTTCCCGCCACGAACGGGACACGTGTTGCACGTTCGTTAGAATTTAGTTTAGGCAAAGGAAAAAAAAAAAGAAATGATGATTTTTGCCATTCGCAATATCGTTGCCGAGGGATCGCCGTCGATGAAAATTGCGGTAGCACGTCCGAAGGCTCAGACGCGCAGATGCAGATTCGCATAAACGGCATAATCCTCGAGGACTCGAGGACATGATCCAGCCGTGAAGAAGAACAAGGAGAGGTACCTGCGATACTCGTTTTCCAAGTTCTCCTTCGGTAGTTTTTTTTTTTTTTTCTTGTATTTTATTTTTTTTACTTTCTTGCCCTTATTCTCTATTTGACAAACTATCCGGACAAACACGTTTCACCGTTCTCGCGACAATGTTACATTTTTTGCGTCATTCTGCCTCTCAGCGATACGCATTCGACTCGATACCGCAAACTCGTTTTCAGAACTCTGCAAGCTCCGTGTTAAGATTTTTTTTTTCCGCTCGTTCGAGGATACAATTGATTAATTTATCGGTCAATGGCAGGTCATTCGGGTGCATCCTCTCGTAAGAGGTCGCTCATGTAAAAAAACTTTCGCAATTTTCCGACGTTCTGAGATTTTCAATTTTTTTTTCGAATTTTTCGAACACAACTTTGTCGCAAGGATTTTTTTTTTTTTTTTTTTGTGTCGGCGAGAAAATTGACAAGTGATTTTCCAATATTTCGATTCACTATTATAGTGATTAGACAACGAATATTCAATGGAAAATAGACTTCGGATTTGAGCACAAAATTTAAATCGGAATCGAAAAATTGGAGACCAAGATTAATTTTTATAGCTGGCTCGTTGGAGGATACGATAGTTTAATTTTGATCGGTCAATGCTTTCCTCAAAGTTCGGCTACTCAGAAAATGTTTCCGATTTCTCCAAATTCCGAAACTTTCTAAATTTTTAAGAATTTTGGCCCGTTGATACATCCGGATTTTTTTGTTCCGTTTTGCCCCATTCTCCCATTCGAAAATGATTGGAAAACGGCGTTTTGCCCCACTGTCCCATTTTGCCCCGCTCTTCCCTACATATGTGTTCCTAGCTCAATCCCCGTTATGTCATGTTACACTGAGAGAAGGATCTAGTAAAAATTACCAATAATCTAAGAAAAATTACCATAGCTTATAGCAGTACGACGCCAACGCGTCACCTATGACAGAAAGTCTGAGGTTATCCAAGAATTTTTACCATAATATCTAAGAAAAATTCTTATAAATCCTGCACTTCCAACCCTAGGTGGTGCCCTAACGCTCTACTACTGTGTACCGTGGTAATTTTTTCTTAGACGATCAGTAATTTTTACTAGGTCCTTCTCTCAGTGTATGTTAAAAAAAATTGTAGCTTCCGACATATTGCCAATAAATCCATTACTACTACGACTCATTCAGAATTAAATTCAGTATTGAAGCATCTATAAAAAAAAAAAAACAAAAAAACAAAAAATTCAACGGGGAATAAACTTCGGACTTCGGACTTCGGAATTCGGACTTCGACCTTCGTACTTCGGCCTTCGCGCAGAATTGAAATCAAAGTCGAAAAAATTTGAGAGATTGATATCCTTTAGTTCGTTTTTTTACTGAGGAATATAAATAAAGCGAGGGCGTTCAAGGCACATGTAGATCGTCGATCTCTCGAGTTCGAAGCGTCGTTGGCCCGCGGTCTCGGAGCGCCAGACTTTTTACGAGGACCATAAGGTCTCGGACTCTCGAGAGGGTGAATGAGGGGGCGAACGAAGGGTGGGGGGGGGGGAGAGAAAAAAGATTTGGCGAGGAGAGCCGAAGAGGCGATAGAGTCTGAGAGGGCAAGCCGACAACACCGAGATTCGGCAAGGGTCGCCGAGATACTGGCCGATGTGCTCTCCCTTCCCCCCCCCCCCCCGCCGCCAGTTCCTCGCTCCGGCCCGGTCGAACCATCGACATCGCCCTCGGCGAGGAGCGACAGATTGCCTGCAGCCGTTCCGTCCGCTTCGCGACTGACTCTCCGCACCTCCTTCGCGAGTTACACACTCACCGCTCTCGGATTCTTTCTACGTGTGCGCCAGAAGGCGCGGGATCGAGCTCTCTTACCTCCCGGACCCTCCGCGACCCTTGCCGTGCACTTCTCCGTCTTTTTTTCCATTTTTTTTTTTTTTTTTTTTTTTTTTTTTAAATTTAGAAAAAGGAGCAGACGGTCTGGGAGAGAGAGGCAACGAAAACAGTTTATTATGAAGCGAGGACGAAAACGTCCGACCCAAAACGAGTCAAAATTGAGAACGCGGCCGAAATTTATTTATTTATTTATTTATTTATTTATTTTTTGAACCTCCTTTCTTACCTCGCAAAATGAATCTTTCTTTTGCGAGGAAGCACTTTTAATGAGGCGCGAGGATTAAAATGATCGAGACACGAATTGAGCGAAAGTAAATCAATTGAGAAGTCAGGATGAAAGATGTTTTCTTCTTTTTTTTTTTTTTTTAAACTGCCTTTTTTTTCTCGCAAAAGAGATGTTTCTTTTTCGACGAAGTACTTTTATGAGCCGAGGATGATGATAATAATTGAGCGAAAATACAACAATTGAGAACCCGCAGGCTGACATTCTCCAAGTTTATTTTTTATTTTTTTTTTGATCGCTTGAAAATCTTTATTTCACGGGAAAGCACTTTTATTCGAAGACACATCGATGCGTGAATTTATGTGCCGTCGCATAAGCGAAAATTTAAATCTGATCGAGAGAAAAAAAAATATATATATATATCCATCTCCATGAAACTTGGATAAATCGGGCGATATCGGGAAATCGTGTTTTCTTCGAAGATTCGCTATCGGAACATTATTCGGGCATCCGCGCTTCGGGCCGACGCGAGTTACGCATCGTCACGAATTCGACGATATAGATCTGTGCGCTTGCGTTTTTTTTTTCCCCGCTAAAATTTTCCTTTCCTACTCGATCGCTGTTACCCTCGAATAAAAGTGCCGCGTCATCGAATTTTTATCGGCACGCGCCTTTATGAAACGCACGTAACTCAATTCGTCGTTACACTTATGTGCCGCCTCGGTAACGGGAAGTTTCAGAGAAATAAAAGAGACAACTCAACTCAACGTACAGTGGAGTGGTCTGGGGAGTTTCGGTGGGGCAAAACGGACCAGTTTTTATACACAAAATAAATATTCGAGATCACAAATACCGATCCATTTTGCCCCGACGTCCGCTGGACCATTTAAGCCCGATAAGCTTTAAGGATAATTTACGGTCGAACGAGTCGGGAAGCATCGCTTGCCGATCGCCGATCTGACTTCTCGATCAATCGGGCCCTCGACCTCCGATCGACCCTCGAAGTTCCCGAAGGGGAAACGAAGAGCCCGGCATTTAGGAATCCAATGAAAAATGAAGAAAAAAAAAAGGGTGGAGAAGAGGGGAGATGCGAACGATGAGCGGAGTCAGAGATCGGTTCGAGGGGTTGAAACCGCCCCAGAACATTTTTTTTTCAACCCCTTCAATTGCCCCCCAGCTTTTCGGTCCGCGTACGCTTTTTTCCCGCACTTCTCCGCCGTAGATCTGTTTTTTTTTTCTCCCAACCCCATCCGAATCGGTAAGAGCCAAGCCGAAGGAGAGAAGCGACGAGAGACCAAGAGGATTTCCTTCGGTCGGCTCGGTCCCAGAATTAGGAGCGCCTGCACGAGCAGATGCCCGTAACAAGAACTTTTCCCGGAGGAGGCCGAGCGAAGGAAGCGGCTGCTGGGAGAAAATAGAGGACCGCGCGGTAAAATGGACCGCCATCTTTCATTTTACGTGAGCAACAGCACTTTTCATTCTCCCACGAAACATGAATAGGTAAAAATGGTCCTTTTGCCGCGTTCCATTTTATAAATTCATATTTTATACAGATAAAGACTGCGACATCGTTTTCTTAAATGGCCAATCAACGTCGGAACTCGAAGGAAGCGGCTGCTGGGAGAAAAAAGACGATCGTGGGGTAAAATGGACCGCCATCTTTTATTCTACGTGAGCAACATCACTTTTCATTCTCCCACGAAACAAAAATACATAAAAATGGTCCTCTTCGCCCCGTTTCATTTTATAAATTCATACTATACACAAATAAAAATCGCGGCATCGTTTTCTTAAACGGCCAATCACTGTCGTAACTCGAAGACTCCCAAAAAAAAAAGAACAAATTGTGATGCATTTTTTTTTTCGTTTTTTTTTTTTTTGCGCATCATCTGACGAAAGTAAGGGAATGAGGAACCCTCGGGAGTTCGGGATCAACAGGGGTTATAAATCGGCTCGCGCGTTACACGCCGCTGTACCCTCCGACACTCGGTACAATGCTGGGCGGCTTGAGCCGCGAGGGGACCCCGTAAGCCCCGGGATCGAGATTCGTGATCGCCCCAGTCGAAACTGCAAACGATTGAGAATTTGTAACGCCAAAAAAAAAAAACGGAAAAAAAAGAAAGTTTTATCGTGTAAGCCGAGAGAAAATGGGGTGAAGAAAAAACGTCGCTGTATGGAGGGAAAGGGGTGAGGCGATTCGGCCGGCATCGAATAAAAGGTAGAAATGGCTCGTATGTGGATCGGCAGTAAAATGGAAATTTCGGAGCGGAGACGAGAGAGGCGAGCTCGGAACGGACGAGTCCGAAATAAGGACGTCGAGAGAGTCAGGGCAATGAGAATCGAAGCGAAGAAGCTCTCTCGAGCGCGCGAGATACACCTGTCGGGCCCGTTATCGGCCTCGTTAATGCGCGAGCGATTCTAACGAATCGCCTCGATATGTGCTCCACCAACGAGACCCCATATATAGAACAAACTCCGAAAACGGCCCACCGTGCCTGCGTACGTGTCTCGATATTACACTCGTCCGAAATCCAACGAATCGAAGTGTAATCGTCATTATTGTCTTGCAATCCGATGGAAAAAGAAACATTTTTTTTTAAACAGGTGGAAAGAAAAGATACGCAATGTCGCTTCGATCGTTACTTTGTGAACGATTTTTTTTTTTTTTTTTTTTTTACGAATCGCTACAATTTCTCAATTATTCCGTAACATCGATCTGTAATGTATGTAAATGCTTGCGATATAAATTCATTAACAATTTGAAGGCAACAGGTAGTTGCAAAAAATAAAAGTAAAACACAATTATTAGTATTAGTGAATTTAATGACAATAACATGCAAGTTTTTGATACTTAACCAAATCAACCCATCGGGTGCATCGGGGGTCATTTTGACCCCAAAATTGTTGCCTAACGTCAACTCGAGGCACATTTTTGGGCGGGTAAAAATAAGTTTTTTGGATCGCAACCATTTTTTCCGAAAAAATGCATAGTTACCGAGATATTCGAGGCCTAAAGTGAACGATTCGTAACAGAAGTCTCCACACTAAGGGTCACTTAGTCTTGTCATGAATACTGGACATTGCCAATTGGCCATCGACCGAAGTCCTTCAGCCGCAAATAATAATACTTTTTTTTTTTTTAATGAAAACAGATATTATCTATTTACATTACATTGACAAGTGTTTTTCTCCTTGACTAAAAATAACACTAACAGTAGTAACAATAATAACAACAACATGAATGCTAACGTTTCCTCGAATCAATAAATCATCCTTCCGTCACCTTACACCGAGCGGCAGCCATATGGAAAACTATGGAGGTTCGACCTGCCCCAACGGCAGGAGCGTTTTGGTAATTTACCACCGCATCTGTTGTAAACGATCGGATTTTAGACGTACCGAATTTAGTTGCAGCCGTCGACAACGATCGAATGAAACGTCAGGTACGAGGACGCTTGCTCGACGTTCGAGGGGACTCTCGGTGGCGAGGATGCGTCTTCCACCGGGTTGCCGGTTGCCTCCTGCAGTTCAGCCACAGCTATAACTGTACGGCCGAGAGAGTGCATCGGCGAAGACGAAAAAAAAAATTTTGTTTGGACTGACAGTGGTCGCCAGATGCCTGCAGAAGAATCGCTTTCTCCCTTTGTGCTTAAAGGATTGCATTGTGCCCGTTCCCTCCGCGCGCATGCGCGTGCACTATAACCCGACAAAAAGAAGCGCGATGCATCCTTCCTGCCGCCGGTGCACCGCGCGCGAGATTAACCTGACGGGACAACCCTTTCGCCGGCAGGAATCCTTTCCTGCCCGGTGAGCCAAACATTTTCCCAGGCCATGTGTTATTCTATATATGTCCTACATGTATCCTATATATATATGTGTGTGTCCCTCATCCCGACATTTTCGTACCGTCGACACCTGCCCAGGCCCGAGGGTAACTCTTTGGACCGCGCGCACCGATTGACCCGATGAACTTATGGTGCATCGGAGAAAAACATTTAGGTATCAGGAAAATTCTCCCGTCGACAAGAATGCGCGAACATTGGGGTCAAAATTACAATTCTTCTTTATTATTTTGATTGTCCATGAGTGGATGATAAAGGGTATCACATAATCTTAAACCTTCGCTACAATTCTTGGCTGAGAGAAGGATCTGGTGGAAATTACCATTGATCTGGTAAAAACCGACAGAACTTTTGGGTATATGGGAACTACGACGACAGCCTGGCAAACATTCGGATTAAAGTTAACACATTCTGCTAGGCAATATTGTGATTTTCGCTAGCGCAGGTATTACAAGTTATTCTTATGAGAAAATATAGAATTGATGGCGTGGCGATCGCGAACCGTTTGTTTTAGGTTTGTAGGCTATTCCCACATATCATGTCGACCCAATTTTTTTTTTTTTTTTTTTTTATGTAGACATACATTACAAAATTTGACCGACGAAATTGTCAGAATAAATTTTCGCTAACCCGCCTTTTGGAAAAAATTACCATTGTCGGTCGGGTAAAAATTGCTGTGTGAAAATTTCACATATCGCTTGTGGCAACGTTGGTCTATCATGTTGCCTGGTCGAAATTTACGATATGACTTGGTAGTTTTTCCAACATCCTTCTCCCAGTCCAAAAACCTTAACCCGTTACATCAGACCCTGTCGAGGCCTCGTCGGGGCTCGATGTTACGCCAAAAAAAAACTCCACCAAGCCAGATGCAGTACAGTTATGCCTTATGGCCGGGAAATCATAAATTTCACCCGGAACAGCAATTTCCTCGAGGTATTTTTTTCATTATCGAATGCGAAAAAATTTCGGAGCTTCCGGTCTTCGTCCTCTTCCGGCGAGCGTCGGTGGTTGAAACCACCCTCGTCTTCGAGGGCGCCCAGCGGTTCGATCTTTTTTCCAGATGTCGCGTGCCCGCCCTCCCCTCCTCTCCTCCCTTAAGCCCGATACTTTTCTTTCTCTTCCTTGCATTATTTTTCTTCTTGCCCTCCTCAAATCTCCATGGGACGCTCCGTCCCCACGTTCCGGCTCGGGCGACCCGGATCTCAATGTACGCGGGTCATTGTGTGACTGCGACCACGCGAGGAAATCATTATCCGTGCCGCAGGATGCAGATACGCGAGTTGTTAGGGAAGAGCGGGGCAAAATGGGACGGTGGGGCAAAACGGGATAATGGGGCAAATCGCAATTTTCCAATAACTTTTGGGCGATAGCGGTGGTGTTAAGTGAGGCAAACTGGGATTCAAAATCCTGATGTGGTATCCACCAAATCCCAAAATGGGGCATCCAAAAATTATTGCAAAATTGGGTTTTGTCGCACCGACCCGTTTCGCCCCACGCTTCCATATACCACCGGATCTCTTCCGAGAGCGTATTGTCTGTCAACCGCTCAACAACGGAATGTCCTATCTCGGACAGCTTAATGTGCAAAGAGCGGCGAGATACGCCCTTATGCTTCCCGGACGCTAGATACGAGAAACTTATGAATTTAGGGATTCGTGGCGCAACGACACGTTCGCAGCTTCCCTGCGAACGAATGAACAGCAGGGCGACGGAAGGAAGACGTCCCGTACGGGACTTAAGAGCTCCTCGCCCGGTGGTTGAAAAACAACCACCCCCATCCGACCGAGGGTGGATGGACCAAATTTCCACAGATGTTCGAACTAGGGCGTTTCGGTTTCACACATGCTCCAAAGCCCCCACGACCCCAAAAGACCTCGTTCGGTTCTCGTTCACTTCCTCCTCTTCCCAGCTCAGAAAATCCCCCCCCCCCCCCCCCCCGACACCGATCACGACCACCCCCGTCATTATTGCACCATCACCATGACACAATATCACTCCGCGTTTAACATTGAAAATACATTTTTAATCGTACACAAATCTGTGCTAGCTTCGATTCGGCAATTTTCACCGAAGCGAAAGAAGTCCGAGAACATTTCAACAAAAAAAACTGGTATCGTGTATAAAAAGAAGAAAGTTCATAGAAAAACTAATCAATCGTAGAACCTATGAGACTATATACAGGGTAACAAAACAAATTAGTCTGGTGATAAAAATTCCGGAAGTTAGATTTGATGTGTCTTCGAAGCATAATTTTTTTTCTTCGCCTGCCGGGAATCCAATTCAATTACGATAATTTATTAAGGTCGTTCTCTGTTCCCGACTCGGCAGTAAAATAATTTCCAATTAAAATCGCATTAAAGCCATCATAAAAAAAAAATAATAATAATAATCGTTAAAGGGTTGAGAATCGGGTATCGCGAATCTCGCGAATCACGGAGGAGGTATGGTCGCGAATCCGTACGAGGATGACGTCGAGGGTCTTCCCGTCCGTGTCCTATATGAGCGGGCTCCTTGCGATGAGCGGCAGATGCGCGAGTAAAACCTCGTACGCGGGCATTGATGCTCTTCCTCTTGCTCGCTCTCTCTAGCCCTTCGGAATCGTATTTCACGTACGAAAGTACTTCCAGGGAGGAAGACCTCGGTGTCCGCCGTAGATCCACGCCCGCTTCCGTCGACGCTTGTGTGTCACCTCCTGCCCTGTTCCGTGTGTGCCCACTGTGCTTCATTCACTTTGGCACGCTCTGTCGTCGCACACCCGTTCTCGCCGAGTCAATCGTTGCACCGACGAATGCACTGCGGTGTCAACGGCAGAAATGGACAATCGCAGGTGCCAATGAAACGTTTCATTCAATCCCCTCGCTCTTCGACGCCATACGAGAAATCATAAAATCTGATCTTTTTTTTTTGCAGCTGTTTTTATTTTAAGTTCGATTTAAGTTTGATTTTAAGTTCGATTTTAAATTTGATTAAGTTCGATTTTAAGTTTGATTAAGTTCGATATTAAGTTTGATATCGTATCTCGGGTCAAGGTTGAAGTTTAACCTTCAGCTCAAGGCCGAACTTGAGTCTCGACTAAATTCGATCTTCACCTTCCATTCAAGTTTGTACTTAAGTTTATATTAAGTTTGACCTTCAGTTTGAACTTATGCTTGAACGTAAGTTTGAACTTAAGTTAGAACTTAGGTTCGAACTTAAGTACAAAACTAATGTCTACCGATGATCAACATCAGCTCAAAACACAATGCTCGAGACAGAATTTTGCTTCCTAGAAGTAAACTTCTCTCGGAGGAATACGAAAAAATCTCGAAAAATTCCACTCATCGAACCTCCGTTTTCTCAAATCGCGATGAAGGAAGCCAAGAAAAAAAAAAAAAAAAAAAAAACTGCACAAGGTGGCCGAGACCGGCACGCGACATCTGTGAAAATTCGGTCCACTGCTCCGCTGCCCCTCTCGCGAGGGATGCTGGTGGTTGAACCACCGGGCGTCCCGGACGAGCGTGCCATGTACGACTTTTTTTCTTCTCCTCTTTTCGAGAAGAATAAGAAAAGTCTTTTCGAGCGAGAGAGACGGGGTGGTGAGCTCGCGCGCGCGTCCGCATCCAAAGAGGACTGCACCCTCGTGCAGTCCCTTGACGTGGCAGAGGATGAAGCTCACACAAGGAATAGACTAGAGGGGGGGTTTTAAGCGAGGGTTGTGGAAAAGATACGAAATAAGAAACTGGCCCAGAGTCGGTGGTTCTCTTGTACTACACCAACACAAAAACTACCTTTATATATGCGTGTATACACATGCATATATACACTATATAGGACGGTGTTCGGTATGGGACAGGGCTATGGGAAGCAACGGCAGATGTTCGGAACAACTCGGTTTGGCGCGTGCCCGCTGCCACTTGGCTGCGAGCTGACTGGCTGCATGGGTGCCGGACCATCTGCCCCTCCTCGACCTTCCTGTCCTTATTCTTCTTCTTCTTCTTCTTCTTCTATTTCGGCGGCGAAGCGGTTTCCCTCCTCCGGATCGCAGCGGCACCTTCTTTGCTTCCTTTTCACAGGAACGCTCAGGCCGGAACGATTATTTTTCATCTGGCACGGGCCATTTTCAATGAACGGCCGAGAGGATGAAAGGGAACATTGTTGGTGGAGTCTCCTTCGATAGCGCCTTATGTTCGCCGCGGCGAAGAAGTCGCGGATGCGCGAACGACGAGAAAGCTTCCGACTTCAATCGGCGAAAGAGAAAATTCGACTGGATGCTTTTCAGCTACTTCGTTATAGTCGACTCGATCGGGTATTTCTCTTTTCTTGTACGTTATTTATTTTTCTTCTTTTTCATCGAGAAGACCCCTCGCTCGGCGGCGCTGCCGTATTACGTAGATTGTGCGGGAGCGCGCGCGCGCGCTTGATGTTTTGACGGCGAGCACGCGCCGGGAGCGAAAAACTTTTCGCTCGCGGCTCGTTGAACGAATTACTTGAGGCGCGGGATCTCTGTTCAGTGAAACTTCGCGGCTCTCACGGGCTGGTTCCTCTCACTCGGCGAGACACGCTTTCCCTTCGGCCACTTCGCGAAGTGCGCTTCTTCCTTTTTTTTTTTTTTTTTTGGAGGTCACTATGACTCGCGCAACTTTTTCGTTTCTTCGTCGGATCTTCGAGACAGCTCGCGAAAAGTTGGCGCGATTACACCGACAGCATTACTGCAATTTTATCAGAATAATAATGATAATAATAATAATAATGTTCTCTTAAAACTTCAGTAAAATCTTCGTATTATTATTATTAGTATCGTCATTACCGTTATCGTTATCACGAACATTGTCATTATCATTATTGTTCAGTATTATCGAAGTTTGCTCTCCATTTACTTCGCCTACACGAAGTGCTCGTGCCGCCTCTCCAGCGTTTATATCTTCATCTTCTTTCGCCATCGTCTTATATGTATATTTTTTTTTTTCAATTCGTTCTTTTTAATTCGTTTCGGAAACTTCGCGAAAGTGCACTTCTTCCTTTTTGGGCGTCACTATAATTTGCGCACCTTGTCAATTTCTTCGTCGGATCACGAGACAGGTCGCGAGAAGTTGGCGCGATTGCATGAACACCATTACGGCAATTTTAACATAATAATAATAATAATAATAATAATAATAATAATAATAATAATAATCTCTTAAAACTTCAGTCACAGCTTCATATTATTATTATTATTATTATTACTACTACTACTGCTACTGCTACTGCTACTACTACTACTACTATTATAATAATTATCATTATCGTTATGGTTATCACGAGCATTATAATTATCAATATTATTCAGTAATATCGAAGTTTGCTTTCCTACACGAAATGCGCGTGTGCCGCCTCTCCGGCGTTTATATCTTCATCTTCTTTCGCCCTCGTCAACTTAATTTTTTTGTTCGTTTTGTTTTTTTGTTTTATCTCCCGCGCGGAGAGATGCAATTTGCGAAGTCGCGATGGACAGCAAAGTGCACCCGAGGGCGAAACAGCAGCAGAAGCATCGTCGGACAACCTGCCGAAGCAGCAGGACAACGCGACACTGTGCGCACACTGTCCACTGGATGAAGATCGGCGTCGTGCAGCAGCTTCCCTCTGGGTTATTCGTATGCTCGGCTCTCGTTCACCCCGTCCAACCCCTTTCGTCCCTCTCGCATAATACGGCTCGCAAATGAGCCCGACAACGTGCATCGAGGCAACCGGAGACCAAAATCGGCCGAGCGATTTCGATGGCTCGACGTCGTCGCGTGCCCATCGGGCATCGACGATCTTCCCTCCAGAACAGCAGGCCGGAGACAAGACGAAGATGGTTTTCGGTAACCCGCGCTCGGGTTCTCCGGTATAATCGGATCGCGCCCGACATACGCCGAGGCTGCGTTCCTCCTCCGCAACGAGACGAGAATCGCACCGAGACCTCTCGGTTACGAGACCGAGTGCCCGAGTTCCAGGAGACACTCCGGGCGTTAAGTGCCCATGGCATGTTAACTATTTTAACTGGACGAGCAATGCCGAGAAACCACCTGCTGCAAACCTGTCGGGGGCTTTTGGCGTTACGTCAGGATTGCGTGTCGGGCGTCGATGCTTCGTACAGTTTTTAGAAATTGGGCACTGGAGTATGAGACGAGGTGAAAAAAAAGAACGTCGTGCATAAAATCGAGACATTCGATGTCTCACTGTACTTTGAGCCCAAAAAAGCCAGCGGATTCGCGTTCGGCGGGAAAAAATACGTCGAAATAGGTGGCAGTTCGTTTTTAAAAAAAAAAGACTAACAAATTTCGTCGAAAAATTGCAAGGCTACCCCTTTCGAGTCCATTTTTCGCGTTTTCTCAACGGCCTGAAACTGTCCGCTAAAACGCTTCTGGAACTTCGGACAAGAGCCTATCTTGTGTATTTTTCCCGCAGAACACGACGAGCACATCGGATTTTTCCTAGCTCCACTGGGAGCCGAGATATCGACCTTTGAAAATCACGAAAATCGCAGTTTTTTTCAAAAGTGGCTCAAAAATTGAAACATCGTTGTTCACTCCATTTTTCTGTTTCAAGGCTATATTCGACGTATTTTTTCCCGCTGAACACGAATATAACAATTATTTTACTCCCAGCTCAATATTTTCAATTTAAATCTCAAAAATACGATTTTTTATGCATAAAATCGAGACCTTTATCACTTTTGGCCACTGTACTAGATCCATACGTGCCAGATTTAGTTGTTATACATCCCAGTCGACCTCAACTCACTACCCCAAGTTCCAGTCATCGTAGTCCAGTCGATTTGTCTGTTTCCAGGGATTGAAAATAAAGATTCTGGACGTTTTGCAAAAATGTTGGCCCTGAACAGGCCCGTTTGTTTTGAAAATTCTTCTCCAAATTTGGTACTCGTGGAACTCCGCCTCTTTCGATTAAGAAGAAAAAGTACTTTGTACTTTGCATTTTATAAAGAGTACCTCGTACTTTGCATTTTATAAAAGTACTCTGTACTTTGCATTTTTATAAAAGTACTCAGTACTTTGCATTTTTATAAAAGTACTTTGTACTTTGCATTTTATAAAAGTATACTTCAAGTACTTTTCGGAACTTTGTCCAGCTCAGTTATTGGGCGAGTGGTATGCGGGAGGTGGCGAATGAATGCGGGAGCGGTGCTGGAGACGAAAACCGTGTGAACCACGAAATTCGCTGCACGATACACCGCACAATAAATCCCGGAGCTAAATGAAGCAGCGTCATCGGGCGGCGTGGAACAATCGAGGATGTCCAAGAGCGACGGATTGTTGTTTTCCGAAGGAGGAGGAGAGCGAGAGGGACGAAAAATAAATGGAGGGGAAGTGAAAACCGAAAACCACGCGCGAGCGAAGAACAAACGACCACCTGCCGTCTCGTATGCGAGGCTCCGATGCCGGGATTCTTCCGGATGACGACGCCGCCGCCGCCGGTGAGGTCCTCGCCGGGAACACGCGGCGCGTGCAGCCCGTCAAGAAGGACCAAGAACAAGAGGAACAAGTTGGTGGGGGAAGGAAACGAGGAAAAAGGACGCCCCTCTCCGGCCTGTACCGATACGGCCGATCCAAGAAAATACGATCACTCCTACGCGTACAAAGAAACCTAAAGATTTTTCTTTTATTTTCCAACATTCAACGAAATTTTTGTCTATCCACTGTTATCTGGTCACTTTGAGAACAAAAACATGAAACTATCGGCGCTGAATTTTGAATCGGGATGCCGATTCCAAAATCTTTAGAGGAAAAAATTATTCGCAGCTCAGACTTTCAGCGCCTTTATCGATAACGAGAGCGGTCTCTTGTATACAACCATTGGACCTTGACCAAAAGAGGGTTCCAAAAAAGTGGAAAAATCCTCAGTTTAAGAAGTATGAGTGAAAACCAATTTTTTTTTTTTTTTTTTTGTTGGCAGGCTGAAAAACAACTCACCGGATAATTCTAGGAGATCGACGAACGAAATCGACACTTCCGTCTCCGGCGCGATTCACGGTAGATCTATCGCACATCCTTCCCGAGGCAAAGTCCCGAAAGCTTTCAGAAATGAAAATGCCGGCAAGCAACAGATGGCCGCGATACCGGCGTCTGCATAAAGGAAAAAGGGACGCGCGGCGGCAGCATCCGCGCTCCTTTTAACATTAATCTTTCTCGTCGTTCCTCCGTGGGTTTCGGCGCCGCTCCTCACGAGAAGGTTCCCACTGTGGGCTCGTGCCGGTGAGCGCGGCACGTGCCCCGCGTGCCTTCGAGACGGCACCGAGGACTTTGTCGGAAAATAATCGAGGCATCATCCAGATCTTTGCAAGCTGCTGTCCGTACGTCTGCGATCCAGATCCGATCCAGGCTGCTTCTTCGGGCGGACGAGAGTAGCGGAGATCCTAAGCCGCGGGCATACGGCATATCGCTTTTCCTTTCTTCGCATCCCGCTCGACGATCCGGCCGAGTTTCCTCCCCGAGGAGAATTAAAGGAAAAAAAAACAAAAAAAACGGGGAAGGCTTCACTACAGGAGATGGAGAAGGAAGAGGGGAAAAAAAAGCTGATCCGGCGTTTCCTTCGCCGTCTGTTGAGTCTATAAACAATCGGAGCAGAAGGTGTTTTTTTTTTGTTGTCTTTTTACGAGTGAGGGAACGGTGTGACGAATAAAGGACGAAAAACTCTCAGACCTTCGAGGCATCGATGGTAGGACAAAAAAAAATAAAAAATAAAATGTCGAGGAAACGAAATCGTTCGGAGACTTCCCGAGGATGCTTCCGATTAATGGCAGGCAATCGATCGATTCACCGGATCGCCTCCGCGTACCACTGTGCGTGTGCGAACTAGAAGCACCGTCGATTTTCTAGAGGCTCTGTTTTCAGCTCGTACAATGGAATTTATTCAATTTCGTGGGCTAAATTTGCTAATCGATGAATTTTACCTGATGAAATTGAAATTATTCCATTCTGTGAGCGCTAAATTTTTTGTTAATTGATGAATTTTAGTTCGTGAAACGGAATTTATCCCATTCTGTGGTCTAAATTGTCCATCGGGTTGACTTTTAGTTCACGAAATAGAATTTATCCTATTCTATGGGTTAAATTTTCTGACGGTCGATTCTTAGTTCATGAAATCGAACTCAAAACATTCTATTGGAAAACTTTTCTGATGATTGATTATCAGTTAGTGCACTGGAAACTTGTCAAAGACACTGAAGAGTCTCTGTCAGAGTGTCCAGTGACCTCGTGCTCTAATCATCAAGAGACATTTACGAATAAAGTGTACAGTTTACAGAGGAACATACAACTGTTTATCGAATTAACGTCGATAGGTTTGTCACGTGCGTTATTGACCGTGAATTCTGTTCAAGTGACGGCGTACCTGCGAATTCTTTAAAATGCCGTGCTGCACAATGCTTGCGCATGGTGCAGCACGATGTGCGTGTTAGCCGTGAGTGAGAAATAAATCGTTTGGGAATGAGAAACGAGTGACATCGGCCTCGGTAATTTCGTCGACCGGGACGAGTAGCGCTTCCAGAGGCTCAATCTCGAGTCTCTTATTCTTCTCCTCCGTGCACTCTCCGACCCGTCCGCAACACAGTATCCCTGTTGCCATTGTGACAGTGAAAGATTTTACTGTCCACCGTGAAACCGGAACGGGAAGAGAGATCCTGACCAGCGATCCCGGCGAGACGTAACGTTTCAATTCGGCACGGCTATTATGCTTAGGACACAAAGAGTCGAGTCTCGAGTGTGTTGTCCACAGCACGGACCGAGAAGCTCGAGAAATTCGGTTGGATCAAGAAACGTTTTTTTACGTTCAAAAGGTCGTTAAAAAAAAAAAAAAAAAAATCTCCAAGTGAGAATGTTATTATGAAAATCTTGGTGTTGGGAGGATATTATGAAAGCGAATAAAAAATAAAAATGTTTGCGACTGAAATCGCAACCTTATGCGACAGTTATTTTACAATTATTAACAAACTCACGATTCGCATGTGTGCAAAAATAAAATCTCAAAGTTCCGATTTATTGAACGAAGTCTCGGGGTTGAAAGATATCGTGAGGTGTAGAAAAAAAAAAAAAAAAAAGACTCTTTAGGGTCGTGAAAATTTAATCTTATGCGTATTAAATTTAGCTATTTTTATTTCATACAAACACACGATTCATATGTCTATAAAAAATAAATAAATAAAAACAACCGAAGCATGAGGTCGAATCCGCACCCTCCATTCCCGCGCCAGGTTCCCCCGAGGAGATTGAACTTGGAGTCTCTATGTTTCCCGAAGCGACTGGTGCACGTAATAAAGTAGGCAGACCAGCTGGGCACTGGAGGACCGAGAGTTATCGGAAGTTACTGATGTACTGGCCCGTGCACCCCCGCATTAGCGCCGTTTCCTGTAAGCGGAGAGTGCGCATACCGGACAGAGAGTAGAGCCTGCTTCGACCCTCTAGTCCTTGCACTTATGAGAGGAGACACATGTTGACATATTTTACCGAAACGACCGCGGAATGAAGGTTTTTTTTTAGAACGTTAGCTTACAACTGGCTTCAATAATTGATAATTATCCATATTAATTATCAATACATGTCAATAATTATAAATATTAATTACCAAAACATGTTAATAATCAATATATATGTTGTGTATTAATTCAATCAGAAAATGTTAGATTTGAAATTAAACAGAACAAAAAAAAAATATTGTATCTAACACCGTAGTGTTTTTCTTCTGACCCACCATTTTAATGTTTTTTTTTTTTTACTCTAAATTCAATATATTTAGAGGAAAAAAAAAAACCAAAAAGCGCACGTGTTTAGAAACGTGATCGTGCCGAGAATCTGCCGAGAAAGCACGAGAATGTGGAGGGAGTACGGAGCAGTGGGATAAGTTATAGAGACGCAGGAGAAGCTCACACGTGTTCCATGTGTGTCCGTATAGAGGGGACACATGGGTGGGTACAACGCTATGTATCTATGTGCATGTGGAGCGAAGTGAACCGGCAAGGGCGCACCTACCACCCCTCGGCACTGCCTTCCTTCCATCTTTACTGAAGGGGGGAAAAAAGAGAGAAAAAAAACCCACCTAAAAACCACCGTGCGCGGTATGCGCGACGTATCTGGGCGAGGGAAGAGCGTCAATCGCTCGCGCGCGATGGCACAGTGGTAGCACGTGCTCAAAATCCGAGCAGCTGCCTGTTTGCCGGCGGGAAGCGAGCGCAGGCCGCGGTACAATGGAGGGAAGCAGGGGAGGCGAGCAAGCAAAGACTTTCGTGAGGATATCGGGGAAGCGGGAGGGTCGAGGGGAGGCAGGAAGGATATTCGCTTTCGAACACCCGCGCGAGCCGCCACTTCCTTTTGGGCCATCGTGCACTGCTTCCCGCCCGGCGCCCGGCGTCTTTTCTCGCGGCATTGTGCTCTGCTTCTTCTTCTTCTTCTTCTTATTGTTATTATTCAAATTTTTATTATGGTCTTCGCTCGGCGGGGTTTTCTGATTTATTTTTTTTTTTTTTTATAGCCCATGTGAGCAGATTTTATAACGTTGCAATGTTTATCATCGGTATTTTCTGTCGTCGAGGGAATTACACTCCTTGCATTAAGTTTTATTCGTTTTTCGAGCTTTGTCAAACATCTTATTAGACACTATCGTTGTGACACGCGCGTATATATTTATGTATTTTTTTTTTTTGTATCCACAAAAGGAGTTAAACTATAGGTGTGGATAATGAGAAATTGAAAACTGGCGGTGAGCTAATAAACATGGCATTCTTTGTTTTTTTAATTGTCAAAGTTATTCGAAATGTCGAAATTACACTCTGAGGTACTACGAATGCAGTGGAAAGGTTTTTTTTTTCTTTTCAATTTTCATCAAACATTTTACTGGACACTGTTATTACGGCAAACAACTATACATACGTATGTATGTACAGTATTTTTCAAAGTTATCCGAAAGGTCGTCGCTCACACTGTCGTTATTAATACCGAAAGATTCTTCACACTCGTAGATAATTTTGTTTGTTAGCTAAAAAAAAAAAAAAAAAAACACACGAAATAAGTGGAGTCGTTCATACACGCGTACAATGTATAATAGGCGAGGATAGCAATGTTTAGGCTGATATCCAAAGGTGCAACTGTGCAAACTTTGCAGGGTGCGTTTATTTTATTTTTATTTTTTTTAGATAGCGTAGGATGTATTTTAGTGTGCACGAAGAACGAGACGGATGAGTTCAGCAAGGCATGTGTTCATTTATTATCGCCGATGGCACTTCGGTATTTGCCTCAAGGTCGTCGATGTGTTAAATACTGTTATTTTTCATTGAAAAAAAAGAAAAAGGAAAAGAAAAATTAAAAAATTAAATAATTCCAGAAAACCGTGCCCGCACGAGTGCATCGAAAGAAAAGTGTTTCAAGGCTAGGCGAGCCATGCACAAGGATCACGACAGAAGCCAGGTGCGAGGGGTCTCTCCGGGAGACTCCCGGAGTCTCCTCTTATCCTTCTTAACTCTGTTTGTCGACTTCGTCGCGTCCCCGTGGCCGAAGACTTGTGGCGCGCGTGCCTCGGGCATAAAAATTCTCTCCCTCGTTCTATCGAAATTCGCAAGGTATCTTCCACGGGATCCGGACAGCTGCAACGGTGTAAACGCGTTCCGAGTCTCTCGAAATCTCGGTACGCTGAACGCCGCGACGGGACACGTATTATTACGTACATTTACTCGAATGACGCCGCATTATACATTGATGACTCTTATTCGAACGAGAAAAAAAAAATTGAAAGTCTTCGATCAATGTCAAACCCGTTTTTTACATGAATTTTTTTTTTTTTTTTCTGATTGAAATATATAAATATACGTTTCTTATTCACAAAGAAAAACATATAGAATTCATCGTAAAATTGCCATGGAATTATATTTATATTTCATTTCATTAATTTCAATGAGAGTTTTATGTTCGCCCAATTGATATATTCTACTACTTTTATTTTTGTATGAAATTAATACTGGTCCCGTATTGTTCGACCTTCCTAGAATCATTTGTAAACATTCGTCGGGCCGAACCGTCGGTCTCGAGCCGGCGGCGAGAGCGTACGAGCGACGACCTTGGACGGCGGTCGAAGCGTTTCTCGTGCGTGACGAGCTCGAGGTCGGAAAAATCCCGCGCAGAATCCACCGCACGGCGATGATCCGCCGGTGGTGCTCGGCCGCGCGCCGAGTAACCTATCATGGGTATAGTTCGGAACAGCTGCAAGCTTTCCGTGGACGAGTATTCCCAGCCTCAGAGGAGTCTGCCCCGCTCGGCCGACGTTAAAAACAGCGAGAAAACACGCGAAAGACGCATGGCAGTCCCGGCTACGTTTCCCGTCGCAACCGGCCACACCCTACTCGCAGTCCCGGTTTCCTACCTCGGAATAAAATCCCCCACGGTATTACTGCATTCAGTACTGCCACCGGGAACCGATGATGCGGGACGTGCTCGAGTCTCTCTAGAGTTTTCGATCGTCCCGACCACCTTAAGCACCATCCAACCCTCGCCGTCTCGCTGTGCGCGAAACGACGCACACCGCGCAGTAAAAAGGATTTATACTTTTGATAAACTTTTTTTTTGTCAATAGCTCCCACTTTGTGGAAGCTACGCTCAAAATTGCAATAAATGAGGAAACTATGTGCAAATTACTTTGTACCTCTTTCATAACGTAAAGAAATGTCTGCCTCATAAAATTATTTTACTGTCAGCCGAATATTTTCCATTTAAATCCCAGAAGTACGATTCTTCGTGCATGAAATCGAGATTTACAATGTCTCATTGTACTTTAGTCCCAAAAAGGCCAGCGGATTCGTGTTCAGCGGGGAAAAAATACATCGAAATACGTGGCAGTTCATTTTTAAAAAAGAAAAAAAAATTTCGTCAAAAAATTGCAAGCCTACCCCTTTCGAGTCAATTTTTCGCGTTTTTCAACGTGCTGAAACTGCTCGATAAAACGCTTCTGGAACTCCGCACAAGACCCTATCTTGTGTATTTTTTCCCGTAGAACACGACGAGCACCTCGGATTTTCCCTAGCTCCATTGGGGGCCGAGATATCGACCTTCAAAAATCACGAAAATCGACGTTTTTTCAAAAGTGGCTCAAAAATTGAAAAATCATTGTTCAGTCATTTTTTTTTTCGTTTCAAGGCTATATTCGACATTTTTTTCCCGCTGAACACAAATATAACAATTATTTTACTCCCAGCCGAATATTTTCCATCCGAATCCCAAAAATACGATTTCTGATCCAAAAATCGAGACCTTCCTCACTTTCGACCACTGTACTAGATCCATACTTCCCAGATTTAGTTGTTATACATCCAATCGACCTCAACTCACTACCCCAAGTTTCAGTCATCGTAGTCCAGTCGATTAGTCTGTTACCAAGGATTGGAAAGAAGACTTTGGACATTTTGAAAGAATGTTGGCCCTGAACGGGGCCGTTTGATTTGAAAATTCTTCCCCAAATTTGGTACTCTTGGAACTCCGCCTCTTCCGATTAAGAAGAAAAACTACTTTGTACTTTGTATTTCATAAAAGTACTTTAAGTATGGTAAAAATACTTTGTACTTAAAGTACTCGCGGTACTTTGCCAAGCTCTCCTTGTTTCTAAATTTAACAAGAAAATAATTGTGAACGTTTGACAAAAAAAAAAACAAAAATGCACATACACACTCGCAGTAAAATAGGTACCAGCCTTTCTCATTCATCAAACGTCCACAGTAGATTTCTTGTTAATTTTACAAGACATTCTTCTAAAATTAACATTTCTTGTATCAAAATAATGTTTTTAAGGTAAAATCACCAAGAATCATGTCCTTTTGTGGACAAGAAATGTCGGTACCTATTTTACTGGGAATTTCGTTACCGTAGTGATCATCGTAGAAAGAGCTTGATTAAAATTTATAACAATTTGTAATTTGACGTCCATTCATCGTCTGGTCTACTTAAATCAAGAGGTGGGAGGGTAGCCGAAGGGGCGGTAAAGTCTGCATCCACGTAGATAATGGAAGTAACCATCTAGCTCCGAGGACCCTGGAGAGAGACCGTCGGGAGAGAATCGAAGGCAGCAGCAGCAGCAGCAGCACTCCATTAGGTCGCGGGAGTATAATCTCTCCCCCGGGGCGTATGCGAGGCTGACTGCTGCGGCCCGTAGCTCGCAGAAGCGGACCCGGCAGAAGTAGCTGAAGCAGCGATGGGACGGGAAGGAGAGACGATCATCCCGGCGAGCAGAGGAACCGTGCGAGAGAGAGAGAGATTATTATTACGAGCTTATAAACGAGCCACTTCTTCAATTCTGTGCGGTAGCTTCCTCGCCGCCTTCGCCCGATTGCGCCCTTCAGACGCGCTCGGGAATTGCTAGACGGCAGCCGAGAGACCGGTAGCTCTCATCTATTATCCGCTCGACGCCACTCTCCTACTTGCCTTGTGAGCTTCTCGTTAGCGAAATATCGCGAGGGATTTTCACAGCACGCCACAAGATTCTTCCGCAAATTTCATAAATTGGTCGCAATTTTTGATAATTCGATGTTTATAGTGATTTCATTTTTTTTTTTTTTTTTTTATAATTTTACGTCTTTAATAATTCAATAATTTGATATTTGTACTATATAATATATTTATATATACATATGGTATATTTATTAGATATTTTATACGCTCGCTGACGAGAATTGGCAAGTAGGCACGAATCGAGAATAGAAACTCTCGAGATCATAGGAAAACCTCGCCCGGATTTACTGTCGACGCGCGAAAATTCTTGCGCAATACGTAAGTGTCAAGTTTTATAAAGACTGCCGTCAAGCGTTGGCAAAGTGTCGCGGGTATATACCGTTAAACGTCCAACAAACAAGCAAATATCGTCGAGACTGTTCTCGGCATACCGCAACTTTGTTTCCATGCCGACGAATGGTTTTAGACAGCATTGACGGAACCGAAAAGGGAACGCACTCGTTCGATCGAAAGATTTCTGAAATAAACGTTTCATTATTTTCTACTAGCTTGACTATTAATTTAAACGTAAAATAAAGAAGTTAGTAGATGAGTCGAGTGGCCAAAGAGTGCGACATAAGGATTTTCATTCATGGTCGATAACGGCAGTGCGGGTATTTTAAACGAATGCTAAACTACAAATAATGTACACGTATACAATCTGTAGTTATAAAAGAGAAATACGTATATGGAGGGAGCTGCGTAAAAACGCACACGAGTATACACGAATTAAAGACACTATATATATATATGAAATATTTAATCATTTAAAAAAAGTTATATCGAATAAAAATGTCGTCTGGCAAAGTCTTTCAACGGTATTCCCACTGTGGTAAAAAGAGGTAAAAAAAGGCTCGAGGTAAAAAAAATCTCATCTACGGAAAACCCTCGGGACGAAAAAACGTTTGAAATAAAAGAGTAGTAATTGAGAAAAGCGTGAAACAGGAGCTCGCGAAGTGTAGAAACGTTTGAGGCCGAGGGATCGAGATGATAAAAAAAAGGCCAAAATATTCATAGTTCAAGTCGAAAGTCGATGAAAAAAAAATGTCTGTGCAAAATTGATCGTTATCAATGGAAAAAAAAAAAAAGATAGCGCACGGCATCGGCTTTCTTCCAGTCTTTCTGACGGCCGCAGCGAAACATGTGCGAATTTAACGAACATTGCCTTGTTTGCAAAGTCATTCGGAGAGAGTGCGACATCGTTGCAATGTGTTGCACCGAACCGACAATTTTCCGCATCGAGGACATCGATGAGCGAACCGAGAAGGCACCGGGTCTCGTCGACGACACACTGGCCTGTGCGTCCACCCAATTCTGCGGTTTCTCGGTCCCCAAAGCCGCAGGATTCGGTAGCCCGTGCGCGCACCTTGCCACCGAAAAATCGTCTCTTACACGGCGACGGAGAGATCGACACAACACGTCCATGAGACATCCTCATTCGTCACCTGACTTCCCCTTATATCCAATTTCGCCAAATAAACCAAAAACAATGAAGAAGAAAGACAACTTTAAAAAATGCCCGATTATCGACATAACTACATCAAATTTCGTCGAATGAGTCAAAAGCGACGAGGAAAACATTAAATAAAGAAATCGCGAACCACCGAAATAACTACTTAAAATTTCGTTGGATGAGTCAAAAGCGATGAAGAAAGCGTAAAATAATAAAATTTAAAAAAAAAATCAAATCGGAAACATCGACATAAATTATTCGAGAGATTAAGGCAGATTTACGGGAGTCTCTACAGCTGTCTGGACGTTAAAGACACGATTATCACTTTCCATTTATTCCGTCGAGAGGGCCGAAGAAGAATCGCGATTTTTGTGGCTTGGAGAAACTATCATGTTCGAGGGGTTCAGTGAGGTAGAAAATAATGCAGTTTTTTTTTTCAATACCTGCGAGCGCTATAGTGCTCTACCAGGCATTCTTATTCGGCGGGTCGCAGGTACCTGCAAGGTTTTTCCAAAAAAAAGACCTGGAAAGAAAAAAGAGTGTGCGCGTATATGTAAAATGAATGAAGTGGAATGACAAAGAAGCGAGAGATGAAGCAAGAGCGAGAGGAAAAGCAAAGAAGAGGCCCAGGGACAGCTGCCGCTCGCCTCGCGGCGACGACCGGCCACGCCGTAAACATCTGGCGGTATCCGATACTTATTGCCACGCGCCACTTCTCCTACCATGCAAACTCTCTCGTCGAGACGCTCTTACAGTCTCCTCGAGTCTCCCGTCTTCTCCGCGGACTTCGGATATACTTGCGGGTCGCTCGCCAACTCTCGATAGAAGCCTGATCCTCCGTCCTCAAAATTTCTGTACCTCGCGAGATCCGGTTTCACTTTTTTTTTTTCTATCATTCTTTTTTTACTTTAATACATTTTCTCGTCCCGAGGCTTTTCCGTAGATGCAATTTTTCTGATCCCAAGAAAAGACAGTATGAATGCCGTTCGAAGACTTTGCCAGACCATATTTTTATGCGATACAGTCTTCAAGAAAAAAAATGTATTAGATATTTAATTATCATTTTTTATATATATTTTTATATCTTCATTGGATGTAAGTTTAAAATTTTTTCAAAATGGCAACATTTTCAGATATTCGACGTGTCGCTGGGGATTTTTTTTTTTTCATCAAATTTAGTTCCAGCCGGTGTTGAAGAATAGTGTTTAGTTTTTTTATTTGACAAAAAGTGCTGGATATATTTTTTTTTTTCATTTGCTTTTAATTAATGAGTTTATGAATGATTTGTTGACTGTTGGCGATATTTTAATGAATGTATTTTATTTTGGGAGAGGTTCGGTGAATATACTTTGCTCTCACACACTTCTGTCGTATATTGTCACGGTCACTTATTTATTTTCGGCCCAAATGTCGCTAATCCGCACATGCCAGGAAAGGGTCAAAAACAAATATGAAGAAAAAAAAATTATCCGTCCAATTAGGCATTCGGACTCGAGCCCCGTTCCGAAGTCGACATAAAAAAAAAAAATTGCCGAACTTTCTAATGCGATATCTGACCGGGAACCCTCGCTCATGTTTTCGGGCAACGACTTTATGCGATTTTATCGCCAAACCCTATCCTCCCGCCGCTCTCATCCGGAACCATCATCGGTAACTCGAGCGATGCGCGCACCCGAAAACACCGTACTGCGGACGATATATTACAGTATACGCTGTACGGGCGGTTCCGTGCCAAATTTACTTCACGGATTCGTTAGATGATCTCTTGTCCCGTTTCAAATATAAACACCACTCAATTAACATTATTTAAAATGAACACTTTTTTGCAAAATATTATCTTTCATGATTAGTAAAAAAAAAAAAAAAACAGATCACATAAGTCGAAAAAAAAATCTAAGAACAATCCCGGCTAAGAAATGAACATTTTTAACCAACAGCTCAGAGTGGTCCAACTTTAATCTAATTGCTTCAACAAAGACGATTTAACCTACCATTCACAACATTTAATTTAATGTTTTTTTTCGGATTTTCAAATTCGATTTTAAACTCAGCGAAAGAGTCTAAAAAAAATGAATCCGAGCGAATTGGCGCGAAAGCTCCCATGCGCGCCCTTCCGCACAGCGTTCGTCTGGCTCCTTCCTCGTCCGGGTGTCTCTTACCGGACGACGTCGCCACCGAAGCGAAATTTTATTATAAATTCATAATGGCCAAGTAGCCGGCCTTTTGGCCGATTAGCTCGGGCTCGGCGTAATTCCGTCGGAGATACAGTTTTTGAGGTACAAGCGTGAGACCACCGTACAATTATTCGGGCCCGGGCGCGCTCGCGAATCGCGCATGCGCGGAGAGCACCCGTGTCGATTATCCATTCGTTAAATTCACGTATCTCTCGCGTTCATCGCCGGGGAACGGAAGGTGTTCGAACGCCCACTGTACAGTCAAATTGAGTCCGGTGGAACCGGCAATCGTAACACACACACACACACACACACATATATATATATATATAGCTATATGTAAAGAAAGTGAAGTATACAGTAAACTGCTGCCGGTACAACTTGGCCGGTATGGTAATGCACATTAACCGAAGAGCATACATGTATTTCGGTTACAATTTGCTTCCGAGTTAAAAAGGAAAAAAAAAATCGAGGAGAGAGCACGAAAGAAGCAGAAGATTCTTATTCTTCGGTTTCTCGGTGTAGCCGTGCCGTTCACGCACGCATTGGGAGGAGAGTCACGCGTCACGCCTCGCCGCCTTATGGTCGGTTAATGTTTCTATACATACATACATATATACATAAAACATATATATATATATATATATATATATATATATATATATATATATATATATATATATATATAATGCTATGTAGTGTGATATATAGTGAGTTCGTGCGCCGGATTAAAACAAAAAAAAGGTAATGAAAAAAGCCTGCGGCTGAGAAGAGCTCCGGGGAGGAGGAAGAGAATTCACCGATACGAATGAGAGCTTCCTGCCTCGTGGATTCCGATAGAGCTGCACCGAAAAAAAATCTACCAAAGCACAAAATGTGCGAAAATTAATCAAACTTTTTTTAGAGTTAAAGTGATGTGAAATACCGCCGCTTGTGATGAAAACTGTACTGCTGTTTTGAGACCGCAGTCCGCAGAGGAAAAAGAGAATTGTCTTTTCTCAAACTTTTCGCCGAGCGCAAACGACGATACCGTCTTTTAACATGATTGCGACGAAATTCTCCAGTTGGAATTCCCTGACTCTTCCCGATTTACCAAAGCTAACATTTCATTCAACTAAACTCAATTGAGACTACGAAAATCTTCGATTTTCCGTTCTCGTGGCCCAATTTGGTGATTTTTTTTTCTTCTTTTTTTCGATAATCATTAGAAAGCGGCAGCGCGTCTCCGCAGACGCTCGAGAATTCGGCTCTAAGCGTTGCAATACTCGGTAGAGCAGAACTAGTGAGGCCCATAAGACCAGAACGTCGGGAGCAGCGATCCGAGAGTTAATAAGAGTCTACACGAGGGTACACGAGAATTCGAGGGGAGAGAGAAGAAAATAAAAGAAGACAGTTTGCGCGGTTCGGCAAGAATTCGGCTTTCCTGTCCGCGTGCGCGTTCCAAAAATCCAATTAAAACAAAAACAGACCAAAAATATTCCTCTCGCGAAGAAAACTAAGACTTCACGTCCGAATTTCTTGTTCTTCATTTCGTGCAATGTAAAATGAGCGTACTTTTTAGGATTTCGATTAGATTCCCAAAAAAATATACCGTCCAATTTCGGTGTTTTCACTTTTCCAGCACAACAAAGAAAAATAATCTAACAAAAAATCCCTCTTGGACAGAAAACGAAGAATTGTTAACCGAATATCTCAGCATTGATTTTCTACGGTGCAAAATGAGCCTACTTGTTCGTATTTCGGTCAAATGGCCAAAAAATTACAATCCAATGACGGGGTTTTCACATTTCAACCGAACCGCCTTTCCACTGCCAACAATAATAATTCGAATTAAGAGCCACGGCGACCGGACTGTCGAAAGGGTCGTTATCGAGGATCTCGCGACGTCAAGCATATGCTCCTCGGCCCGGTCTCCTCCCAACCCTTTCCACGATCGTTCCACTGGATTTTCCAAGTCTACCCGCCCCATCCGACAGACGTTGGAAATGCCGTTGTCCGTTCTGATCTCCCTTTTCATTCGTTCCCGAAATATCTGTCGTCGCGTATACTGCACAATGCGAGTTCCACGGAAAAAAAAATAAATAAACGTAATAAGAAAAAAAAAATAAAAAATAAAAAATAAAACACAGCGATTGTATGTTTTTTTTTTTTTTCTTCCCATCGGTACATAATAAAACGTATAGAGGAAGCGTACGGAAGACAGACCCGTGCGTGCATCTCCGACGGAACAATAAAAAAAAAAAAGGCTCGATGAATAAAAGGAATCAAGAGGTGAAGGGTTCAAAGCTGTCGGACGTAAGATCCGAAGACGCTTAGGCGAGCCTCGACAAAGAAAAGAGAGGAAAAAAAAAAAAAAAATAGTTCGAGAAACGAAAGCATCGCTGCAGTTGTATAAGCGCCGTACGAAACCGTGGGTATACCGAGCGGGCTATAAAATGATCGCGGAGGTTTTTCCTCCCGCCTTGCCTAACGGACTTTGCCCGACGGGAACAAGAGGAGGATCCATCGAAAGTAAAAGGAATTCCCAGTGCGCTATCTCTTATTTTTTTTTTTTGGCCTTCGTGTACAGTAGAACTCCGATCAATGGGGGCGCTCTGAACCGAAGAACCAACACCTAGTCGCATTTCTTTGAAGACTATAATATTCGAAAAAAAAAAAAAAACTGTTAAGAACGAATTATTAAGCATGAATGTTCGTTAAATGTTTTCAGAATGTTCAGATCAAAATTAAAGGCATATTTTTTTTGTTTAATGGCGTTTTCACAAACGGTCAATTATAGTTTCGCTGGGCATTAAAGTGTCACTTGATGTTGACCGTGCACTAAAAAAACAAACCTTAATTTTATTTTGTCACGCATCGCGTTAGTTACTGTTACTTTTTCCAATAATAACTCACTTTCGTTTGTTTTGGTTTTTAACCCTTTAAAAGTCACACTGCCCGAAGTCCGAAATAAGTGCGATTAATAAAGCGTTAATCCTTAGTTGTGTACCGAAGATTTGTTAATGTTAATGCAAAAAGACACTCGAAGGCGCACGGTTAATCCGCCACCTGAATAAATCGATCTCGGTTAATCGGCCTTATACTGTACATGCGTTTCGAAGGAGGAAGTAACTCAATGGGCCGATTGGCATTGTCTCGCTCGAGAGTTTCTCTTCCTCCGTTTGCTTCTGTTGTGAGGTGGTACCCATCCGTCTGTCTCCTACATCGTTTTTCGTTGCACGGTATATCTCTCTGTATCGCGTCTATTGACGATCGTTGTGGTAGTGGTGAAGAAAATAGATGTTAAAGAGGTTTTCGTAGTGGAGAGTAGAGAGAAAACCGTTTAACGGTGCGAGGGATGGCTCGTCCCTGGTGGGCCGGTATACGCGCGATCCGCTCACGAGGGTCAGGTGCCGTAACAGATGGCCGCGGTCAGATCGAGGTCGTGTGCCCAGCCAACGTCGAGCAGGGACGTTTTGTTATGACGATTATTTACGCAAACGTGGAAGCTACGTTCAGACTCTTCGTGAATTGTGGTTCCTTGCGGATCCACTTGTCGACGCGAAATATCGCCGTCGGTGACGTAAACTGTAATGAACTTTTTTTTTTTTAATCATGCTTTTTTCTCTTAAATCAGCAACGTTGAAAGAAGTTGGAAAATTGCATGTCAAGTCGGCTTAAGGCTCGTGAAGGTATCTTCAGAATCGATCGATTAAAACAATCGTCTCTTGTAAATCTCGCAAGATCCGCTTCTCAACGCGACGTGAAATACCGCTGTTAGTAATGTAAACTGTAATAAACTCCGTTGTTTTAAATGTCGCTCATTGGAAAGGAGCCTTACGGCTCGTGGAAAATCGAAAGGATATTCGTGTTGGATCAATTAGAGAAGAAAAATACGAAAACAAACAAAATTACGTAATTTACACTTAGACGATGTCTCTTATAAATGTTACAACTGTGCATAATTACACTATCGACATTCCCGAAATTTTCCAAACCATTTCTCAATTTGTATTGTCGACTCAACTAAGGTGCTTTCAATTTCGGCTTTTCCGTTATTATAACATGAGCGCGCATGCGCACGTCCGTTTTTTTTCTACGAATTCTCTCCACAAAACGACCGAGCTCACGCACGGCAAGGTTACAATAACGGAAAACTTCTGGTCCGGGATTCTTAGAAGTTTCGAGAAGATCTCTCTCTCTCTCTCTCTCTCTCTCTCGATGAACGAAGGTCGAGCAAGGTCAGGCGTGAAGATATTCGGGCTTACTGTGCGCGGGGGAATCACGTGTACGACCGGGAGTCGCACAGAGAGTAGCGATCGCAGAGCGTATTCTGGTTAACGACGCCGAATCGTTGTCCTTGAGGCGGTTGCGCTTCGCGAGCCCCGGCAGTCCTCCCTTGCGGAGGTAGCGCGAGCGGAGGGTCTCGGGAGTCCGGTCGTGCACAGTAGACGGGCACAAGCCGAGTTAGAGGCAAACAGGCACCGAGACGGTAGATACGCGTAAGGAAGCGTAACGCCGCCGCCGCCGCCGACGCCGCTGCCCTCGTAGCCGCGTAGAGCCGAGCCTCTGACTCGCGACTTCCGGTCAACGCAGGAAGCACGCTCGGTGCCCCGCCGCTGCCGCCGTCGCCGAAGACGCTAGATCGTACGTCGACGAGAATTCCCTTCCAGCTACGCTCACGACGGTATTACAAATCTATGGCATCGTCACGAGAATCATGTTAATCCTTTGAAACATAACAATTTACGACCTTCACAGTTTTCTTCGCACAGCACTTTCAACATTCAACGTTCAAGTTCAAAGATAAAGCAGAGGCTAAGATATAAACTTGCTGTCAAAGTCAAAGTCAAAGTTAATAAATTCGAAATTAAAAAATGAAGTGAGATTTCGACCGCAAATTATGATCATGAAATAAAAATTTGATGTCACACTAAAATTTGAAGTCACATTTGAAACTTGAAGTTACATTTGAAACTTGAAGTTACATTTGAAACTTGAAGTTACATTTGAAACTTGAAGTTACATTTGAAACTTGAAGTTACATTTGAAACTTGAAGTTATATTTGAAACTTGAAGTTACATTTGAAGCTTTAAGTTACATTTGAAGCTTGAAGTTACATTTGAAGCTTGAAGTTACATTTGAAGCTTGAAGTTACATTTGAAACTTGAAGTTACATTTGAAACTTGATGTAAAAGTATGACGTTACACGTTGAAGTTACGATCTGGGGTCAAAGTACGCCGAGTGCGCGATTAATAAATGGGGTAGACCGTTGTGTATTTTCAAAGAAAGCGTCACGGCGAGGTGAATCCGTCAAGTATATATCCATTAAGGCACGGACAGAGTTGCGGATATGTGTAAAGGAGTTTGCCGACCTCTCCGATGCTCGCTCTCATTTAGTTATTCATTAGGCACGTGCGCGGCACGGCGGACGTGCTAATTATTTATTTCTCTTGGGGTTACTCTGTACGCACTTGCTGTCTCTCGTTACCCGGTCTTCGCCCCTCGCACCAGGTCATATCCCGACGATCGACAAGCGAGCCGCTACAATTTATGATATCTTGACGCGACGTGAGTGACACGCTATTCGTTAGTCGGCACGCTCTCGACGCACGAACATTTTTCGATCAATCTACCGAACGAAAAAATGTTCTCAATCGCCAACCGACTTTCTGCAAATCAAGACCCATTTTTGTGCTATCGATTCAAAAATTAACGTCAATTTTTTTTTTTTTTCTTTTCGTTAAAATGTAAGACAAATTATAATAAATAAATTAAAAAAAAAATGTTTAAATGTAATAAATCATTGAAGAATAATTTGAATAAATTTTTTGATCATTCTATTTTGTATTCTTTGTACTCCGTGCACGATATACTGAAGCCTCGATATCTTCCGGAATGAAGACATAGAATTCTTCGGCGAATACGTAATTACGTGGATATTTGCGACATCGATGGGTACGTTATATGTAAGAATCCAGGTGATAACTCCGTCGAGCATGCAACGGCTATTAATACTCGGCGAATTACGCACGATCGACTTCGAACTTTGTATTATGCCGAAAGTCGCTTTAACTCGAGTTGCACTGCCGGTGGCCGAGACGCGAGTTTTGCTCGGGCACGCTTTATAAACTCTTTGGTACTCTGTAATCAATCCTTGTCTTCGATGTTCGCGCGTTTCACCGCGTGTGTTAAAGCCTACCGTGCTGTGTACTTCGCGAAGTAGTTACAACGCCCGAGATTAAAAAAAAAAATGAAGGTGCAAGTTAAAAAAAAAAAAAAAAAGAAACATCGGTGAGAGGATCTCGTGATATTAACGGGGCGAAATTGTTGCCGCGAGTTACATCTCCCAGGAGAAAAAAAAAAAAAACGAAGGATGCGTCCGATAAAAAAGAGAGAAAAAAAACAGCAACGAGGAAACTCGCGATATTAACGGGGCGAAATTTTTGCCAGGCGTCATTACACGCGTCATTACCGAAGTTATCTGTACGGATCATTTGCAGTGAAATGCTCAGTTAGTAATTCACTGACGCCACCTTTAATGGCATCGATCAAACGAATTCCTTTGAAACGGCATAAACCCTTTCTCCGCGAAATTTATTTCGTGGCGAACGGGGAAAAATACGTCTTGTATACGTCCCGAAAACTTTTCTATAAAAATTCTAAGAACAACAAATGATTTGACCCGAAGTGAAACTCACGCAAAAAGAAAAAAAACACGATAACACTATTTGCCTGCAATCGATGAACCACTCGCATTAGCGGACTCGTGTGAATTTTTACGCATTTATTTCGCCACACTTTATTATTAAGTTGGACTGTCCGAAGGCCAAGGCTTGATTCGTCGGAAACGATTTAGAGGGGGGGAAAAAAAAACAATATTTCAGTATCCATTTTTTTTCATAACTTTTTGTTGAAGGTTTTACGGGCCCATCAAATTCGTTAAACGACAATTGAGAAAACCGGGCGAGAGTCGTTATCCAGCTGACAGAGTCATGGAGACTTGTTTGGGTGGAGCGGCCATGCCCGGTCCGAGGAAGCGTTAATGCCGCTAAAGATTCGAGCGTTCGCAAGAAACGAGATAGTGGGACAGTGGCTCGCGCGATTGCCAACTCCGAGAGGGAAAGAGGGGAGGGGGACGATGTGGCCGTTTCGCAGAGCACGAGCGAGGCAGGTGCACCAGATACATGTTTGATCGTTCGAGCTTCGCACTAATATGGCCGAGGGGATCGCCTTCCGTGTACGGCGCGACCAACTTCGCTTGACATGACATTGACAACGTTTTCGTCCATGGACAAATGAACGTGTCCAGTATTGCGCTTATTTGCTCAATCGATATTTACACGACTTACCACTTACACAGACAGCTCGCATGACCCGCCGGCACTCGGCGGAGCCAAAATTTTTCGGTCGATATCTCCGTTAAATCGAAGTTCAATGCATATAGGGTTAATTGGTCGAATGGAAGTTTAATCCCTATACGGATAATTGGTGCTTCGGAAGAAATTGTTTCCGTGTAATACGGGCCGATAGCGATCGGCAAACTTCAACCGGTTCGACCCTCGTTCTTCAATAATAAATATGCCAGAGTCAAGGTCCCGTGCATTTTCAAGGCCCTTTTGCAAAGCGAATTCGACGTTTGTATAATCGAAGAAACGACCAAGTCCGTGATCGCAGTGAAGCGCATAACTCCCGGCTTTTACCCGGAGGGCTGTCGGGAGTTAAAAAATTGACCGAAGCGTTAATGCAATTTAATGCATCTCGTACAGGGCTGATTGGTTCGGTCCAATATAAATTATTTCCGTGTAATATGGTCAGGAGGCGGTGCGCAAACTTCAACCGCGGTTCGACCTTCATTCTTCAATAATCAGTTCGACCGAATTAACGGACTCAACTTTCGTATAACGCCAAATTACGAAAGCCATTTATCCACGATGTATCCAATAACTTTATTAGTTAAGATAAATTACTCGATCTTGATTGAACCATTTTTACAGGACGTTGTTTGTAAACAAGTCGATTTGTGTAAAAAAAAAAAATCACTAAAAAAAATAGAATAAAAAAAAAAACCACCGGTGTGTTCTTACATGCAGTTCCGCTCTGTTCGACAAAATCTGGAAATACTCGAGATGTATCTGCATGTACACTGAATCGAAATAGGCGTTCTTATGTTTCAGTTCGTTTTCCGTTCAGGGTTTAGGTTTGAGACAAAACTGCTCTGATAAGCGTTCTTTTACTTATCACGACGCCCAAAATGTATCCCGCGGAAAGTATCGGATGTACAGTTGGCAATTAAAAAAAAAAACCGAGTGGGCTTTCACAAATAAAACAACGCATAGCTGAGCAGATATGCATTGAAGAACGCAGAACGTACAATGGCGAATGAAAACTCATCAAACATCCCCCCCCCCCCCCCTTCGACCCTCCTGGCAATTTCGTTCCCCCTCGGACTTCGAAACAAGAGGTTATGTTTAGCGGTCAGTATTAACTCTTACCTTAATTCCATCCTTTCTTCTATCCGCGTCCGAGGCGTGACCCTAATCGTGATTGGTCGACGATACGATGCGATATATGGGACTCGTTCGGCATCAATTTTCCTCCTCCGATCCTTGCACACTTTCGTTTATAGCTTCGCCCGTTGTGGCAGACAGAAGGCTAATTCCCCGTGCCACAATTAAGAATCGATCGCCCTCTGCTCTGACCATCGTCCGTCCGACGTGTTCTTCGCCCGAGGGGGGTTACGTCGATCGCCCACCGAATAACACGGGCGTCTGCGCTAGAGCTGTTCTGTTCCAGCGGGGCGATCGGACCGTCTGTCGCGAACTAATTGGGAGTTTTGTTTCGACCCTTGCCCCATCGCAACTTCACACTTCTTTGTCTCTCCTTCTCAACGGACGTCCACAACCGCGCACTGCTTCTACAACTACTCGTCGATGTGTTTTGGCGACTAGAAACGTCCAGTTTGACAATGATTTTCGACCAATTAATAACTGTTGGAATCTCGGGATGTTCTTAATCGTACGAGCATTGATAGCTCTACCTTCCTCTTGTTCTTCTCAATTTGGCAGAATCCACTAATAGCGAGGACCCGAGATACCCTTCACCTTACTGCTTCAACAACCGAACACTGCAAACACGCACTGCTTCTAGAAAACCTTGCACGGCTTCTACAAAACCTCGCATTGCTTCTACAAAACCTCACGCTGCTTGAACAAACGTGCGTTGCTTCGGCAAAACCGTGCACCGATTCCACAACCGAACACTGCTTCTACGACTTTGACGGATACCCCCCGAGGACTAAACAATCGCCGTCTGTAGTACCAACCCGGCAAAAATAAAAATTGTTGTGTATCGCGTTCCAAAAACGATCGAGAGACGGCGCGCAGCTGCCATCTTACTTTCGACGTAAACGAATAACTTGTGCCGAAACGAGTCGATTATCGTTTCACCGAATATCTCGTCGAGTTTCTTATTTTACTTTCAAAATTTTGTTGCCGATTACTCACTCGCAGTTGTGCGCTTCGGAGAGACAAGTCTTCTCTTTTTTTTTTTTCACAATTTATTTTCATCAACTTCGTTTGGAATGAGTAGTTTTCGGGCGATCAATTAATTGAGGACAGATCTGGGCGGCGGAAGATCGCATCGACGCGATACGATAATGAGATGATCGGGAGACGGGGAGAAAGGGTGCGCGCAGGCGCAACGTAAGAACGACGGGTTGTCGACCGTCTTTCGGTCGATTCTCTTTCACTGCATGCGTACTATATGTCGTATATCGTCGATCGAAGTTGGTTTCTCTTTAAATGCGACGAGGACGTCGGGAGCGGGCCTAGTACTATATCCAGGAGAGTTCATCGCGCGTCGTCTCGTATGTGTATTAACCGTCCGAGGAAACGCCAAGCGGAAAGTCCGGTTGGCGCACGAACCACCGCACGCACCGCGCAATTAACATCGTCGCGTACGTGCGCGCACGATACGCGTATCGATCGGTGAAATTAAGTACGCCGGATGATCGAAAAAATTAAATATAAATCGCGCAACTAAAAATTTTACACAAGAATCGAAATGAAGCACTCGGCACATAACTTCTTCACATAATGATCATAACGTTAAATTACAAACGTTATCGCTTTATCCGTCCGCCAGAGGGCGCGATGTCCGCCACCGATGCGCCGAATTTAATTGGATTGGATAATTACGTGGCGCAGGCGCGATTACGACAAGTGACGGAAATATGATTTTCCTCGCGCTCGCTTTTAGGTTAACACGTGCCTTCGTTAAGCCCCGAGCCTCTCGGGGCTGTGCACGTTCGACGTGCGTTTTTTCTTATAAGCCCCCGTGCATGTCGTTCGCTAATTGAGCCTCGGAGAGCGCGGGTGCAATTTCGCTTCGAGATTATCCTCTCGGCATCGGCTCGCCGACTCCATGGACTTAAAATACCGAAGAACGGCAGCTGTAGGTGGTCAACTCGTTCACATAATTTAGGACGGGCGAGTGTGCCGCGCGCGCGAGCATCTCTCGCCCCTCGAACCCTTTCCTCGCGATATAACACACACACACATGGACACTGCTCCTGTCCGTAATTCGTGCGGTCCTTGCACGCGCCATGCGCACTGACCGTTACACAGCTATTGGCCGACTATCTATGGCAACCGACCGTTACAGCGATTGGCTGTAACTTTGTGCAAAATTTAGCATTCAATAAAAGCGAGAAAGGCGAAAAAAATTGTTCACATTTAATTTACGATTTTGCGTAAAGTGAGCAAAATTAAAAAAAAAAAAAAAAAAACAATGCGTCGATATTATTTACACGATATTAGGCTGAAAGTGCACCTTTCGCGGTTCCGAACATATTTTTTTTTTTGTAAAGCTCATTCAATGTTTTACGAATGGCGGCCATTTTGTTCGTACAGAGATTTTCTACCAATCACCGACTAGATTTTGACCGTTAACCCTTAGACTTCGTGAATATCGCAAATATCTCGGTAACTGTGCACTTTTCGGAAAAAAAGTTAAAACACTTATTTGCAGTGAATTGATCAAACTTCAAGCTCGCGCAGTCAGATCTCAAAAAAAAAACCTTTCTTACCCGTCCACAAAACATGCTTAAAGTTGACATCACGCGTAAAATGTTGAGGTCAAAATGATCCCCCAATGCACACTAAGCTTTATTTCTTTTGTTATTCGTTACTTTTTTGTTTTACCAATGGCACAAAACCGGCTCGGGCTCAAAAAATCTCCATAAACTCTGTCTATCTCTCTCGATGCAGGTGTAAAGAATTTTATTTTAATTTTTGTTTAATTCTCGATATAGTTGTATATATATATATATATATAAAATTTTAAAAATGAACCTCGTCCCCTTGAGTGGCCGATAAATGTCATTGCCGCGCGGGGAACCTGCACCGTAAGGCCTCGGCGCAGTTCAATGCATCTCGATGGTACAGACGACGAGAAGCTTCGGAGAGCAGGTGCATCGGGGCAAGGACTCTCTCGTTCGATGGCTCGATCACGGCGTCGTCTCTCCTCCGGTTGGCTCGAGGCTACGCCGGGCCACCTCGTTTCCACAGCGGCAGCAGGACCGCGCGAACGTCACAGTCGCACATCTCTCGTTGCATCAAAAATGCGTCGAGAGGCAAAATACACCGGCGGTTCTCGTCGAGGTTAGGTGTCCGTGGCGACTCGGTCGCCCTGGACACTTCCATCGTCGGTCCCTTCGCCTTGTCCTCTTGTTTATTATTTTTTTTATTCTTATTTTCCGTAGCAAGTATTTTGTTTGTAACGATGTTCGGCGTCGACCTTCGCCGAGTGGAGATCGATCGTATATGCGGGCTTTTCATTAGCCTCGAGTGAATAATATGTCATCGACTGATGATGTCTCCAATGCAGATTGGAATGTCCGCGTCTGCGGCCTCGAAATTGATGTGGCAAATATTTCACGAATACAGTAGAACCTCGCTTGTCCGACATTCGATCAATCGAGCCCTCAGCGTTAATCGAAGTGCAGGCTCGGATAATACTGAAAAGGCACGGCGCAGTCCTTCTTCAATTTTAAAGTCGCATTAACATCGGAGGTTATCAGCGACTGTTCAGGTACATTGAGTTATACATATTCTTCTGCGATAGTACACGGGGAGCAGTTCTGTTGTGTTATCTGAGATTCCACTTACCGCACGTACGCTCTCCTCACATTGCCTCGGATAGACGGGGTTTTATTGTAAAACGACCGAGAAAATTACAAGAATTACAGGGCACCTTTTGTTGGATTCGAAGTGAAAAATGATCGGCGCCTGCGTCGGTCCGTATACGAACCCGTTCAACTCACCTAACCTACGAACGGATCGTTTCGCGGCAGACGAGTCCATTACGATTGATTGTCCGAGGCCGAAAAACAGCGGTTCGATAAACTCGTTATAGCCGCGGTGCTTGCGAGGCATCGGACCTAAAGTTTCGTCGAAAAGGCCGGCTGTTTGCTCTCCGAAGTTATCCGATGAAATAGGCGCGATCACCGATGGCGTGACCAACTGGCGGAACGATCGCCGACTGCCCTGCAGGGGTCCCCTAACGGGAGGTCCCGACTACGCCCGAAACGGCGTGAAATCATCGTCGAACTCTTTATTCCCTTCTTTTGTTCCGCACTCCTCCCTTTGCTCCTCTTATTATTATATTATCTTCTCCTCGGTTAAACCCAAGAAGTTCGAAGTGCAGAAGGCGTGGACGAAGCGCGCCGAGGCTGTTGTTCCAGCTCGGGGATCAGATCGAATCCAATCACGCGGATGACGACGCTGCGTCGAGCGGGACAGCTGACAACGCGTGCTCTTCACCCCTCCCTCCCGGAGTCTCGATTTACCTCGATATCTGGCGATACACACTTCGCTGCGTTTCGACGATCCGTCCGCATCTTCCCTGCTCGATGCGTCGTGAGCTACTGCACGAAGCTTTAAGGTGAACGTACCAATGGCTGGACACACGTCCAAGCTATCCGACAAGTAGCCCGGAGACTTTAATTCATTATTAATATAATGGTTAACAAACAGCAGTTGCTGTTAAAGTAGTATCTGGAATTGGTAATTGAAATGCACGCAAATTGATATGCATGCAAAAGATAAGCGTAGACTATGCGTAAACAATAATTCTACTGTTACGTTTGCTTGAACGATAGTCGATTTTTGTGTCCGAACAGTGGTACGCCGAATCGAGGAATACTCTCAGAAATGTATGAGAAACGGCGCCATCTCGTGGCCATGTTATACACCTCCGAATCTATTTGTTATTACTTACCGCAGGTTTTGGGCATCATCGCTCGGTTGATGAAATAATTAGATGAAGCTTCCGTACGGACATTCGACGATAACAGAAGCACGAGCCCTAGCGCACCCGGACGTTATCGAAGTGCTTCGATGTTGTTAGAGATAATATTGGGATAAAAAACGAGCGAGGATTGAGAGGCTAGGCGAACAGAGATCCAAAAAAAAAAGCCTGAAGAGGGTTCGAGCGCCTCGAGGGCCACGGAACTAGACTGTCTGGCGCAACTGGCAGGATTATAGAACAACTGCCGGTAGAAAGGTTGGCTGGAAAAGCTTTGTTGTTTTTGGCCCCGCGGGCGGCAATGCGATATTTTATTCGAACAATCGATCCTGACGGTCATTCCTGGGTCTCGTTCGTATTTCGCCTCGAAGAGCACGGTTTTTAAATCCCCGTTTCATCGAACAATCAACGAATATTTCGCCTCCGTACAATATCTCTTTATTACTAATAAATAACCATAATCTTTTACAAATTCGTGTCGGTACATTTTTTTTTTTCGTTCGCTGTATCGCCACCCACTATCGATCACCGCTTCTCTCTCCTTTTTTTTTTATAATAAAAAATAGAGTTCCTAGATCACTGTCTCAGCGCGTCGCTCATTCGTATACGCATCGAATAAAACGGAGCTATCATCTGGCACCGAATTGCGTCAAATTAATTACAAACTAACGAAAGAACGAGAAAAAAAATCATCTCTTTTTTTTCGAACGATTCCTGTGTGCCGTCGGAAAAGTCCGTGTTCCGTGGGAATGCGAGGAGCTCGGATTCGCCCTGTACCGGGCGTTTAGCCACGAATCGCGACCCGAGAAAGATCATTGATGATTCACAAATTTAATTTTTTTTCTTTTCAGCCCTCCATCCGCACGGAAATACATATATATGTATACACATATATATACATTCGTTTGCTCGGAGCAGCGTTATCGGTTTTGACCCGTTGCTCTAGTGAGCCTTGGGATTTCTGGGACGATCGTCCCGCGCAGGCACCTGCTGTTGCTGCTGCTGCTGCTGAGTATAAAAACCGAAAGGCCTCGACTCACCCCCAGCCGGAAAAGTTTGCGACGACGAGCCGGCCGTTGACGACGAGGCGACGCCGAGCGGCGACGGTGGCGGAAGATTCGGGGTCTTCGACGACGAGGATTTTCCGTGCGAACCGGCCGCTTGGTGAGATCGCAGAGGAACCGGAAGTGGCCGTTGAATCTTCTTCCCGTGATGATGGCTTCCGGGTGTCCTGTAGCCCTGGTTGCCGGGTCCCGCGGGACGGAGTCGAGGTCGGCCGGGTCCACGGCGAACCGAACTCTGTCCACCTCGGCCCGGTATCGGGCCCAGCGTTCCCATAGGGCCAAGAGGACCCACGGTGCTCGGTCCATCACCGTCCGCCGGACCGGAACTTCCCTGCAGAGCTGAAACAATCAAACAAATATTTTTGAGTACCAGTGGTCAGTCGACCGGAGAATAAGTTTCCATGAGCGCATGTTCCTATCCATTTTATAATTAATTGAATCTAACGTGATGTACTTCATTTATTAATTTGTAGTTATCGTTATTCATTTAATTTTGCGTTAGTTTAATGCGAAAGGAGGACTCATGTGATTACTTATTAATTCATATATAGCTATTGAGATGTTCTATTTCCTTTTATATTTCCTTTTATATGACACTGCGTAATCACCCATCAACCGAGCCGACCCGCTGTAAGGCAGCAGCTTTGAGCGGCGGGAGACAATCCAGATAAACGAAATAAAAACAAATATATTACAGATCGTAGGCTCTACTTCTTCCGGAAAAAAAACTGAAGGCAGTACGGATTCTCACGTAACTTTTTACGCATCGTTCGAGGCTGCAACGTTAGCATCGACGAGCGGTCTCCCGCACAGTCGTTGATCGCTCGGAAGACGGAGCTAACGAGAGGACAGCCAAGGGATGTATTTACAAGCCTCGCGAGCAAGAAGAAAAGGGGAGTGAAGTGGCTTGCCTACCACGGGGCCACTCCGGATCCGGCGGAAGCCCTGGAAGCCGCGTCACGCTCCGACTCCCTCTCTCGACACACACATATATACATATATATGTATATTTTTTGTTCTTCGTTTTTTTTTCGTGTAAACCACACGTCTGTTCTTTATCATAAACGTCGGGAGCTCCGAACGATCGATGGAACGTGCGGGACGAATTAAGCGAAAAAAGAGAAGAAAAAAACCCTCACTGAACCCAGCATCAAGACTGTTCTTCATCCTCGCTGCCGAATGAAATGGAGCACGTGGCGGGAGATGAAAACGCGAGGTTCGCGAAGGGGGAAAAAGAAACGCGATATTTCAATTTTTCGAACGGTTTTACACGCGTGGCCCGGCGAAAAACTGGCCGGTCCGCGAGAGGCTCGTAAATTTTTCACGGTAAAGTGAAACTACCAGAAATTATACCAGCTGCCCGGGCGGAGAGAGCGAGCGAGGAGGAAGAACTGTCCGGCGAAGAGGAGCGAGAGGGAGCCTTTCCCAATCGTCTTCGAGAATGCTCGAGATCGTCACGTCGCGACCGGCCGACGGTCGCGGAACACTGAGATCATACGGAAACGAAGGAGCACGCGATGATTTATCGGCTCATTATTTCCGCGGGAGCTCAATTCCAGTGGCTCACGGCGGCGTTTTTTTTTATTTGCAGTCGTCAATGCGGCTGCAGCGGAGATGGCCACCTCGTAAAATTTGGTTTACACGGCGAACGACCCGTTTTTTTTTTCTTATTATTATTGCACGCCGAAGCGTAATTGAGATGAAAATAATACAAATTATTTTGGCAATTTTTTTGTTTTTTCATGGAAAAGTCGGACAAGCTTTCGGACTGTTTGTCTATTACTTCCGGTTTGCTCGACCAATTTTGTATATGTTTTGGCAACTTCATTCGAAAGTTATTGTCTCTTATGCGCTCACGCCGAATGCCTAACGAAGGCCGCCCGCAACGAGCGCGAATAATTGTCCGAAGAAGGCGAAGGTCCGCAGGTGCGATTTTCAAGATTTCTCGATGTTGAAAATAATGCCAATTATTTTAGCGATTTTTTTGTTGTTTTCATGGAAAAGTTGGGCCAAAGTTCGGAGGGTTTTTCTATTACTTCCGGTTTCCAATCGGCTTTCGACTCTTTTCTGAAAAAAAAAAATAACAATTTTTTAGAAAATTGTTTCACCAAGTTTGTGCATTTTTCGGCAGCCTTCACTCGAAAGCTATGCCTCTCGTGCGCTCTCGCGGTATGCCTACCGAAGGACGCCCGCAACGCGCGCGAATAATCGTCCAAAGAGGGTGAAGATCCGCAGGTGCGATTTTTAAGATTTCTCGACGTTGTTTTGTTTCACCTTCGCTCCCGACTCTCCCTCGCTCACACGAATTTCCTTCTCGTTCCGTTCCGAGCGATACCCTGGCCGGACCGTTGCCGCCGTTCGATCCCCGCATGAATCACTCGGCAACCGCGAGTAGTCTATAAAACTTTTCGTTCAGCGTCGGCACGCGAGACTCGAATAGTTTAAGAAAATGGAATATACACTTTACGATCGCGGCGGAATTCCCCCGAGCTTGCCGGAGAATCGAGAAAGAATTTGCCACTCGGCAGACACAGCACGAACGATATTCCGCGAACGTATAGTGTGTGAAAATTCATACCGAAACATTTTTTTTATCTAATTTTTTGAACCAAATGAAATTTGCAGATTTTTCATTAAGTAAATAAAATAATGTCGATGCTTTCCGAAGATATTTTTCTCCTTATTTTTTTTCGGTATGGGATATTTTTTCAGTATCTGATATTTTTTCAGTATATTTCAATTGAATCGAATGGCTGAAAATTTTTATGTGCGACTCTTCGAGGTAACTTGACGGCGTTCGACTAGTTTTTTAATGGAACAATTAGTCCTCTTTTTTATTTAATTTTTTTAACCCAAATTTGCAAATTGTACACTAAAGAAAATATCTGTCGATGCTTTCCGAAGATATTTTACCTCTTTTCTTTCAATATAGGATTGCCAAAAAAAATTAATACATTGTCCCGAATCGGCGTAAATTCTAATGAGCGACTCTTCGAGGTAACTTTGCGTCGTTCGGTGGACAAGATTGTTGAGCACCTGTGGCGTCGTTTCCCCGCCGCCCCCCGTCGTCCTGTGCCACGGGGAGTGCGTGGGCGAGATTCTCGCGGCGAGATAGAGGGGTACCGGAGAAAGAGAGAGTGTGAGAGGGAGAGGGCATAGGGGTTTCAGGGAAAAGGGGGATATTCGAGGGAATGGAACGCGACGATCCGCGGAATGCCGACCGTCCGGCTATATCCACCGTTCCTTCCTTCCTATCCTGGCCAATCTCCCGCGAAGAGGGACAACCGCGAGAGAGACTTCGATGCCTCCGAGAGAACTGGGAATAAAATTTCTCGCAAATTTTACTCGAAGCGACCGCGACCAAAATCCCACCGAACGAAGACTAATTCGGCCTGAGAAGACCCACAGGAATGCGAACTATTTATCAAGCGACAAAAAATAAGTGTCGAAATTGATTTTCACACGGAATCTCGAATTCTCCGGGACGAATAGATTTTAAAGTCTTCAAAATATATTAACCGAACTGTCCGGAGTTTGTTTATGGCAATTAGTGAAAACTGGATTAACCCTTCTGGGATTCGCGCATAATAAAAAAAGAAATTAATATCCGACTAATTAATGAAAAAAATATATATATTCGAGAAGTTGAATATTGAGACTGAGCCGAAGTGGCGAAATTCCACCGTTCTTGGACCTCCTCGCACGAAGATCGCGGGGAGGGTTTTAGTGTAAGTAGGTCAGAGATAGATTGACAGCTGAGGAAGTCAGCACGAGCTTCTGCCTCGCCGTGTCTTGGTCTCTCTTTTCTACGAACAGTTAAATGTACATGGCATAGAAAACCCACAAAAGTTAATGTCGAAAATGATTTTCATACAGAATCTCAAAACCTTCGAGACAGTTTTTTTTTAATAACAAAATAGCCTGGTTTCTATTCTGGCAATTAGTAAAAACCAGATTAACCCTTCTGGCACTGGTGCATAATAAAAAAAAATCAATGTCCGACTAATTAACGAAAAAAGGTATACAAGAAGTTGAATGTCGAGTCTGTCCCGAGTAGCAAAATTCCACGGTTCTTGGACCACTCATCGCGATAACGCCATCAAGCTCGCACGAAGATCGCGAGGGTTTTCGTGCAGGTAGGGCAGAGATGGAGTGACAGCTGAGGGAGCCTGCACGAGCCGCCGCCTCGCTGTGTGTCTCGGTCTCTTTTCTACGCACCATTAAATGTACGCGAAATACGAGTGAGAGTCCGTGGAAGAGAAAGAGACGAATAAAAGACGGTCCCGTGAGAGGTGCAACGGCAGCGTACAGCACAACTTCCCAAAAACCTAAGAAGAGCATCGATCGCAGCTGCCTCCTTCGCTCGGCACCTGCTATTATGCGCTCGCGCCCGACGACAAGCCGGGAGACCCCTGCCTTTCTACCCACAGGTAGAATATATATGTATACATATATATATACATGTGTGTATATATATATATTCCGGCAAAAACGGACGCGCTTCGCGAAGCGCTTACCCGAAGTGTAAACGCTCCTTGTGCGAAGTGCGTTCCCGGTCTGAGGTGTATTATTCCAGGAATCAATATTTATCGAGATATTATCCGGCCCGCTCGGAAATGCGCCACTGCCGTGTAACGATTTCGGTGCTATCCTCGATCATCCCGTTTATTGAGTCACGCCATCCTGAAATTAAAGAAAAATATATCTATTAGCTCGAAAGGAAGATGAGGACATTGCTTCTCTGCCACGAATTGCAGGTTGAAGGTGACGCTAAAATTTGGTCGCGATAAACCGCAGGTTCGAATTGTCTCGTACACGACAGCCCCGGATACGCCACTCGTGAATTTAAACGCGTTACACACTCTCCACGCCCGACGCCCATTTCTCCCGCTGTCTCTTTATCGTGCCCTCCGCTCGCACGACTCTCCGGTCACACGGAGCGTCCGTGCACGCTTACGCTACGCACTCACGATTACCGCGAACCGGTTCAGTGACAATTTACGACGATGACGATTATCGGGATCCCGTTCGGGGAGAAAAAAAAGAACACAAAAAATTGCGGTCTCGCGGAGAATTCGGATCGAGGACTCGACGTCTTGAGAAAATAGTCGATCGAAATGCATTACAAGTCAGGAATTTGTCATTTTTTCCTAGGAAGGATGAATCAACTAAAAAGTAAAAGAAAAAAAAATTGTGAGTGCATTTTTGGGTCGAGCAAAGAGTTAACGAGTGCTTCTTGAAAAATGAGGAATGAATGTGCAAATTCATTCGAAGCCTTCTTTCAACTTATATCGCTTCTGCTCCAAAAAATAATAATTTGATTCGTTCAAAGACTAAGTCTCTCCCTTCAAGTTGCTGCAGCCCATTATTGTTTCGCGATTTGCCCTGTGACGCGAAATCCATTTATCTCGTCCGCGTCAGAGCGTCGCTTGATCTCTGCAATATTTGTCTTCCCAATTTTCCCCTCCGGCCGAACCTTTCCAACCCCCCGGATATTTTTTTTCCCGCTCTCCGCATCGCTCCTCGATTTTAATGCCGGAGCTTAGGAGCTCAGGGGGTTCCATAGCGTGCGCGAGGAATTCGGGATTACGAAAGATTAGTGAGTCACGAAACGTTTGTACGGGCTGAAGCCGTGAACTGTAGCGACCGCGGAGGCTCGTGAAGTAAGTACACTCGCGAGGGGAACGACGAACAAGTGAAAGAGAGAAGGCGAAAGGGAGAGAGAAAAACGACTCGAAGCTCGCCGGCTCGAAGGATTCGACGTCGAGGTCTGTCGCGAAAGGGACCCCCGGGCCGGGGCAACTGTTCAACGGGCGCACTTGTGTGCTCTTGGCACATGTGCTCGCGAGGGAATTTCCGAGTCGGTCCCGTCGCGAGGGGGGCGCGGAGAGAAAGAGAGGAGAGGAGAAAAAAAAAGAAATAAGAACAGAACGACGTTCAGACCCAGAGGGGTTCTCTCCTTCGCTTTCCTTCCCTTTCGCGACTGGCACGAGAGAGCATCGCAGTCGATTCGCGCGGGACTCTCTCTCCGGCTTTCCGCAACCCCCTCGAGAGCCCCATGAGAATCTGGCCAAGTGACGAGCGGCGAGAGCGTTGCGGTGTACGGTTCGCAGTACACCGAGCTACTGCCGGAGGGAAGGAAATATAAATTCAGGGGGGGGGGGGGGTTGTTCTCCAAGAGCAAGTCGCGAAAGCGAGAGAACGAAGCGGGAAAGGAGAGACAGAGTCGAGGATTAACAGAGGCTATCGATCTCTCGCGAGAAATTTCTCGTTGCGAGAGCGCGGAGCCCCTCCGGGGAACGGGAGCGGAGTAACTGCGGGGGCTGCGGTGGGTGCATGGTGGTCTCGATTCGCCGCGCATAATCCGTCAAAGTCCCCCGGGGAACGCTTTGAGGATATCTCTCTTTTCCGGACTCCCGTGGAATCGAAACCGATGCTGCACATTTTTTTTTTTTTTCTTCGAACGGTTTTTCCCTCGCGGTCGGATCCGATGGGGCGCGATGATCCGGGCTTTGAAACTCGATGCGACTAGATTCGACGGTATCGAGACGTGGCTCGCTGAAATTGAAATTTAAAAGGGACGAATTATTATTTTTTTTTTTAGGCATCGAATTAAATGGATGCAATTTTCTGTTCTATGAGAGGATTAACTCGATCGTCCCGATTGCGGGGCAGTTGTTCGAGGTACTTTCTTTTTTCTATGGCAGCCTCTCGGCGTAATTCGGTGGAGAGAGACGGATCGACTGTTCGATACTCGTTGACGAGGAATTCGATGTGACTCGCTGAAATTTAAATCGAAAATTGATAAAGGCGATAAATTTGTGGAGTTTTTTTTTCATCCGATGACTGGTCGAGCGAAACGCAGACTCCCTGTGGCGGCTTAGATACACGCGTGGAAGCAGTTTGCACGTAAACCTAGAGCGAAAGCGGAATCGTCAGCTGCAGCGGGGCTGCGCGCCATGCCGCGGATGCGGTACAGGTGTGCAGGCGAATTTTTGGGATCAAAGGATATAGAGCGAGGAACAGAGAGAAGGGAAGATTCACTTTGCTCACGGGGTATTATTGAATTCAGGTTTATCGGGAGGGAGGAGTGAGAACGATGGGATATACGATAGTGCGTCCTGAAAATAAACACGGATGCGAGGGATCGAGGGAGAGCTTCAGATTCGATAACGCAAAAAAATTAATGAAAAAAAAGCTTAACAACAGCCCATCGGAATTTTGGTCTCGAAACTTCGTGCCGGAGTTAGCCAGTTGGGAGAGTTTTAATTTTTCGGCGCCGATAAATAGTGAGCCGATTGATGGGTGTTTAATTGGAGGGACAGATCGCTCACCGTGCTGCCCGGTTTGATCACCCGACGACGAGGATCCAGGCGAGGGCGATGACGTAGGCGACTGCGGTCCCGGCGAGCCCGCCGCCTTTCCCGAAGGGTTCAACAAAGTTCCTCTACCCTTGCCCCCGACCGGACCTCCTCGCCGCGAACCCCTCGGTCTTCCTCGTTTACTCGTTCCGCGAATCGCCGGTCTCATTCGCACTCCGGCACCGACGCCGAAAGTGAAGTGGTGTCCGAGACGAGCGACCTTCGGCGGCTCGCCGAATTGCAGATTCGAACGCGGCGCTTGGTCCGATGTCGAGGGTGTCACCGGACCGTCGACGTCCACAACGAGACCCTCGTTGCTCGTTTCGTCCTGAAAATGCGAGAATAATCGTTTTTAAGTAATCTATAATAATTATGATTAGTAGTGGTAAACGCGCTTTAATAGTCTCAGTACAGTAGAACAACCTCGATTGACCGAACCCTCCGTTATACGAACCGCTAACCGTTATTGGAAACTCGATAAGGGAGCGACCAGCACATTGTTAGCGCGTTCGTATGATGTTTGAAAGTGAATGATCTCTGACAAAAAAAATTGGCTGCGAAAAAACGTACAACTCTCCTACGACAAACAAAAATGGTCGATTTTGTGATGAAGGTTTGAAGTTACCGTTGAATATCATAGAAATACATGTATCACGTTATTCCTCAAATATATCTCATAAGTATTTTAAATATATGGGTAATATAAATTTTTCGATATGTATCGCACTATATCGCTTAATACAATTCCACTGTTCTGTTATTCGAAATTTCGTTAATTCGAACGACCTGCGGTCCCAATTGGTTCGGATAACCGAGGTTCTACTGTAATGCATGGGCCGGTGGTATAGCGTTTATACATGAGTGATTTATTTTTTCCTCAGTCTAAGTAATTATTATTATTTACGATGAAATAAACAATTAAAAATAATCGAAGAATATCAACCTACCTCCGACTTTGCCGGGCTCGGGACTCCACCTGCAGACTCGTCGTTGCCCTCGAAAGATTGCTGAACACTTGGCATAGGGGCGAAAGTCACTTGTTTATTGCTATGTACAGTAGTAGTGCCAGAGGTACCAGTCGCCGTAGTACTACTCTGCGATGGGGTTTCATTCAGTCTGTCGACTTCGACGTCCTCCAAGCAGGCTCGCTTCGCGTCCCCCTGTAACATCGTAAACATGGACCGCGTTGCAAATCATGCTCGTCCCACTTTATACGGGTATGCCTTGAAAACAGGATCGCTATCGTGGAATCATTTTTTTAATATTGTTTTTTTTTAATTCAAGAACGGTTTCGGAATTTGAAAATCTAACACGCGATGATTTATTGGAAAGAAATGATTTTACGATTTATGTATTTGTACGTTATCATTTGGAATTAGGTCGTCAATCTGCGTATCTCGTATTTTTTTTTTTTTTCAAGTGGGGAAAATACGCCCAAAAAATGAAAAATGTACAGGACGATACAGATATGAGAATTTCGGTTGAGGACCCGAGGAGGACACGGGACAAAAGTCGAAGGTGGAAAGAGCGCGGAGAAGCGAGTAAGGAGTCGAAGCGACTGATTGCTCGCGGGTAAGGGCGCGAGTTTACCTTGACCGGAAGCGCGGTTAGCTTCCTCTTCCGGTCCCGCTCCTTGTGATGCAGGCCCTGTTCGGGCCGAGTCTCCTCGGCGTGCTGCTTTCTCTCCTCGCTCCGTTGACTGTCTGAAATATACGAACACGGACGCGTACGCGGTGCGTCTATATATATATATATATATATCCCCGTATACATATACACATACAACCCATACACGCCACACTCGGTTTTGTTACTTCGTTATTATTATTCGTCATTAAGGTATTAGCATAAACTAACGAGCATAATGTAATTGCGTATGGTATGCATGACCATCCGCGGGTCCTATCTTTAACGATTCAACATCTCCATATAGGACGCCGCCGCCTCTGCCACCGATATATTTTACCGGAGTACCGTAAGCCTTTTTTTTAACGCGAACGGTTAGCAGTTTCGGATAACTATTTCGACACTTACATTTTGCCTCGATCTCCTCATCGTCGAGAAGCAACGACACCACTTCCTTGGGCTTCAGCGTGTCCGGCTTGAAATTTCCTCCGCTTATCACCATGCGTTGAATCTGTCGAAATTTACGTAGAATAAAAATATGAAAGACTCGTTTCGATGATTAAAAAAAAATATATATATGGCGAAAAAATCGTGAACCTCGCTCTTTTCTCGGGCCCTCTGCAGTATCCTCTCCTCGATCGTGCCTTTGCAAATCAGCCGATAGACGGTAACTTGTTTGGTCTGTCCCAATCTATGAGCTCTGTCCATCGCCTGTTGATCGACCGTCGGATTCCAATCGCTGTCATAAAATATTACCTGTGGACATTGAAACATTTTTTTTTTTCATAAAAAATTAAGGTACTACAATGTCACTAATGTTACTCATAATTGGTTATCATTCGGCACAGCGAAGGATTGTCGCCGGGTAGTTATATAATTCCAGAACAGTGGAGAAACACGGAAACTCGGCGATTCCGTCACGAAAGGGCCTCTCGGGCAGTGGGTACGATGTGCCACCGAATAAATCAGATTTGTTGAATCGATAAAAGAGATTTGATATCGGGCGGGGAGGAGAACAAATACATCGCTGTGAATTACGCTTTCGTCTGATGGATGAAAATAAACGCAAAGATTGAGATCCAACGAGTTGCTCCATAATTTCAATGCAAATGCTAGTATTTTTAGAAACGTAATATGGATCTTATTTTTGTTCTGAAGAAAAAATTCGTGAAATTTATGAGGCACTTTTGTGTAGGCCTTGCTTTACTTTCACCGTAAATCTGCGATAAACAGAAGTAAATAAGGAGAAAAAAATGTGTTACGAACCGTGTCCGCAGCGGTGAGGTTGATTCCCAGGCCGCCGGCTCTGGTGCTCAGCAGAAAGACAAATATGTCCGCCCTGAAACATGAACGCCCCACCGGCAGATTGAACCGAGAGAACTCGAGCCAACGACCCGCCGGATCCTCGGACGGTATTATTTGTATGTAAATTAATTCGGATGTAGAGTTCCGCGCACTTGGGAGGCTTTGCACCCGGGATATACAGTACGTAATCCTCTCATTCTCCTCGCGCCTCAGAACTAACCGGCAACCGAAAAAGATCGTACTCAAGATTCGGCAGTTTCGTTACATTAATGAAAATTTCATTAATGATACTCGCGTGCGACGACCCGACCGGCAAGACAAAGTCGTCGAGAATGCTCTTTCGTGTATTCGCGTTGTTACCAAATTTTTTAAAAATAATTTTTACCCACTCGTCGCGCTTCGTTGCCGTGAAACGTTCATTAACCCCCTTCAGGTCCGAAGCGTTAATGACCATTTCTTTCCTGTCGAAAAATAATTTTTGTCATCCGCCCGACAATTTTCTGAATCAAAATATTCGAAGAAAAATATCGCTGTGTAAAATTTACGTCAAATAAAAAAAAAAAAAAAAATTGCATCCCCTTAAAACAACGAAACATAATTAGCGGTGGGTTTGAAAAAAAAAAAAAATTAACCGATAAATGCAAATTATGAACGTGCGTGTGAGATAAATACACAGTATCGCGTGACTAAATTTAGAGGGACATATTAACCGTGCACGAGTATGTGAGATACGCCCTTCTAGTTTTAGCCAAGCGGTTACACGTATATGCGTGGTAGCAGCGAGGCGAAATTTCGCCAATTAATTCCTCGCTTCGGTGTCATGCCCGGCTGAACCCACCGAACGTCCTGCTGGCCGCGCTCCGTTGCGGCTCCCCATGCGTCTGCTCGGTCGACGGGAAACTCGAAGCGATAATGTTACTCGGCACGGAATCGTTCGATATTCGAGCGACGGTTATAAGTTAATATTTATCGCGCAGCAACGGATACGGAGATAATGGAAGGCTGACGGAAACTTGAGTAGACAATCGACAAACGGATTGCTCCGAAGGTGTCAAGTTTTGCTCACCGCTTCTGGAAATCCGCTACCATGTCGCGGCGGTCGGAAATTTTCGACGAACCGTCGAGACGCATGAACGTGTGCTTTCTGTGATACATGTACTCCTGGAAAATAAGAAAATAAACATCAGCGATCGATCGTCGTGGAGAGTAAAGTTCGAATAAACTGAAGTTCAACTTCGGAACAATTGAAAATAAATATGAACGTGTTTACTTCCAACAGGTCGATCATCTTCGTCATTTGGGAATAAATGAGCACGCGGTGTCCCTGTTCCTTGAGTCTTTTCAGAAGACTGTCCAATACAGAGAGCTTTCCCGCATCGGTGACCAATGTTTGCTTATCTGTCGATTGGAAAATGAATGAACGATTACAATTTATTTTTCTCAACAGTAAACAATAATGGGATGCACCGATGGGATGGAATAACCGATTCATTTAGCATTGATCGACGTACCAGGTACAATAATATTCGACCAGCCGTTCATAGGAGCGCACGCCGACAATCCACCCGGTGGGTCGGGCTCGAACATGGGAACGATTCTCCTCTCCGCGGATTCCATAGCCAAAGCCTTCTCGCAACCGTACCACAAAACTTTTTGACCGAAAGGTCCACCGCATTCTTCGTGCCTCTTCCAAGCGCAGGACGCCGCACTGCTGCTGACGTAAAGCTTTCGTGGATTCGCTTGAACCTGTTGCAACATTAAATTAATATTATTTATTTTAGTGAACCATGAATCTTCATGTAAATTCAAATTGATACTACATTTAGTAAAAAATTCAATTATTTTTTTTTTTTTCAAAGAACAACCAACCTTGGGTGTATTGTCGGAAAGGAACGCTGGAAAGACGGTCCGTTGAAAGTAGCGCGTTATCATCGGTCGCGGATAATGCGGATGCTCCGGCAAAAGTGGAACTTTGGATTCCTCGCCCAGTTCGGTTTTCATGGAAGTGACGACGCGGGGAAACTTGACCAACTGATTGGCCGGGTGCTTGCTGCTCCGAAGTATTCGGTGAGCCACTGTTTCGGGCATCGAATGAATGGTGTGAGTCGTGTGCGTGTACACAGCCTCGCCCTGAGTTATGTGATTTGTGAATATCAAATCTCGCGTCGTTTCGGGCGAGAGCGATTGGAGCTTGTCGGGAATAAGAAGCATCAGATTAGTTGGTGAAGAGGAGTCTTCCGACCACCAGTCCTCCCAGTGTTGCTTTATTCTCGTCCGCCTTTGCAACAATGTGGCGTAACATAATCTAAAACAAAACAAATTATTTACACAATTATAGACACATCCGGACAAGAATTTTTTTTCTTCAGAGTTCAGACTCACCTGTAGAGTATACCGGCGACGAATATTCGATTCAACTCCATCGGTGAGAGATCGATGAAGCGAGAGAACGAGAAGAAGTTCTCGGACTTATCACTCGGCGCGTTGTTGTTGAGGGAACGATGAACGTATTCCGTTGCGAAGATGCACAGTTTATTGAACAGTATGTGATCTTTGGAGGGTAAGGCGAGATGGAGTAATCCATCGGTGTAAATAAGAGTCGGCATTTCGTACAATTCCGTGTTTAAGAACAGCGGAGATTTCGCGTCTCGGCGTTCGAACAATTCCGGATGATTGCAGACCTTTCGGAATTGCATGACTAGATTCATCAAATTGGAGGTAAAATTCTTGTCGTTCGAGCCTGTGTCGCCGCCGACCGTGTAGTGAAGCAGATCCTCTATCCTAATTTTTTTCTTGAGAGCTGCGTAAAAGGTTAATTAATTAAAACGATATAAATTAATGACAGAAAAATACAACTTCATGAGTTAGTCAATGATTATAAATCGCTCACCGGAGTAGAGCAACTTTTGTCTCGTCGTCAGTGGACAGTAGACCATAACTTCGATCTTATCCGACAGCTCGTTCTCGACGTCTTTCTTTATTCTTCTCAACATGAACGGCTTCAAGATCATGTGCAGTCTCGACAAATGTTCTGTTGTAAAATAAAAATAAATTAATAAATAAAATTGGCGGAATATATAAACTGTAAACTACGTTAATTATAAGACGCACTCTCGTCGATTCCTGTTTTGTTCTCGGCGTGACTCTCGATGTCCTTCGAGAACCATTCGTTGAATTCGTCGTGGGAATCAAATAGAGTCGGCATTATGAAGTGAAGAAGAGCCCACAGTTCAGCCATGCTGTTCTGAATCGGTGTACCACTGAGAAGTAGTCTGTTCCGACAACTGAATCCTAATAAAAGTTTCCACCTCATACTGAAATAAAATGCAAAAATAGAGATCAAATGATTTTTCTTTTTTTAGTGATGAAGATGGATGATTTTTTGTAAACCTAGGACTCACCTGCTCGTGCTCTTGATTGCTTGCGCCTCGTCGAGAATCATGTATTGCCACTTTATCCTATTGAAGTACTTGTAATCCGTGATAACGAGCTGATAACTCGTTATCACAACGTGAAACGAGGCCTCCTTCGTGTGAAGATCTTTGGTATCCCAGAACTGCCGTAGGATCTTGCGCTCCTGGGGATTGCCCCAGTAGGGTACGACTTTGAACATCGGTACGAAACGCGCCATTTCTTGCTGCCAATTGTGAAGCGTCGAGGCCGGCGATATTATGAGAAAAGGTCCCCAAACCGCTGCAAAATGCAACGAGGTATAGTTTCATATTTTCAAAAACAGGTATTAGTCATACGATAAAATCAATGGCGATCGACTTACAGTATCTCTCAGCCACGTGACACAAGAACGCAATGGACTGTACGGTTTTGCCGAGGCCCATTTCATCGGCCAAGATTCCGCTAATGCCCTGATCGTATAGATTGGCCAGCCAATTCATGCCCTTGAGCTGATATCCCTTGAGATTGCCTTTGAATATCGCCGGCTGCGGATGTTCGAGGGTCTCCGGTGTCTCGCTCAGCCGCAATTCCTGCGTCGCCGCCGTAGTGTCGAACAGACGAGTTCTCGCTCTCTCGTGATCGAAAGCGTCGATAGCGTTCCTCTTCGCCTTGTGCTTCATAACTTCGCAGTCGTAGTCGTCTATTCCTATGAGCCGGGGATTTTTCTCCTCGTCGAGTTGAGCCAGAATCCTCAATTGCTCCTCCGGCGATGCTTTCCCCAATTTCTTCGACATAAAGTGAGCGTACAGCTCTGTCTGCGTTATCAAGAAATTGAGCTTTCTCTGCTGACGCTTCGCCTCGATTAGCTCGACGTCCATTTTTCGTTGCTCCTCAGCTTCCTTCTCCAATCGACGTCGAGTCTCACGCTCCACGCGATCGTAACGCTTCCAGTAGGACTGCATCTCGCGCGTCAAACGCTTCGCTCGCCATATCGTCTCCTTCATATTCTTTTGAGACTGCGTAATGAAAAAGATTTTTTTTTTTTAGTAAATCGTTAAGACTCATCGCTCGAGGATTGCGATGAAAAATTGTTTTCGACTCACCTGCATCGCTTTTTGCCTCCAGTACTTCATACAATGTTGAGCTACCTTTTTGCAGCTTATCAACATCTCTTTGTGATTGTTGGTTTTCGCTCTCTGAACCTTTCCCAATTCTTTTTTCGACATCATAATCCAAATTTTCCGCCGTCTCATCGCCATCACCTCGGGACTCTTGTTGTTGTGCTTTTTCCGCCCTCGAGGTCTGGGCTGGTGTCGCATCATCCCTTCCAAATCAGCCTCGTCACCCTCTTCCTCCTTCGGTGGCATTCGGTCCCAGTTTCCCTCGGGGTAATCGTGTTCCTGTTTGATCGAAATAAAAAAACAAAGTTCAAGTCCCGAACTGAAGGATTAATTTAATCACTGTCGGACGTCAATATTTCACCCGGTGATTTTCGGATTGTCTGTGCCGCACGGCTTTTTCCTTCTTTATCTTCATCATCTTCTTATCCGGTTTTTTCTCCTTCTTCTTCTTGTTCCCCACTATAAGCTTCTGGTGCTCGAGAAATCTGTCGTAACTCGACAACAATCCGGCTCCGTAATACTGGTATTGGATGTTCTAAAAGGTTTTATAAAACTATTAATAACGCTTTTTTTTGCATGTTATAAAGTGCTAATAAATTAACGAGCAAATCGGTCGTCATTGGTCGATCGGCTATGTAGTTTGTTACAGAAGGATTCTCGCTCGTATACCTCAGGCTTTTGATAAAAACGGCCCTGATACTTTTTCCGCAGTATATGAAACTTCAGCATATCCTGAAAATCCTCCTCGGTAACAGGACCGTCGGTCTCCGATTCCGAACCCGAACTGTCCGACGAATCGCTCAGCAACAGATCCTGCAGCCATCTTCGCTCCTCACCGACACTCGACATATTGTACAATCTCAGCTTGTTTATTCTTTCTTCTGTAAATGTAAAAAAAAAAATTCAAATGATACTTTATTTTATAATAATAAAAGTATATTTTTCTATATATTATTATTATTATTATATATATACTAATCGATTAATTGGCTGGACTACGACGATTGGATTTTGGGGAAGTGAGTGGATGTTGATTGGATGTTTAACAACTAAATCTAGGACGTATGGATCTAGCACAGTGGGAGAAAATGAGAAAGGTCTCCATGTTATGCACCAAAAATCGTATTTTTGAGATTTAAATGAAAAATATTGGGCTGGCAGTGAAATAATTGTTAAACTCGTGTTCAGCGGGTAAAAATACATCGAAGATAGCCTTGAAACAAAAAAAAATCGAATGACAACGATTTTGCATTTTTTAGCCACTTTTGAAAAAACGTCGATTTTCGTGATTTTCGAAGATCGATATCTCGGCTCCTAATGGAGCTAGGGAAAATCTGAGGTGCTCGTCGTGTTCTACGGGAAAAAATACACAAGATAAGGTCTTGTCCGGAGTTTTAGAAGCGTTTTATCGGGCAGTTTCAGCACGTTGAAAAACGCGAAAAATGGACTCGAAAGGGGTAGCCTTGGAATTTTTTGGCAAAATTTTTTTTTCTTTTTTAAAATTGAACGGCCATGTATTTCGACGTATTTCTTCCCGCTAAATACGAATCCGTTGGCTTTTTTGGGACTAAAGTACAGTGAAACATTGAAAATCTCGATTATATACATGAAAAATCGTATTTTTGAGATTCAAATGGAAAATATTGGGCTAGGAGTAAAATCATTTTATGAAACAGACATTTTTTTATGTTACAAAAGAGGTGCAAATTAATTTACACATGGTTTCCTCAAAATGGAAACAAGTACTTTGGTCTTAGCACTCAGTAACAGTACTTCAAGTACTAGATAAGTACTCATGTACTTTAAGTATTGCCCAGCTCTGCTTGAAATCTTTAAAAAAAAAAGTCTTGACGTATCAAACAAGCATCCGGTACTTCAAGTACTACCCACCACTGATATATAATAATAATTCTTTATAATTCCTCCCTACAAATAAATTGCCACACAACATACGTTGTCCCATAAAATAATAAATGAATGCCAGTCCAAGAATACCTTCTTTGCGAGTGAGAACGTCGTTCAGATAAGTCTCAGAACCCTCAGAAGAATCCGAGGACACAGATTTGTCATCCTCACTGGAAACAAAAATGCACGAGTTGCGTTGAGTCAATACCATAAATAGGAAGTTGAAAAGTTTTTAAATATCAACCTGACGTGATCCTCGAAGAGGACGTTGACCTGATCGATGAAAGGTTGAATATTGAGACTGCGTTCCAAACGTTGCAGGTGCAACGGCGCAGCCATTTCCGCTTCCAGCCCCATGTTGTGAGATTGTTCGCTCATAACCGACTCACAGCAAAAACCTCAAAGCCGATCGCACGAGCTGAAAAATTAGAGTTGCGTAAAAAAATGATGCTTACGGTCAAAGTCCACGATACATAAAATTTGCGTTTCAGAGTACGATAGAAACAGGGTGTCGAGGTAGTTGAGTACTGCAAGATGCGAAGGGGTGAACATTTGTTTCTGGTGAGAAAAAAAACGCAAACACAAAATCATTGACGATCTTCCGAAATATCTCGGGTACATCGGTGTCCGACAATTTTTATTATATAATTTTAACGAAACGACGAACGGCCGATTTGGCGGTTATAATAATTTGAAATATTGTATTTACCGTACGATCGAGTGTGTCACCTTGTGTTTGGTTAGAGTCGTTGGTGTCACTTTATTTAACGACGAAAGTGGGAACGATCGGTGCTAAAATATTCTCCTTTATCGCAGGAAAGTTTGTTGTTAAGCCCGACGAAAAATACATAGCACACACGGGCCTGGATATCGCAGGCGTTCGGCGTGCCATAAAACCAGGGCAAGGATGGGGCATATTGTTGTTCACCATTTTTGTTTTCAGTAGAGGGCGCCCCTGTCGCGCAGAGCTTCCGCTCTTTCGCGGCGAACCATCCGTTTCTCCGCGGACTGAATTCTACGCGAGCTATCCTACACGGTTCATTTTCCGCGCATCCTCGATTCTACACAAAGTCCGAATTGTAAGCTCGGCAATTCCGCACGAGCAACGACACAGCCGTATACCGTGTAATCAGCACGGGACGAATATGTCCGGTGATTTTCCGATTATCTCAGTGTAGCTTGCGCGATATCCGTTATGCGCAGAAACGACTAGTGTAGAACTGCGCACGTGTAGAATCGGTTTGTGGATGAAGGGTGAGCTTCGATAATAATCAATCGGTAGTTCAATATCAAACTTTAATACGTCGAAAGAGTTCGTAACAGAAAAAATTATTTGATAAAGGGGAAAAAAAATTCCGAAAATATGAATAATTATAGTCTCAGATATAATAAGTCGAACTTATGCTGACGCACATATCGGGGGTCATCTGGTAGAATTTAATAACAACGATATATCATTTATTCGCACCTCTCTCGTCAAACCGTTCTAACCGCGCTTAGAGCAATAACGTTGCAGACTTTATCTTCTCTGTTTATCGTAGATATAAACCTGGTCTTAGAGTAAGAGACAGTGGGACCAGCCACGAGTATCATCGTCGCCATAGACGCCTTGATGATTCAGTTTTTGTTCTTCTTCCTCTTCTTCAAGTAGTGACTTCTTTTTTATTTGTCGCTATCGAATCCTCGTATATCGTTCAAGTAACAAAACTTGTTTCCGCTTTTCTCTCTGTTACTCGTACTTGTAGCTATCGAAACTTTGTTAAACTTCGGAAGAAAATATTTACGGGGGTGGCGATACGTTGGTATTTTGAGCCTGTTGGGTCGGAGGCATCGGCGGATAGGGCAGAAATTGCGGTTGTCCGGACATCGGGTACCAATTCTCCTGTCCAATCGGCGGCGGCAATCCCGGATACATGGCTTGCTGCGGGTACATGTACGGCGGATAGATCGTCTGAATCGGCTGACCGTAATTTTCACCGCCTGCCGGGTACATCTGAGTCGGAAAGGAGTTCGCGTTGTTGGAGTCGGTCATGTCCGGATGAGCGACGTAAGGAACCGGATAGAAACCCGGGCCCGGAGCGAAAAAAGCTTCCCCCTCGCCGGGGTAATACGGCATCGCTGTGTAGATCGGCTGTGGACCGTAGGCTGGCTGGAACGGTGGCGGATTGCCGCTCGACGTAGACGATTGCTGCGGAGACTGCTGCATCGGTAAGGGTCCCTGCTGAGACGAGTCGTTCTTCGATCCTTGGAAGGACGGATGCTCCATGTTGCTTCCGGTGTTTACGTGGTAGGGTGGAAGCGAGTGATGGTCCGACTGGGAGAGACTCGGCGGAGGCGGATTGCGATTGCGGCCTTTGAAACAAATCGATAAAAATAAAATAAACAGGCCTTAAAAATTGCAAAGTTAAATTTTTATTGCCCAAAGAAAGTCTCACCGTCGACATTTTTCTTGTATCTGGAAGTTGGGCCGTTCTTACGAGAGTTCGCGTAGGAAGGCCTGTTGGTATCCCCGGAAACTTTGGAAGGCTCGTTGTTCCTCTGTCCGTGCAATTCTTGCGGGTCGCTCTTGCGATTGTTGTAAGTCTTGGCATATTGCTGATGCGGCTGCTGTTGGTGTCCGGTGTTCGACTTTACGTTCGTAGAGGGATGATCGCCGCGACGTCGAGTCTGACCGAAGTTCTGACGTACCGCAGAGACGGCGCGCGATCCGTCGTCCTCGCTCGGTGTCGCGGCTTGCGGCACACCGTCGACCGGAGTATTCGGCGACATGAGACTATTCTGAGGTACGTAACTCGGTTCGATCGCTATCGGCAGAGTGCTCGGTCCGTAGCCCCATCCGTGACTAGCTCTGAAATACTGCAGCACAAATTGAGACAAAAATAAAAATAAACTTGTAAATCAGATCGTTGGCAAAACTTTTACATGTGTGTAATCGTACCTCGAGTCCGAGATTGTAGAAAAATCTCAGAGTCACAGTGTCTGAAAAAAAAGAAAACCATAAAATTCTATCGCAAAAAAGCAACTACGATAATGGACTCGGGTCTTCCAGATATCGGATATAAGAGAATCAGATACAGAATCAATACCTGAGAAAGGCAAGTCACTACCGTTCGCGTCAACGCTTGACGGTGCCGAAAAGTTTATAGCTCGGATCGTGCGGTCGAGAAGACTGCCAGGAGCGGGCGGCTCGCCGGCGAAGCACGAAAACGGCACAGGGTAGGTGTTGCCCTCGGGCGCCGCGCAAATCATATTTGCATTTCCCGAGAAGATAGGCGGCGGCATGACTGTGGCAAAAGATATTCCGTCGAGTTATTCAGCAACGAATGTCGCACTTAATGAATTAGCCGTGTCAATTCTTCTACCGTGATGAGGAGGATAGAAAGGCTCGCCAGAAGGATGAAGAGAAGCTTGCTGAAGCGACTGGCCCGCGGAGTCGGGAGCTACGGATCCAACGCTCGGCGACCTTCGTTCTACGGCTTCGTTGCTTTCAGGATTTTTAGCCGCCTGAGACGAATTCTTGCGACCGTCATCGCTGTTTTGCGAGTTCGCCGGAGTTAGTTGGATATTGTCCAGCATTACGGTGACCGGCCTCACGTCGATAATGTTCTGCGGAGAAAACAATCGGTGAAATGGTTGAAAAAAATGTATACATTTTTTTTTACATTATCGCGTCAACGTTTAGATAAATCTTACTTCGATGGGAAAACCCTGACAGGCGTTGTACGTCTCCATCGTATAGCTCTTCAGCGTAGAATTCTTTTTTCGATCGCTGTAGGACAATACCGTTTGCGGAGTTAGAAGAACTTTGCAAAAAATGAACGCGACGATTAATTTCGTCCGATCACCGCTGCAAAGCTGGCTTACCTCGGCTCGTCATCCCATCGCTCGATCTTCTTCGTGTCTCCTGTTTTACCGTCGCTGTTTACCTGATTATTATTGTTCCGGTCGACGGCGTTCTTTGTCCCGTAAGCCGAATTCGAGCTGGAGTCCTTCATTCTTCGAGTATTCGAATGCCACGTTCTTCTCCATTTTTGATCTAACGAAAGATAGAACGATCGTAAATCGCAAACATATAAAAATGAATAAACTAATAATCATTGCACTAGCATAATGCATGTTATATTAATTGTATTATTAAATCATATTAAATGTAGTATTATGTTAATTATTTATATAAACACATACTCGAGTCGTATGCAGAGTTTCGCCTGTAAGTCGCGACGCCCCAATTATTTTGCTTTGCCTTTCTCGCGGCCAGTGGTTTGAGAGCCGCGAAGGGAAGAGTCCTCTTCTCACCGAGTTCCTCGATGAATACGACTACCGGTCCCTCATTCTTGCTCATCTCCTGTATATGCCCGTACAAAAATGTGGGCTCGCGTCTTCCACCCTTCGCCGCGTCCCTCGGCGTGTTGCCGTTCTTGTCTCTGTCGACTGGAGGGAAATTATTGTTCGCCTCTTCGAATTCGCTGACATTGAAGTTCACTTGCACGAGGCACTTGCCGCCTACTTGAAGCTCCGTGCCGTTCCATCTGGTCCAGCCGGCATTTCTCACCTCTGTTCACAAATGCAACGCAAACTAATGTTAATTAAGATCGCAGCGTTTTTTTTACAACGGAGAATTTATGTTAATTTTATTGGATAGAAATACCTCGTCTGATCTCATGCCATATGTCAAAGTCCGTGTTGCGATAGATATCCGGATCCAACGCCTTAGCGACTCTGTACGGAAACGGCGTGACGCCCTTAACTATGGATTTTTCTTCCTCGTTCTCCTCGCATCCTTTTTCAATGTGAGTCAACAACTCCGTTGCCAATTGTCTGGAATTATTTATATATATATTTTTTTTACTTTGAGTTTCTTCCCAATAGATTTACGTTTTTTTTTCTTCCAAATGACAGTTTGTTCCAGCGAATCTGAGAAGACACAGAGACAACTTCATTGATGAGGTGAAAAAATGATTTAAAAAATTCTCACTCTCGTATTGGTATGTTTTCCTTGAGAAACAACTTGTCATGACGAAAAATGCTGGTTCTGTCGTGCAGCATCTTCTTCACCGTGTCGTCTATGTGAGGCATCTTGAATACTTCCTTGTACAATGTCTGATAAACCAAGGCTGAAAAAAAAATCTTTGTTTTACAAAAAGATAATATACACCGTGGGAGAAGAGATATATGGAAAAATCCACAGATGATTAATTGTTGGGAATAAACAACTTTGCAATAAATTTATCGATATGTTGTATACAATTTTATTTTAAATAAAACAATTATTTAAAAAACTTACACTGGCAATAGGCGGCAACTGGTATGACGTCTCTCTTGTAGACGCTTTCGTACTGTTTCTGCAGAGTGTGACAAAGATAAATGGTCTCTTTGAAGCCGTTGTCTGTCACAGTTTTGACGACACTCTTGTGCCCATAGAAAATCACAAATTCTCGCTTGTAGAGAAGCGACATGGCTTGAATCTCGTTGGTTCCGCCCCATTCGGTAAAACACGATATCTGCTCCAGGTAACTTTCAAAGGGAATGCTTACGAACTGTGGGAAGAAAATATACGAAGGCCTTTTACACGAGGAACAACGAAAATCTTGAAATAGCGAGGGAACACAGGCAAAACCGTTGCAACTTTCTTGGCTTCCCCATTGGCCGATGGGAAAAAAAAGATCACAATAAATTTTAAAAATCCCAAATATTAACATAACATAAGAAAGCACAAATATTATATCGATTTATCATAATTATTTTTTCATTTTTTAAATTCACGACAGCTTGGTGTAAAAACGTTTACAATTGCCGAAACCTGCCCCGTTCGCCAGTTAAAACTATCTCAAGGAAGAAAACACGGGACGTAGATGTAAGGCGTAGAAAAAGAAAAGAACCGACATTTTCGATCAAATTTTATTTCACAAAAAAAACGCTCATTGCGTTCGCGATCGCATCGTCGCGTCGGCCGGTGTATTCGACGCTTTGTCGCAGTGAAGATAAAAAAGGTCTGAAAGAAAGATCTCCGCGATCGATAATACGTACCTGTTCGAAGAGATTATAGTTTTTTCTCATAAAATCGACGCATTCACCCCTGACCCTGATGTGATAGTGCTGCGTCGAATAGACTTGCTCGCTGACCGCCCTGAAGAGGCAGGTAGGATCCTTGGGAGCGTGTTTTCTGAAGTAGCCTTCTTTGTGAAGCCAGTCGTCGACGGGGTCGACCGGACGCTTCAACGATTTTCTCGGCGATATATCCATGGAAAATTATCAATTTTTTTTTTTTTTTGTACGTGGAAAAAGAAGAGACCACAACGGTCGTCACGACCGTTCGACGATAACAATTGTAGAAAAGAAAAAAAAAGATCAACAATAACAACAGCCTCGTAATGATCGAGTCGTCGCCGCGCGTCTTTCTCGATCTCAATGGCACTGCGGACAACGCGAGACAAAGCACCGGCGCCGGCACGTGGTAAACTCTGCCGGACTCTTTGTCGTGAACTATATAGTCGGTTGGTTCTCCTCCGCCGCCGTTCCCCCTTTCCCCGCCGTCGTCGAAAACACAAATGTTGATGCTCACTCCTGGTCCGTGCGTATGGTAAACACACGCGAAAAGAAAACGTTCTAAAAAGGAACGCCGGTAAAGCCTTCGCCGGGTTATCGATGAATCGACGGAAGAAACACTTATGCTCCCGTGAGGACAGAAGTTTTTAAGCTAATATATCAGTAACTAATATATCGGTTGAGATGTTCACGACGATCGCTGAATCGCGCGATGTCGATCTGTCGCGTAAGTACACCGTTAACGAGACGCCCCTTTGCCACAGGCTTCGCTCTGTAAAAGTCGTGTTTTTTTTTTCTACTGTTCTCTCTCTACTAGCCAGTACCGAGAAATTGGGGCCTTTGTTTGAGCGTCGACGTCGCTCGTGCGAACGGAACGATGTTTGTTTGCCGCTTCGGCTTCCCGGCGGTCAACGTTTGGTCCTTGTCAGGTATTTTCATATTTCATTTTTTTTTTTACCACACATCGTCATCCACAATCGGCAACATTTCGTCTACTTCCGTTTATGTATTGTCAACTGTTTGCACGCGTGTGAATCGCTATTTTTCTTTTTATGAACGACCATTCTTTTTTTTAATCTGCACTTCGTTGTACTTCTCAATCTTCATTTATTTTTGGACAATGTTTAGCTCTATTTTTATTCGACGATTAGCAAATTCTTCGCTAGGTCCACAGCTCGTTCTTTTTTATTTTTCATTCATAGACGAATGTTCCCCCCAAGTGATAGATCGATGCGGTACAATGTAAGCGCGATTATCCTGTTCGTCTCTGGCTGTGTAATTTTTTGTTATTATTTTACCTCGTTATTTTCTCTACCCGTAAAGGACGAGGGGACAATAACAAAAGATAGTCGAGTTGTGTACGTACAAATCATCGTTCTTTTTTTTATCATTTATTCACGGTATAATTACTTCATTCGGTATGACAATACAAATAGTGTACGAATATTTTAAAAAAGTACAATAGCCCGTTTATATAAAATATCATTCTTACAAAAGTATATCAACCGCTGTGTGTACCTCTAACGATATCTGTAACGCATGCAGTACTGCCGATTTTCAGCCGCTGTGTGTGTGTGCGCGCGCGCGCGCGTGTGTGTGTGTGTGCGTGTGTGTGTCTGTGTGTGTATGCGTGTACGTGTTGAAGAAAAAAAAACAATATTCGCCTGCGAGCAGCTTGTTTTTTCCCTCTTTTTTGTTAAATCGTTTTACATTCGTAGGCGTTTTTTCATTCTCAACTCGTTAGGAAATAATTGCACCCTCAGGCAGATCTCACACTACGCGGGGTTTTTTTTTTGGGGGGGGGGGGATATGAAAATACGAGGTCCAAAAAATTGCACCAATTTGTGTAGGAGGTATACTGGCCGAACGGCAGCGCGTCGTCGCCAGCCTTGTGATATATATGTATATATATATATCGTAGTTAGAGTTTTTTTTTAACTTGAAGCAAATAGCAAATCCTTTTTTCGTCGAACTTTCGCGTTTACCTCCGCCGATGTCTATATCGACATGCGAGTCTCGAAGTTTTTAAAAATCGAATCTCGACTATCGTATATGTACGATTTTAACGAAAAAAAAAAGAAATAAAAATAAATGAACATTTAAAGAAAACGCGCGGTATCTTGTTGGTTCATATGCGTATTATGTTTATCGTTGGTAACGTATCGATAATCGTTGAGAAAACATTTTTGTTTCTTTTTTTTTTTCTCGCCACATTATATAGAGACTGGAAGAAATGAAGAGACGGGTCGCTGATTCGAACGTTGAAGAGTCTTTTGCATTTCGTACGCACTCTTAAGCGGCTTCTTTCTCAGCGTCGATAGCTGAAACAAAAGTTACTTTGAGATGGTTGAAAAGCGAAACGATTTTCTTTTCTGTATTCATTAGGGGTTGATATGTTAACGAATCGAAGAGATGAAGAAGAAAAAAAAGAGAAAAAAACGTCGAGTTACCTTCTTTGGTTGGCAATGGATTCTTCTCCAAGGTTTGAGCGTGTTTCAACTTCGCTGGGTCGAAGTTTTCGATTCCAGAAATGAACTGCTGTTTGCCCTTCTCCTGCTCGATGGCTGTGTGAGTCAAACACGAGAGACGATTAGTCATCGGAGATTCGATCGATCAGAAATTTATTTATCTGTGCGAGACGGGAGATGACTCACTGAAGCTTACTTTGAAAATCTACTAAACGAAGAATTCATTCCTGAACGAGGTTTCGAGTCTAAAAAAACAAAACAAAAAAATTGCGCTTACCATCCTTGTCTGGAAGGGGGTTTTTCTCATGAGTTTCCGTGTGTTTCAGCTTGGCCGGGTCAAAAGTCTCGATCCCGGCGATGAGTCCCTTTTGATTCTTCTCCACAGCGACATCTGCGAAAGACATCAAGCACTTCAGCAACGCGAAACTATATGAAACTTGGCTCGACCCCTTTTCCCATACAAGCGGAGGACAATGATTAACGACGATGATGTCGCGTACATTCTACGCGGTTTGCCCATTGGATTTGTAATGCTCTAACAATCTCTACATGACTTCGATCGATCCATCGATTGAATATACCAGCAACGGTACTGTAAACTATTTTATCGATTATATTATTATTGGGCAACATCCTAGTGCGCTTATAATAATAATATAATAATAATAATAATTATTATTATTATTATTATTATTATATTATTATTATTATTACATTAATATTATTATTGCTACAATTATTAATTTGATATAAGCGGACGGACAATGAGTTGCAGGTCTCCAGCACTAAATCCTACTGACTAGGCGTAATTTGTTCCGTACACCTGCTTAAAGAACGATACCAAGAAATTATAAACTGCAGAGTTAGTGTGCGACTAGTCGTTTCGAAGAGAAATTCCGGCACACGTTTTGTTGTATTTCGATTTTCACGGATGGTCAACCTTTGAGTTAAAACTTTCATTTTCCGACAAAAACTCATGAAAATTGTATATTTAATTGATTAAAGTTATTATTGTTTTTATTTCGAAGAATCGAAATTTTTATTTTTTCTGTATTAAACGTGTATATCATTATGCCTACTATTTTTTTATTTTCATTAGCAGATAGTTTGTTAGTAAGCGACCCTGCAACCCTGCGACCCTGCGACCAGAGATGAATGACCTGCGATGATCTTTCTTATTATTCATGTACCTGTTGCATTGGGCAATATTATTTTCTCTTTCGTATCGGCGTGCTTCAATTGACCTGTCTTAAAGCTCTCCACGTCGTGGATCAAATCCGAGTGTTGTCGCTCCTGTCGGACGTCTACATTACCATTTTTTAATTTATTTTTCGTTACGAATTTATCGTCCATTCATGTCTAAATTGTAAATGTTCAAGTATCCTAATATTTTTGTATTTTTTTTTTTTAGTTACCTTCGGCCGAGGGCAAAACGTTCTTGATGGCGGTTGCGGCCTTCTTCATGCACTCATGGTTGAAGCCCTCCAGCTCGCTCTTCAGGTCCAACGATACCTTCGGCAAGTCTTTTAACGACGGGCTCTCGGGGTTCGACATGTTGTCACTTCGTTTACTTTTGGGTTCTGTAATAAACATTTTTTTTTTAAATTTAATTAATTTTCATTTTCAGAAGAATAATCGTGGCAACAAAGAGTTCGTTACTCCGAGGAGAGTTCAACGATGTTCGACGATCGCTGAGGATGCGCGAAAAATTTAACGGACAGGAAATTTATATGAAATCGATTCGAGCGTGTCGGAGCCGAGCGAAGTTGCGCGCGTGTATTAAACACCAAAAGAAGAGAGGGAAAAATGCGTCACCTACCAAGCCGCGAGCCGAGCGTGGTGTCTCGAGAATGAACAATGGGCGAAACGAGAGAAAACAAATGTCCATCAATCGATCGGCCGGAGAGGGACCGGGGAACAGACGAGCATATATATTGCGTGCATAACAAAAATTTGCAGACAGAAAAAAAAAATTCTCGGCTTTTCCTGGTGGTCTCGGTGTCTGCGCTCGGCAAACACGTATCACACACGTGTTGCAAGTTATGAGCATTCGAGGCATAGTTGCGGTCGAACCGTGCGAGGAAGTCGACACCGCAAAATTCCGGACGAATAACGGACGAACCACCCGCGAGTCCGCGGTGGGTAGAATTATATTGCCGGTCTGGCATATCCGCTCTCTATCTCGCATTTTTCAGCCCGCGACGTGACGAAATATAAAAACGGATAGTGGGTAACTCACGACATTTTCGCTTTACGTCGAGAAAATCACGTAGAGAAAATAATAATAATAATAATCGATATTTTTTAAATATTTATCGCAACTTTCATGACAATTCTGATGTGGGTTTTTTTTTTTTTTAGGTCGTCAGAGAAATGGATCTTGTGCGCATTATAATTTGCTTCTCGCTTCGTGGCCGGTGCGGTTATTCGCACGTCTTCTCCGGCGTATTATCGGAGCGCTTGGGAAGCGAGGGGAACGCAGCGTGTTTTCCGTGAAAGATAAACGCCCCGATTGTATCGTCCGATGGTTCCGTCCGAAAAAAGAAAGAAATAACGAAAACGAGAGTGCGCTATTGAAATTCTCGGGCCTGCTCGGCTGCGCGGTTGAATACAAAAGCTCCGCGTGGCTTACGCGGTGTACACACAGTATTGATATTCTTAATGTGTTATCTCCCGTAGTCGCGTACGAGAAGTTGACTTTATCTTTGTGTTCGGTTAAACGACAGGTCCAACATAGCGAATCACGGAGCGGAAGCCAGTCGCCCGGCGTGCTTCCTGCCGGTGATGAGATTCTCCACCTCCCTACGTCGCGACGCTACAACAGCGTGTGAATTTTTATTTTTATTTTTTTTCAACACCCGACTGAAAGAGAGGAGCGTTGTGGGTCTGACTTTGAAATGAGATTATCGATTTGTTGTCCACGCCCTCGCAACGACGAAACCGTTCAATAGAGCCCAACTTCATAGCGCAAATGTTTTTCAGCGACTTTTTTTTTAAGGGAACTTTATCGTTCACATTTTTTTTTTATTATTATTATTTTTTTTCTCTCGACCGTCTGTGTACATACTATGTTCATTACATTACAAACCGCTCGGCCGAGCTCCCGGCGTCTCGTCACCACGAGCCGCGCCTATGACACATAAATTTACCTTACGCTAAATTAGAATATATTGCGTCTAATCCCACTATTTCTCTTCGTCGGTTTACGCTTATCCGTCTTGGCGCGAGCTGCAAGACGGCGGAACCTTGAAACGAGAGAAGATTGCATGGAATCATGGAAAAAGCGAACGAACCGCGCGCACGAGCCCGACCAAGGGGGCTCTCGGACATTCCTCCAGAATGAAGTCACTTGAGGCAGATGATACGAATTGCGCGAGGCTATAACTGAAACTCCCGACGTACGGTCCCCGACCGTCAGACTTCAAGGTCATTATTGTATCAAGTAAATTGAGCTGGCTCTCGTTGAGGGGGTTCAACAACCTTGGAATTTGAAGAAAAAAAAAACCTTCGCACAGAGACGATATTGTTGCGTATAAAAATGTATTTATTTTTATATTTTGATCTCGGATCATTCGACACAGTATAAAATTCTTCATATCGGAATTCAAGCATGAGAAATATTGTTGGTAATTATTTCATCGTATATTAACGTAAACGTAACATAACGTCTTTTTACGTTTTCATTTATTTATTTTCATATTTTAGTGTCTGATTAGTCGATACAATGTAAAATTCTTAGCCTCGTAGTTGAAACATGGATAACTATCATTGGTCAACAGATATTCCACGAGAGTTCGTCCGCGTTCGAGGGGTCTGCCGAGAGTCGTGAGATACCAGAAGGCACACGGTTCGGGGAGCGCGAACGCCCGGCAAGGCTGAGGTCCTTATAAGGCGAGCTTCGGTATGCCTCTATAGAGAATACGAAAGAGGCCGAGAGTACGCAACTGTACAATATATATCCGATATACCGAGTCAACGAGAGACGAAGGAAAAAAAAAATCGAAATATTCAAAGCCGAGACGGATCCGTCGTTCTTCGCATTACCATCGAAGGTAGACGTCGGTCGACGTGATACAGATTAGTAGTTTGCGTTCACGAATGCGTCGATAATTTTTTTTTTTTTTCAGCCCAAGATCCGACCTACGATAATTACCGAAATATCTTTAGCGGCGTGTTTAATCATTGAATAATGCACATAACGTACGGGGAATTTAGATTACAACTTCGTAGAGTGGTGGACGATAAAGTAGTTAATTAAATAATATAAATGCAATTTCGCGATGAATTCTATATAATTTCGTATAGGACTTAAGAAAACAAACGGTTTTCTGACGAGCTTGTGTATGTGCAGCAGCTTCGTTGAGAGGCTCTCGTTGCCACGCTCTCTGCGAGCGCAGCTTGATCGCGGGCACTGTGTATCGCGTGGTGGCGCACAACAAGCTAGCAAACGGAATAACGGTACCGGAGGCATCGAAGGACTGGGCCGGTTTCATTCTTCTGCCTTCGGAACTTGCCAACTTTTTTTTTTTTATTACTTCCACGCGTCCTCAAAGGAGCGAACACGAAGTGTGCAGTAATTATCCACCCCTGCAGAGACCAGACGTATCAGCGGCTCGTATTGGTAACATTCTATTTTATACTCGGTACAGTGGAATCGACGTTCGTACGGCTATATTTGGAACAAGTAACAAGACGTCGAGAGGAGAATATTTTTACTAATAAATTCATTTAATTCAAGGATTGTATTCGTTACACTTGCGCTCGGAATACACAGTATAATAAATTGCAGTTTCTCATTCAAGAAACATTCATAATTTGCTTGTCGATTTTAGAAAAATTTCTGTTAATATTACAAATATTTTATTTTTTTGTAAAATTAGCAAGAATACAATTGTGGCCGTTTTTGAACAAAAAAAAAAGTTTGTCAAATTTAAAAGTCTTTTTTTACTGTGTATAGGCCAGTCTGTATGAAGACCGAGTGGAAGCTCAAGCGGTTTGCGAACGAGTGGTCTGTTAGCGTTCCGGGGACAGCGCACATCCCAGATATGCCAGCGAAGAGGAAGTCAAGGACTGTACGAGTGCGACACCCGATCGCTTCACCCTTCGGGCCACTGAAGAATAACGGCACTCGACCTCCGTAAGGTTGCTCATCCTCGTACGATTATCCTCGTTAAATACGTCGTGGCACCTCTCCTGTGGCCCGAGCGTGACGACGAGTCGCCGTCTCGCCGGACCGGGAATCCTGCGAAAACCCGATGCGACCGAAGGGCGACTAGAGGAGGAGGAAGACGACTGGTTACGAGTTTGCAGGTGCGCGCACATCGACGCAGGTGTCTCTCGTGTACACCGATGCACATACAGACACTGGGGCACGGAATGAAATCCGGAATTCTCTCGACGTCGTCACCGTGCCCGTCGAGACCGGAGAGGCGCCTCTCTATAGAAAGTTTCGAGAGTCATTTCCACCTATGGAAACTCATAACGCGACCGAATCCTCGTCTGCACGATGACGAAGGATTAAACGAGCCACGGTAATAATTTCTGCTTGACATCGATTTTTTTTTTTTTTTTTTTTTTTTTTTTTTTTTTTTTTTTTTTTTTTTCCCCTCTTTGAAACCTTTTTCTTTAGTGGACATTTCTCTGCGTTGCCGGTTCAACTTTAAGGATTCCGATCATTTTTTTTAATGAGGGCGTCGCATTCCCAGCCAAAAGGGAGATTCAGAGAGAATCTTGAATTTCCAATGCAATAGAAATACGAATAATTTCATTCGTATATTCCGAAAGTGCTAAGAACATTGATTCTTTGTAATAACGACTTCAAATAGTTTCTAACAAATTAGATTCAAAACATTGTTTAAATCGTCCGGCAACTCAACTTTTTTAACGGAAGTTGATTCCACTAAAAAAGAAGTTGGATTCGTTAAACAATTTTTTTTTCCTTCTAATTAGTCAATAACGTTTGTGGCATTATTATTATTGTGCAAAATTAATAATCTCAATAGCTTCTATGTGTCCAGATAGACAAGCGCCACAAAACGGGGGAGTTGGCTCAATATTACCGACATCTGCTGCACATGTCTGATATTTTTTTTACAGTGTATCCAAAATTTTATCTGAATCTCACTTTTGGGTGGGAATGCAACGATACACCCTACTTAAACCATTCCTCTGCAGAGCTGGGCAGTATTTTAAATACTTGATGTATTTTAAGAATTTAAAATACATATTTTAAGTACTCAAATACTTTTTGGTATTTTGAGTACTTTTCAAAATACAAAATACAAAATACTTTTGGTTTTCTTGGCTGTACGCTTAGGCCGGACGGAATGGATGGATGGACGGACGGGATGGATGATGGACAAGGATGATGGGCGAGCGTACCCTAGCCGGCTCAGCCGTCCAAAATCCACCATGTCCCACCATGTCCCACCATGTCCCAGCATCCCGTATTGATTTTTAAAAAGTATTTAAAAAAGTACTTATAAATGTATTTAAAATACAAAAAGTATTTTATATTTTAAATACTTATAGTATTTTGTATTTTGTATTTTAAGTACTTTCGAGTATTTTGCCCAGCTCTGTTCCCCTGTGCCTCCCCGAAGTCTCGCGAGGCACAGGAAACGTCGGTAATTGTAAATCCTTCGTTTTATTTTCCAGCTTCTTCGCCGATGGATTCCGTTAGCTTAATTCATTTCGACGACTCGATTATTCTTTATTACCACTGAAAATGTGCAATTGAAGCGTATTATTTTGTCCACGTTGGATCGGCGCAAATCAAAGCGAAACCGAGTTAATAAGGTAACTGGGTCGCTTCACAAATCGACTCTCGGATCTCGGTGCCGTACAATCTCTCTCGGTGCCGGTGTTCGCTCGGTAGGAAATAACTAACGCCGAGAAAATCGGGATTCGTGCCCGTGCCGACTCGAGGATGTTGCTAACAGCGGATCGTCGTTCGCCGTGAGCGTCCGTAGCGAGCGGGGAGGGCGCTGTAAAAACTGCCCGTCGAATTAGAGACGAGAGACTCGGGAGAACGTCCGCTTTTGCGGGGAAATCTAGCGAACGCCCGCTCGGCCCGCTCGAGAGATTCTAATTCGCAAAGCCGCCGCGGTGCGGGGCTGAATCGCGCAGGGGAAGAGAAAGAGACTCTATCGTCCGAGACTAACGAGTTGAAACGAAAAGGCAAGACGAACGGTGCAACGGCCGTCAATTAACGACCGGTAATCGTATTTAATGCTGCGTTATCCGTTCCGTAAGAGCGTTCCAGCTACCGATCCGTTAGGACGGGGCTTAACCTCACGTCACGAGGAGTCCTACTGCGCAGCACTTGCGAGCCCGGCAGGAGAGGCACCTAAAAATTTTCGACGCAAAAATTTGCGATAATTCAACGGCGTTCCGTCTTTATCGAGAGGACGCAACAACGATTTATCGACGATCGGTATTAATTTCTTTATCGGGTCTGTGAAAGAAAAAAAAAAGGAATTAACGAATTTGATGAAACGTTCTGATCTTTTTTATCCTCGACGAAACAGGCTGTCACTTTTGTCCGTATATCGGAAAAAAATCTCGACCCAAAAGTATGCAATAAGTCGATATGATATAGCAACGATTTATCGACGATCAGTATCAATGACTTCGTCGGGTATATGAAAGAAAAAAAGTAATCAATAAAATTGATGGAAATTTTTATTTTTATCGAACATCCTCGACGAATCCGGCTGATATTTTTTGGCCGTACTTCGGGAGCCCGAGGACATAAAAAAATCAATACGATAAACCGTCAGGGTCACAGTTGCGTGTCGAAGTCCTTGCAGGTTTTTTGGCTTCCGGTCTCCGGGCTGAGTTGCGTGCTCGCTGCAACAGCTATTAAGGAGCAAAACTGCGTTGAGACGGAATTGTGGAAGTGGCGTTAAAACGAGGATCGTTGCTACGTCTATGGGCTCTGGGAGAGCTCAGTAAGGACTCTCAACCCACACGAAGTTGCGGTAACGCGGGTTCCCTCGTCCCGTGCGACCGTGACGGGTAACGAACCCTGGACGCGCGCGCGTGTCGTATCGAGCGGCGGCTGCCACGTATGTATAACAAACTGTGTGCATGTGTACCCGTGCGCATATATACGGCGCACAGTACAGTGCAGAAGCACGCCGCTTCGTGGGCACACACACACACACACACGCACACACATTTACAGAACGCCGGCTCGGAGCGTTACCGGCGGCAGCGGCGGCGAGGGGAACGAGGTGGGCGTATAGTCGAATGCAAAAGTTACATGAACCGCAGTGCCGCTGGCCTCTAGACAGTTTTTTTTTTTTTTTTTTAATAAATAAATATAAAAATACCCGGCAAGCGTAAAAAATTTTTATGTTTCTTTAAATTCGAGAAAACTTGTATTCGCATTTGTAATGAGAAATTAATTGCTTTATCTACGGAATTTTTTTGTTTTTTCTCACATCGACGAGGCAATGGCAAAATGAATGCATCGACCGATTTTCGAAGGTCGTTGAACCTTTCGATTAAAAAAAATTAATAAATTTCGGACGAATTTTGAGTATTAGAAAATTTTTTTTTTTCCCGACCGGTCAATAACCGCGTGAGAGGTTTTCGCGTGCGAGAGGAATTTCCTATCTTCCGATGCAGCCGGGGGGGGGGGGGGGGGGGGTGATTCCCGTCGGACTCGGGGCAGACGGTTTCATCGATTGGAGTCTACGGCGCTCGCGCCACGGCCAAGGGTGGTTTTATCCCAGGGTCTGGGGGATACTCCGCCACCCCCTCCGTAGCACTACGCTCGACCCAGCAACCCGGCTCTAGTATACGTACTACGGACAGATGTACCGGGCGCCTTCCACGCTGCGGGTTTTCATGGTCACGGATGTGTTACACCCGGTCGCGGAGCCTCCCGGAAACTCCGCTATCTTACTCTCGCACAGAGATACGAAATATTCACACGACATAATAATAATAATCATTATTATTCTTTTCTGTTCTAGCGAATTGTTTGTAGGGGGGTTTTTTTTTTTTTCACCGCTTCTTCACGGAGACTTTTTCTTACAATTAGAAGAAAATAACATGTACAAAAAAAAAACGGCCGTTAGCTGTCGGAGTTGTTTGAGGATTGTGATTATAAGACGTCGAACACGTTGTCTCGTTTGTCCTCGAACAACATCGCCGGCTGCTACGCAGTGTTTACGACGCTTGCCGGAGACATTAGCACGCGTTCGCTTTCTTTGTGGTATTTAGATTTTTTTTTTTCTCTCAATCTTCGTTCCAACGGTACGCTATTCAGCGTGAGTTTTTTATCGAGCGACGAAAGCGTGACGAGAAGTTCCTATCAACGTTGGACACCGATTATCTGTCCGTGTTATTATATTACCGTCGGAGGAAAAGGCGCCAGAATAAAAATCCTCGCGAAGGATTTTTTTTTCCTATCCTCTCCGCTCCCCCCGGCGCGTTATATTTTTAGATTTCCGAAAGGGACACTGCAGTGGGGCTTCTCTGACAAACCACGCCCTATGTCCCATTCCCGTGGCTCGAGTCCCGGAGATGCGGTGCACAGTACAAAGAAAGAAAGAAAAATCGTTCGAAGGTATATTTGCAGGCTATCTGCGCACTAGCGCCCATCAAGGTCGGGGGAGCAATGATTTATGTCACCTGGTGCGCCCACATAGAGTAGAATCGTATTAAAAAAAAAAATAAAAGAATTTAATCGTTCGAGCCTTATCGGCGAGCGCTCGCTCGATTGCATTGCGAGAGACTCCGCTGGAAGGCAATAAAAAAAATCTTCGACGCACCGATGTAAATAATAATACGAAGTAACATCGAAGACCCCGAGTGAAACGACTCTCTCTCTCTCTCTCTCTCGCTCTCTCGCAGAGGCGACAAAAGCGCGACGCTTCCAATTGTTCTTTGATTTGCTACGTTAAATGTCATCGATAGAATCAAATATTTTAAATACAACCACATTTTCTTTCTTAGATCTATATTTGCTTTGTAAAACGGCTTCACTCGTCAATTAAATGAGTATATAAATAAAATAAATAAATAAACATAGAGATAAATCGCTCGAAACGCAATGGGATCGTAAGCTGCATTATAAACATAAAAGATAAAAAAATAGGAGACTGTTAAACTCTTGAAACAATTTGATTCATCGAACTGATACGAAAAGATAATATCAGAGGCGGTGAATTTTTATACGGAGAATTTTTTTATACTCGAACGCTAATGGAACGTCAATCGTACTAATCGACATTGACGAAAGATCGACGAAGAACTATCGAAACGCGCGACCTTTTTCGTCACTCGTGTATTAGCATTTTTCCTATAGTCCCGTTTTTCTTTCGTACGATAAACAGAAATGAGAAAAAGAAAAATAGTCAAAAAATGTATCAAATTAGTAGAAAAAAAAAAAATCGATATCTTTATCGATTTTTATATGTATAAAATATCGCGAATATTCCGATCGATCGAGCATCGGCGAGTTGGAGGAAAGGGAGCGTCCCACAGGATGTGGGCATCGAAGCAATTCAATGGTACTGGCGACACTGCGTTGAGAGACCGGGTCGAGGAGCGAAGAGGGTGCACAGTTTCGGCCGCACCCTTTCTCCCAATTGGATGTCCTCCGTGGTTGTAAATTTTTCTCCGTTTTTTTTTATTTATTTTTTTTGAAGAGATTTATTTACTTTTTTATCTCTTGAAATTCTACCTCGATCTACACCGGTTTTACGGTCGCCGAACAGGCGAGAGTAGCTCTCACGAGATCTCCGCGATATTCTCAATTTGGAAGGAAAAGTCGCTGCGACCATAACTCCGAGTCGTTAAACGGCTTTAAAGTGGAAGATCCTTTCTCCGTTCTAGAGGATCCCGAGAGCTCGACGCGATCACGAATCGCTACGAAACCGGGTGTGGACGGGTAAGAGTTTCCAACGGGACAGGAAGGCGCTTCGGTTTCCAAGCGCATCTCTCGGGCTCGCCGGGGCACGACAGGAGCGACGACGAAACACGATTAAACCGGTTGAAGGGGCGCAGCAGAGTACGAGCCGATTTTTAATTCGCACGGAGAATAAACGCCCACGATTTTTTTTTTTTTCTCCGATTATATAGTGTAAAACAATTTTTCCTTCCCAATGCTATTTATCATTAATATAATTATTGTGTTAAAACAAGGAAGAGAAGCACGAAAAAGAAACATTGTTATGATTCGACGACAAGGGACGATTTTGATTGATGAAAGAAAACAAACAAAAAAAAACTGACCTGTCAGTCGTCAGTGGAAATCTCGAAGGCTCCTTGCCCCGTTGGTTTGGCGATGAGAGCACAACGTTCGAAGACAGAGAGACGATAGTGTACTGAGGCGACCGGTTCCTGGTTCGTGGCACGAAAGCCGTCGACTCACACCGACGACTTTGGCTCGCTCGCTCCCTCTATCCCCACTGTTGGCATTTTCAGTTGTGTACACCAATTGGAGCAATGGACTTAACTCACCGCCGGGTTGTGTTGGAGCTCGGCGGCGCGCATGTGTGCACGCGAGAATGAGAATATCCCCCTCGGACCCCCGCCAACCCTTGACCGCCAGCTCAGGGAGAGACACTCTGACTCACCCCTCGACGCGACGGTAAAACGCCACGTTTCCCGACATGCAGCGGAGAGAATTCTATACGCTGTTAGTAGATACAGCTTCTCGCTCGGGCAATGAACGCTGCGATTTTGTATAATTGGATTAATCGGTAGAATGCAATTTCTTTTTTCCTACTTTCTCCGGGTACGGTAAGGCATTTTTTGGTACCCGTAGAAGAAAATTGTTTTAAGGGATGCGCTCACCCCTTGTACGATACAAGCAAGATTTTTTTGTTAAGAAATGTACGATAAATATTGAGACGAATTATAATTTGTTACAAAAGAAAAAAATGGACTCCTATTGTTACCAAAACTGAACGCGCGATGGCGCTGCGGGCGATTATGAATCGGAGATATAAACGAGGCTATTAAAAATTGTTTGTGTCTTCGTTTCTCTCCTGGCTTTCATTGATCATTTTTATTTTTGTGTAAAAATAGATCCCCCTTTCTTCGGCATATATTCCGGAGAGATATTTTTGTCACGGAGGGTGAACGATATTTCGCGATAAGCGAGGGAACTCGACGAGGCGGGGAACGAGTCGTTCTTGTGGAATGCCGAATACTACCGGTGACGAACTTCTTTACTTTTGCCTGTATTGGGGTAAATTTGGCGCACAGTAGCAGTGCTCATTCTCTAGTATCGTCCGCAGAGTTTCGCCGGTGTGTGCGGCAACGGTTTTCAGCAATCGTTACTCACGACTGGAGAGAAAGAGGGAGAAATAGCGCGCTGCGTCCGGAGGGGAATGCCGCTCGCTCGTGTGTCGTGGCACTCGAGTGACTCACCGGCCAGTTCCAGCTGCGCGACATGTGTCTCCGCGATAGAGCTACCACGTATATGCACTCTTGTCTCTATGCGAAAAGAGACGTTTTTAACTGTCTTTTCCTCCCGCATATAGATTTCCGTGTCATACGTGAATTTCACTTCGCTCCGCCGGCCCGCGACGCCATAAATATCTCGGACCGCGAAAGGAAATTATGTTCATTAAGATTAACGGCAATTAAAGAACTGCTTATATTTTCGCGCGGGTTTCCTAATGTGGAAAAGTACTTTAAAATCATCAGATTCTCGATGAACCGTGGACCATTCTTGTTCGGAAAATGATCGACGAAGTTACTGAGTGACATTTTTTTTAAATTCACCTCGATAACTCAAAAAGGAATTCAATAATTCGAGTCGACATTGGGCGTCTTTATTATTAATTCGACTTACCGCTAGATTTTTTTTTTTCAATACACATCACATATTATTCTTACGGTAGGTGTAATCATTAGGAATTATATACAAAAAGCCATGAGACAAAGGGAACTCCTAGTTTCAATATAATAACGGCGTTACATCAATAACGTGTAGAGTCCGTGTTTCAAGGTACGAATGAAGAAAAACCTTAGTTTTCTAAATGCGTGCAGGCGTTTTATCGTTCATATGGATGTGTAGGTCTCATTTTATGTTTTTGTTCATCTTTCTTTTAGGTTTTAAATTTTTATTTCTTTTTTTCCGTATGAATCGCGAAATAACGTAACCAACTCATAAATTGGTTAAATTCAAGTCAGGTAATGGAAGAGGGGGGGGGTCTTTCTGCAAGATCGATCGTCGATTCTCGAGTCGGGACAGAATTTCTTTTCTTATTCCTATCATTATTCTTCTTCGCAGTTTGTATCCACATTTTTTCCGTTTCATCTTCGCACATTATTTTCAAATTGGCAACAAGCTCTCGAGTATAAATTTTTTTTCGATGACCATTTTAAGATCGAGAGAAATTTGTTTCGAGTAAAAACAGGTATTCTCAGTAATACCGTGAAATATCGTCGATCGAAAACAGAGGATGAAATTGGCTTCTTGGATGTAATCGATATTTAAATAAGAGAAAAAATAATAATGTAATCAAAGGAAAACGACGATCTCATATCGACCTTAATCTTCGACGCTCTCAAAAAGCTTCTTTTCGTTTCTTTTTCTTCATTTTGTTTTTCTTTTTTCATCTTCTTTAATCGTCCTTCATTTTGTTGTTCTCGGGCGATTTGTCGCCGTTCATTGGCGAACGGGAACGGCTGCGGCTCTTGCTGTGCTTGCTCACCGAGCGAGATCGAGATCTGTCGCCCCTTGAACGCTCGCGGCTCGATCTGTCCCTGCGGAAATTAATTTTTTGTTTTTTATTAGAGGTCGAATTTTCGATCCTTGCGATAGATAGAATCAATGTGTGTATTTTTTATTATTCGTTGTCATTTTTAAAGGGTCAATTATGTAGTGGGTAAACTTACTTTGAGGGGGACTTGGCTTTGGACTTGGACTGCGACCTGGACTTTGACCTCTCAGTCTTGGACCTAGAACGAGATCTGGATTTGGATTTTGACTTAGACCGGTCTCGAGATCTGCAAAATTATATATCGTATAAGTTAAATTGTACTAAATGCTGAAAAAAAACGTGGCCGTACTATCGACGGAGTTGGTAATTTTTGCCATTCGTATTTTTTTTTATCTGTGATTAAAAAAATGATCGAACAGATTAATATGGAAGTTGACAGAAAATCCACGAATACAACAAATTGACCAACTCTTTCGATGAACATTCGACGCTTGCACATAAATAATATACACAATTGCGATTGATTGGTGGGCATAATTCGCTCGCCTACCAATTACATTGCCAGGCAACATTATTTCATTTTAGAAAAAAGATTAATAAGAAAAATACGAAAATGTATATATTAAGAAAGCAAGAGATAGAAAGTGATCGAGGAAAGCGTGAAAAGTGTTAAATAAATCTAAAAAAATAGAAAGTGGGACGAGAGGTACTCACTTGGACTTGGAACGAGAGCGGCCGTGCTCAGGAGACTTGGATTTGGACTTTGATTTGGATATCGTGAGTGCCCTTGACTTGGAGCGGCTGCTGCGGCGACTACGGCTACGTGAGCTGCGGCGGCTCCTGGTAACAAAATTTTTCTCATCAAAATACTTTTCTTTTTTTTTTCTTGACCCCCCACGACCCGTTCGCCCCGTATTTTCTTCTTTTGGTCTTTCGATACGTTGCATTTTTTTGTTTCTGATCCTACACTGAGAGTAATTTTACTTTCGATATACTATTATACTGATTTTTTAAATCTGATGTTTGATGCTGGAAAAACTGTGAAATCGAGAGGGAGACTGCAAAACAAGATTTCACATGACCTCAAACGCGATTATTAATTTTTCTTGGTTTTTTTTGCGTTTTCTTTTCGAATGTCACCCAAACCGACGAGACATTCTTTTCAGACATAGTCACGACGGGCTGGATGAGGGTCAGGTTTTTTTTTGTATGTGTCAAAGTGTGGGTGGATCGAGTTTTCAAGGCTGGGGGTGGGCGGGGCGGGAGGCAGAAGAATATGAGTACGAAACGAATGCGTCTAATGAAAAATAAAACCCTTTCGATGTTGCTTTGTTCTTCAACAGACGATTCGAGCATTCACCGGCTATATTATTATTATTAAAAAAACAACATAGCGAGAAAGCGAGGAATATATCTCTGCGTAACAAAGTCGAGAAAGATAATAAATACGAGACGATAAGGAGAGCCAATATAGTATTACCTTCGCGTGGCCAAATTTGATTTCACTAGACGATCGTAATTGTATTTTTTTTTTCATTGAAGTTAACATTCGATACCTGCGTTACGATTTTGTTTAATCGCGAGGTAAAAGGCAAAGCATTAATTTACCTTGAACGAGAACGGCTACGGCGACGCGAGCGAGACCTGGATCGTGAACGGGACCTGGAGCTGGAGGAGCGTGAACGACGTCCGCGTCTCTTGTCTTCAATCAGACGGATCCGACGTCCATTAAGCTCGGTATCGTCCAATTTGTCAATTGCGTTCTTGAGGTCCGAGTAAGTCGCAAACTCCACAACACTGAAATTACAAAAATATAAAAAACTTATTTCTTCTAACGTTCGTGTATTTGAAAGTAAAAAAAAGTATAATTAACCCTTTCGCTCCGGTATTCATATCCCGGCTGCAAACAAAAATTTCTTCTATTCCAGTAACTTTTTATAAATTTTATATAAAATTCTATTACAAAAAAATGAATCAAATATATGTCTATATATATGTGTATATATATATATATTTTTTTTTTTTTTAGAAAAGTAATGGATTAACCGCTTGTGCTATCGCATTAAGTTTGAATTTTATCAAAATTTTTTTGTAATATCTTCAGATTCATGCACTGGATAATAAATGTTACAGAGAAAGTTTGGCTCACCCTTCATTCCGCCGTTGTTTATGCGCATCTGCGTACGTAACTTCGCCGGCTTGTCTCATGTAATCCTTCAAATCCTGAGCATTACCCAAAAAAATAACTCATTAGCGCGCAACAACGACGAGTGTTTGGTATTTATTATTTTCATTGTCAATTTGCATACGGACTACTACGTTGTGTTTTCTAAATATATTTTAATATAATGTCAGGGAGATCAGAATGAAGGCTCTGTGCACTAATTTAAACGTTAATTGTACTTCATTTTTTTTCCAGAATGATATCTGTATTATGAATGGGATTTAATGACGAATGTAAATTTAAGCCTGTAGTGAGAACGCTCTACAGCCTTGCCTATAACACTCGCCCTTATTCGGCATGGTGTCCATCTCTGTGTGTGTGTGTGTTTGTGTGTAAAGTGTGCTCGAATTTAGTATCGACGAACGACGCAACCTTTCTATATGCAATTCAATCGTGAGCACATCAATATTTCGTTGAGATACGATACTGGAACATGACTAATTTCTCAGGTCCACCCCGCCAAAAATGTTTGTCGCTACACTGTTTTCGGTACTTTTATTTCGCGACGATTTTTCGACTGATCGTTTTTAATTCGTGGCATTATTCTTCAGTCATATTTCGATAGCTCAAAAATTGAAAAACGAACTTTCGAACTATGAAAAAAAAAAATGAAAAAACGCTATACGTATCATTCGGCAAGGTGGCTAACAGACTTTTTTCTTTTTATATGTTCGAGATATTCTCGGTACAATTTGGAACCGGTGACACGTCAAAGGCCGATGGTATTGTCACATTTCAGCTGAAAAAGAAAACCTGTTAAGAATAATCGTTAAATATTTCGTAGATTGCTGTTTTTTCTGTTTTCTTTTTCTTTTTTTTTTTTTGTGGGGTTGCGTCGTGGTCCGAGGCAGCACCGATGGCCATTGAAAATCGCTAGTTCCAAACTTTCGAGGGCAGTTTTTTTTTCCGGCGCAGTGTTGGCTGTGGTTAAAACCGTTTCATCCGACCTTGGCCAATCATCTCACAGGAGAGGAATCCACAACTGTTGGATTAATTCTCATCGCGTTGGGAACATCCTCGAGGGCTTTTTGGGCGCTGTTGCGGTCTCGCCTCCATTTGGGCTATTTGCCGTCCTTCGATCTCGTGTTTTTCCATTGGTTATCGGCGTGTGGGAAACCAGGTACGGCTTTATACCATCCAATATCCAATATCCAATAACCAACCTCTTGTGCGGTCGCAGCATTCCGACGATTCTCTTCTGTCTCTCCGCAAAAACTCCGTGCGCGCGATTTTTCCATCTCGTTACACAGATCCACGTGTCTTTTACGATACTACGAATTGTCTTGCATAAAGAAAAGTTGTCTTGTCCGATTGTTAAATTTAAATTTCTTTTTCCCAATGAATATTCCCAATTTTGTTTTTATTTTCTTTTCAATTAATGCTCACGGCCCGCAATTTCTTTTCCTGGTAGCCCCATTTTTTTTTTTGCCGAATCCTTCCCTCGATCGAAATCTCAAAATGATATCGTGCAACGTGAGAACAAAAAAAGTGCCCAAAAAAACAATGAAAAACAAAAAATGTTAAACTTTTCAAATGACCAAAAGAAAGGCTTCATACCTAATTTCGAGCACAATAAACATAACAATTTTCGTCCGACTCTCGATTCGCTGGCACCCAGTCATTGAGCAGACAACAAAGTATATATATATATATGTGTGTGTACACACATATATATATATATATATATCACGGAAAATATTTTCAGACCAGTGTGCATATTTCAATCACGTCCCAAATTATATCTACGATAATTTATGATACAAGTGTGTGTAATATAGAATATATATATTATATATAATAATAATAAAATATGTATGAAATATATAGATATTTTTGTATATATCTAAAAGAACACTCGTTTAAGGTGACGCATTTACCTTGGGCCCAGGCACCACCTTGCTTACGGACAGAGAGAAAGGCCAGACACACGTCGCATTGGTCGGGTCGAACGGATCAGTGAGGCGTAGACAAGCGCGGATGGTTCTGACTTTCGGCCCGTGTATGCCCTCTCATTGATGGCCGCTGCCTGACTTTTATTGATGGCTAGGTAGATGGTGAAATTCGGTCGTGCCAGTCGTTGTTAAATGTACCAAGTATCAGTAGTGGTAGTAGTAGCAGTGGCGACAATGAACGTTACCATACAATGAAAATGTTAATGACATTTTTTTTTTCTTTTCAATGAATTGCAATGAATGACAGTAACTGATGCTGTGCTGTTGATGTTGTTGCTGTGATTATAAAAAAAAAGTGGGTAAAAAAAAAAGTGATGCGGAACGTCGTACGGAAGTCGTCGGTAGTCTCGCCGCCATCACGCAGGTTGAACATCGTTCGAAGATTGTGTATCTCTCTCTCTGTGAGCCCTATTTCTCAACGCTGTGACAAATTCAGCGTTTTAATCACCGGATAGAGCCGCAGAGGGTGGTTGCGGTGGGTAGACGGTTCGGAAGGCGGTAGAGTCTCACGTGTGTAAAGCCTCGAGACATTGTTCTATTCCACTCCGATTTGTCTCTCAACTCTCTGTCCCCCTCGCATCAACGGTACTTTTTTTTTTTAATCGTGTGTGTTCGCGTACAGTATTGGTTCACACACACACACCGTCCCGTCCGTCCGAGCCCAATCTCGTGTGAAAACTCGCTCAGGACGAACCAACCTGGGGGGTGCCCAGACTCGAGCCTCAAGGCGGGGTGGGGAGGCCACATCGCGTGCATCAATCCACATCTCTCTTATCATTGCGCATCGTCAGAGTATATTGGCCCTACCGGTCTCGCCCCCTCCTCCCGGCGAAGAGGACATGGCTCTTCGGAAAGAACATCAATTTTATTTTTTTTTCTCAACTGCTGACCGAACGTAAATTCAATAATAACAATAACAATAATTATAGTAACAATAATAGTTTAATTTAATGATGATGATGATGACAATAAATAAATGAGTTTCGGAAATTAAAAAAAAAATAATAATGTATTGAATTCGGACAAAAGGAAAGAGTATTCGTCATGTTCAAGCTACTTGTAGATGAGAAGATAAATTGTAAAAAAAAGAAAATTAAAAAATTGTTTATTAATAAATAAAAATTGTGGAATCTGGAAGAAATATTCAAAGATACACGGGCGTCAATGTATATTGATCAAGTAAGACTTGGTTCGTGGCTATTTTTCCCTGTCTCTCTGCGGAGGATTTTTTTTTGTCATTCATCCAATCGTTGCGAGTGTTCTGATTTTTTTTGTGCTCCCTGGCCATCGACGTAAAGATCTCAAGTGCGTCCTGGTATTTCCCACATCGTTTCAGTGCCCACGTGATTGTCAACGTCTGGCGCCTCCCAATCCACAGCGCAACACTCGATTGATCGCAATTTTCTTCGGCGTGGACGAGATTCTTCGTTGAGTTGCCGACAAAAGCTCCATACATCCGAGCGCCCGTCCAATGCCCATTTATTCGTCGCCCGGTCCGTGTGTGGGGATGCCTCGTGAAATTCATTCTTTGCTCTTTTGGCCCTCCAGCATCGCGCTTTACCGATGATCTCACTCGTCTCCGCGCTCACTCGTCTCCGCGCTTTTCTCCAAACGTTCCAGATTCATCTTTTTTTTATTTCTACTACCAAAGACTTACTTGATCAAAGTTTACATCATACTCTCGACTGAGGGGCTCTTTTTTTAGCGATAGAAAAAATAAAATAACGGAACTTAATAGAGAGAGGAAAAAAAATCGAATGGAAAAACCATTATGACTAGAAAAGATGCCGCGTGTAAGTTTGGTTCGACTCGGGGAAACCAATTTCTATTGTATCTCTGTTTTCTTTTTAGTGTTTCTTTTTTGTTTTCTTTCTTTTTATATTCAACGTCTCCTTGCAAAACTGCGCATTCGTATGTGCAACCTCGAGTAGCAATCAAACTCACGGAGAAGCTAGCAGAGGATAACTTGCGTATAAAATAAGAGATGAGTTTCGGGAAATCGCTTACCTGCCAGCTGACGCGGCTGGAGAGATTTTCCACTGTAAGGCGGTACTCGGTGCGGGTCGGTGGTCCATATCTGAAAAATTGAAAAATTCAAGTATTAAAAGTACGTTGCAATGTCAAAGAAAATCGAAAGGAAAATTAATGATTGTAAAGAGCAAAAAAAAAAAAAAAAAAAAAAAAAAAAAAAAAAAAAAAAATGTCAATGCAAACAAGGTTTGTCTCGAACCCAACGTGATTTATATTATTTATTATTTTTTTTAAAGAAAAAGTTCAATTTTCCGAAAAATATTGATGGGTAATCATTAACGACAATACTTAAGAATTATTTTTATTAAAAATATTTAAGAGGAAAAGCAAATAGGTAAATATATATGTAACGATAGGAATAAAAAAATGGTAAGTACCTGGGCAATGATTGCTTGTAGCTAGATGCAGTCCTGCTCGTGTTTCTGTTCACACTATCTCTGCAAAAAGTGATGTCATGTGAACAGAAATAACGGATCGATGTTTGTTTAACCTTTGGCAAGTAACTACGAATTTGCACTCATTGCTCAGGCACACAAAATCACAATCACAACTTATTTCTTTCTCGCAATCCAAAAACTTTCAGTTACACAACAAACAACCCTCGATTCGTACGATAAAACAAAAAAAAAGCCAAACGAAATTGTGAAAAATTTAAATTTTCTATTTAATTCTGCAGCAATTCCAGCGTACCTGTCGTGTCGAACATCGTCTCGGCTGTAACAAATCCAATGCAAAACACGTATATTAGTTGTAAATACGATCGCTCAAGCATCGCACTAAACTAAATTAGTAGCGATGAGCGAGATAAATCAGTGGGATGAATTTACTGTGGGCAATGCGTTCTCGAAGTTTCAGTGTCAGATTAAAAAAATCATCTAAGAAAAAAAAAATCATAAAAATGGCTGAACAAAATTTGTTACCGTCAAAACGAAGGCAACCAATAATTGGTGTGTGCCACGAATTCTGTTCGACTAATGAATGTCTACTTGTGCACGTATGAAAATTTTGAAGCGCTATTTTATTTTTCCTCGTGAATTTGCGTTACTCGAATGTTTGCATCTCCAAAGCGAGAGCTCATCATATCCAGAAAAATCGTCCTTGAGATCGACGTTGTGCGAAATCTTTGGTACGACATACGAAATATTCGACGGAGAACAATTTTTTTTTATCGACATTTATTTATTTTTCATAATAATAATTTATTGAATAAATAAAATATATATGTTAGAGAGATGCAAAGTGATTTGAACGTTCGCACATCGCGGGTCATCTCGTACCAAGGGGGGGGGATAATGATTGCTCTGATAAAAATAAAAAAAAAGGAATAGCGTGTCTTACGCAGGTCGCCTCGAGTCCCCACCATAACCACCACGGGAGTCACCATAGCGCCACTGGTCACTACCCCTAGGTGTCCCCCGGGCCCTCTCTACAGTAATTCTGTAACAAGACACATTGGATATGCTTACTTGTCTCTCCAGGAGCGTGAGCGTCCGTAGCCACGGTCGCCTCGCCTCCCTGAAACACCCCGTGCTATCTCCACCGCCACTCTGAAACACACCCAACAAAACCCCGCCTAAGTCCTCGACTACTTCTTACTCTAAAGCTTCTTCCATCTCTTCGTTATTTCGTCTTTTTTTCTCATCCTTTACAGTCTCATGTTCAGTCACCGACGTCGTCATCGTTTTCTCAAAAAAAAAAAAAATTGTAAAAACATATGTCGTCTTCGCGATTTTTTGTTTTTGACTCCCTCAAACTAGCCTGCTCGCTACACTGATAAATAAATTTATCGTTCGTTGATTTAAATACGTCGAGACAACTCTGCACGTATGAAGAACAATCTTAAGGAGAATCTAGCGATGTCGAATGATTGAATCGACGACACGAATTCAACAAATTTGTTTCACAAGTTTCTAGATGTCAGCCGACATTGAGATTGATATTTAAGCTTATCTACACGTTTCCGCACGAGGTATCGTACGAATTGGTTGAGGCCGATTCGATCAGCCTGCATCGCTCGATCCTCCTTGAAACATCGAAAGGCTTCCACAGTTTTTTTTCACCCAAGAAAGAAGAATAAAGATTGTTTCCTAAATAATGCAACGTTGTTGTGATCTACAACACTCGGGGAGTTGATGGTGGTAGTTCAAAATGGCGGTAAAGTATATTGGATTCTCATGTAAGTTTATCCGTATATAAAATAGCAATAGTGTGTTTTTTTTTTCAAATATATATTATATATATTTTTTTCTTTTGGTTCAATTAAATTTGGGAGTTCGGAGGCGCCGATGGAGTAGCTCTCGATAAGTAGCAAGTATTAAATTAAGTAGAAATTAATAGCAATTTAAGCAACAACTGTGTTCCTTGTGCATGCTGTAATAACAATTTTTTTTTTCGAGTTATATTTTTTTTTCTCGTGTTGCAAATTCTATTCTGAAAAGTTCTATATGCGTTGCTACTATTGTCGTTTTTAACCAAGTGAGGCAACAATGAGATCCAACACTTTCCGACATTGTTGTTTCATTTATGTGTATTATACTCTAATGTAATTATAGAGTTGTACAATTACATTGAATATTCAAAGGAATATATATATTTTTTAAATCTTTGCTCGCTAGTTTTTAAGCTAAAACAATATTTTCGCAGAAGACGCTATCGATTGCTAAATAAATATTTCAAGTGTAGCCAAGATTTTGTTACATGCGCCTCCTTTCACCTTCCAGCGGTGGAAATGATCAAAATCTGTTTTTTTTTTACGTTTCAACATCATTAATTATTATTTGTTCGGCATAAGGTTCCGAATTCGACCATATAATTTTTATTTGCCCAAATGTTGGGCGATCTTTTCAAGATCGCAATCGAGAGAAAAAAAAAACAGGTTTTGTCCATTGCCAATCGTAACTAGCTCTTTGATCGATATATCGGTCGATAAATCTGACAAATTTACGATCCAACGTTGTGCAGTGCTGCTTACCGTTCGCCTAGAAGTTCCTTCCCATTGAGTTCGTAAACCGCGTCGTCGGCGTCCCTGTAGTCGTCAAACTCCTGCGAACACGCGAAATGCACGGAAAAAAATATCGATTAGACAAGTTTCTTGAGAGATCGATGAAGAGGCTCGTTTCCGTGTTATCGTCATGAAGACAATAATACAATCTATAATTTTTTTTTCTCTCTCCAAAAGTTATGACAAATGTCCTTTTCGATAACTCAGTCACACGACGAATTGGCATGCTTGATTTTTTTTTTCTGGGTAAGTAGATGCATTAAAAAAACCTGTTGCTTGCTATATCAATTATCAACAGTGTACTAAAATGATGGCTTGTTGTTTTGTGATTTTTTTTTTGTTTGTTTCTTTCGTTTCATTAAATTTTTCAAAACCTACAAAAGTTACAAATATTTGCAGAATATTCGGCCACACGCATCTCTCATCTAAGCCGTAAATTCGGTGTGCGGGGAGGGTGTCACAGTACTCTCGAACGGGACCGAACAAAATGCAAATATACCTGTTTTTTTTTGCGACTGATTTACGAATACTTACAACAAAGCCATAGCCATTCTTGATGAGGACATCACGGAAACGACCGTAGCCTCTGAAAAATCTCTCAAGGTCTCTTTCCCTGGTGCCGTATGGAAGCCCACCGACATAGACCCTTGTCCCTACCATACTGTAAAAAAAACAATTTATCGAGATTAGACTTACCACAAAGGCAAATCCATTCTTCATAGCGACCTCCTTGATTCTACCATATTTCCGGAAGAACTTCTCAAGGTCGCGCTCTCGCACCCGGTATGTTAATCCACCAACGAATACTCGGGTGCTCATTCTTAAAGGAAAATATAAAAACACCTTACACAACAGGCCTCGTGACAAAACCTGCCATTTAAACATGACACAACATAAAACCATTTTTATTACATACAATTAAAAAAAAAAAAAAAAATTACGTCTAATCGGCATAGTTTCGATGTTAATATTTAAAATTTCCTACGATTTCGGTGTGATCTTTTTTTAATACAATTTTAGTAAAAATTTACTAAATTTGCTTTTCAATAAAGATTTACTAAGTTTGCTTTTTATTAAAAATTTACTGATATATTACTTGGTTTGTACTTAATCTCTTTGGCACGATAGGCATTTATTTTCAATCATAGAACTTTTGAAGCATGCTGTTTTGTGCATGTTTGTAAAGTTACAATTCATGGAAAACCTTTTAAAAAATTACGGGAAAAAGTTAGATTTTTTTTACTGTATGGAACTTGAACTATGTGACTATTTCTTAGATGGTTACAAAATTGGAAAACAACATCGAAAATGGATCAAAAATTTGGCGTTACTATTGACTTCTCCAATTTGCCGTTCAAATTGGATAATGCTACGTATAGAAATGAGTACTATGGTAAAATGACTACCGGATAAACAGAGTTCAAAGAAACTATACCTACAAATTTCGCGACTAAACTTTTCTTTGCTTGAAAGAATAAAACTCGAAATCGAATTTTTTTATTAAAAAACATGCCTGCGAATCGTCTCCTATCCTCCACAAAGAAAAGAAAAAAAAAAGATCAGACGAAATCGCAACTATCTCATAAAAAAAATGGTTCAATGTTGCGTGTTATCATGTTCTAACGAAGATACAAAAAAAAGAGAGAACGAAAAAATAAACAAAAAGAAAATGTGTGTTTCAGCGCGTCGCGTTTTCAGCAACTATGGCGCCGGTGGCTTCCGGGCCGTCCGGTTTACCCGGTAGGTAATATTTACAAAGACGGCGAACGAGGAACGAATAAACCGTTGCCGGCAAGCCGAATCGATAACAACCGCGACTTGAGATCTTTCGACGCGATTGTGGATGCCGCAATGAAATTTATGCTCCCCCCCACCAACCTTCGTGATGTCCGTTATCTCGGGTATAGCTCGAAGGTGCTTGATGGCGCCGCCACTTTTATAGCGCGGTCTTGGCGAAAATAAAAAAAAATAAAATAAAAATCTGTTGCGCATTCGAAACCTCCAATAAAAAATAAATTTTCTATAATATTCTTGTTTGTTTTTAAGAGCATGAAACTTCATAAAAATGTATGTTTATTCGGCGTTCTATGTACGCATATATATACATGGTAAGGTGAAACGCGACGCGGTAGGCTTCCCGTTCAGGGACCGTGACGTGGAGACGACATTTATGTAATTATAAAATTGTGGCACTGTTAATTGATTCGTCGATATTCCGAGAGTCGTTCCGGCATCGCCGAACAAACGATAAAATATTATGTCGATGTGTTACTCGGTCGAGGCTACGTGAAATTTCGTTAAATCTGTTTGCTGAGTTAGAGCGCGTGAGGGCATGTAGTGGCGGCGTAGGCGAATTTGCGACGACCCAAACGCCACATAGATCGCGTATTTAACACTCAAAAACAACACTGCCGACTTACCTGAACAACTTATTCTCTCGAGATCTTGTTGCACTTGAACACTGGACTCGCTAATGATAACAAATAAACTGTGAATAAAAAAAAATCCACTCTTTATACTGTCGCGACACGTTTGTAGTCGCAGTCCCAAGCGATAGAAGAATAATGGCGTCCGAGGCGAGATGCGGCTTGCCCTAACAACGGAAACAAAACGGGCTCGACACGGGTCGGAGGAGGGACGCCGACGGCTCGTAGCCTCGACGAAGGTGCGCACTTCCGGTGGGACTTGTGAAAACGCAAGTCAAGTGAACTCCTCGTACAGCGATCGAACGTTAAACAAAAACGGAGGACAGCGTTTAAGGCGACGAATAAACAAATTTTAAAACACCAATATAATTTTGTATTTCGTTTTAACAATCGATACATATTTTTTTTATAAAGTTGGATTTCGTTGAGAATGAGAGAAATTATTTATTGGCGCTCTGGCGAGTCGAATCTTACGATTGGGATCGTAGAAAATAATTTATACGTGAGTCCGAAGTATCAATAACAATATCGGAGATATAATGCATCAAAATTATTGTCGCGCCGTAAATTCTCGAGGTTTGGGTTCGAGGCTAAACGACGGCGGCAAAAGGTGAAAGCGCTGATTCGGAGTGTTTGTTTACCTACTTCAAAATTGGCCGGTTTATGGTTTGCTGTATTACTCAATGTTCGATTAGTCATGTGGGTGACGAAAAACTGAGAGCAATATTTTACCAGGACTGTTAAAGGAGTGAGAAGATTTTTTACTATTATTTATAACCGAGGAGGCACTCCGATTGCGTATTTTCGTATTTGGCTTAACGAGGCTTCGAGTCAAAAGAGCGACTTCAATCAATCATTTTTTTATCGATAACATTGAGCATCGATAATACAAAATTTATTATCTCATCGGCTGTACATTGGCGAATCTCGTACGAGTAAAACAATTCATGCCGCGATATGCGTGCACTGATAGTTTTTTGCAAGTTGTTGGCGTCTTTCCTCGTTATCGACATACTTAAGAAATCGCTCGAGCATGGCGACGGGCGCTTGATTGTCGTGTAATATCTTCAATACTTCTTCTATAGGGAGACTCACTTGCAGTTTCGGTGTTCCGAGCCAGCTCTGAAATTTTTTTTTTGCAATTAAAATGGATACGATTTTTTTTTTGCACTTAAAAATAATTCATGAAATTATTAACAAACTGGTCAGGATACCTTCGATAACAATAGATTATCGATGTCTTCCCATTCCTGCATCGAAGCTCGGGTTTTCAACGCGACTCTTTGATATTGTCTCGGTGAAATATCGTGCTGCTTCGACAGCATTGTGGGCGAAGCCAAAGCCCCGACCGGGGAATTGTAATGATCTCTGCAGGCGTAACGCAGGCAATCGAGCACCGACGAATTCACTTCGAAGACTTCGTCGAATTGCGTGTTCTTCAACGCTGTTTGCCATTCTGTACAAATAAGAAAAGAAAAATGGATTAACAAAAAAATCCATGTCACTGAGAAATCCAGTGCGATGGATTTCTGAACCTACCCAACAGTCTAATGTAGTTGTAAACGAAAGCACCCTCTTTGCAATCGGGCAATGCGAGAAATTGCGTCTTGTGGCATGCTCCAAGTTTCTGCAAGAGTCTCGTCGCGTCTCTCGTGTTCCTAATGATTATATTGAGATGGGTCATCTGAAAATTATTTACAAAATGAGAAAGTAGATCAATTTTGTTGCTTTTTTTTTTCTTATACTCACAGCTGCATCCACAGATCTTCCCTGCATTCTGTAACAAAATTATATTTATCATGAATTCCATGGAAACTCGCTTTTATCGTAATTCCCAATGATCTGAATACTTGTGGATTTGTTTAAATCTACAATTTCATTTAAACGAATTAATAATTTGCGATTTGTGATTTGAACTACCACCATTGCACAACGTTGCAGTATTTAGAAAACACAATCTTTTATCTTAATTGCCAATGTTCCAAATCCTTGTAAATTCATTTAAATTAACATCTCTAAATGAGATTTATATTTGTTCAACAATTTGAAAAACTAAAGTGTAAGAAAATAAAACAAAGTAAAGCTTACGTTAAAAGATCCGTAATTTCGTTGACCTGCAATCTGGTGGCGAGATATCGTATGTACGCGTGAATTGCGTCGGGTCTCTCCATCAGAAGCCTCTGAACCAACGGCCACTTGAGGGTCTTGGCAATGAAGAGAATTATCTGTTTGAAAAATATACATCCAAATGCATCAAACTGAAAAGCTGATGGTCATGTTTTCTTTTTTTGTAACAAGAAATGTTTGCTGACTATGAGTATAGCGTTTCCATCCCCGCTGACCAAAGCTGCATCTAACAACGCCGTTTTGCTGGCCAGTGACTTGTATTTTTCTAGGGAAAATGGCTGACCAAGAAGTATTCTCCTCAAAGTTATATCAGCTTGGACCACGGAAGGTTCCTCTGGAAGGTAAATCTTGTCCGCAGTCAAGACTGGAAAAATATAGAATCTCAAAATTAAGACGACGTAAAACCAGGCAAGTTTCACTGAATTATTTATTTTTACGGAAGATCAGACGTGTAGGAGTATTTTTGTGTTGAAAATATTAAAAATCTACTATAGCCAATTTTTACAGAAAAAATTTGACAAAAAAATTGTACTTCTCACTGGCATTGAGCGATTGTTCAGTAATAATTGAAAGCAAAGGCTTTAAGTTAGCTCTGGTATCTTCCGGTTGGAAGTATGCGTCGGATACTTCTATGTTCGAGATACCAGCTCTCAATTGGGCCGTTCCACTTTTCGAAACTCCGAACAAATTGTCCACCTGCAATGAAATAATTTAAAAATCAAAAAATATAAATACATACGACGTGCGCCTAATTGTCGCATCGATACGTTCAAAGATATTTTCAAACTGTTTTTTGCTTTAACCTCCGTGTTCTGATCGAAACTGAACGAATGTTTGTCGCTGCTGTTCCAATAATCTTCGTCGTCCTTCGTCGAAGTCATTTTCGGGTCGACAATTTATTACATTGATGATCTTATTTGTCGTAAGAACTTCAGATTGGCCCCGTAAGTTTCGGGCTATAACGTGACAGTTCTCAACAATACATAACAGAGCCCCGCGTGACGTCAGGTTTCCTCGCGAGGAAGAAACAGCTGATTCTTCGGATGTGACGAAATGGTACATTTTTATGGAAAATTGCTATTCGATTATCAATTCGAATTCGACTAATCTGTTTGCACAATAATTAAAATAAATATATTATTACTTTATCTTATTTCTTGTAAATCACATGATTGTAATTCGGGGATGTAAGTAAAGTTTTTCTTTTGCATGCATTATTGACACGATGACAAAAATATTCATTTATATCGAATTGCTACTGAAACTTCCGGTCGAAAAAATTAATTTTCACATAGGAAGTGATGGGTTTCCGGTATGACTTCACTTCCGATTGAAAAATGGAATTTTAAAACCGGAAGGGACGTAAAGCGATGATTGCAGGGATACATTTTTTTTTTAAATATAAAGACGCGTGATCATTAGAACTGTGAAAGTTTATTCAAAGTCCACTTCTACAAATACAAATACTGTAGTAACCACACGCAGGTGAGTAGTTGGGCGCGATAAAGTTTTCATCGTATATGTACTTAAGATATAACAAACAAAATACTTTCGTGAATAAACTCGTGTAAGCCGATGGAAGCAATCCTGCTTCGAATGGGACAGTTTTCCCAATCACCAGGTAGTGGAACTTTCGGAGGAAACAACAGAAATTAGTTCTCGTCCCAACTTCGCCAAGAAAAACTTTAGTACGGCTCTGTTCCGGCCGATCTTTTTTGCACGGATACGAACGACTTAATTTCTCCTCAGTTTTCTGAAGAAAAAGAAAGCGAATGAATGTTTGAATTACTACTTAGGATTATGAAAAGCTTCTCGATCGATCTCGTAAGAGACTTACTTTCCCAAACTTGGCTCCTGCAAATTGGTCGGAGCTTTCTGACGTCTTGGACGAGACGGCACACTTTTGCTCGTTACACTGGCTGTACTGCTGCCGTCGGAATCGCTTGAGACATCTCTGTGCGCCGATTTGCTTCGTCTGTAGTTATAAAAAAAAAAAAATATTTGCCGTCAGTTTAACGATTAACGACGAAATAATTCGTGCCATTTTGCCGAGTGTAAGAGTTACCGATATAGGTCGACTCGAGTATCGACGAAGTTTCTGGGACTCCTAAAACTTACCGATGATCGAATTCCAGTGAGATTCTTGAGTCCGGCGATGGTGATCTCTTCTTAACGTGGGTGTCGTTAAGTTTGAGCAAAACAACCTTTGCCGAGCTCGGATCCTTCGCCCGGGATGGTTTGCGCTTTGGCTTGATAATTTTTCGTTTCGGAGTCGGTGCCCAATCCGTGTCACTCGGTGAATCGGGCGGGTTTACTCTTTTCTTGTGCGCTCTTTTGCGCTTCCTCTTATCGCTTCTCTCGTCTTCCTCGTCGGATTCCTGCTCGACGACCGTCGTCGTCGGACGAGCTGAATCCGGCTTAGGCGGCGGTGTAACTTCCGAGTCGTCCGGCAAATCCGGCAGTTTGATCGTCTTCTTGTAAACCCTTTTGCGCTTTCTCTTGTCGCTCCTGGCGTCTTCCTCGTCCGAATTCAGCTCGAGTGCTGTCGAAGGCCTGGCCGAATCCGGATTTTCCTCGATCATCGGCAGTATGAGTCCCGTGTGATCGAAAACCGCCCCGTGCCCGTTTGTCATCGGCGAGTCGGGCGTTAAATGTCCGCGATGTTGGGTCATCGTTATCCTCTGTATATTAGTCGTTTGCTCCGGTTCTTGAACGGTCGGTTGGACCGGCGGCGCTATCGGGCTCTCTAGGACTGGCAATTGTAAGTCATTCAAATCGAAGTGATATTTTTTCTTTCGATTCTCCGGAAGGATCATCAGTGTAAATTCTCTATCCTCGCACTCGCTGCCGCGCTTACGCGTAACGAAACGCGAAATATTCGAGGTCGCGATGTCGTCGTCGTCGGTGGTGTTGTTGATGAGTTTATTAAAAAACTTCGTAGCTTGCTCGCCGCCCTCGTCGTCGTCTTCGTCGCCCTCGTCGTTGTCGTTGTCGTCGTTGATTCTCTCAGTCAGTCTTTGCCCTTGGGATCTGAAATTTACGAACGGCGCTGCTTGGCTCTCCGACAAAGTTCTTTGACTCTCGTCGCGATCGTAAGTTCGATTGTTCTTCGATTGATCTTTGGTGTTAAGTACGAGTGAGGAGTTGTTCATCGTCGTGCTTATTTCGTTCTCGGGCGATTGCGAAACGCATTGAGAGGAATTCAACAGCCAACTCGGGCCTTCGAGGGGATCCTCCGTGTCGATGAACGACGAGCTTTGTGATTTTCCATTGTCATTATTTGAAATCGATGTTTCGATCTCCGAATTCGTGACGTTCGAGTCCGTAATAGGATCCTCCGAACTCTCCGCTATTACCTCTCTGGACGCGATTTCACGTGATTCGCCGCTCAGTGAGACCGCGCTGAGCTGTGGCGTTTGTGTCACGTCCATGTCGCTCGAATTTTCCATTAACTGCGAATAATTTCATATTTTTTAAAAATCGAACGAAGAAATTCGTACGTTATGTAAGATGGCAGTCAGCCAGAAGACAGAATATGCCCGAAATCCCGCGTTTGAGGACCCGAACGAAGGTTTCTTTGGTCCGGTGATAAACATACCGTTCGAATGTTGACGCTTTGGGAATTGTGTAAGAGCCGCGACACATCGTGCAGCGCGACTCTTGGGCTTCGGAGACATTCTCCGCTCTGAGCGTCCGCGGTGGCTTGACTACTGCGTGGCGAGGCCGCTGGAAGCAAAAGTCTCTCTGAGTTTTCACGGGAACGGCGAGCCGAGCGACGACCGGAATTCCTGTTGCTTCTGACGCTCAATCTACGCTCGCTCTCGTCTGCAAAAATATTTTATTTTCATTAAATCGCTTAATATTTCAATCGAAACGGCTCGTCGTCGGAGATCACCGTGTCGGAGGGACTTACCACTCGCCCTCATAGAATTTTGCAGTCGTTCGGGCAGCCGATTGACGCGTGTGGAGCTCTGCTTTAAAAAAGTACATTTGTCAGAAATATTTTTATCCGGATTTTGTGTGCGAATCGGGATGTTAACCCTTTGAAGTATACATTTTTTTTTTTTTTGCAAGTATGAAGTTTCTAATACATCGGTTGATTATTATTGCGTTTTTTCGGTATTCAAAGAGGTGTATCCTGTGATACACCGTGCTTCAAAGGGTTAAATAATAAAGTTATAAATACGCACATAGTTGAGCGGTCTTGTGATCGGAATACGAACAGGCGACGTTCTCGCTGGCGCCACAGGGCTTGCCGCTGGCGTCAGATCTTCCTCGATGTCACTCAAATTTGGAGCATTCTGTACTCGGTACTCCCTCTGAATGTTAAGCCTGCTTAAATTTATCGTCGGCTTCGTGATGGTGTGACCGCTCACCATAGGCTGAACGACGCCTCGCGCCGGCGATTTCCCGGACAATCGTCTCGTCGATGATTCTCTTCCTGAAACAATTTTACTTCGTCATATCCAATGTTTGTTGATTAACGATTGTCTTTTTTTATTTGCGATTTCTCACAATAAATGTTGCGGTAAAATTTGAGCGTTTCAATTTTATGAAATATAGAAATTAGTTTATGTTACGAAAAAAGATGCAAATTAATTTGCGCATAGCTTCCGCATTTATTACAATTTTGCAAACAGCTTCTTTCATGAGGAAACTAAAATCGATCAACGAACTTTCTTATAAAGAAAGCCATGAGCGAAATTGTAATAAATGAGGAAGTCCTGTGCAAGTACTCTGCATTTTTTTTAACGTACTGTCGTTCGTGCTCAATCTCCTGGGTGTGTATCGCGTCGCAGCGGCGAGTTGTTGGCACGACGCTATAGTGTTTGTCACGTGACTCGAAATCGTGATGAGAAGCTGAAGAGTCTCCTTGGCATTCTTCAATGCGCTGGATATCACATCCTGTAGGAAGATACATTTTTTTTTACCATTTATAGTGCAAAACAGTTTTATTTCTCATTATAGTTATAGATTTAAGTTGAACCTACATCCCGCTTGTTGCAGGCAATCTTGAGTTCTTGCACTTCACTGGTGAGGCCGATTCTTTCTGCAAACAAGTATTGACATTCTTGCTTCTCCTTGGAGAGAGCCTTTGCCAATGCATTATTGTTGGCTTTCAGTTTTTCATATACTGCACAAGAAAAAAATTGACAAAATGTTAGTATATATTGTAAATTCTTTCTACTTTACCCTTTTGCAGCACATTAAGTTGTTGGGTCTCAAGAATAAATCCTTCTCATTCTGTTAACTTGTATATACAAATATTTATCTTTTTTTTTGTTTTACAATACCAATCGTACTATTGTTAAGTTTTTTTAAGCAAAGATATTATCCTGTAATTCCAAACATGCGCAATATGCAAGAGTAGAAAGGATGTAAAAAGAAAAGATCCGCCCGGAAGCAGAAACAATAATTACGTGGCTTGTACGATCTCTTCTTGAAGAGATCGTTCTTGGCTAGCTGCGACCTCTTGGCCACGATCGTCGCCCTCTTGACCCGTCGTCGTTTCGGTAGGCTTGACATGTCTCATCAGCTCGGTCCAGCGACTGATTTAGATGGCTGTGCAATTGTATCCAAACAAAAAATTATTGTCTGTTAGAAAATTTGCAAATCATTTTACAATTAACAAAAAAAAAAAAAGAAAAATCTGTCGACCGCAAAATAGTTTAATGGATCGTAATGTTTTGCATGTTTTTTTTTGTATTCTGGATTCGAGAGTCGTAGCTCGATGCAAGGCGGGTTAAGTCGTCGAACATCGCGGATAAGACCGGATGGCGATTGCAGCATCGAAATTGTGGAGATACAAATTAAAGAAACTTTGAGAAATTATGATTGTCGTTTATGGGTCGAGGGAAAGCGTTCCGCATTACCTGTGAAACGGCTATAAGTCTTTTCGAGGGGTTCGTCGGTTCGTCGACACAAACTTAGCGGAATCGTCGCGACGCGTGGATCAGCAGAGAGTCAACGATTGACCTCCAGTTACCGCTTGTACGACGAGAAATGCTGAAGTCTCAACATTTAAGCGAAACCGGACCGCAAGAGGACTCCATATTGGCCCATATTTTTCTCCTTGTATAATACGCAAACGAATTATGAAAAGAATGACAAAAGACAAAACGGGTGCGTGGGAACGAGTCAACGCACGATGATAGCAGATGATAGATGGTTCCCCCCTCGCCCCTCTGCGGCGATCGTGCGAAGTCACGTTCGACGTGTGTTGATGATGATCCTTCGAACTTTTACGAATATCTTGACGACTTTCCAGACAATTGGCTCGTGCGATAAAGATTATTTGAAGAATATGTTTATATGGATTCGCTTGCGAGAGTTCGAAGAACAGTATATTCGTATCGTATTGAAGTATGATAAGTCGATAAAGGCGAGCCGAGCGCCGTTTTCATTGTCCACCTATTGGCGAAGTCGCGTACCAGTTCGATGCAGAAGGGACACACATGAGTCGCGTTTCCCTTCTGTCGCGTCGCGCACGGTTCATGGTTTGCAGAAAACATATCTCGTCGTCTGTCTCGACGATGGCGTCGTCGCGTTAAACGTCAAATTATTTTTATTTAAATAAAGCACGCCAGAGTGCTCTTAACTCTCGAATTTTTCATGAAAGTACAAGCTGACGGAAAAATTTTAATCGTCCGGTTAGTTCGGACAAAGGCGTGACGAACTTTGCGCGCGTGAAAAATAATAAGGATAATTAAGAAATAACAAGAGAAAAAAGAAAGCGATGCCACTTCATCGATATACCCACGCAGTGCTGTGCAGAATACCGCTGTCGTTGCGTACGAGGGGCGAGGTCGTTCTTGACGAGGCGAGGAAACAACATCTGGCACTGGCCGATCTTCTGCGCGAGTTGGGTATCGACGTTGTTGAAATGCCGCCCGACGAAAATTCGCCCCTCTGCCCGTTCGTCGAGGACGTCGCGGTACTGTGCAATGGCACTGCGCTCATAGCTCGGCCCCAAGAGCCTTCGAGACTCAAAGAAGTATGCTCGGCAATGACGAAAAATAAAATCCACCACTGACATTTCAATTTTTTCAGATCGAAATTATCAGGGCGGTGCTGAAGAAAGAATTGGACATTCCCCTGGTGGAAATTGCGGATCAAAACGCCCGTTTGGACGGCGGAGATGTTTTGTTTACCGGTAAAATTTCGGAGCGAAATGCTGAAATTTTTGTATTTAACGTTTTTTTGAAATGTTTGTAGTTTATTATTATTAACAATCGGATCATAATTTTTGGTATTTTCAGGCTTTCTATCGTAATGGAGCCCTTTTGCTCCAAATTTTGTTTATTTTGCTTCTCCATAGGAAAACTATGTTTTTGTGGGGAAAAAAAATCGAAATTTTAATGTCAGAGAACTACAATCAGTCTAAAACGTCGGGAAAGACATATTTTTATGTCACGAAAAAGGTGCGAAATAATTTGCACATAGCTTCTTCATTTATTACAATTTTACCCACAGCTTCCTCTACAAGGAAGCTAAAACCGATCAACAAACTTTCGCATAGAAAAAGTTATGCCTGTAACTGTAATAAGTGAGAAAGCTGTGTGCAAATTACTTTGCACCTTTTTTCCCTTTCACTCCTTATACTCCTTATAGCTTTGACTGGCGCATATAAATATGTTACTTATTTAATTGGAAATATTTTATAAATTACAGGCAGAGAATTCTTCGTGGGTTTATCCCAGTTCACCAACGAAGCCGGGGCTCGCGCGGTTGCCGCGGCATTTCCGGAATATCCCTGTGTACCCATAAAGGTGAAGAACCAGAACCGATTTACTTTTCATTAATTCACTCTACATGAAATAGAAGTAAAATAACTTTGCTCCATAAAAATCGGCTTATCAGATTATCAAACATCGACTCATTGTTCATTGCGTGGTCATCGTTGCGCGAACCACATTTTGCCTGATAATTAATTAGTCGCGCGATTACTTTAATAAATTGGAATCGCCGTTTCATCACGGAAAATTGTCAATGTCTTAATTCAAGGTGGGAGACGGTGGCGAGGGACTCGTAGTAGAGAATCTTTCTACATCTCCGCTTCAGGTTGGAGCTCGTTAGATTGGCTCTCTTGTACACCTATAGTATACTGTGAAATACGATATCAATCACGTTGCTTTCGTGACATACTCGTTTGCACTGTTTCGCGACAACTTTTTTTTTCCTTTCTGATCGACGCTTGTCTAACGCGGGATTGGTAACACTTGAAGGGCGATCTGTTTTTTTATGTTTATTATTTACACAATTTGAAGAACAAAAACGCACTCGTTAAATCATGACTGTCATTTACGCTTCACCGAATCGCACATAAAACAACAAAAAAAAACGTCACCCATCGATATCCGATAGCGAGCACAGAGGCACAAAGCATGGGACTAAAAGATTTTGATTACCGAAAGAATAAAGAATTCAATGGCATGACGAGAAAATACGAGAAAAAACATTTAAGGATATGAAATTGAAAAATATTTGACGGGCATGCGAAAAAAACACAAATCGAAGAAATGTTTATTAATCGCTTACATTTTTGTGTCACCGATCGAATCTTGATCGGTAATTGAATTATTAATTTCACTCCCAAGGTCGCGGAGTCTAAGCGCTTGAAAGCACTGGTGACCATGGCTGGTCCCGACGTTATATGTGTGGGTGCTGGGAAGGAATCTCAAGAAGTACTGAAGGTAATGTAATTGTACCGTACTCTCGTCGATTCGATCGTATCTTTCTAAATATTTATTATTTATTATTATTCGCAGAGAATCGAGAGGGAAGCAACTTACAGTTACCAGACTCTGACACTTCCAGAAGACTGCGCGGCCAACGTCATTTACGTGAACGGAACGTTGATTCATCGTTCGGAGGACGAGATACCAAACTCGAGTAAAGTATTTGCCGAGAAAGTTGAATTTCCAACGAGATCCCTACGCATGTCCGAATTGGCAAAAGTTAGCTCAGGACTGTCGTCGTGCTGTTTGCTGGTTCGCCGACCGAGGCACATTCGCAGTATCTAAATGTTTGAAAAAAAGCTTGCGCGTCGACGCACCAAAAGACAGGCGAGAGATATCGCGGAGCAGCATCTCGTTTCGTATCGAGCGCGCAGCGCGGTCGATAAATCATAATTCATTTTATTTAATCGAATTCTTCGCCGCTATCGAACGAAGTTCGGTACGAAAGAATTTTCACGGTCGACACAATTTTCAAGATTATAATATTGCATAATCGCGATTAACTACAAAAAAAAGTTTTATTAAATCTTGCCCGTCAAAGATTCTAATTAAAAGATTATTTAGAATTAAGAGCTATAATATATTTGATATTAATATATTGTCGAAAGGTATATAATATAAGAGTAATATATGAAATGGAAGAACCGAAAAGTAAGAGGCATTCCATATCGAGTGGAGCATCGATTATTATCAATGAAAATTTCGCACAAAAATAAGAATTCTGCGTCTTTCGTGCACGATCGACAATTTTCGATCGAAATGTTCTCTTTTCAATTTCCAGATTAAGTATGAATAAGTATATCTGAATTAAAAAAAATATATATATTCGTCGATATTCTTGACATTCGGAGTTCTACTACTTAAAAATTATTTTTAAGAACACATTTTGGCATTCCGCGAAATTGGGATGGCCCAAGTGACATGGAATGTCTCTGAAGAAAAAATAACTAAATATAACGATCAGCAATGGCTTAACTCGTGCCGAGAGCAAAATTGCATTTACCATTGCCGATCGGCACAACAAAAAATGGAGTATATAAAGATGAACCTATTATTGCTGAGGCTTTCGTGTTTCGAACCACAGTTTCTATTTATTCTTGCCTGCCAGGCACCACCGGCTGAATCATGTTCCGTTTTATTTTACGTAAGAAACAAAACAAGATGTATTCGTTTCTTGACTCCGGCGTTTTACGATAGCTGTAAGCACGATAATATTGCCATTTAATATTTATTAGATGAAACCTGTGAGGCAGCTTTTTTACGATAATCGACTTACCTTAATGGTAGAAATCAGTGATCTACAAATAGAGTAATAGAGTTACTCACTTACTTTGTTTACGTGCGCGATACTCTTTTTTTACCATTTTTTTACCGCACGTTGAATCACGCAAATGTTTAGTTTAATGCATACAAATGGTTTACATTTTATTCCATTTTTTTTGTATTTTATTGCCAAACTCGTCTACCACGCTGGGCGCGTAAACAAAGTAACTTTGCACAAATACAAAAAAGTTTAAGCGTCGTTCGTCTTTGATATTGTTGAATTTTTAATTATGATCGAACAACTAGTCTATCGAACGTGTTAAACGATCTTCCTCTATCCAAGCGGTAATCTGTAACTTCAACTGTATCCCGACACAGCGGAATCCACCTCGACACGAAGCTCTCGATCCGCAAAGGAAAAGCATCGATTCAAATCTACTCGTAAAAAATTTGCCTCTCGTCAAAACTACGAATTGGTTTGAACCCGTTGCTTTTCATCGGCCAAACGCGTGTCTACTCGATTTTTTACCATTAACGGTAATAAACTATGTGCATAAAAAATAGCATTTACTGTACTGCTACGTGTACTGTGTATTAGAAAGACTGTACGCCCTTAGATACGATTCACTTCGTATGCGTTTTACTACATGTTTATTTTTTGAATTTCACCTCTACGCTCTCGAGCTTGTTTTATCGATGAAAATAAAAAAAAATAAAAAGTATTATCAACATGGTAAATTGTACGTTTACGGAAGAGTCTTTAAAACAGACAATTATTTACAGGTATTTCTCTTCCATTGTTTTTTTCCTTCATTTTTTGATGCAGGCGTGTTTATATCACGATGCAGGTGTCCCAGGCTTTGGCGTTTATTTTCTTCAGTATAGCTTTCAAATATCCACCGGATCCGAGATCGAAAGTTCTCGGGAAAAGCGTTCCTTGCGGCCTCTCGTACAGCGTGTGCATAACTTGTTCCCATTTAACCGGTGAGATAATTTGCTTTGGCAGCGTTTTTTTTATATGCCTTATCGTGTAATATGGTTTGGCGGTAACGTTCGAGTATACTTTGATCCGAGGTTCTTGGAGATCAATCGCTCCGAGGGCTTTCATGAAGGGTTTCGAGGCCGGTTCCATCAACGCCGTGTGAAAAGCTCCGGATACCGGAAGTCTGCGGAGATGACGGAGTCCAAGCTTCTCACTGTTGGTCTCAAGATAACGAAGCGCCTCCTCGTGACCAGCAATCACTTTTCCCTGAGTGTACAGGTAAATTGCGATTCTAAAAGGGGAACAGAGAAATGAAAATTAAAAATATTTGGTAATCACTTTAAAATGATGTTAACTGTGAATATTGCAAATATATACCATTTTTTTAGTGGTCAAATGGCAAGTTGGTAGCTTTTTGCTTCAATATTCCACACAGTATATTTTCATGCAATTTTTCAAAAGTAGAATCCATGAAATTCGTCAAATTTTAATTAATATTTAATAGAAGATGTTCCAGTTAGATTCGTTTATTATAGTTAAATTTTTTCATTATCTCCTGGATCACTAAAAAAAATTAATGTTTCTCAATGGTAATAAAAATTTTGCAACAAAAAAAGCTACAATTTAAAGGCAATAACTTAAGAACAGAGAAGATCATGATATGTACGGTAAAGACAAACAAGAAAAACGATATTTACATCGAAAGTGAGCAACTGGAGCGTGATTATTGATATTAGACTCTATGCGAAATACCTGCACACAGGATTCTCTACTCCCAAATTCATAGCCCACTCGACAGCTTCCTGGCAGGCTTTGGGGACTTTAGCCGAGGGCGAACAGAAGGTGGTCAGCATACCCTGAGGAGTTGCCTCTGCAGCGTTCTGCATAGCTGCACCTCTGACGCCTGCCAATCTTATTCCATCGTCTATGTCTATAGCTCCGCTGAAAATGAGAGCAGTTATTTCGCCGACGCTGTAACCGGCGGCAGCTTTGCACTGTTCTATGGCTCTGGGCCTCTCCTCCCAGAGTCTTTCGAGAGCAGCCAGCGAGGCAACTACGGTCGCCGGTTGATTGAACTCTGTCCTGTCCAATTGTTCCTGCGGCCCGGACAGACAGAGCTTAGACAGATCGTAGCCCAACACCTCGTTCGCGCTTTCGTAAAGATCTCGCACTCTGGGGAAACGCATGTACTGCTTGATCATTCCGACCTTGAGAGTTCCCTGGCCGGGAAAAAGGAGAATCGAAGATTCGGTCGGATCCTGTTTTTCTCGTTCCGGTTCGGAATTGACGGACGACGGTGCGCCATCGGGATAAGCCGACGTCGACCAACTTTTGTCGGCGGTCTCGTTGAAATTCGCGGCGTCCTGCAAAAGCTCCGATATACCCGACGATTCGTCCGTCGAATCGTCGTTCGGTGGACCCGTTGATTTGTCGGAAAATTGCCTGCTCGCGAGACGCCGGTCGACGCGATATTGTTTCAAGCTCAGCGACGACGTACAGCGCGACAGTGTTCTCGAAAACATTGTTGCGGTTTAACGTAATTTCTTGCTTTTCGTCGATATTTTTCAATTCAGAATTCTTTTACAGTTACATTAATTAACGTGTCGATAACGACGGCGTTGTTTTGCGCTATCACCGAGGACTGGCGCGATGGAATTGGATCGAATCAGGTTAGGTAGTCGCTGCACGTGCCGCACATGCGGAGAAACTACGAAGCCACTTTTGTTATGTTTCTTTTTTTTTTTTAAATGCCAGCAGAGAGCAGCCCGACTCGTAGATAATAAAGAGATCTCTTTGTTTCATTGAAATATCGATATAAACGTTTCGCGACGTGCGGAATTTTATTACTCCCCACGTGCGCTCCAATTTGGAGCGAGGTCAGTCATATACAAACTAACGCGCCGGGCAAAGCCAGGCAAGAGCCTGGTAAATCTTGGATTTAAAGGGTCCCTAGCGATCCTAAGGCAGCGGCAGGCAGGATCCTAAACTTTAAAAAATCCATTGAGGGCTGCCAGAGGAAACATTTTTTGTTTAAATTCTACTTTCAATTCGTAATGTCGACGACAAGGCTCTCATTGTTATCGTTTCGATCCAAATGTTCCATCTCGTCATTGATATTTTCTTTTACAGCGTAGGCTGGGGCGAGTCAACAAATTTGGGAACTTCCAAATTTGCATTTTTGCATGGTTGTATTATGCTTGAAAGATACATCGATAATCACATTGTTCAAGAGTCAACGAGCGACGACGATAAATTCAGCATTTCCAACGTAAATTTCAAGTCTATGGAAATTATTGTCGCGAAGGGACGATTATGCAAATAGTCATCATTATCAATATTATTATTGTCAATAATCATCATTATCAATTATGCAAATAGTCATCATTATCAATATTATTATTGTCAATAATCATCATTATCAATTATGCAAATAGCCATCATTATCAATATTATTATTGTCAATGATGTAACGGCTACTTGGGCGGCGGTAAAAAGCCTCAAGAAAACTGTTCGTGCAGTTAATGCTGACCATAAAAAGATAACAAATCAATGTCGTATTTCATAGTTTTGATAATTAATCCCTCAACTTTTGCAACTGTTTTTGTCCGGCAGTTGTACGGTCTCTTGAGTATCGATTCACGCGTAAAAAAAGTAACAAATGCACTCGAAGATACATACAATGGTACGGAGTACAAAAAAATTGTGCGAAGCCAAATGGCTTTTTCTAACTGATACGATTTTTCGTTTGGACTTTTCAGAGACGGATCGCGCGAGTCTCCGCTTCGTCAAACGCATCCGCGTCTCCGGTCATGCTTATAATTCGCAAATTATCGCCTCAGGCTCGAAACTTTCCATCCGAATATGAATTGGTTTGTTGTACCTTTGTACTTTTGTACCTTTGCACATTTTATACACGAGAGGTATATCGTGGAAAAAACCAATCAACGATGAACACCTCGTGAGTAAATTTATAACGCTCGTCGTTGCAGTCGTAACAGACTAATCGACTGGATGTGTAACAACTAAATCTAGGACGTACGGGACTAGTGGTCGAAAGTGACCGACCGTGGCCGAAAGTGAGAAAGGTCTCGATTTTATGCATCAGAAATGGCATTTTTGGGATTTAATTGAAAAATATTGGGTTGTGAGTAAAATAATTTTATGAGACAGACATTTTTTTTACGTTACGAAAGTGGTGCAAAGTAATTTGCACATGATTTCCTCATTTATTACAATGTTAAGCATAGTTTCCTCAAAGAAGAAGCTATACTCAAGATTGTACCTTTTTTTTTTACAATAGAAACTGCAGCAGATATTGGCAGTGCCAACAAAATGAAAGAGACAAAAACAACAGGAATTCAACGCGAGTTCGATGACAATTGCTAACTTACAGAATGACACTAAAAGAAAGAAGGACAAAAATTTTATCCACAATAAATATCGGACAGTTTTTTTATACGATTTTTATTGTAACATAGAAAAATATTGAACGAGCAAACGATGCTTGGCGCGATACGAATATACATATACGGTATTAATACAGATACAGTATAGATGTAAATAATAATAGATGTATAATATCAATAAATGGAATATACAAAGAAATTGACATTCAATTAACGAGCTTCTTTAACTTTGGCATTTTTTTCGGGCAGCTTATAACGTGACGATTCCAATGACGAGCCTGACAATTCTCGCCGCAGTAGAAAGCAACGCCGCATCCGAGACACTTGAACATTGAGCCGGGGAGGCCGCAGTTCGAACAGCGGAGGTTGCTGACGGTGTTCGGGCTGTGAGTGACTTTGCCGAGATGAGGAGTATCGCAGTTTCGAAAATTCGTGTCGATCGGCCCCTTGGATGGTCTCGTACGGGACGAACTGATCGACGGGAGAGTCGATTGTGCCGCGAGACCGGACGGCGTGGGTCGCGACAGAGGATTCAGTGTGTTTCCGGTAGCGGCGGACCAGCCTGGAGTACCACTGTAGTTGTATCCGGTTGACATTGCGCCGGTCGCTGGACCGGATCGCCAGGTCGCCGCGGGGACCGGAAGTCGCATGGACGGATCGACGTAAGCTGCGCCTGAGAATTGTCGCTGAACTTGGGACTGCTGAGGCTGTTGTTGCTGCTGAAGACAAGCCCGATAATTAATCGCTTGACCGTTGACGTTGTTGCAGGGCAATCGCGCCTGTCCCGCGGCCACGGCCTGCTGAAAATCGGCATTCGGTCTCTTGGCGCATGAGTACGTGGACGAAATTCCGTCACGTTGTCCGTAATTGACGATCGAACCGTCGACACCGGTACGTTTCGCCGCGGCGATTTGATGCTGAACTCCTCGATAGACCGGACGTTGCGCCACACCTCCAGCTGGAAATTGTACATTAGGCGACTGCATTGAAGACGATTGGGCGTTGATCATAGCCGAGCTCGGACGCATCAGAGGGTACTGGAGTATCGCGGTGCTGTTCCAGAGGGAGGCGGTCGCAGCCGCGGCGGCGATCGCCGGATTGTAGCCGTAAGTTACACTGTACGGATCGATCTGCAGAAGAAAAGTAACGTTGCAAGTTGTTTTTTGTTTTAGAAAATGTTTGATGTGGAACGATTTATTGAGAATCCTAACGCTTTGGATGCTCAACGTTAGCCGGACGTCAGCTGAAAGTCACATCACTCGACGTTTTTGACTAAGTACTTCGAAACTAAAATCCCGACCGTTTTTTTTTTTTGCTTCCGAAAACGTAACTTTTTCTATGAGGATGTTACATAGTGTGTAAAGTTCGTAGTCAAATAGTTCGCACGCCCTTTATGTCTATCCGTGTATGAAGCACCTTGGCGCGAGGGTTCTTTATTGTCGCAGCGAGGGCTCTTTAATGCCCCAGGGAGGGCGCGAAATTGCCAGCGCGAGGGCTCAAGGAGGCGGAACACCTGTACCGCGCCTATGAGCGATAGAGGAGATCGGGGCAAAATGGGACAGTGGGTTAAAACACAACTTTCCAATAATTTTTAGATGTCCCATTCGTACATCCGGTTTTTTTGCCCCGTTTTGCTCCACTGCCTCATTTCGCCTCGCTCTTACCTATACAGTAGAATCCCGTTTATCCGCGGTAACGCGGGGCGATCTTACGTCGGACAATTGAAATCGCGGATAACACGAATAACAAGACCACTCCGCGCGCGAGCATTGTTGCTTTATCCGTTTTGTCCGAGTTTTTCGTATTATCCGAGCCTACACCTCGGTTAATGTGGAGGGCTCGGATGATTTGGGTGCCTCGGATAACCCGGAGGCTCGGTTGATCGAAGGTCGGATAAACGAGGTTCTACTGTACAAGACGAATAATTCAAACACAGATCAGTTCAGTTACCATCGAACTGGAGAATCCGAAAGAGCTCTAGTCACCACATCTGAACTGCCAGCCACAGTTCACAGCAGCTCGTACGGTTGCCAACGAAGCGCTATCACTTATATCGCGAGGTCTCTTCTGTACTCGATTATACTCAGTAGAATCTCAGTCTATTGTCGCGAAGGGAATCATTATATCGTGTATTCGACGAATTGACAATTGGCTGTGTGAAAAATCTCGTCCTCCTCATCTCAGTACCGTCATCCAACAAATATTAAGAAGAGACCATTTAAAAGACATTAGAAATGCCCGCAAGAATAATTATAACACGGTAGTTACAAAGACAAATAATCCAAAGCTTAATCATCAAGCGAATTCAGTAAAAATCTTGCTTCATCCACACCTCTACGTATAGACCTGTTTACCGGACACTCGTTATGCGCAAGTCATCCCAGTCGTAAAAGTGCAAGTGTAAAAGGCGAGATTGCCGACCCCGGTGTAAAGCGCTGCCCGGAGCTCACCCGAAATGGGCTGCGTTGCAACTACCTCACACCGTACATTCTAATGAGTCGGGTAGGACGTAACAAGGATGAAAAAACAGTAAAAATAAAATAACGTTAACTCAAGATCAAATTAGTTGCTGTGAAATTAGGGGCTTGGTGGCAACGAGAATCGTATTAGAAGTTTATATAACTCACAGAGTAGTTTCTCGTGTACAATCTCGCCATTGCGATTGGCGAACAGAATTCCTGGCCGAGTTGGGGTTGAGGCGGTGGTGGAGGCAGTGGCAGTGTCCGAGGGTAGGGCTGGTTCAAGGGTTGCTGTTGATCTTGTTGCTCCTGCCAGAGTTCGTTTCTCCACTGTGGCGCTACCACGTTATCGTGTACAATAGTCGGTCCACTGTTTTGCAGAACTTCCGGTTCCATTGGCTTTTCCGTTTCGGCATTGAAGACCTGTTGAAAAATTCATTGACTTATCAACGCAATTCGCGATTATAACAACAATAATAATAATGATAATGTATTAATATCGAAAATATATTTTTGTCCGTATGATTTCGTGATTGTTAAATACGGTCTCGAAGTGTCGAAAGTGACGAAAGTTTGTTTCCAAATACGATTTTGAGTCTGTTCGACGAAATGATTTTCGGTATTTTTAAACTGGACAGGAACTCTGTTGCCCGATGAAATTACGTAAAAATCCGGTCTCGATTGTGTTTTACGGGGGAAAAAAAAACGCTAGACATGGTAGTTGTTGGTGAACTGCCTCATCCTCGCTCTGCTCGATTAATTATTTTTCGGGCATATTATTTTTTTCGCGCGTTCTGCTTCTGTGAACGCTTACAAAGTTGTCAGAGAGAACCTTCGGTGCAAGTCCGTTCGTACCGCCGGGCCAGCCGTCACCCTTCCCGTCGCGCGCGCTTACACACACGGGCAAGCGAGTGATGTGCGTCGACGATTTAATACAAAAAAAAAAAAAATGTCACAAGAAATTTCATGCGACGGATCGTTGGCAACGGTGTCGTGAATATGTGAAAAAAAAAAAAAAAACCGGGCTCCGAACATAAAAAAAATTGCAGGAGTTTCATTTTCGTATAATTTTTACAAAACAATAAAAAAAAGAGTGGAATTCTTTCACAGCTTACACTGAAACCTTGGTATTCTTAGTGATCAAAGACACGGTTTTTAGAGGTGTTTCTTTGATATTTTTACACATTTAAAAATACCTTTTCAGAGACGAACAAGCACGTTTTTTGAAGGTTTAAAAAACACGTTTTTTAGTGATAAAGAACACTCATTTTTTACGGATTAAAAAAGCACACATTTTTTAGTTATAAAAACAAAAGACTTTTTTTAATGATTAAAAAAACCACCCTTTTCCCTTCTCAAGAAATCCGTGTAATGTTAAAAATGACGTTTTCTAGTGACAAGAGTCACGTTGGCTAATTAGAAAGATCACGTTTTTTTTTTAGTGATTTAAAAAATCTGTTTTTCGCCTGAATTCTTCTAACCGCACCCCAAAATTAAAAAAAAAAAAAACTTACTCCCATTCAAGCCCATTTACGGCCGAACATTCGTCTCACCTGAAAAGCACTGGGACGGTTGTCGCCGCTCGGAGTCTCGCTAAGGTTCGCACTGGCTTCAGTCGCACCCACTTGTTTCCTCGACAATCCGGCGATCCAATTCCCAAGGGTGGGAAATTGTTCGTCGATGGTAAGTCCATTGCCGCTCTGTTGTACCTCGGCAAGTTCCTCTCTGACGGTGACGAAATCGTTGCACTCCTCCTCGTTCGTCTTATCGTCGGGCTCTCGCGCAATCTCGGACGTCGAGCTTATAGGAGGTGACTCGATCCGTATCATCGCATCGTCGATCTGGAGTTCGCTTATATCTTCGGCGAACTGCGGTTTCCGGTTGAGATCGGCATCAACGCTTGTCGTGTCGATGTCGGCAGGTCGCGGGCTCGACGATCGTTTAACCGTGGGTTTCGTCTCCGCCGCCTTTTCGACGCAATATTTCTTCTCGTCGTGCCTCTCCGTCTCGTACTCCTCGAGAACGTCCACGGAATTGCCCGATGCCCGATCAAAGTCGTTTTTCCCAACGTCGTTCAGCATCTTCACAGCGGTATCCGAATTCTCCGGGGTATCGACGAGCTCGATCTTCCTCTTCGTCATAGCTTCGCTCGTCGTGCTGATCGTCGACGACTCGGAGGCTGCGTCTCTCTTGTCGGCCGATCGATTTCTTCTCTTGACCCGACGGCTTTGTGACGAATTGCTTCGTCCGTCCCACGAGTACTCCCGACAATCGGCGATCGTCACGTAAACCCTCGGCAGTACGGGTGGGCTGTTTCTCACTTCGCTCGGTGATCTCTGGTCGTCCCAGTTGGTCGGCGAGCTCGGCGAGAGCTTCGGTGGTCCGATCGACGGCGATGAGCACAGAGATGACGATGTCGAGCTGCTGCGCGTTTCCGCCGGCGAGATAACGAAACTCCGTTGTGTCTCGTGCTCGTTGACGGAGTTCGTCGTGTCGGCGTGGCTCCGCCACTTGATCTCTTCCTTCTGGTCAGCGTAGCCGCCGGCCTTCGGCAGCATGTTGAGGAGCTTCTCGAGATCGTCGATCTGCTCCTCGTAACGATCGATCGTCTGACGAAGACGACTGCCGCGCGGCGTTCTCGGCGATGTGAGAACTGTGCGAAGCATCTCCTTGCCGAGATCGACGGCTTTTCTTCTGAGCTCGTGAAGCTTCAGCTTGAGCTTGCTCTGTCGATAGCGAAGCTTCGCGGCGTCGAGGCCGTCGTGCCTCGTGTCGGTCGTCGTCGACGAGGCGTCGACGCGCTCCTCGTACGGCGGCGTGTGACCGGTGACGATTCTGTAATTGCCGGAGTACCCCTTGGTCGTTCCATCGGGATCGCCGAAGCTCTCGACGATCCTCGATCTCTTGGCGGTGCCGATCGTGCCGGCGTTCGACGCGAATGCCGACTCGTCGACGTCCTCGCGTGCCGTGCCCCGCCAGCCGGAACCGCAAGTGGCGACCGGCTCCTGAAGAGTCTGTATCTTCTTCAGACGAAGTGGCGGCACCGTTCTGCATCCGGTCTCTGTCACGCCCGAAAATATAACTTCCCTCACTTCGTCGGCCGTTCTCTTCCCGCCGCTTCTTCGGCGCTTTCGCTTGTCCCTCGTGCCCGAGTCGCCGGTCGAACACACCGGCGACGAAGCCTCCTTCGTCGTCGGATTTATCGTCGACTCGTCGCTCGCCACCTCCGATTCCAAGTCTACGCGCTCCGGACTGTGACTTATGTCGATGAGAGCCTCGTCGCTCGTCGTCACGGAGCCGATGTCGCGACTGGATTTTCTCTTCATCGCGGACGATTTTTCTTCCTCGGTCGGCTCTCTCGTGATCGGGCCCTCCTCCGAGGTCGTCGCTTCCTCCACTGGGCTCGATCTCTCTTTCGTCCAATTTTCTTCTTGTACTCCCTTCGGGCCTATCTCTTCCTTCTTCTCTTCCTCTCTTTTCGCTTCGTTATCTTCTTTCTCTCGATGCTCGTCGTCCGGCGTCTTCGACGAGGGTTTAACCGCTTCGGCAGCGTTTTCACACGTCCGCGGAGCTTCGATGACTAGGGGTTGGAGCGTTGTTATTACGAACGACGATGGGCGTGAAAGTGAGCTCCTGACGATGGTTGCTCTGCAAGGCGTATGGTGAGGCGCAGGACGCACAGGCAACGAGCGGTTTGGTTGTATCGGTATCACGTAAGCCTGACGGTCCCTCAATGCTGTGGCCAGACTGCTGCCCACCGCCTGGACTCCCTTGCCGGTGTTGGTGAGGCTATCCATCATCGTTGTGCCGCATATAGACGAAGATGCCTCCCCCAGCAGTAGTCGAGCACCTGTGGAATATAATAAAAAAAAAAAACTCACACACTGAACCGAGGCCCCGAGGGAGGTTTGTTCTCACTGAGATATCCTATTCGTCGTACCCCGATTGTGTCCGACCGCGTCGATATCAAGAACGACGCTCTCTAATGCATACGAAAAACTTGGGACACGATTGTAATAGCAAACTCGTCGGGGACAAAACTCGTTATCGTTTTGATTTTTTTTTATTATTTTTTTTTTTTTATTTTATTTTATTTTATTTTTTTTTTACAAAGGAGTTGCATCGCTCGATAATGTATCGAAAGTCGATTTTATTATATTTTTCTTCAATTTAATTTAACTTCATTTCTTCTTGTTTTTTTCTTGTAAAATTTCGGTGCAATTAAAATATATGGAATGTATGGCTTATAGTGCGAGCCTTAAAAAAAAAATTTATATACAACCCCGAGCTGTGTATCTCTGTAATGTTAATCGAAATATGGATTTTTTTTTTCTACCGGCTGACGCGCTCGGCGCGTGCAACGTTAAGGCCGTTTTCCTCGAATCGCCGTTTTTACGCGTTGGAGAGTATCGTATTAATTGTTAATGGTTATTCCGATCGATTTGATATTTATATTGCGTTGACGTTTGACATTCATTGTCTGTTGTCGATGGTAGATTTTTTTTTTTTGCAAGATTATATTTATTTACGAAAACATCAACATATTTTTTTGAGGATGTCCTAAAAAAAAAAAAAAAAAAAAAAAAAAAAAAAAAAAAAAAAAAGACTTTTTTTGGATTCTGAAAAAAATTCTGTGACGAACGACGCGTTTCACATTGATCGACGGAATGCTCTTTGATTTTTCAATTTCCGATGAAAATTCGTTGCCTCCGGAACTTCCGCCAATCAAACGAAAACAAAAAATAACACTGTGCGCCCGAAGGCACGCGACGCATGTTTTTTGGTGAATTAAATTTTTTTATAATAAAAGTCTATTTATTTTATATTTATTTTATGTAAATAACTATTCACCTGTGCATCCGTCGAACAAATAACTTTTTCTGCGCACAACTGTGTGAAACCGTAATAATATATATATATATATATATATATATATATATATATATATATATATATATATATATATATATATATATATATATATATATATATATATAATGTTAAACAGGAGAAACGGACGGTCCGACCACTCAAACTTTGTCCGGTCAAAGTTTGCTAATTTAACCGGCATGAAATGTTCTTAAAAATAATAATTAGTAATTTAATTGACACGAAAGTACCTTCGAGTCGAAAAATCGAGAATGAAAAAAAAAAAATCCGAGGACCGACTATAGCGTAATTATATTTCAATTAGATAGTAACAAGTTTCCGGCTGCGTTTTGTTAATCCGGCACCGCAAGTTTGTCCCACACTCGTGTAGTTTTTCGCACTCGGCCGTTTCCGCGGTACGGCCGGGGGGGTGGGGGGGGGGGGGGGGGGGCTTAGCGGAAGATATGTCGCTCGACCAAAGTCATAAGGACTTACTTTTCATTGTAAAAGCATGCGAAATACATCTCTTTTATTTTAACCGATTTTCGTCACGCGATACAGCGTGTGTGTATATATATATATACACACGGTGCATGATATAGCGTAAGCGAGCAAAGGGTAGGGGACCCCTTTCAGAACGTAGGATCCTTCATAATTCACTGTTACCACCGCGGCTACTGCCGTCGACGGTACACCGACATCGAGTTTTCCCTCTTTATCCTATCCCCGGCTAGCTTCGACTATATGCAGAACTACAGTTGTTATGAATAAGTCACGAGTATACGTCGAGTCATTATACCCGGAGAGAGCGAGAGAGAGAGAGAGGGAGAGAAAAAGAGTGATGTACAGTGAGCTCGGTGCAGACCTGACGTTCTGTCGAACCGTCTCTCACCGCTGATGTCTTCTGTTTCCGAACGTTAGAAAATGAAGAAGAAGAAGAAGAAGAAGAAGAAATATTACACTTAGGAGTCTCGCGCATCTGCCCGGCTTGGTCGAGTACGAACTCTCCGGGAAAAGTTGCGAAAGCGCGCGCGATCTTCGGAAGTTTTGTTTGTCACGGCGGCGCCAGTGTTTTTTTTTTTTTTTTTTTTCTATAATGATCGCAATTATTCGAACTATTGTTAAAAAAATTATGACTATAAAAAAAAAAAAAAAAGATCGTCCCGGCTGCGCCAATATTTTCTGCAATCGTGGCTATTATTCAAACTGTCGTTTGAAAAATTAAAAGACTATAAATGAGAGAATAATTACATTGATCGTCGAGTTAATGAGTTTTGTTATTTCTTTTGCCGTCCCTCTGTTCGATAGCTCGACTGCAGTCGGGGGGGGGGGGGGGGGGGGGGGTACTCGAGCGGTATCGAATCCAACGATCGTTACTCGTCGCTGTAAAGTGTCTTCTTCTGCTCTTTTTTTTTTCCTTCGATTTGAACTTCTCCTTCGAACGTTTAAAATACGAGAGAATTGTAAACTCACCGAACGAACACATGGCAAGCGACAGGCTCGGATTCTTCGGTCACTGATTTATTAATTTCTCCTCTAACCGAGCGTTACATGTACCGACGATTTATATTAATTTATTTGTCTTTTATATTTTTTATCTTAACATTTCTCTATTTTTTATTTTTAGAAATAACGATAATGATAAATTATGTTTTTTTTTTCTTTCCCGTCGAGCGACAAATTTTGTTTATTCGTTGGCAATCCGCCAAAGTGCCGTCGAATCGTAGAACAACGATAGACCCGATGGATAGATATTGTATCGGCGGGGGGGGGAGGGGGGAGGAGGGGGATGCGAAGAAAGGAAGAATAAAGAGAGAACTCTGGGGGTTGCGCGAGGCCACGCGGACGGCGATCGACTCGCGAGTGCGGTTGTTGCCGTCGGTACTCTGCATCTCCCAACGCCACGTGGTGGTCAAAGGTCATGCGCAGGGGGTGACATATGCACCCGGGTGGAAGAACCACCGGATCGCGGACCTATCTTCGGGCTCTCCTGTGCCTTCGTCTTACTTTATATAGCTTCACCTCTCGCGCGCTTAGCTTCTCTTCGCGTCGGATGATCTATACGCGAGTCGCGAGCGGTATAACGAGCGGGGGTTAAAAAATAAAATAAAGAAATAGATGACAAAAAAAAAAAAAGAAAATGTATCCGAATGCGAGGTACTTCGTCAGGGTGCCCGTTCGTCATCCGAAACTTTCGCTTCCACGAAAACTATCGAGAAAAAAAAAAAAAACAAAAATAAAGTACCTTTCTCACTCTTGATTTTATCGCCCGAAGGGCTTTGCCATCGTGACAATATCGCTTCTTATCGCGAGGACACGCACGTAATACATGGATCGGTGTTTTTTGTTTCTTATTTTTTTTTTTTTTTTTTGCCAAAGTTCTCGCACACCTCCGAGCGAGGGTAAACTTTTCGATCCTCTCGCCGGCGACTAAGCGACGACGCTGCCGAGCGTGATGCAGCAGGTAGAACGGCCACCCCCTCCCCCCCCCTATAACCACCCCCTTCGGTTGCTCATAAATGCTGCAGGTACTTATAACGCACGCCTGTCCCACGCCGGACGACTGCGCTATGTGTTCCGATGCAACTTCTTATTCTTCTTCTACTTCTTCTTTTTTTTTTTTTTTTTTTTTTTCTACCCTCCCGATAGTTTGGACGCCTCGATCATTGTATTTTTCTCGTCGTCCCCGTGCAACACAAAAGGACAAGACGTGGAAGCGTTAGCGATATTTTTTTCTTTTGTACCCTCGAGCGACCTTGCATAAAAAAAAAAAAAAAGAAAAAAAACGGGCTCTTCGCAACGTTACCGAACGCTCTCGTTAGTCGGCGATAAAGTTTTTTTTATACCATGTTGCGAGCTTACATTTTGATAGGTTATTCTTCGAGGTGCCGTAAAAAATATAGCTTCAATTTTTTTTTTTTTTTTACAGCCTCATAGCCGCTCGTTACTTTGCAATAAAGTTTCATGCATTTTCATTTATAAAAAATTCTTGTCCTATTTTTAGCGCACGCGTCGTCGAGGGTATGTCTTAAAAAAAAAAAAAAAAAAAAAAAAAAACTCTTTCTCGGCGAATTTATCGTTGAAAATCTTGCCGCTCTCGGAAAAATTTAAAAAGGAAGAAAATCAATGAAAATGAAGAAAATTAGTGAATATAAAGAAAATTAACGAAAACAAAGTAAATTAGTGAATATAACGAAAATTAATGAAAATAAAGAAAATTTGCCCCTTCGGAGGGTTTCCATCGTGCCGGAAGCGACCGAAATAGAATATCCGGATAACCGATTGGATAGTTTCGTACGATAATCGCCGTAGGACGTTCACCACTCGTGCGGCTATACCCGCCGCAATTACGCGTGTCTCTCTCTCGCCGAGACCAGCCGTTGTTCTTCGCCTCTCCGTCCCTCCTCGTGCGACGATCGATCGTTCGTCCCACCTTGTTGCTCGATTCGTATCGAGCAAACAAAAGTCAATGTATATACTATACTCCGTTTGACACGAGCGTTGTCGCGTTGTCATCGCGATTTCTTCTTCTCTTCGCTCCCGACAACCCAAATTTCGGCAGTCTCGTCGAACCCTCGCGGATCCCAGTCGAGACACTGTTTGGTTCGTTTCTTCCTTATCTCTTCAATTTCCGGGTTTGATAATTCGACGATGTCGCGAAACCCTCCGAAAACCGCCGAGGCTCGTCCAAATCGGGTGACATCGAGATCCAAGTTTCCCCATGGAGTCTACACGATCCATACACCGACGGTGTGCGATCACACGCTGAAGAACAGGCCGATACATCTGAAACGAACGAACGCTTATGAAGGCAAAGAGGTACGGACATTTCGCGATCAATAAAAACTATTATCTTATATCCGTGTTCGGAGAAATGTTTTTTTTTTTTCTTCTTTTTTTTATGTCATCGTGCTTGCTCCGGACAGATGGCCGAGGAGGCGAAAGACGCCGACGGACAGGTGCGGAAGTATCTTATACCGTCGAAGGAGCCGACGGTCTATCCGAAGATCATAAGCAAGAGCGAGTACGAGTATTTTCGGGAGCGGGCGATGAGCGGGCTGATGACGAAGGAAGAGAGGGAGGCGAGTCTGCTGGAGGAGGAAAAAGCTAAGGACCGACTGGTGGCTGAGAGCATGGCGAGAAAGGAAGCTATCAGGAAGATGGACATGAAGAAGATACGGGAGAGAGCGCCGAAGCTCGACGACGTCGAGGCCGAGGCGAGAAGGAGAACCATGCATCTGCTGGAGAGAGCTTACAATCTTAAACTCGAACAGGAGGAAGAGATACAGAGATGCAACAGGTTGATCCTCGAGACAAAGTGTCGGGCTATACGGGACGCTCAGGTAATCGATTTTTTTTTTTTTTTTTTTTTTAGGTAGTTCTTTTTTTAGTACGGCGGGATACAACTCTTCACTTACGGGATCGCCGTCCAAAATTTGCCAAGATGCAAACGCCGTTTAAATCGTTCGATTAATAATATCATGGTGACCACTGAAAACTGTGGATCCTTACTCTGCTTGATCAACTAAGTAATTAATGAAGCTCCCAAATAATCGATATTCCAAAACATTGGGTTACAATCTTGTTAATTGCGATGAACATTTTGTTTATGTACATGCACTTCAATTCTTGAGAAATCGTAGCACGTGAACTAAACCATACATTATTCCTCGAACTTCTCTTCACGGAGGCAACTAATGGTTTTTTTTTTTTTTGTATCGCCAACAATTTTCTCTCCGCGATTAAAAATTCCCTGATTTCATCGACCAATTTCTAATTTCCTGGTGATTACAGGATTTCCGATATTTTCCTGACTGTTGGCCAGCGTTTATATATAAATAATAATTGTTTTGTTTTCTAATTAATAATACCGAAGTCTTTCAAACTGCTAAGATAGCTGAGAAGAAGCTGATAGAGCGCGAGTTGAGCGAGGAAGAGAAGCGTCTGAACGCGATGATGGAGAACGAAAGGCGGCTAGCGATAAAGGAAGAAGAGAAGAAGGAGCAGAAGGAAGCTGTGAAGAAACGTCAGTTCGCCCGACTTCTCAAAGAGCAGATCGTCGAGAATGAGGAGCAGCGAATTATGGAGTTCGAGAGAAAGCAGGAGGAAGGCAGACTCATAAATCTCAACAACATAGCGTGGCAGGAGGACGAGATCGCGAAGATGCAGAAGAAGGAAGCCGAAAGTGCGATCATTCGTAGGGAATTGGCGAGCGGAAACGAACGATTGAGACACTTCAAAGATATGGAACGTGAGGAAAACAGAATTATGGATTTGAGGTGAACATTATTACAGCACGTGAAAAATTATTCAAAATCGCGGTCAATTATTAAAATTCGTGAAAACGTTGTTTAGATTTGTGGAAAATTATAACAATTCGTGGAACACTATGGAGATTCATGGAAAATTATTAAGATTCGTGGAACGTTTTGAAGATACGTGAAAAATTATTAATTTGATTCGCTGAAAGTTCATGACTTTTTTTTTTAAAGGATACGAGAGTTTCAGAGGCTGAAGGAAGAACGAGAGGCCGAAATCGCCCAGGCGCAGAAGCTTGCGAAGCTGAGAAAGGAGAGAGAGAAAGAACGCGTCGCCGCGCAGACTCGGCAAGCTCATGACGTTCAGGTATAGAAAATATTATCTTTACTCCCATGATTAAAGGACAAACTTTTTTTTTTACATTTCACAGGTTTCTCCGACCGCAACCCCATAGAAATCCCTTGATACAGATATAAATTATTTTCCGCTTCTATAAAATATTTGATCGTACGAAATAATTAAAATTAATCTTTCAGGCCCAAATCGACGAGCTGAACGCGGTCCGTGTTCAGGAGGAGGTTGAACGCGAATGGAGAAGAAAAGAGAAAGAGGAAGCCGTGAAGCGCGCGGAGAAGGTTAAAAATTTGGAAGCAGCAAGGAAGGAACAGATCTACGGTCGCAAAGCGATGCAGGCGATGGAGATAGAGCGCGATCGTCGGGAATTCGAGAAGATCCTAGCGGTGCAGAAAGAGGCAGTCTGCCGCGCGGAAAAAGAACGCGAGGCCAAGCAGCGTCAGGCTCTGCGCCATCGAAGCGAAATTCTGAGACAGGTAAACGAGAAAGAGCGCGAACGCGTGGAATCGCGAAGAAAAATCTTCGAGGAAGGCATGGCCATACGGGCCGAGGTCGAGATGCGCAAGAAAAAATTGCGCGATGCTATGGAGCGAAAGTGCGAAGAGATGAGAGCCAACAAGGTGCCAGAAGTTTACATAAACGAAGTCAAAGGCATGATAGAGAACGTCGCCCGATGAAAAAGTAATCTCAAAGGATTTTTGCCAAATGGTAATTTCCGTCTCGTCACCCTTTTTATTTTTTAAATTATTCGTTTCGTGCGATTTCGATCGCGAATACGTACGCACGATTATACAGAACTAATTCAATTATCCTGCTTGATGCTTAGATCCTTAGTATTTTTGTTGTTTTTGTTTTTTTCAACAATCACTTCCATAGCATAACGACGCTTGGATCCTTCTCGACGATTTCTTCGATTTGGGCGACGGATTGTCCGGTGTTGCAGCAAATCTCGTCGAGGTTGTAAGCACCGGTGAAGTACTTGTACACCGGCTCGTTTCGGCCTTCCTCGTCGTCACCATCCAGCTCGGTGCACGGTCCTTGCACGTGGATCGGGTACTGTTGTTCGAAAGATCAATCGAATCAATAAAATTCGACGAGTAACGCGACGAAGGAAAAAAATACGTCGTAGAAAATCGGCGGGATACGAACTTTGTAAACTCTGCGTATGAGACCCTCGATCAATCCAAACTGCACGAGCTTCCGTTCGTTTATGCGAAGATTTTGTGGATTCAGTCGCTGACACAAGTCTCTCATGCTCGTGCCGTGAGTCATACTCGCGTAAGTTCTATAAATGTCGCGTAGATAGGCCGGTTGTCTTGCTGCAATAAAACTTTGTATAAAACAAATTGCAAACTAAACTTTTTTCATCGATACTCCGTATGAGTCGTGGGAAAAAATGCAGCCTACATGACTTCGAAGCATATTCTATGCATCTTTCCTGCAAATTTTGATCCTCGGCAAGTTCCTTTAACTTTGGTGTCGTGGCGTACACGTTGCTGTACTGAAATATCGGTATCAGAGTTACCACTCCGTAGTATCTGGAGAAAAAAAAAATCAATTTTTGTCAAATACCTTTGAAATAAGAAAAATAATCGAATTGAGTGTACAAAAAAAATTCGATTAAACGTACACGAGATTCTGAACACAACTTTTGACTAGATTGTTCTCTACGTCGGCTTCAGCCGCGATACGAGCCACGTGATTGAAGCCGTCGATGTAAGGGAGAACCTGCTGCGTTGTCAAGTCCCATTGATCGCTGCAGAACGCTTCCCGGCCTTCGAGAAAAATCGGCACTTGGTGATCCAGCGCCGGTTTCGGCTCCGCCGCCAATCTGACGACTTTCAGATGCGAGGTCATTGTTCCTTCTTAAAAAAAAGGTGTAAAGTAATTTTTCGTAGTCCGTTGACCGATTATGCCTTCCGCATAGAGGGTGCTATGCCTACAATATATAATTTAAATGGTCGAAATGTATCGTAAATTTTCGTTAAGTCAAATGTTCGTAACTCGTCGTTGATTATAAATCTGCAATGTAGAAAAATTGAGCGCTTAGATAAATACTGTTGAAAATTTAAAACAAAAAAAAATGTCGTTTACCAGTCAAGGTGGACATTTTGTGGGAATTAAGATCCTCCATGACTTGCCCGAGCATTTGGGACAATCTTGTCTTGTTCGCGGACGTAGAGAGAAACCGATTCTCTATTTCCAGAGCCATCTGGATAACATAGCTCTATCAGATCCCGGCTAAATTCTTGCTCCGTTCTAGCTCGGCTTGCTTTCTATCGGTAATACATCTACCAGAAAATCGGACATCTTCTTCACAACCGGCTCGTAGTGAACTGTTCGAGCTTCCGCATTGCAGACGAAGCAGAGATTGAAGTAGAATGCGTTCCTGGCGTACTTCTTGTCATCAATTTTCACAGGGAATCCCAGAATCTTGTAGTCTCGCAGTGTGCTGAAAAAAGACATATATATATATTGTTTTTTGTAATTTTTCAGAAAAAAAGAAATAGATATATGTATATTTTTTTATCCTCTTGAAACACCGATAATCGTCGGACTTAGGTACATTTTCACAACAGGTGTTTCTTACACGGTAATGGTGCTGCGCTGCAGCTGCGCTTTTGGAATGATGTAAACACTGACATTGTCGAATATATCCTTGGAGACGAAATTGTCGGGTACCTGAGGGCACGAGTAAAAAAGAAAAGGAAAAAAAAATTGCGAAAAATTTACTCGACCTGACTGGGAGGGAAAATTTTCGTGTTTTTGTTTGAGGAAAAAACTAACCTGACAAGTTATCTTCGGTCCAGCTATGTGATGAAATTCCGAAAAGAAAATACATCGTATGATACCTTCTTGCTCTTTGCTGTCGACATTTTCCAAGCTCGATGACTGCATGGCTTTTTCGTTTTCTCCATCTGTCATTCGCGACCACACAATCCACGATTGGAGTGGAGAACGTACTTAAGTATCGGTTGTTCTTGGGCGTTCGGGTCGAACTGTCTGAATCGATGTTTCGGTGTACTAAATCGTCGGGATTATGGCAAGTAGGCAAAATACTATTTCGTCATCTTGAACATTCGGACGAATGAACATTCGATTTTCTAGTCCCTCAGTAGATTACAATTTTGGGTAAAGGTTACATCGGATAAATGAATTTCGAGAGTTTGGAGCGTCGGAATTATGAGATTTAGGACAAGTGACAGCAAGCTGGATGAGCCGGGACATCAGCGCCGCCTACATTCGTGGATCTCACCTCGCCGACGTTCCCGAAACATCGTGATATTCGTGACGATCGTACTCCTTTCTCCTTCCGGCTATCTTTCGTGCCTCGGATCTCGACGAACGTTTTTGACATCTGCCAAGCGACACGAAAGATCTAACCTCGCAACCATTTATTTATGTATTTAACCAATTTTCAACGATAGTTTAGCTGTCTCGAGCAGCTCGAAAAGAAATGGTAAATAAATATAACAAAAAGGAACGATCGATTTATTTTATTTTTTAACAAAAAAAAATTTAATTCTCTGTCCCTATCCTTTGAATTTACCTTTCCTCCGGCAAAACCTCGTAATCTCTAACTCGGTTGTGTCCCGATTGTTTTTACCCCCCTCGGAGATTCGAGACAATTCCAATTTCTACGACAGGGGCCCGTTCAGAAACTTACTTTGGATAACATTAAAAGAGAGTGATGCCCTGGTGCAAATGTCACCGAGAGAAGCTAGTTACCCTGGTACGATTTCTGAACGCGGCCCAGCGGAGGTTCGTCAACAAAAATTATCGTACGAACGGGTGATTACTTTCAGGACGACGATGCCGCCGCGCTACAGAGACTGGAGCACCTTATGACTGAATTTTTTTCCGCCGGAGCGACTAACGAACGAATACGAACGATCGAACAGAGCCTTCACGAGTTTACGGCACAGATAAACTCGTGGAGGCCTTGCCTGCATTTTCTATCCTCGACGAATAATCACTATGTCAGTATGTTCGCACTGTCCACATTGGAGGTACGTCAATAGAGGATTTTTATTTTTATTTTGAGAGCGGTAGAACTTTTGTTAATTGTTCATACATGAAAATTCATTAAAATTAATCCGCAGACCACTATAGGACGGCGATGGCCCATACTGCCGTGGGAAGACAGGGCTCTGATAAGATCTACGTTGTACACACTGTCGCTCGAGCACAGAGTCGCACCATTCGTCAGGAACAAAGTTGTGAAGCTCGTCGTCGACATAGCCAAACACGACTGGCCTCACTTCTACCCAGACTTTTTTCCAAATATCTTACAAGTACACTGAATTTTATTTTCTTGATTTTTTAATTTAATTTTGATTTTTCAGTTTTTTAAAAATTTTTGTTAAAATAGATTCAATTGCAATTCTTAATTTTTTAATGGATGTTGTTCGCACAGTTACTCAGTCACAAACACACTCGCCTCTTGGGCCTTGTGTATCTGAGAACGGCGTCCGAAGAATTGGCCACACCGAGGGAGGATTTGCCAATACAAAGAAAGACTGAATTACTTAGATTGCTTAGCGCCCAAGCTTCCGTTACGTTGGACACTCTTACCGGTAAATTATAAAAATTTTTTAGTGTATTTTTGTATGATTGAACTGATTTTTCTTTTTATTTTTATTTTTTAACAGGCCTTCTGAACGAAACGATCAAGGGACAGAATCGTTCGGGTACGGTTACGCCACCGCCATCGCCGACGAGCGGACAGAGCTTACCGCCCGTCCGAGCGGTCCTCGACGTCGAAGGATTGGCTACAGGAAGCAACGAGGTCTGCATCGCCACTCTCGAAGTATTAGCGCATTTGTTCAGCTGGATCGTACCCACCGATTTAATATCCGAAAATCTCTTAGATGCCATATTTGCCTGTGCCAAGTATCACGATTCTATGGTAATTCATGATTTTTATATACGACAATCTCGATTTTTTTTTTTCCACGCTTCTAAGATTCTATGAAAAAGTTAAACAAAAATTCGTCAGCATATCGCTGCGCTTTGCCTTGCCGGAAATTATAATATACGTTTCATGGAATTCGACGGTTTGATAAGATTTTTTCTTTTGCTCCTTCAGAACGGCAGACAGATAGAGATGACCGTCCAAGCTATGACGACGATAAATGAACTCCTCTATCGACCGTGTTCGCCGAATATAACGGACAGGCTACTGTTGCAAATATTCGAGAACGGCGTCGGCCTCTTTCAGCTCATGGAGCGTTTGGATTCTATTGACGAGAGGTATGGTTTAGTTAAATAGAAATTATTATACAAATTTGCTATAAAATATCGAACATTTCATCAAATCTAACTGAAAATTAATTTGAAGTTTCTTTACGTTCCAAGTTAATTTACGAATTTACTAATTGTAAACATTGTAGCGGAAATTCGATGTTTTGTTGTTATTATTTTTTTTTACATTGCTCTATGAGGGTGCGAACGATTCAATCAGAAAAGTTTACCGGCTGAATATCTTTCAGCTACACGGAAAAGACCACGGAATTTCTACAGCTCTTCGTAACGAATCATTTAAAGAGGGTTGAATCTTGCCCGAAATTTCCGGTGAACACGTTCCTCGAGGTTCTCTATCATCACACATTTCAGCAATGCTCGACGATAGTCGGATACCTGCGTTGCTTAGAAGTGTGGACGGTTCTTCTCGAGAGTACGCAATCGAGATACGCTCCCGTGGCCTTGGCACTGGCTGAGCGAGTATTGCAAAAAATAAGCTTCAAACTCGACGCTCGAACGCTCAAAGATCTGGACACAGAGACCCTCGACGAGAACGTAAGTTCCGTAATATCAATCAGAAGAAGAATAAAAGTACGGTTGAAAAAAAAAAAAGAAAATCATCGATAGAGTTTATACAAATTTTCAGGAAGAGACCGAGTGGCAACATTTTTTACGCTGCAACATCGAATGTTTAGCAAAGGTCGCCGATATATCGCCGGTTCCGGTATTCACGTTGCTGTACCGTTCGTGGCGTGAAGATTTAACAGTGTACGGTGAATTGGGCGCTGCTGTGACAAATGGACAAGTTATCTTGCTGAACGACAACGAGGCCTCGAACGTTCACGCGCATCTGCGGGATCTCGCGTCTACGACGCAGGCACTCGCCAGGCTCTATACGCTGTTTATCGGCAAGTATAAACGGCTCTTCGTAATTTCGTCGCTGCATCACAGTTTTTGTTTGTCCGATATTATGATAAAACCGGCAACCAGATCTGTGAAATACGTTTATCAAATTTCCACAAACGAAACAACGATTAATACAGCTGTATCTTGAATGAAATTATGTCCACTCGAAACTTGTTGAATAAACTTTTCAATTTGATTTACCTTCCGACGAATTCGTAATGGAAAGACGGTCAATGCACCTATATTTGAAAAAAGTGAATGTTATCCATTTAAAACTAGTGAAACTAATTTTCCAATTTTATACACCTTCAATCGTTGTAATTTTGACTCTGTACGTAATCAGGTGATCAACCGGACACGAATCACTCCCTCGCCGAAGAGCTAGTTCTGCAGACTCTGGACGCGTGTGCCTTCGCTCGTGACAATCAGCTTCACCGAGCGGCTCTCCAGCCCGCTGCGATAGTTCTCGATCTCATCGAAGTGTAAGTCGCACCTTCGTCCATGAACTTTCTTGAAAAAAAAAATTAATTCTCAGGATATCTTTTTATCATTGCCTCTTCTGTCTCGTCGCTTAGACACTCCCAACTTCTAGCGTCTTTACAAGCCTGGTGTCACTGGATTGCCAAGAGACCGGAAAAGCTCAAGGAAACTCTCTGTCATCGTTGCATACAATCGTGCATGTGGACCTTGACTTACTCGAGACCTTGCGACTCACCTCCACCCTCGAATCTCATACATGCCGCTGCCCATCTTCTTCAGAGCGTGACGGCTATTTTGAGACCGAATCTCTGGGACCAATCGGCTTTCAGAGATTTGCTTTGCGTCGGAAATTATCCTTATCTGAAGCCGGACACTGTTAAAGTACTGAGAAGAGCTCTGGTGAATGGAATCGTTCTTGCCTCCGGCGATGCCGCAGCGCGGCAACGATTGATGAGTAAGCTCGAGCTATCGAGATTTTTTACGATCGTAGCATAGCCTTTTTTTCTCATGCTGTTTATATCGTTCCAGGTACGATGGTGGCCGGACTTTCGGAGCCTTTGGGTCATCAAGGACAGCCGATACCTCCAGAATCGACGGTATCGTCGGCAATAACGCCCATAAAACAGATGCTCGAAGACTGCTGCTCGTCGTCGAGCACGATTAAAAAAATGCTTCATACGTGCCTCGAATCTACGGTCAACCGTGTGCTCGAACTTCTGCCGCACTTGATCAGATCTCAGGTGACCTGCGAGACCCTCATGAGCTTTCTACACGCGACTTTCCTCGTTCTTCAGCAACAACTCGGTCCCGAATTCACGCAGAACGCTGTGCAAGGAATGCTTCACATTTATACAAGAGAAAATATATCAGCCGGCTCAGCGCTAGATCAGTTACTGGAGATTCTCATTCTCGTTGTTTCGGCGCCGAGCAGCGCTTTCAAAGCTTTTGTACCTTCCGTCACGGGACTATGCCTGGGACAAGTCTGGCCAGCCGTTGGAAACGATCTCAGCTCTCATCCCGATACTACTCTCGTTCTTCTACGACTTTTTCACAGGTACATCTTTATTCGAATCTTCCGAACTTCGGATCGTAACAAAACACTAAACACGAGAGAATCTTTTAAAAATCGCTGACCTGCCGTCAAGGCGGCGTGAAATGGACTCAGTCGGTACCGAAACTGTGATCTATTTTTGTTCAAGGATCTTGAACATTTTTGGTAAACGCCAGTTATTTGTCTCATAGGCGTTTTAGCATCTGCGCAAAAAAATCGAATACATTTTTTGTTACCGACTGAACGCCGTAAAGTTTACTTTTTTTGATAACACAGAAAAAAAATTGATAACAAATGTCCATACCGTTGTTATAGCCAAGAGAAAGCAATCTGATTTGCTGCAGACTTTAGAGTGTAATATTAATTTTTTTCCTCAGTATTTTGATGCACCGATGGCAATATTTTTACAACTCGTCGGTCTTGCGCACCTTCGGTCATCCGGATGGTGACGAGCCAGTCGAGCACAAGGAAGAGTTGGTCGCGATTCTCGAAGCATTCGGCCAAGCTCTTCTTCAGCCGGATGTCAATATATTCAGACAGAGTCTTCAGTCGTTGGAGCAATTGAATTCACGATGGAGATTGTATCAACGATCGGTTTTCAAGAGTCATCTTCTCGAACGGTTTCTCATGGCACTGTTTACCGTTCTGTTTCAACGGTGAGTAAACACACATGGAGAAATACGAAAATCGCTAGCATACGATATTTAAATTGTTTTACAATGCTTGCAGATCTCACAACTTGTTGGCTGATGAAATTGCGGTTGCGGTACACAGCTTGGCTTCTGTAAATATCGCTTGGTTCTTCGGTAATTTTTTACCCACTTTCTTGACGAGCTGCGAGGGATTGGACGATGTTCAGAGGGGAACGCTGTTGGAAAGCTTTGACAAATCTACGGTGAGAAACATAAATCTGCAATGTTTATCGGATTCGGGCACATTTAGTTACCTCAAAAAGAAATTACCTGAAAAAAATGCATAAAATAAATATTGGCCCTTCAGAGGCAACTATTGTAAAAATACCTTCAAAAATAATCATAGGATTTTTTATCTGTGCATAAAGATTGTTGATCAATTTTGTTGATTTTGTTTTTCAGGATCAACCGACCTTAACGAGATCCGTACTTCGGCTAATCTCTGATCTGCGTTGCTATCAAATGTGTCGAACGTGAAGCGTTCGATTTCCCGGAAGCATCGAGACATTTACAATTACGTATATATAGTATTAAATAAATATATATATATAAATCGAGGCTCTTGGATAATTTTTGAATCCATGCAGCCAACGGCAATAATTGCATGAACGGTAGCGTAGCTCGCGACAGGCTGCTGAGACTTTTTCTTTCGGCCAGAGATCGCGTAGCCTCGACGTCTTTGTGATGCACTGCCCGCGTGAGTAAAAAAAATGTACTACGAAGATAATACGGAATTTTCGAATGTCGTTCAATAATTTCCATTGTTACGAATAAAAAACCTTTTTTATTATAAAACAAAAAATACAGACGAATCTGTTCCTCTTACACTCCGTAAATACTCAATCTTTATCTTTCACGGAGGTTTCATCTCGGGAGGCCAGACTGATAATTTCTTACTGATAAGCGCCCGTCGAGCCCCATCGACCGATAAGCCAACCGTCTTCCCAACGAGCTCTCTCCCGAGCTTGGTCACCAGTCGTAGTCGCGATGTCGGGCCAGTTGTTCAGGAAAGCCTCGCGCAAAGTTAACATCAACATTTCTCGGAGTCTCGTTAATGACTCGAAATACAGTTTTCTCAAGCAATTGGGACTTACACAAGAGAACGCGGGATTATACGACGGAAGATGGGGTGGTTCTGGAGAGGTAATTAATACATACAAAAAAACATAGTGAAATTATTCACTTTTTCTTATACTCTAAAATTGAGCAACAAAAAAATAAAAGAAAACATGGATTAATCATTTTTTTTTCAGGTCATCGAGTCGATCTCCCCAGCGTCGGGCAAAGTGATAGCAAAGGTCCGTCAATCGACGCCTCAGGAGGCCAGCAACACCGTGACCGAGGCACGAAAAGCTTGGCCTCAATGGTCGTCGCTTCCAGCACCAGCGAGAGGGGAAATTGTTCGTCAGATTGGCGACGAGTTAAGGAAAAATTTAAAACCTCTGGGACTCTTGGTTTCTCTCGAAATGGGTAAATAAAATTAAAAAATTAAAATAAACAATCGTTAGATCCGATTTCAATATGGTAAAATTTAATTGGATCGATCGTATTATTCGACTTGTTATTATTCAGGTAAAATATTGCCGGAAGGAATCGGCGAAGTCCAGGAGTACATCGACATCTGCGACTACGCGGTCGGTCTCTCGAGGATGTTGCCGGGTAGTTTGTATCCCTCGGAGCGAAAAAATCATGCGCTTATCGAAAAGTGGAACCCTCTAGGGGTCATTGGCGTTATATCTGCATTCAACTTTCCGGTAGCCGTAAGTCTCACCGAGCTCGCTCTCTTATCACAATATTGGGCGATTGATACTCGAGCCTCGAAACCTTTCGAAACTTTATAAACACGACGTCAATATACTGTCGAGACATAAATAACTTATTGTTTTTGTTTTTATAGGTGTACGGTTGGAACAGCGCGATAGCTATGGTGTGCGGCGATGCTGTAGTTTGGAAAGGATCACCGACGACACCTCTGTGCTCCATAGCGACTACAAAAATTGTAGCCAGCGTTTTGGAACGCAACGGCATACCCGGATCAATCGCTGGCCTTGTAACGGGTGGTGCGGCTGTCGGAGAGACTTTGGTCAACGATAAACGGTAAACTCGGAAGACTTTGTCGTTTTAAGTTGATATGACTTAGCTTCCTCCCCACCCAATGCGGGCTCAGTCAACAATACAGCTGGGCAGTACGCAAAGTACATGAGTACTTATTTGGTACTTATAGTACGTACTTACAGTATCAAAATACCTTTCGGTACTTTAAGTACTACTACTGAGTACTAAGACCAAAGTACTTGTACAATTTTGAGCATGGCTTCCTCTTTGAGGAAGCTATGCTCAAAATTGTAAAAAATGAGGAAACCATGTGCAAACTACTTTGTACAATGTCTCCATGTGCAATGTCTCACTATACTTTAGCCCCAAAAAAGCCAGCGGATTCGTGTTCAGCGGAAAAAAATACGTCGAAATACGTGGCAGTTCATTTTTAAAAAGGAAAAAAAATGTCAAAAAATTCCAAGGCTTTCGAGTCCATTTTTCGCGTTTTTCAACGTTCAGAAACTGCCCGATAAAACACTTCTAGACCTTCGGACAAGACCTTATCTTGTGTTTTTTTTCCCGTAGAACACGATGAGCACCTCGGATTTTTCCTAGCTCCATTGGGAGCCGAGATATCGACCTTCGAAAATCACGAAAATCACGAAAATCGACGTTTTTTCAAAAGTGACTCCAAAATTGAAAAATCGTTGTTCACTCGATTTTTTTGGTTTCAAGGCTATATTCGATGTATTTTTTCCCGCTGAACACGAATATAACAATTATTTTACACCCAGCCCAATATTTTCCATTTAAATCCCAACAATACTACTTTTGGTGCATAAAATGGAGACCTTTCTCACTTTCGGCCACTGTACTAAATCCATACGTCCCAGATTTAGTTGTTATATATCCAGTCAGCCTTCACTCACTACCCCAAGGTCCAGTCGTTGCAGACCAGTCGATTAGTCTGTTACCAAGGATTATAAACGAAGAGTTTGGACGTTTTGAAAAAATGTTGGCCCTGAGCATGGCCGTTTGCTTTGAAAATTCCTCTCTAAATTTCGTACTCGTGGAACTCCCCTTCTTCCGATCAAGAAGAAAACGTACTTTGTATTTTATAAAAGTACTTTCAGTATCGAAATTACTTTGTACTTAAAGTAGTTGCGGTACTTAGTACTTTAAGTACTTTTCGGTACTTTGCCCAGCTCTGGTACCGACTGAGAGCGATGAATGTGGGCGAGGATGTTATTTCGTATCGCCTTACGCGGCGAAGAGAAAATTGAGACAAAAAAACATATCTGTGGAAAACATCGGTTACAAACGACGATTTTCCGAATGATCGAAAAGAAACTGTAAGTCTCTTGTAATCGATGTTTTTTCCAGATATTTTATTTGAATGATTTCGAGCGTCTATAACAAATTTTTATCTATCAACTAGCCTTCCTCTGATATCCTTCACCGGGAGCACGAAAGTCGGGAAACAAGTGGGTCTGAAGGTGCAAGATAGATTCGGCAAGTCGCTTCTCGAACTAGGAGGGAACAACGCGCTCATAGGTAAACGAAAGTGACGAAATTAACCAAAAGTTGAACCGTCGTAAAAATATCGGTTACGAAAGTCTACGAGTTTCTATTTATTTACTTATTTATTTATTTATTACCACGAGAAGAAAAATTGGTACGATTGTATAACCGATATTTTCCGCAAGTACAAAAATCTTTTTCGATATGCTTTTAAGTGTCTAACTCTACAAAATTGTTTTATTTTTTGTCGTTGACGCAAAGTCGCGAGCGATGCCGATTTGGAGATGGCCGTCCGAGCCGCAGTATTTTCGTGCGTGGGAACCGCAGGTCAAAGATGCACGACGACCAGGAGGCTTATACTCGACAGCAAGATCAAGGATGAATTCATAGGAAGATTGAGAAAGGCTTTCAAAAGTATACTAGGAAGAATCGGCGATCCTCTCGACGAATCAACTCTCTACGGTCCTCTCCACAACAAACAAGCCGTCGACGCATACGAAGTAAACAATCTGATATATTTATTATTTCAATCTAACAATCGCTAGTACTCTCCATTATCATTGCTATTACATATTATTATCGATAAAAAATGCTTCGGTTAATTGTGGAATTGATTGAGTAAAATTGTTTCACTTGTAGTTCACGATTAAAAAAGCCGTAGCCAGCGGCGGCGTGATAGAGTTCGGTGGCAACGTTATAAATCGTCCCGGATTTTACGTAGAACCAACAATAATATCGGGCTTGCCGGGTGACATGGACGTCATCCAGAAAGAAACTTTCGCTCCTATCGTTTACGTTCTCGAGTGCTGTTCGGTCGACGATGCTATCGCCCTTAACAACGGCGTCGAGCAAGGACTGAGCAGCTCTCTGTTCACGAAAAATTTGACGAACGTCTTTCAGGTAAAGTTGCACGGCTCGAAGGTTCGTGTAAAACGATTTTTTCATGTCTGTTATCTATTTTTTTTTCTGACGCGATAAATTTGTATTTATAGTGGATAGGACCGCATGGCTCGGATTGCGGAATTGTGAACGTGAATATCGGCACGAGCGGCGCGGAGATAGGGGGTGCGTTCGGTGGTGAAAAATCGACTGGTGGAGGACGCGAGAGCGGCAGCGACGCATGGAAACACTACATGCGACGAGCGACCGTGACGATTAACCACGGAAACGAATTGCCGCTCGCTCAGGGTATAAAGTTCGAATAAACTTCGTTCCGTTTCGTCGATGAAGAATCTTGCACCGCTTTACGAATCCAATTGAAACCGTACGAGGTCTACCCGAATGTCGACCGAGGCTTTTTTGTGAAACTTGTATGCTTGTGGCAAATCGTATCTCAACTCGGCTAAAACGGTACCTTCGGCACCGAGCTGCTTTCCTCTTCTCAGCACGTGGGACCTCGTACTCGTCTTGTGCAACGAGTAAACCGTTTGCGTCGCCAGCTTCGTTGCAGCCTCCAGGAACTTCATGTCTATACCGGCGTTGTGTTTCGTACCGAACGGCGGATTCATTATAACTGTGTCGAACGACTTTTCAAATTTTCCTGCAAATGTATTTCAATATTTTGTAAATATTTGTGATAAAAAAATCTCTTGCTTTTTTTCAATGGACTTCGCGCAATTAACATTTTTTTCTAAGTGGCGAACACCGAAAATAACATTATTTTTCGTCCCTTATGTGTGGAAAGTTCGACTTGGTTCCCTGTTAAACGGGCGCGAAGTCTCGGTTTATTCCCTAGAAAGCATGCATTTCGTTCACCAATTGTTTCTTATTAGACTGCTCCTTCACACGATTAATCGAGGTTTGGCATAGCAACACAGGAAACAGAGCTGAGTCTCATATGTCAGTTATCCACAATTCACAATACCGACGCTTGCGGTCGAGGATCTGTCGATAACTCCCTCATAAACGTTGCTCAAGTTCTACCGAAACCTGGTGTCATTCATTGTCAAACGAAGCAAGGCCCACACCCAAGGATTCCACTGCAGCTTGTTCAAACGCACGCAGAGTCGAATCGAAACTTAAACCCAAATATTTCGCCGAAAAAGATTCTACTTCACAGAGACGAATGTACAAAACGAGAAGCTCCGGTCAAATCTGCGGTAGCTCCCACCATGCCAAGTCCAAAAGCAGCAGGTTCATCGACACCAGATCCAATTGACAGTGAACAAATCATATCACGAAACGATGAATCTGATCAAGAATTTAGAGAACCACGACAGAAAAAAAGAAAACATTCCACAACGATACGCGAGACCAACGAAAATATGTATCCACAGACAGAAGATTGGATTGAAGAAATTCCGAAAAAATATCCGATTTTGAAGATGAGAAAATGCAAGATTCGCCATCTTACAATAAACTACAACATTACGAAGAATGATTGATTGATTGAGTATCCGCTCCGAGCCACAAAGGCGATCAACGAGTCGCACCGCTATCTTTGCGTTAGAGTCAATTTCACTAAAAATATTTAAGTCTTTAAGTTAAAGATCGTGATCACGTTCAAAGGTAGTAAACTATGTGACGTGTGCCTGCTTTTGTTGTTTCAATTTGCAATTTATCGCATTAACAATTAATAAATTTAATAATTTGGAAATTGACTATTATACATTATTCAGCTATGAATATATTTTCTCAATAGTGCATTCATTCTACCTTTAGATCTCGGTATATGCATTTTGATAGATACATTTGACGTTTCTTCTAACCTCATTTGCCGGACTTTGATTCTCACTTTTTTGGCGTCGAACTTCCCACCAAAAGAGACGAAAAATAGTATGTGCACCTCGGGAGGTCAGGAGGCCATTTTGACCCGCGTGTTTTCGCCCTCGGCTTCGCCTCGGGCGAAAATCGCCCGCGGGCCAGAATGGCCTCCTTCCCTCCCTCGGTGCACAATATACTATTTTACTTCGGTGTTGTTTATCCGATTAAATATTGAGCTAAGAGTAGAATAAAAAAAACAAGTTCGTGATTGGGGGCGAAATACCTCGGATACAGGCGTAAACCTGTTTTTGCCCGCAATATTAACATTCTTGAAGAAAATGGAGAAGGTTACCAACGGTGGAATTACACATGGCTTAATTTTTTTTTTTTTCTGTAGGATTTCAGGTAGGATATTCGAGTATACCTGGTAAAAATTGAAGAACATCACACTGTACAGCTTCGACCGAGAGTTCCATGTCTTCGCTATTTCGAGAAAATATGTCGATGGCATCGCTGTCGATTTCGAAACCCACGACGTAGCTTGCCGCGAGCATCTTCGCTCCGAGCGAGAGAACACCGCAGCCCGAGCCCAGATCGGCCACCGCGCAATTCTCAATGTCCCCGAATATCGTCTGAGCAGTGTAGAGAATGTGCGAAGCAATGTGAGCGCTCGTCGGATATTGCTCCAGCAGGATCTTTGGCTCCTCGAAGCCGTCCAACTGCTGAAGATAATTTTCCAATTCTCGCATTCGCATAACCGCCATCGTCGATCGGTTTTTCAATTGATCTGTTCGCGGCGTCGTTGATCAGTTTATTTGCTGTCGAAACGCGGCAAAACCGGTAGAATCAAATTTCCGAATGACGAATCTTGTCCGACGAAGTATCCAGCGGACGCTGCATGCGCATTGTGCAGTGCAGCTCTCTGGGAGGCGCTCACTGCCACCCCGTCGGTCGTTGCCGACGGGGGAAGACTCGCGGCTGATGTCGCGGGCGGCGCGGCCAGTGGTGTACCCAACGATGGCGCTGCACCCTGCTTCAACAGCATCTGCTTCTTCAGCTGCAGTTCTTCCAAGATTTTTCGATTCTGGAGCTCTGCAAGAATAAATAACTTTGTCAAATCTCCTATGCAATTTCATACTTTTCCTTCCAACGTTTTATAAAATGTACAGTAAAACAAGGCACCAACGTTTATTGTCCAGGACTGATCAACATTCTTTTTTTGATAATTTTACAACAAAAAAAAAGTTAATTTTACATAATATTCTGTAATATTAAGGACAAAAACAGCTTGTCAACAGTACAAACTTTTTGTACTGTGCACACTTCGATACAAAGAGAAAAGCAATTTCCATTTTCAGTCTTCGAATATAATAATATGTTTGTGTTGACTCAAATTGAGAAGATATTTTTTCCTACTATTATTTACATTAGAAAATGTATTACTATGTCCAAAGAAATAATGTTAATGGTAATTTCAAATGTTTGTTAAGGTGCCCGAATCTTTTTTACTGTGTACGCTTGATAAACGTTTTCTATATATTATTGCACAGACGCCTCCAATAAGATTATCTTATTCGACTCGAATAAGTTTTTTAAATGAAATTCTTGTAGACACAAGAATTTTATTTAAAAAACTTCCAGAAGGAATGTTTTTCTACTAGTAGCGAAGACTCTTTTTCTGTTTTGTATAACGTCTATATAATTTTTTTACCATAGTATACATGACGCTCCGATATGTTTAGAAATTGAAATTGGAATATATCGTATCGTGCAATTGGACTTGCCGAGTTAATTTTTATCAAAGTGTCGGAGCCTGGTATGTCGATGCATACAAACAGCAGTACTTTGGAGTACGAACGGTAATTGCAAAGATATTATTACGTAGCGATAGAATACCACGCCACGCAAACAAGTATACTCATACTCTAAACAGGCGACGAAGAAAATAGTTTGCCACGAGAAAAATTCACCTCTCGAATTCGGTTGCGGAAAAGCCATGAAATCCTCTCGAAACCCGATGATTCCGACAGAAATAAATAAACAATGCGTCTCACGTATACCCTTTGAGAAACATCGATCCTCGATATATAATTATTTTGACCCTCTTTTCGTGAAAGAAGTCGACGTTACTTCCGAAAAAAAAAGTACGAAAAGAAAAATCATCGATCGTCCCTTCGATCAATGGAGAACGAAAAAAAAGAACGGTGACCACGAAAAGTGTCGACGATTGTCGTGAAAAAATAATAATTGAGGTTAGAAATATATTCAAACATTCTAGTGATACATCGCTCTCTCCACCGCAGAGATACGACGGGTCGAAAATTCCCTATGAAGTGTCGAACAAAAAATAAAACAAAAGAAATACGACGTAACTAGAAGATGTTTTGCGCGTGTGTGAGCGCATGCGTGAGTAACGAAATCGCGACCCCTCGCGTTCAGTCCGTTCGGAGAAGTGTTACCGAGGAGTTCGTTGTGCACGGTTCGTGGTGTGTGCTTATCGTGTCCCCGGAGGGCTGTCCTCGCTCTCTTTTATAACGCAAAATACAATATCGTCGCTAACATAGAATATCGTGGGATCTGTCGGCCGTTTAAACGTGAGTAATTGAAATTTACGACACTCCCGAATAGACGAAAAATTACAATCGACAATATGCTCGTGTCGGACACTTTGGCATCGTAGAACGGTTTAACAGCCAGACGTGACGGCTCACTGGCAAAATGGCCGTACGCGGATTTACAACAAACGGTTGTTGCTCGATGTTCTCCCGCTGTCCGTCCAATCTCTTTATTCCTCGTTCTCGAACGAACCGTCAACCAAATAATCACGTCCACGTCATCGGGCCGGACTTATCATTTCGAGACTGCATCATTCGCAGATAGTTCGCGTACACTCGCGTGAAAACACGGACGAATCAATGAACGAACGACAGTGCCCCCGAGGGAGCGAGCGAGACGCAGCTAGAGACACGACCTGCACGAGAAAGCTTGTTGCACCTCGTTCCGACGAGAAATTCATTTTTTTTTTAAATTTTTATTTGTTTTTTAATTCTTTTTTTAAATTCCAATCAGCGATTAAATTTTTTTGTTCGTCTCTTATCTATTACTCTCGTACGGAGAATCGTTGTGTTTGAAGGAATGTTTTCGCGAGCCGGCGAGTCCTCGAGAGAGAGTAGGTGTGCCATGCGAAATTCCGGAGATCCCGCGGGCAGCATCCCTCCGGCGATCGTTGCAGTCGACCCTTTTTTTCTTTTTCTCTCTTCTCGTTTTATCTTTTTTCAATTTTTTTTTTGTTTTTCTCCATTTCTCAACTGCTCTCGAAAACACATTCGCTGACTTTATCACGGTCTCTTAGTTTTTCAACGCAATCAGCTGTGACTGCTGTCAAACAGCACGGACGCTAAAACCGTAGCGTACGAATCACGCTAATCGACCTTAAGGCGCTAAAAAAAAATCGGACAAAATTGTATTATTATTGTTATTATTATTATTATTTAGAAATTCCGTAATATCGGAATCCTCAGCCTCTTCTTCGGTCCATTCACTTCAACCACTCCGCAATATGATAATCAATAATCGAGCGCTCGAAGCCTCAATCTACTGCGCTGGTTAATTAATCATTACAATGGCACCAGTGAGATGAATATATTTCCTTTGAGTTTCTTCTTCTTTTTTTTTTTTTTTTCATTTCATGGACTTTGAACGTCATTCATACTTCTTTGTCGTCGACTCTCGTTCTCATGTACTTCGCGACGTAAGAAACATTTTCTTTTACTTTTATTTAATCACGCGAGAAAATCTAATCCTTAACGAAAACTAATATCTCGTTAATTCGATCGACTTCCGGTTTAGTCATCCTCGAATTAACCCGGGGAAGCCGGAAACTCTTCCGAAACCCAACTCCCCCCCCCCCCCCCCCCTTCGACTTTTTTTTTCATCAGTATCATCAAGAGTTAAAACACGATACTTTAACCCCTTCAGGGGTAACCCGAGGAAGCTTAATGGAGTAGAAATTGTTTCTCCGTCGCTTCCTGCGGGTGTGACGGGGGAGAGACGATCGAAGCACGAGGCATCCGCCGCGCCGGCATACTATTCTCATTCCGGTAAACGCGCGTGTGAAGATCGCGATGCACGTACCCGCGATTACTCGCTGCCGATCTCCCATGCGATAATGACTCATTATGGCTTTGCCGCATAGGCACGCTGAAAATCCACCTAGCGTGCGCTTCGTTTGTACGTCAAATCTCTTCCTCCGTGTATGACCGATGTGAAAAAAAAAAAAAAAAAAAAAAAAAAATGGCGCTACTTTAACCTATTTTTTTTCTGCAACCACTTAAATAAGCTCGAAAAAAAAAAACAAAAAAAAAATCGTTGACATTCAAGAAATGTGTCGTTGAAAATCTATGAAATCGTCAGGCAAGTTATAACGGTAACGACAAAGAGTGGCGATAAATATTTTAGTGGATTGAAAGCGGGGTCGTCCGCAAACGACGCATAGCCAGCCAGCCAGCCGGCCGGCCTCCCTTTCTTTCCGTCTACCTATATATTTATTCGTCCCTCTCCCTCTATCGCTCGGGCTTACCACCCTCGTTCCGTCTCTCCCACCGCGGGGTTGCGACGACGACGTCGCTCGAGATATCGATTTCGCCTGGCGCACGCATCATCGCTGTGGCTACTACGACGCCGCCGCCGCCGCCGCATCGCCTTTTCTCTCCCACCTTCCCATTCTCATCTTCTCTCATCCCCCTTCGACGATTGTCAAGGTCCGCCACTTTACTTTCCGGGATACGGCCTCAAGTGTTTTCGTGTAGGCTCGTCGATCCAACTATCTCCTCCAAACCCTTTGTCTCTTCCTTATCTTTCTATTATTCGGTTTTTGTTTCTCGCCGACACTTGGCTCGGCTCTGCACCCAAACTCTGCCCGCCCTCCGGCGTCATAGACTCGCCCGTTACATCCCTCAGAGTTTCTACAGTCTCGAATGACGCTCGCGTCCATGATACGACTGTGTATATACATGTATATACACATGCTGCATGGAGATTTTTTTTTTTTTTTTTTTTCTTTTTAATTGTCACTTTTTACACAGGCAACGATGATAAATAAAATCGATTCGAAACTCGCACTGATAAAATCTTTGGCGAAATTATCTTGAGGTGAATACGATTCTGTTTTTTTTTTTTTTTTTTTAACGTCAAGCCCTATGCACTTCGTATACGATTTCGCTTACCAACGATGCGATGGAGCTACGCCTCTTTAATGTACCGGGCATCGATTTTAATCGCACATGTGTGTATTAAATTTAACGTTTCGCGCATGGGTTTTGCGACCGAAAGGAAGTTGCGATTTTTCAGTCAACCTTAAGACTGTCTTTCACGAATTTGCCCTCAACATTTTATTAATAACAGTGAAATGCGGTAGGAAAATTTGTAGGACGGTTTGTTCGATGAAACGAAAAAAAAAGAAGATTGATTATGAGAATCCATGTCGATGTTTCAGCTAACAGGAAACGGGGCGGTTTGCCCTTAGAAAAAAAAAGTATTAATTGTACAAAAATGGTCAATATATCTATTGATGTATATTTTTTAATTCCAAAAGGGCTGGTAACTTCAGATTTCTTACAATGTATGGGCGTTTTAATACGAAAAATAATACGTTACGAAAACATTTGTGTTCTCGTCCATGCTGACTAGTGTTACATTCTGTAACTTTCATAGGACTAAAAAAAATATCACTTTAGACTTCTTACAATGTAGCAATGTATGCGACGTTATTCGTAGCTCAAAAAAAAAAAAAAAAAAAAGAAAATAATGTTAGGAAAATAATTTTGTTTCAGTTGATGCCGATGGCGGTCCACTGAAAATCGAGCCGACTGGAGGATTCTGGTCCAGCTCGCTAAAAAAAGAAAATTTACTTCGCAACGTTCCCGAGGAGGAGCTAAGCCGGGTCACAACGAGGATCATGAAAATGGTGTTGTCACAACGGCAGAGGGAGGAGTTGTAAGTTTTCTACTCTGTACATCAAGTGCGACCCGTTTGTTTGTTCTTTTTCGTTTTTTTTTTTTTTTTTTTCGAGGTACGAACATCGAGCGAGGGTAGTTGTCGGGGTTCTTCCCGTCTCCGTTGGCGAATATACTCCGAGCGTTAGAACCAGGGGCCGCACACGCGAGGGCGGCATTCGAAGCGGGGGAGGCTCGATCAATCGTTAGCACGAGGGAAAGAGCGACCGCGCTTGCTCTCGCTGACGCAATAACTCTCTGGGCGGTTGAGCCGACTTCGAATCGGCGAAACACTCAATCCCCCTCGTCCTGGAGGATTGATCCTTCACTGGGGCACGATAAAAATTTACTCTCGGAAAACGCTGCTCACGAAATTGAACTCGAATTCGCAAGGACCCTTTATTTTCCTCTAGTTCGACCTAAATTGAGAAATAAAAGCAGCAAAATATCAACCATTTTCTCTCGAAAAGCGCCGCTCACGAAATTTAACTCGAAATCGGAATTGCCCATTATTTTTGTATAATTCGATCTGAATTAAAAAATAATGCAGCAAGATATAAATATTTCCTCCGGCGGAACGCTGCTCAAAAAATTTAACTCGAATTTGGAGGCACCCTTCGTCTTCTTGTAGTTGGACCTAAATTAAATAATAGAATAGCTAAATATACGAATTTACTCTTGACAAACCTTGCTCACAAAATTGAACTTGAATTCGAAAGCATCCTTTGTCTTCGTGCAGTTCGACTTAAACTAAAAAATGAAGGAGTAGAATTGAAAACGCAAGAATGGAATTTAAACAAAAATTGAATCCTTTTTGAAGCTGCGGTCTTGCATCGACCCTGATATATTAATTAAAAGCGCTTCGCGAAATTTCGGATTATTCATAGATCGCGGAATGGGGGGCAGTTGCTGGCCGGCAAAGCTCGTAGGCCCGGTGTGCCGGAGGGTGCGGAAATTTGCGCTGTCTCGGGCACGCGCGACTCTCGCGATCGATACCGCACACCGGCAACCCGGAGTTTGTACCGTCGAGCAAGGAAAATTCAAGCGACGTCGAGAGAGGGAGAGAAAGAGAGAGAGAGGAAGAGAGAAAGGGAGAAGGGGGGGGGGAGGACAGGGAGACGCCGAGAGATGAGAGCCACGAGTAGGAAACGAGAATCCTGCGCATTGATCAATGAATGCGGCTTTTCGTAGTCTTATTATTATTATTATTATTATTTTTCTTTTTCTTCATCGACGACTCATTGTTCCTAACGTTCGTCTTTTTTTTTTATTTTATGCGTAGAATATCGCAACGTTTTAATATGCACCTGCCGGTAGGAAGCCGATGCGGGAAGGGTCTGACGTCATCGGGCAAGAGTCATGCCCGAGGTGGAAGAATCTCTTTGCGCGACTCGTGTCCCAGCAGTAGGAACCGGATCGTAACCCGACCGCGACACCTCGCATTCAGCTTCCTCTATCGAGCCCCCTTCCCTCCCCCCTCCCTCGCCCATCTCCCTTTGCAGCTCATTTGCTTTGAATTATTATACTTTTTGTATTATAGCTTATTTGCGTAGCGATTCGATAAATATTGTGAGGTAACAGCGATATTACAGCAAATAGAATCAAATCTGTTCGTTAATTGTAGTCTGGTATTTAAATTTTGTTTATCGAAATAGTTATTTTTAAACTATCATCCTCAATTTTAATCTTAATCAGTAAGACAATTTGAATTGAAAAACATTCGAAGATGCATCTGAAAGTAAAGTTTTTCGGTCGAAAAAAATTCGTTTTTTTTTTAAAGTGCCATTTTTCATATTGACACAGAAAAGTCTCGAACTTTTGAGCAAAATTATTATTTTTTAGACGAAGCGACCGATCTGTCTGTGGATTGATTGATAGATTGCAACTGTATACAGAAAAAAAATTGTTCTGAGAACAATAATATTTTATCTCATTAACTGTCGGACAAATAATATTTCCTTTTCCAAAAATCGTTACAAGTTCATAAAAAGTAAATTGGAAAAATTAACAAATTTTGTACGTAAACGCGCCGAGAATAATTCGAAGCTAACAATGTTACAGAATGCCGATGGATACAGCCAGTGGTTATAGGGCACGGGGATCGTCACGAGGAGAGCACGAACTCGAGACGTGCGCGGGCTCCTTTCACCCCGGTTCGATTCCTCTCGGTGCCGGCACCGCCCGACTTTCGATATTTTTCTCAAATGCCCGGAGGTATCCGCGGAGGCTCCTCTCCGCTCGCCTTATCCACCATCGCATAATCGTTCGGATAGCTCGGAACTTGGCGAGAAGGATTTCAAACACCCCCGCAGAGACGGTCCCACGACTGTTCCGTGCTCTCGTGATGCGGGTCAGGTGCAAACACGCTCGCGACGTTCGAGCCGCACAGCCGAGTAATTTGTCACAAAGCCGAAGGCTGTTCTCCCACTCTCGCATCGTTTATGCATTTCCACGGTGTCAAAAAAGTAAACAAACCGTGACACGGATTGCATAGTCCGGTAATTCAATATCGCAACTCACCGAGGCCCGGACTTGCGATCCCCGCATTGAAAATTCTCACGGGCCCACCTTTCACGCTTCTCCGTTCGATGATTCCCGAGGAGAAACAGAGACGCGGCTCGCGCACACACTCTCGCATTCTCGCAGTCGCACTCGCACCTGAGCCTCGAGCGCTATTCTCAAACGATTATGGCTTGCTGCTGTTGGCGAACAAAAAAAAAGAGAAAAAAGTGAGGCCAAGCAGAACGCAAGTGGATTAAGTCGATTACCTGCTAGATGAGATTTCTGGAGGTACTCACGAGGCCAGTGCACCCTTCGCTTCCTCTCTGCCTACGTATATAGTGTACGACTCGAGTGATCTTCTCACGGGAGCAGACCCAGCACGAGCTTCGCCTCGTTCAGCCACTGAAATCTCCCTTTTTTTCGACCGAGAGACGCGCATACCTCTCTAGCTCGTTATCTGTCGCGAGGACAAAGACTCGCTTTTTTAATTGTGAGAAAAACGAACTCGGAGCTCTGTACACGGACAAATGGAAAACTCGGGTACAAACGGGGATAACAATGCAGATTGTAAAGTTGTCGAAGATTTTCGTCGAGGAATCTTTGACGAGAAAATCTTTTTCGCTGTATTAATTAAGTGACGAATTACTGGAATAGAATGGTGTTGAGGAGAATTTTATTTTTGCTTGGGTTGAACTAGTTACGAATTGCCAAGGGTAGGCTTTATTGGAATGTAAAATTAGACCATATTTTTTTCTTGTATTTCAAAGTTTCATAGGTGTAAATATCATCCATTTAAAATATTATGGGTTTGTGAATAGTAAAGTTATTTTATTTTACCATAAAGTTATTATATCTTTTATTCATCTGAGGCGAAGTTTGCATGCAGATGATTGCTCACAATAAATTACATGTCTGGTGATACTTTCAAACTCGAGGTCCTTAAATTCCGCTTGTTCTAGAAATGTCCTTTTTTTTTGTCCCCTGAAATTTCTGTTTTCAATCGCTCAGTCGTACATGGGCAAAATAATTTTTTTAAATGTGTTTTTGCTAGGTGGATTCACGTAACTAAACATCGATATTTATTATGTCCTTGAAATTCCTGAGAATGTCCATGAAATGTCCTTGAAAACTCCTTGAATTTTCAAGCTACATCACGAATTAATGAGTGTAGTTAAAAGCTCGGATTACGTCGGTGTAAGAAGATATTTTAATGTCACGTCGAGTAATGAGTAACTCAATGATTGTTTGCAGAAATAAGGCGATCGCGGATTATCTAAGTACCAACGGGTATCAGGATGCTCTCGAGGCGTTCAAGAAGGAGGCTGACATGCCCGGCGAGGTCGAGCGCAAGTACGGTGGACTTCTGGAGAAAAAATGGACCTCCGTTATACGACTGCAGAAGAAGGTAGTTTTCCAACTGGCGTTAAATGCCTGACACTCGAAAATCTATATCTGTATATTTTTCAATGCTCGCTAACAATCGTACTCCATGCGGCTCTTTCGCCCCCGCGTGTTTCGTTGCTCACAGGTAATGGAATTAGAGTCTAAGCTGTCCGAGGCCGAGAAGGAGTTCATCGAGGGTGCACCGACGCGAGGAAAGAGGTTGTCGTCCGAGTGGATACCGAGGCCGCCGGAAAAGCACTGTCTCACCGGGCACAGATCTCCAATAAACAGAGTTATCTTTCATCCGGTATTCAGCCTTATAGTTTCCGCCAGTGAGGACGCGACTATCAAGGCAAGATTCAATATGAATCATATTGTTCCTTCGATAAAATTACTCAAGCTTCCAATTTTATAAATCTCGTTGAAAGATAAAACAAACTGAAATTTGATATATTTTTATAATTTCGTTAAAAAATTAAACGAACTCAAATATCTCTTTTTAATGTCGATACAAAAAAATCCTACAGGTATGGGACTTTGAGAGCGGTGACTTCGAGCGTACTCTCAAAGGTCACACGGACAGCGTGCAGGACGTGGCATTCGATCCATCGGGAAAGCTCCTCGTGTCGTGCAGCGCCGACATGTCAATAAAGCTATGGGACTTTCATCAGTCGTTCGCTTGCGTAAAGACAATGCACGGTCACGATCACAACGTTAACTCGGTATCGTTCGTACCACAGGGTGATTTCGTTGTTAGCGCGTCGCGCGACAAGACCATTAAAATATGGGAAGTCGCAACGGGATACTGCATTAAAACTCTAACGGGTCACAGGGAGTGGGTGAGAATGGCGAGGGTGAGTCCTTGCGGCGAGCTTATTGCCAGTTGCTCCAACGACCAAACTGTGCGGATCTGGCACATGGCTACAAAAGACACCAAAGTGAGTTCATACACACACATATATATATCATTTTTTTCCTTGTAAAGCAGCCTGTACTTATCCAATTTTATCATTGCCATCGACAAAGTTTGAACTTCGGGACCACGACCATGTGGTGGAATGCATCGCCTGGGCGCCGGACAGCGCGAGAGCGTCGATAAACGCGGCTGCCGGAGCTGACAACAAGGGAGCTCACGAAGGTCCCTTCCTCGCATCGGGGTCGCGAGACAAAACGATTCGCGTTTGGGACGTCGGTGCCGGAGTGTGCCTCTTCACGCTTCAGGGACACGACAACTGGGTACGGGGTATCGTCTTCCATCCCGGTGGCAAATACATCGTGAGCGTCTCGGACGATAAAACGCTGCGGGTATGGGACACGCGCAACAAACGAGCGATGAAGACACTCGAGGCTCACGTTCACTTTTGCACCTCTGTCGGTGAGTAATGTATCCAAAACGATGTTCGTTGTTTTGAAAAATATCGAAATATCGGAGGGACTTGTTGCTGCTCGTTACTCGTGTTTGCCGATACTTGCTGCCACACGAAGCCGAAGCCAGAAGCTGTCGATGACGAGCTTCAGTTGCGCGAGAAGCAAAGAAAACTAAGGAAAATTAAAAAATTGAAACTGGGTGCATATCGATAATTTTCTTACAGATTTTCACAAGAGCCATCCGTACGTGGTCACCGGTAGCGTGGATCAGACGGTGAAGATATGGGAATGTCGCTAGTCACCGAAATTTCGAAATTTCGTCGAAAATTCGGAAAGTTTAAGAAGAAGAAGAATAAGGAGATCGACGATGAAGATAACGGATGAGAGGGATGAAAGACGATGTTGATTGGGAAAGGATAAGACGCAAAGGAAAATTAAACACGCGCCCGAGTCTTCACAAATTCGTCGGTTAACGGGCCGGAGAGTAAGCTGCTACAAAAAAGCTATCGTACATACTACTATTATAAATGAAAAAAAAAAAAAAACAAAAAAAAACAAAAAAAAACGAAAACAGGAAAAAAACACATAAACACCTACGGTTAAGAGCTCTTTAATTAATTTATAATAAAGTATAATTAGTAATTATTAATATTGATATATCGTTTCACGGTAATCAAATCTACACAAAAAAACAACTCGATGATAAATATTGATGATAATTGAGTCAGGGCTGGGTTCAAGCATTTTTTTTTTTTTTTTAGGGGCATGCCGGGGAGGACTTTCCCTATGTTCTTGCCCTCACCCTCTCTCAAACAACAACAAAAAAATCAATACCTCCCATAAAACAAAAATCGATTCTCGTTTGCTGCAGAAATTTTTTTTTTCCGGTTAAACGACGATCTCTTAATAATATCTTACTATATCGTATCGCGATTACCTCTCAAGTGTCACGATTACAATTGTACATACCTGCTTCGAACGATATTACGCGAATCTGTCGTTCGTGACTTTTAAATGATTTTTCCTACACGATTTTATTTCTTCTTGTTTATCGCTCTCGTAATATCTCTGTCGGTAATCGAATATCGCGTCGTGATATTACTCCTTTTTCTTTTCGTTTTTTATTTTTTTTTTTGTTAACGGGACAAAGTGTAACTTGTGATGGGTCCTCCTCGTGCTTCGTCTCAGAAGTTTCTGACTAAGAGTTGCTTAAACGCGTTTGATAACGTCTCAAGATCTGCTGTCCTACATTTTTATTTATATTGAAAAATGAAAAAAAGAAATAATAAAAAATAAAAAAAGAGGATTACAAAAAGTCCCCGCGATACCATACTGCTGATGCTACAACTACATATTATCGAGAAACTCGGAATATAATCGAACCGGAGCCGATTATTTTGAAAAATATATATATCGTAACCGGAGTAGATGAGAAAAAAAATGTAAGGCTACTCCGTAACTACGACAGATTACTGGCAAGACGTCGCGTCGATTAACCAGAAAAACGCCCTGTTTTGTCACTCGTAAAACTATCTGTCGCGATCTCTCATCGAAAAGCGCGTATAATATTGGATTAGTATATATATATACACATATATATATACATATATATATATGCGTACATATTTTTGCCCGAGGTTGGCGAAATAGCTGTAAAACTCCTGTTTGCCTGGATGTGTTAACGGATCTACACTGGAAAACAAAAAGAAAAAGAAATTGAGACCGACCCAAATTCGTTCTGACGATCGCGAGAGCCCCGAAAAAGTTCGCGACGAAGAACCCGCGAGCCTGTTACTCGAGGTGAAAGCCATCATCCCGAAGCGACGTTGTACATTATTTTAATCATAAAAAGAAGAAAAACAAAAGCAAAATTAAAACAATCGAATAGAAGAGTTAAAAACAAAACAAAAAGTACGGTGCACAGTAAAGAAGGTTTGTCCCTTTAACAAACTTTTTTTTTTCACAAACGTTCCCAATTAGTTTCTCGTTAATTTAACAAAAAAATTTTTGTAGAATTAACAAATATATTTGTAAAATCGACAACTTAAAAAAAATAAGATTATCATGAAAATAATTATGCACGTTTATGGACAAGAAACTTCAGTACCTATTTTACTGTGCGTCGAATAGAGGTGTCGCAATGGGGAACGACAAACGTCGATCCCCTGTTTACCGAATTGAATTGAATATTCGTAATGCTCGTATGGAGAGAGAAAAAAATGCAAAAAAAGAACAATCATAGCATGCGATTAGTTTGATTTTGCGAGTGCGGGCTCTGAGATGCGAAGTAACCGTAGTTACGTACCCTACCTACATAAAAGAAAAAAAAAAGTGAAGAAAACTAAACTAAAAAAGAACTAGCTAGAAATGTAGCGCAGACTTTTAACTTAGTATGAAAGAAACAACAAGAAAAAAAAACAAGCATAACTAATTAATAAAAATTAAAACGAAAAAAGATGAATAATAGAGTTGAAGGGAAGAACAAGAAGCGAGGACACACGCGAGCGAAAAGCCATCCGAGAACAAAACTAAGGATAATCCTATCGAAACATACACACAAATAACACAACTGGCGTTAAATTTTCGATTTTTTTTTTTTTTAGAACAATTCTCTTTGCCTCGACGATTATTTAAGGAATAACGATTTTTTTTTTTCTCACGGTAACCGATATACTATATGCTTATTTCCGTCTACGATTTTTATTTCCTTGACTCCTCGAGAGCGCGGCCTTGTCCTTCGAAAGCCAGCCCGCCCCTTCCCTCACGAATCCTACTTAAAACTCTTGAACAAATGAAAAAATTCGATGTGTTTACTGGATTTAACGTTTTTGGTGAAATAATAAACGAAGTTGTCACTGACTCGTACAATATCTATAAATCTTCTTGTTTTGTTTTACTTGTCTAGATGAGTATGTGTGTGAGTGATCTGTACTCGCCGATTCGTTTTTTTTCCATTGTCAATTAATCTCTGGTAGACGGATTATATTTATAAAAACGAAGAAAAAAAAAACAGGTATCGCAGAGCATGATAGTGGACGAATAAAAATTGCCGTACATATAATCGATTAATTAATTTTATTATTGCAATTTTTTCCCGTAAATAAAAGTCTATTTCCCACAGGTCGATTAATGCTCTGCGAGCAGCTAACGAATGAGTCTGCGAGCAGGCTCGATTCAAAACGTGCCTACATTCCTTTCTGTTCGGATCTATAAGGGTTGTTTTCATTTCAATCGAAAAAAAGAAAAATAAGAAAATGGAACAATGTCCAGTGCAATATTCGAACAGCAATCTCTCGCGCTAGATATATTACGTGCTACGTCCTCCTGCTACAGATTATTCTAAGATCGGAAACAATCTTGCGTCAACAGTATTTCTCAAATTAATGGATAGATGAAAATAAAAATGCATGGAAAAATGCATTAATGGATAGACGAAAATAAAGATGCATGGAAATGAATGGATTAATGAAACGGTGCTGTTTGCGCGCTGAAAAAACAGAATAAAACGCGCGACAGTATCACAAGAGTATCGAAAACGTTCGTCGCTCTTACTTTTTTTTTTTTTTTTTACTTTAGATGAACGAAAAATAAGAAACAAAAAACTCCACTGTAGAAGTATATTAACTATTATAAACACAATACACAATGTAGAAAAAGCTTTCCTCAAGTACGCAGCGAAAAGTTTTCCCCCAGTCCCGTCTAAATGGGCGCTTCTTTGCAGCGATAAACTTAAATGATCGAAACGAATGATGGAATAATAATCAAGTATTATTCATAATTTGTGATATATCCAGCAAAAAAAACTTGTGTCAATAAAGAATTTGGAAATTATGCGATCAATTTTTACATAGTAGTGGCTTTATTTTTTTCAACTTATGTTTTCACGACAACGGCAGTGTGAAACTTGCAGCGCAGGATTGCGTAGTTCGTGTCATTATTTCGCAAACTATCGAAATTATATCGGGTACTTATCTTCAGCTAGTTACTGAAGGATAATGGGAAATCAATGAGAAGAACGCGTTGGTAAATGTATGCATTGAAACCTTTTAAAGAGAACTATCGTTCAATAAAAAAAATTGTCACAATGAAAAAGTACGACAAATATAATATCTATGTCGAAAATATCTGCGCTTGAATGCAATTCCCGTACGAAACGCACAGTCGAATGCATGTTATAGTCAAAAGTAAAACATGGGGATGTTTCATGACAATAACGATGAGACTTTTCTTTCGACCGTACATGTGAGAACCCGTGACAAAAGTCGGACGTCAAGCAAGACGAGAGAGATCGTGTGCGGGTCATCAAAGATCACAAGAAACTTGGGAAGAGTCTGGATCATTGTCGTATGTGTGGAACCAAGGAAGTGGATCCAAGGACTTATTCAAGGACAATAATTAAGCACGAAAATGACGATATTAATAATATTACTTTATTACTGAACTTTTTGCAAAAAAAATTGCTCTACAAGTGTCGAAAAAATAAAAATAAATTGTAGTCAAAAGCACATTTTTTCTTTTCTAAGTATAAATAATACTGAGATAAAATATCATGTATTGTCTAACTTTCTTCGCACTGTCGACGATCGAGCGTTCTTTGTCATCTTGCGTCGAAAACTCCGAAAAACAGAACGTCCAGATCAATGAACTTAGGCAGACTTATGAACAATCTCCAGCCCAAAAGCAAGATCAAAGCTCTAAAGGAGGCTTTGCAGAAGCGTATCAATGAAGACAATAAGAAAGATAAAGAGAAGGATGTTGCGATATGGCAGTTGCAAAAAGGTTGAATTTTTCATTTATAATTTATATGTCATTAGCCAATTTTGTGTTTAATTAACGAGTTTTTTTGATGTTTTGCAGCATTGGAGAATCAACACTACCAGGCTGAGCTGGAACGAAATGTCAACAAAGCGCATGTCTAGTCACATTATTTTGTAAAATCAAAGGTAGCAAATGTTGAATTTTCCATTTACAATTTCTATTTTGTTAGTCTTGCTTGATTCAGTGTGATTTATGGTCTGCATCTCTCCGGCCGACGTTCAGCGTCTTCTTCCAATGCTCCAAGCCCGGGTGATTGCAGAATGCGAAGGTGCTCACTTCCAAAAGGCTCAGAATATTTTCCACGTAGTACTTCAATAATCTTATTGTGAATATACACTGCAACCTTGAACTCTGAGCGTTCAGCCCAGTCACGGGCACATTCAAGTTGTATTGTCCAGGCATTTTTGTTACCTGGAACAAGTTGATTGTATGATCGTGTGATCCGAACTGGGAAGTTTTGTCATCAGTGTCGTGGGGTTTACCGTTTTATATGCCAGTAAATAAATTTTATATACAAATAAAAATCATGTAAAATTTTGTTGTTAATGAAACTGCTGTTTGGCATAACAATTTATCAAATGGCATGAATTTGCATGCTTAAAAATCGACCTTTACAATAGTTTTGGCATCAAAAGAAACTGACCACTTTTCAAAATAAAAAACGTACGATAGAAAAAAAAACCTTGGGAACAATACTTACAGAGTTTGAAAATGATAAGTCTACTTAGACCTCGCACGCATCTTCCTCCTCTTACGCTTTAGCCTGCGCATCCTCTTCTTACGCCACTGTAATCAGAAAATAAGGAGAAACATGTTTAGGAGATTCGAAACGAAGATTCGAAACGATTCTACGATACCTTTGCTCTCATCCTTGCGGAGAGGATTCTAGATCACTCTTGAAAACCTCGATTGCGATGAATTGAAAATCCTGATTGCTCCGTCCCGCTCCTGAGACCAATATGGAAGCGGGGCTCGGAGGCTCTGGTTCTCTTATCGGGCGCTAGAGGTCCGATGGACGTGCAGCACCACCTAATCGGAGCTGTCGAAAAGCAAGTTTCAAATGGTATAGAATGAAGGGCGGGAACTCGGGCTCTGCCACAAACTCCTCAGATTAGAAGATTATTAAAAAAAATGTTTGCAGCTTTCTGTTTGCAGCATTGTTACGTTAGGAATCATCGTTTTATTCCCATTGTAATCATTTTTCAATGTTGGTATACGCGTTATTGTTCATCATTATGCATTCAATATTGTTGGTCTATTCATTATAAAGTACGTTGATTTCGATAATACGTCAGGAATATTAAGATTTCCCATTAGTTTTTCGTGGGCTATAGATAAGGGCGTAAAAACCTAATTTCCTTTTGCCCGAAATATTAATAGTCGCAATGAAAATAGGGAGACTGGTTCGTTACCGACCGAGTCTGTATCGCATTCCCCTAATCGTGTAAAAAACGTGCGAAAGGTTCGCAGCAGTTTGAAAAGTAATGCCGCCAGATTCGTACTATATCGCCCCGCGCATGCGCCGTGCGCGACGTTTGGCGTGCGAAAAATAGTCCGTCGAGAAAGATTTCAGAATATTATCGCTTACACATTTCGCCGCTTAGAGCGAACTAGCCTGGCCCATCGAAAAGATCGCGATTCCCCTGATATTATCGAACCAACAAAGTCTAGTCAGTCGTAGTCGTCAAAGAGATGTAGCTTTGGCGGGTAAACGATAGGCCGTGAAAGGGTTACGCTGTGCTCTTCGATCAGCTCTTGCAACTCGTTAGGCTCCGCCATCTTTTTCTTTTTTTTTCATCACCGCGTTGTCGTGGTTGCCGGTGGAGGGTGGATTCACGAGCGAACTGCCGAGCTGTCGTGTCCCGGTGCGTGTATATCATAATCGTGAATTGATCGTCGATCCCGTGAATTTCGGCGCATACTTCGTTCAAGAAAAACGTGTCTCTTCGCCGTTGCATTTGCAGCTAAAGCGTGCAAAAAATAAAAAAAGAGTATAAAAAAAGTCCGCGTAAGACAGCTCGGGAAAGAAGAGGCAGAGGCGGAGACAGCGCCAGAACGCGATTCGAGATTTTTCCTTGTGGCGAATTTTATTCTTTTTTTTTTTTAATCACGAAATCTCGCGTCGTAATAAACGACTACGCAATCGAGACTGACATCGCGTGAACATCGGAGAATTCCTTGCGATTCATTGAAACAAGACGATAAAAAGAAATAAGGAGGGTAAAAAAGGGGAAAAAAAAACGATCAAACGCGCGCAGAGGGCACAGGACGCGTTCGCTCGCTCGGTTTTTTCGCCAGGAAGTGGAGAAATTCGTGAAGTGGGGCGGGGTGGTCGAGAGAGAGAGGGGGGGTGGGGGCAGTGCGTGTCCGAAGAATAACCGAGAAGCGACGAAGGTGTGCGCTTTTCAGTTCGCTCTACATGTGCACATCCGCTGTTGCCGGTTTAACGACTGATACTCTGAAACCCTAACGATTACGGCGCTGTGAGAGATAGTACCGTGGTACTGTGTCGGATTTTAACGGTGGGCAAAGATTATAAATCCAATCATTGAGCCATGCAGATGGATCAGACAACGGTGCAGCTGATACAGGTCCTCGAGAAGACCGTCTCGGGAGGTGAGAGAAATTGAAATACGCTTGCCACGCTAGTCGCGTGTCACGCCTGTGGCGTTCGCACGCGCCGCACAAAACCAACTTTCGTTCTTGTCCACGTTTTCTCAATTACTCAGTTTTTTTCGTATCGTCGTAAAAAGACGAAAAAAAAGAAAAAAAATCCCGTTCGTACTTTTTAAAGCGGAATTTTTTTTTTTTTATGAGGAGCAAATAAAATTTTGAAAATTTTTTTGTGCAGCCTTGTTGCTAGGGGGGGAACCGCTGTGAGTCATCGAGAGTCTTTAGAAGTTTGGCGCTCAACTGTGATTATTTGTTTCAGACAAAAATGAACTTGAGGCGGCGCAACGCTTCTTGGAGCAAGCTGCTATAACTAATCTCGTGAGTAATTCTTCGAACCTATGAAATTTTTTTTGTTTTTTTTGGGTTTGGGACAAGAGGGAATGAAATTGGATTTCGTTCGTGTTTCAGCATGAGTTCGTTCAACGACTCAGCGGCGTGCTGGGCACGGCCGCGGCGAGCACCGTCGCTCGTATGGCCGCCGGTCTTCAATTGAAGAATCAGCTCACGTCCAAAGATCCGGCTCTGAAGACTCAATATCAACAGCGATGGCTGGCCATACCCGCAGAAACTAGGATTTATATTAAGAAAAATGTAAGTTTATTGTAGAATGTCATTTGTTTTTTTTTTTTAACTTTACTGCGATAAAAGATGAATGCACCGAACAAAATTTACGCAATGTTGACAATTCGTTTCAACTTGTGTCTCTCGCGAGGAAACATGTCCATCGACTTTTATCATGCGTGTAGGAAAAAAGCTTTGCAAAAGACAAAACAAAAAAGAAGCAATTCCCAAAAACTTGCAGAAAAGGAAAAGCTGTAAATAAAATTATTTGTAGATTTATTTTTTACAGTATAAGAATACAAGGCTTGTGTATGTAAGTAGTTGAGAGCAAAATGGGCTATTTTTACCAATTTTTTGCGAGAGTAAAAAAAAATTATTTCAATTAAAGAACACATGTCCTTCTTGCCCCGTTGTCCCCTAGCAACTGTAGAAAGCAGTGTCTAGGAACTTTTCATCGCTAGAATGTATGTCTTGAAGTCATTAGTTTTTTTTAATTAAAAATTTCATAAACATTTGTCCATAAAAAAACTACAAATTAATTATCACAAAATTTCATTTGTCTTTCTTTGTTCTCTGTTCAACGTTTCTACAAAACTTCTGCTTGATAGCTGAACACTTGTTGGACTCCACATTTCAATGATTTTACTTGGGGGCATTGAATAAATTCTGCTAAAAATTAAACGTCTTTAGCAATTGTCGTTTAAGATTGTTTAACGTTAGTCTACTTGCAGCTCAAGATTCGGCCGGATCGTTCGAAATTTCATTTGAAAGACTTTGTTCTTAAATTTCAAAATCTTAATGTCTGTACGAATTTCGACATACATCACAATGAACAAATGGAAGCGAATATTCTACTTGCGTGTAAAATTTTAGCGTGATCGGGAAAGCCCGTTTCGAGTTTCGAGGAACTTTCACGAGTCAGATATTTACAGGCATTAAAGAACATAGAATTTCACAACGTTTGAAGCCGCGCATAAATATTTTTGCAGAGATTGCAAGATCGACAATTAAAGTTTTTACGCTATATATGTAAATCCTAACCATCGACTGGACCGTTTGAAAGCTCCGCGGAAAAACGAATATTTCGTTCATACTTCACAACAATCGTTCGGTGAGCCGTCGAAAGATAAACATTTTTTATGCATTTCAGATTTTGGGAGCTCTCGGAACGGAAAACAACAGACCAAGTTCCGCGGCGCAATGTGTCGCATACGTGGCAGTAGCCGAATTGCCGGTCGGACAATGGACTGAATTGATTCCATTGCTGGTGAGCAATGTCGCCGATCAAGAGAGCACGGAGATGATGAAGGAAGCGACTTTGGAAACGATCGGTTACATATGCCAGGAAATCGAGAGCGAAGTTTTGGTCGCTCAGTCGAATCAAATTCTCACGGCAATTATTCACGGAATGAAGGTCTCCAGCGCATCTAATCACGTCAAATTAGCCGCGACCCGAGCTCTGTACAACTCGCTGGAATTTACCAAAGGAAATTTTGAAATCGAGGTAGGCACGATTATCGAGGCAAATGGAATTTATAATTAACACTTTTTACAATTGATTTTTATTTAAATATATTATGTTAATTGTGTTAACTAATTGAACATTTTTATAATTTTTTTTAGTCTGAAAGAAATTTTATAATGGAGGTCGTGTGCGAGACCACTCAATCGCCGCATACTCAGGTTCGGGTAGCAGCTCTTCAGTGCCTTGTCAAAATCATGTCGTTGTACTATCAGCACATGGAACCTTACATGGGTCCGGCACTATTTCCCGTAAGTATAAAAAATACGTTTTCGAACGACTCGAGAGAAGCGTTCGAAAGAAGCGTTATAATAGTGTTTCAATTTCGTTCAATACACTTTAACACCCTCAATGACGATATACTCTCATCGTAATATATTGTTATTAATACGAGTGGAAGGACAGAAACACCGTTTTTAGATATTTACAATTGTCACTCCAAGAAAAATTCCAAGAATTTCACAAGACTCTTTATCGATACATTTCTGTAGCAATCTTCGATCGTAGATAAGTGTCTGATACAAATTTTATCGAGAATCAACGTTCAAAATCCGGGCTGCATAACATGAAAGACACATTCACCTCGTCACCATAATTTACAGTGAAATTTGTGTAATTTCAAGATTTTGTGTCTTGGTGAAATGTTGTACCCACGTTAGTCGGGCACTTGCCAGCAGAGTGTAAAGAAAAAAGTCAACCCTGCATTTCGAATTGAACCCAATGCCGGAACCTCTTAAAATATTTCGAAGTATCAATGAAAATACTTTTGCAGATAACGCTGGAAGCTATGAGATCGGACATCGACGACGTGGCGCTGCAGGGAATAGAATTTTGGTCGAACGTAGCCGACGAGGAGGTGGACTTGACGATAGAGGAGGGCGAGGCGACCGAGGGAGGTCGTCCCCCCTCGAAGGTGTCGCGTCACTACGCCAAAGGAGCGCTGCAGTTCCTCGTGCCGGTGCTGATGCGAAAGCTAACGAAGCAGGAAGAGTTCGACGACGAGGACGATTGGAATCCATCAAAATCGGCCGGAGTTTGCCTCATGCTGCTCGCTTCCTGTTGCGAGGAGGGCATAGTCCCCTACGTTCTTCCCTTCGTAAAGGACAACATAAAGTCTCCCGATTGGAGATTCCGAGACGCGGCACTGATGGCGTTCGCCTCGATACTCGGAGGCTTGGATCCGAACACTCTGAAGCCTCTCGTCGAGCAAGCTATGCAGACTCTCATAGAGCTGATGTACGACACGAGCGTCGTGGTACGCGACACGGCCGCGTGGACCTTCGGAAGAATCTGCGAGATAATACCCGAAGCCGCCATAAACGAGACATATCTGAAGCCGCTTCTCGAGTCGCTCGTCAACGGATTGAAAGCCGAGCCTCGCGTTGCGGCAAACGTTTGCTGGGCGTTCACCGGTCTGGCGGAAGCCAGCTACGAAGCCGCCGAGGCCGAGGATGGCCAGCAGCCCGACACCTACTGCATGTCGCAATTCTTCGATTTCATCGTCCAGCGGCTTCTCGAGACCACCGACCGTCCCGACGGCGCCCAGGCTAATCTTCGCTCCGCGGCTTACGAGGCCCTCATGGAGATGGTGAAGAATTCACCTCGCGACTGTTACGTAACCGTACAAAAAACAACTATGGTTATACTCGAGAGACTACAGCAAGTACTTCAGATGGAGACCCACTTCCAAAATCATTCCGATCGCGCGCAGTATCACGATCTTCAGTCTCTCCTCTGCGCGACTCTCCAATCGGTATTGCGCAAAGTAACGCCGGAAGACGCCCCGCAGATATCGGACGCCATAATGACCGCTCTGCTGTCGATGTTCAATTCTAATTCGTGCAAAGTCGGCGGCGTCCAGGAGGACGCTCTGATGGCCGTCTCGACGCTGGTCGAAGTACTCGGCGAAGGTTTTCTCAAGTACATGGATGCGTTCAAGCCGTTCCTGTGTCTCGGATTGAAAAATCACGCGGAGTACCAGGTCTGCTGCGCCGCCGTCGGTCTCACCGGGGACATTTGCCGGGCACTCAAGAACAAGATGCTGCCCTACTGCGACGAGATTATGACACTCTTGCTCGAGAATCTTGGCAACGACACGGTACATCGCTCTGTAAAGCCGCAGATACTCTCGGTCTTCGGCGATGTCGCGCTCAGTATTGGACCGGAATTCAAGAAATATCTCGACGTCGTGCTGCAGACTCTGGCCCAAGCATCGCAGGCCAACGTCGATCGAAGCGACTACGACATGATCGATTATCTGAACGAGCTGCGAGTCGGTGTACTGGAGGCTTACACCGGCATCACTCAGGGCCTGAGGGGCGACGGCGAGACACCGAGTCCCGATGTGGCCCTCGTCGAGCCTCACGTACCGTTCATAATAACTTTCATCACAACGACCGCCACCGATCGAGAGAATTCAGAGGAAACCATGGCCGCCTCGATAGGCCTTCTCGGCGATCTCGTCACCGTATTTGGCATAAAACTATTGCCGATTGTCGAGACCGAACATCTCACCGAACTGCTGACGAAAGGAAGACGCGCTCGTAACATTAAAACCAAAGGACTCGCTACATGGGTCACAAAGGAGATAAGGAAGCTCAAGAACACCAATCCTGCGTCGAGTTGGTGAGTAAAAAAGAATTGCACTTTAAAAAAATCTATTATCCTATTGTTAAATCTTGGATATCGAAATACATCTTTCTTTCTTTCTATTACCGTTTGGAGACAATTCGGTCGTGGAGAATAACCACAGCGGCAACTCAGATTGGAAAATTCGTTGAACAAGCTTTCGCAATGACTATCGACATTGAAACATTTTTATTCGAGACAACCAATGTGGCCTTGGCATTAGGAAAGTTAATTGATTATATCAATCGTTAACTTTTTTTTTGTCTTAAGGGCACGTTAGTTGTTTTTCTGTTGTTTTTCACTTTGAAAATGAGTTGCAGTGCTTCAAAGACCTCAGCCTGTAGAAAATAGTCGGCTAAAAAGTACTCTTTCATACAAAAAAAAAGATTTGATGTCCGAGTTTTAACTACTACTCGTTAGAATAATGCTAAAAGTATTTTAACGTTGATCCCGGTGTAAATGGCAAAAATACGTAAAATTGCTCGACTGCCTGCCCGTAAATGGCAAAAATACGTAAAATTGCTCGACTGCCTGCCCGTATATTTTTAAATTTTTTAATTAATTTTAGACGATGCCTCGAGGTGTAATCACTCGGGTTGCCTCGCTGCCGAATCCTTCCTTTGCTCTCTCAATGTCGACAAATCGATTATACTATTCAATAACTATAATTCAGCGTCCAATGTTATCCCAGCCCACAGAACCATTAATAATCCATCGACCATTATATACGTTAAAAAAAAAAAAAAAAATCTGGCGAGCGTTAATCACACCTGGCCCGTTGTTGGCTTTTGTTGTTTACAGATCGCCCCACGTTTGTACTCTCGTGCAAATTGATTTGACTAGAAAGCTATCGAACACAATACAAAGACAACAAGATTGGATGGTGCGGATGCGAGTTGATGGATGTGCGTGAGTTCCAAAAAAAAAAAAAACAAAAAAAAACAAAAAAAGAAAAGCTGAAAGATGGATGCGGATGATGTTGAACGATGATGATGATGATGATGATAATATGAGTCTGCACGTGTTCCCGATTTTTACGGCCGTATTAGGGAGCCGTGGTGTTTCTGTCGAGGAGATAGACCGATTACCTCGAAAAACAAAAAACAGTAACCCGTTCTCTCATCTGGATTATCTACGGAAAGGATGAAGAAAGAGTGCAAGTGGATATGTTGATGACCAATTGAATGAGAACAAGAAGAAAGCCTGATTCAGAGAGATCCGGTGATAAGAGAGTGTGTCTGAAAACAAAAACCAAACAAAAAAGCAAAAACAAAAGATTTGTTCGATCGACCGATCAACGAGCAAAAAAAAAAAGAAAGAAACCCCCGTGAATAACGTGATGCTGTGCCAAGAAAACTGCTGCGGACGATGCGTGCAGCGCGTTGCTTGAGAGATGCGAAACGAGAAATAAGCAAAACACAAAGCAAAAACAAACAAAAAAAAAGAAAGGAACAAAAAAAACGTGAATGCGACGCGCGAATGATTTGTGTATGAGTGCGTAGCTCGTATCTACCGAAGAGAGACATCCAACATAACAACGAACGTCGTTTAACGAATAAATAAAATTGGATGTATGATGCGACAGGGAGAGAACGAGAAAAAAAAGTGAAATTGACAGTATGCATGAAGCAGTACGACCGGATCGGAAGTTTGAAAAAGTGAAGAATAGAAGTGAGAAATCGATGCATGTAAGGTGTATAAAAGTTGTATAGCGCGATTGGTTGCGATCAAAAATATATTAAGATTGATTAGAGAATTAAAAAAATAAAAAGCTTTGAAAAATAAAAAAAGGGAAACAAAAAAACAAAAATCGAGCTGAAAAGAGCCTAGAAAAGGGTCTAGCGTTTGTGTTATGTTGAACGACGAATGTACGTTTGTGAGCGTGTATGTTAATTTTTTTTTTTTAATTCTGCAGGTGAATGTCCGTTGAGTTGTTGTTTTCGATTAAAGAAAGGAATATTTTGATGGCATGAGTTTACAATGAATTTATATAAAAAAAAGGAAAAAACTGTACCCTAAAACTATGCTCTTTCCTACGTAGTAATACGTCAGTTCGGTCAGTCCTCGCTTCCATCCGGACTTTCCTGACGATTCCTGCGTTTCCTGCACAATTTGTATTATCGAAGCGTTTTACAAGCTATTCTCCTCATTTCTGATATTAAAAAAAAATCTTTTGTCGTCACCGAACGAGTTATAGATATTAATTTAGCCTGGTGTGTCTTTGACAATCGCGCGTGGATTCTAACGAAAGTACCTTGTGTATAAATGGGCTAGTGATATAAGTTAAGAGAGAAAGAGAGAGTAGTTAAACCGGAAGAACGGGGTGAGAGCATGCGGAGGAGGCTGCGCGTCTGTCTGTGTTGCGAGATGAATTTAGTGAGAAAGAATAAATAAAGAAAGAAAGAAAGATAGAGATTAACGGCGGAATAATTCTGTGTGCATCGAGATTAATTTTTGTACTCCGTGTATCGATGTAAATCATGCCGAACGAGAGGGAAAACAAAAAGAAAAAAATGAAAAAAAAAATGAGAAAAAAAATATCATCCCGCCACGAAGAGTTTCCGAGATGTAGTCGACAATTTGAAATTGACGACGATGTACATTTTTTATTATATTTTCTTGTGCCAGAGATAAGAATGAAGAGCATGCGAAAATTAAGCCGTTCAGATTAACGGATTTATTTTCCAAGCCGAGCTGATATGTGGAGACTGTGTGGGTCAGTCTGTACGAGATAAATCTTTTACGGTATTGCGAGGAGAATGCCTGTGTACGAATTGCCCTTTTATCAATGATGTACCTGTGCAGTTGAGATTTTCGTGTCGAGAGAGGGTCGTAAGAGAACGAATAAATGAGGGTGCTAACCATGGAAAGTTATACGCATCTCGTCAACATCCTGATTATCCGTATTCTCCAATACATCGACAGCATATATCGATCCCCGATTGAGGGAGAAAAAATTCAATCCAATTAGCTTATAAATCTTATCTTATATATATACATATATATATATATATATATATATATATAATATACATGTTGATTGGGATGTTTCACAGATATTTGAAAAATAATGGAAAAAAGTCTGAAAAAACTTTTCACCCTAGAGTACAACCGGAAGTAATATTCTACAATGATATATACAAATTTATAATCGATAATTAAACTTAGCATTTAATTTCGCGTAAAAAGAAGACTAAGACTGCAGATATAAAGAAGGTCTCAATAGACGCAACCCTAAAAAGTCTTCGTTCCTTTATGGCACTTAAGCTTGATTACTTTCTATTATACTCTAGAATGGAAGGTATAAAAATAATTTATTGCCGAATACACATTTCTTGACGGATTTTCAAAAAAATTAGTAAAACACCCTAATATTGGACGATCCCAAAATTGGTGAGTTGTATTCCGCCGTGAAAACTGAACGAACTTTCCTGTCAGTAAATTTTTATATAGTGCGTATTTTACGAATTACGAAATGGTAAACCTTTCAGCCAATGAGGCCACTCCGGTGATTGTGATTGCACCAGTCGGATCACGCTCATTGGTTGAAAACTTAGAACTGCTCGTAGCTCGAAAATTACGCACCGTACAAAAATTCATCACAGAGAACATTTACTCAGGTTTTTACGTGGAATACGGTTCCACACTTTGCTATTATTTTTGGTCAAACATGTATATTGAATATACTGATATATATTCTCGCCATAACACAGTAGGATTTTACTTAAGTCATATTTCAACCGACATATTCTGAATATGGCAGCTCCGACGTACGCCGGAGTTGAGACCTTGCGCTGAGGCTAAGCCGAGTCGGTAGTCAGCAGTGTCCGAAAGGCCCGTCGGATGAACCGATCGTTCTCTTGAGCCAATTCATTTTCTCGCAACGAACGGTAACGACTGTATCACCGATAGAGAATACCTCGGTGTCAGCAATGCCCTCAATCTCCTCTAAGTACCCTTAACCCAATTGAATTACGAGCGTTCGCGTCCCGTAACGTAATCGCGTGGAACCTCCGTACGGCCGAGACATCGGGTCCCGTTGCATTCGTCATTCTCACACCCGTCGCGGCCTCAAGTGTATAGGGCAAGGGTTGCCAAAGCGGTTTAAACCTCCTCTTTTACCGTAGCTCGCGATTTCGTAAACGTCATTTTCGCTCATAACCAATCTCTTGAGATATTTCGCTATTTGGCCAAAGTCGCGTCCTTGACCACGCGCAACCCTCGCGCGTGGCAAAACGTTTTGCATTAGAAGGGGGGAGGGGAGAGGGCGCTGTCGAGAAATATATCGCGATGATCGTTCGTTCTTACCAACGCAACAAAACTAATGGAGGTCACGTGAAGTTGTTGTAAGGTCTCCTGGTGGCATCGCCGGTGCCAGAGGCCCCCCGAGTCTGCGAGTATGTATACGCCGGACGATAAGCCGTCGCCTACTAACGGCAATACTCCGTCTAACAAGAATAAACGACAGAAGGATAACGACGATGACGTGAGTGTGTACTCGGTGGTTAAGCAAACTTGTTTTTATTTCGGCCGGTCGATGAGATCGAACGGAAGAATCTCGATCGGCGCAACTGTAGGCGATCACGTTGGGCCCGGAAAAACGGAAAAGTTGTGACCGATTCGAAAAAGAATGTTCAACTCTGTCTATTACGAGACACGATGAATGCAGACCAAACGTTATTCGATCATTGCCGTTACTGGCCAAAATTTGTTCTTTTGTATGAGTTTTTTTTTTTTTTTTTTTTATTAGACGGGAAGTGACGACGTTTGAGCTAAAGGATGTGATGCGAACGGGGTAGATGAAACAGTTGCGTCGCACCGTAACTTTTCTCGACCGCTCCAGGATTATTGTATTATTTTTCATTTTTCCAGTGATGTCCAGTGAGTATGTTAATGTTATTTCTTAATATAGTTTTTTTTTGTTATAAATTTTCGACACGTGCGTGTTCAAAATGTTGTACTTTCGAATCTTAATGAATCTTTAGTATTTTGTGAGATTATGAAATTACGTGACGTTACTCGTGAGACAATTACGAGATTCTGGTTCCATTGAATTAGTGTTCCTGCAATTGGAAGCTTGGAAAAAAAGGGGCCGCGACTCGCACACATTAATTCTAAACAATTGCTCACTTTTTTACTAGAACAAAACAGGAAGTAGTATCGTATTTTGAAAATGACTTTTATTTCGGCGAAATAAATGCCGGTGCCGAAGAGTTACAGCAAAGTAGTTCTACAAAGTAAAGGATAATATTCGAAAAATCGTTGCTTAAGTGTCTGAAATTAAAAAGCACAGTAACATTTTCGAGATTTTCGATTTTTATTATTTGCGACAATAATTTTTTTTTTATATACTTATTGGAATGGCTGCCATGATCGATGCATTCTTTATTGCCATTTGGAAGACTTTTCACTTACCCTAAAGTAACGCGCTGTGTAGCACGGGGACTCGGTGCGACCTCACGGGCAGTTGCACTTCAGCACTTTTCCGTCTTCCCGTATCCAACGAAACGACACAACGTTGCATCACATATTGTTCTCCAAATATTTTCTGAAATAGTCAACCGCGTCTATGGCGAATTCGCGGTTTCGACATCGTTTTTTTTTTTTTTTTTTTTTTAAGGTCATTCGAAATGCCGACAGTCGCTAACAAATCGCCTTCCCTATTTTCATCGAGACCGTTGATATTTCGGACAAGATCGAAGTACGTTAGCGTGTCTCTACATATATCCCTTAAACAACCTAATGTTATTTTGTCCAAAACATCAATAGTACCGGGGGAAAATAGGGATGGCGATTTGTTATCGACGGAGCGCAGAGCGACCGGGCTCGAGAAAATTTCGCATAACCTCTCAACGACAAGGAAAAGATAAATCGCGAATGAGAAAAAAAAAAGCGACATTATTGAAGTAGTTTAGCTCGCGATATACCAACTGAGTAAGTGATTCTCAGGACGCCTTCGATCTCGACGATCTGTTGCCGATCGTCGGTGAATTCGGTCCTTACCAGAAGAAACTGTTGTGGCTGGTCTGTCTGCCGGCTTGTTTGCCCTGCGGATTCTGTGCTTTCAATCAGCTGTTCATGGCGTCAACGCCGGCACACTGGTGCAAGGTTCCGGGACTCGAGGGACTGGATCCTTCGCGAAGAAGGCGTCTAGCTATTCCCACTACTCAGCAGGTGCTAACTTTACGAAATGGTCGGCTTTGCGAATTAACAAATAATCGTCCGAAACTCGAAGCGTTCGGGGGCAAACCGTAGATGGCGCATTTCCCGTAAAACTCATCGGACGACCGCTTAGCTTTCCAATGACTCGCCTTCGAAGTTCCAGCATCGATCATTATATAATTCAAACAATCGATAATTTATCAATTTAAGAGAAAGAAAAAAAATCTAAATCTACAATTGTGAAATATTGGAATAAAAAAAAAGGAAATCATTTCATAAGATATAATTTTTCGAGTACTCGATAGCGCGAGACAGTATTTTTTTTATTGAGTAGTGGAAATAATTATCATCCAGCGTGTAATTATACCGTATTGTATCTGCTCGGCAAGTATTTGCGACATTGAGAGTAGTTGATCGACATCCCTTTAATGAATCATCATTATTCCCACGCTACAGTAAACAAACGAGAGTGCGAATCGACGAGTGTTCAGTGAGAATAATGAGAAGAATTTTTGTCAAAGTAGGATGGAAATGAGAGCTCGTACAGCCAGTGCACGCGTTACGACGTCGATTGGTCGGATATCGCGAATGACTTGACCTCTGCGAACATATCGGTGGGAAATTCGTCCTGGCCTATCATCCCTTGCGATCACGGATGGGAGTACGATACCTCGGAAGTTATATCGTCCATTGTCATCGACGTATGTGAAGATTCAATTTTATCAAGTAAAGCGATGCGTTTTACCTTTGACACTCAGCATCAGAACGCAACGTCGGTTTATTTCAGTTTGACCTGGTGTGCGAGAAAGCCATTTATCCTACCATCGGCCTGGTAGCGCTTAACACCGGCGGACCCATCGGAGTTTATCTCTTCGGAACGCTCAACGACAGGTGAGTGTTGTTTTTTTTTATTGCCACTTCCACTAAGTTCATGTGAAATACCGCGGTCGGTAACAAAAACTGTAATCCATTTTTTTTTTTTCAAGGTTGGTGATGATTCTTGAAAAATTGGTGATTGTCAACATCGTCATCTATCAGTCGGGCAGATGTTGAGAGTTTGCGTTTCCTCGGAAATGTATAGCATCCCAGAAAAAAATGGGTTCCAGTTTTTGTTACCGACCGGGCATGGCCAGGAGCTCGCCCGAGCGGATGCACGACCGAGGTTTCGGCCAAGTCACTAACAGTCGTAGCGATGCATTTTTTCGATCTTCCAAAAGTATACACTTCGACCATAGCAACGATCAAGGAATCGACCTTCTGATGTTGCTAATGTTTGGTCGTTTTTTTGAGGTTAAAATGACGAAACGACCGAGAAATCAATAACTTTGAAAACGCTGATCTACGTCGACCGAGAAATCGACCGTTCCGAGTTATCTAGAGCTCGGTCGTTTTCCAGTTGGTCTTCGAAGAATCGATCACTGTAGCGATCATGCACTGATGAAGAAATACGGTTGAATCAACTGATGATTCGGGCAGGGACTACAGTTTTGATGATTTCTCCAAAATATTTTTGTGGCATCAAAATATTTCGTTCGACCAACTGAATATTTATTTGAACGTACGTGCCCGAATCTTTAGTTGATTCAATCGCATTTTTTTAATCAGCGTGGCTTCTTTCACTTGAAAAAACGTCGTTAATTCAATGAAACTTCCAGGTGAATGGTATCAACAGCGTTTTTGTTATTTCTATTCTATTTCAAATGTTTACAATGACACGCAAACCGGCAAGGTTTTTTTTCTTTATGTTGGGATTGTTGCCAGACGTTATTTAAGAAATAGCATCGAAAGATTTGCCAAGTTGACATTGCACTGTTTTATTCTCTTCATTGGGTGAGACAATTCATTTGACCCAACTGGGATGACATTGTCGGCCGAATTTCGAAAAAACGACCAAACTTCAGCAACTTCAAAATAGTCAATTTTATTATCGTTTCGTTGGTCGACAAACGAGTTCAACGACCTTGGAGTGATCGATTCTACGGTCGTTTATTTTTTTGTGAAAAAGCCAAAAGCAATAGGACTAATTTAGACTTGCAGGTACTGTAAGTCTTCAGGGTTTCCGGTCGTCTCCATGATCGAGATGCTGCTTTTGAACGCCCGAAAAAATGCTCCCCCCCAACTATCGTTCCTTCGTTCGCGACGACGGTCGATTAAAAAAATAACTACAGTCTTGCAACCGGCTGTGGAGGGAGCAGATTTCATATCGCCTTGAGAAAATTTACAGCAGATATATAGTTCATCTTGTTTTTTTCGCAGAATCGGGAGAAGACTGTCCTTTTTTACGTGTCTCGCGACACTTATAGCAGGTGGTTGTCTAACTTCGATATCCAACAGTTTTTGGACATGGGCGGCTTGTCGTACCCTCGTTGGCCTAACGATACCTGCGATCTACCAGATACCTTTCATCATTTGTAAGAACAAATTTATTCTCCGTCTGTAGTTGTAATTGCGAAGAGCTCTACAAGTCATCAAAACAAATGAGTACTTGCAGAAATTAGTAATAATATAAACATGCAGTGTCGCATTTTTTCACACATTTGTGAAAAAATGTGACACACACGCATTAATTATGATCCTGAAATTTGATCTATTTTGTTTTGAATGACTTTTGTCCAATTCGTACCTTCAATAAAAATTGAAAATGTCATAGCCACTATTTCGGGAGATATGTTCCTATCGATAATTCCCCTTTCCTTATCAGTGAACCCCTGTCCTTACAATAAACCTCCCCTCCTGTCCTAGTCCTATAAGTGGCTTTATCACTATCAGTGGTCCTCCCGTTCCGGTTATTGACCCTCGGTCCTTATTGTGGCCCCTCCCACAAAGCCCGTGAAACGTACACTTGACCCACGCTATGGTGAGTCATTTGACCCTGGTCTTCTCGATTCTTGGAGACGGTAGCGTTCCTATTCCAATATCCGATCGCAGATCGATCCGATTTTGTAGGATTAATCCCATAAAATAGACAGATAGAGCAATACTTCATTAATTAACTACTAGAAGAAAATTTGTAAAAAAAACTGTTAAATTTTTCTTACTAGTTTCACTTGAAAACTCTTCGCCACCAATACCTCGACCCCGATTCTAATCGATGAATTATTTGTTAACAGCTCTGGAGTTGGTGGGTCCGAATTACAGATCCTTCGTAACAGTGATGACCTGTACCTTTTACACGATGGGGCTGTGCATGCTGGCGGGTGTAACGTATCTCGTGCCCGAGTGGAGAACCCTGGCACTTTCGACGAGCGCACCATTTCTACTGTACTTCTTATACTGGTGGTCTGTAGCCACGAGACTCGACGACAAAACAATATCGTCGTTGCAATTATCGCAGGTGGGAACGTTAATCTTGACTCAACGTGGACGCACAGGTTTCTTCCAGAATCACCGCGCTGGCTGTTGGCGAAGGGACGTCTCGCCGAGGCTAACGAAATCCTTAAAACTCTGGCTTTCGTCAATGGCAAAGAGCTGCCGGAGTCTTTCACTCAGAAATTGAAGCAGCGCATGACGATGTCGAGGACGAAGAGCGAAGAGGAAAGACTCAGAAGCGGCCCCGGTGTTCTGTCGCTATTCAAAACGCCGAATATGCGACTAAAAACGTGTCTCATAACGCTCAACTGGTGAGGAAACTGCGAGCGTTGTCGTATCATTCAATAAAAATTATTTTTATAATTATCATATAATTATACACGGAAAACAATAATTCGTGTTATTTACCGGTACGCTCATTTACCGGTGCACATCGGGACAAAAAAAATCCGAATTTTTATCAACCATCGGCAAAAAAGTAATTATCTTATTTAAAAGAATATAAAGTGAAATGATTATTTTACAAAAATAAAAATTCACAACAGTCGCCTCGGTCGGGCTGTATGATATGATAGAATAAATTGACCCATTGGAAGCGGCTATTGTGGAATTTTGTTTAAAAGTAATTATCTGTGCCAATCTCTGACTTTAATACATTAAGTTCAATTAAATTTGATCATCTTTCGTCATAAACTCATTCTTACCTGGAATAAACAGTTTTTTCCTACACGGGGTGTGGACATGTACCAACAACTTATACTATTCTTTTTTTTTCCGTGTACTCGAAAATAAATATAATGTTCGAAACGATATCGATAGCCAACGTATCTTAAGGCCATCCGGGCGAAATATAAGCATGTCTGCCCTTCCGGCGTTGGATCATCAATGTGACTTTATTCTATTCGCAGGTTCGCTAATAATATGGTATACGTCGGTCTGTCGTATTACGGTCCGGCACTCGGTAATGAGGAACACCTGAGCTTTCTCTTCTCATCGCTCGCGGAAATTCCGAGTTATCTTGCCTGCTGGGTGGTGATGGACAGATGGGGACGCCGGTGGCCTCTCTGCCTCTGCATGGTCACCGCGGGCTTGTCTTGCATCGCCACTGTACTTCTGCCCAGCGGTAATTAATCATTATCGATTATGCTAACTCATTAAAGACCTCTTCTTATTTGTAGGAAAAAATAAGGAAAAGCTGAGAAAAATGCAGAATGAAATTTGCACAGTGCTTCCCTATTATGTATCATCATTTAAAAATGATCGATCTTATTTCCACATATAGAGGAAGCGTCGTGAAAATAGTTTTTAAAAAATGTGGAAGCAAAGGTCAAATTTTATTTCGTCTTTTGAAAAAGCTGCTTTGCCAAAAAAAACAATTAAAAAACGGCTGCTATTAATTTCCTTGAACGAACCTTGCTTCACGGGAAAGCAATGAGCAATTTAATTTGTAGCCATTAAAAAAAATCAATCATTTATAGTACACTGGTCTAATGAATGATTAATTAAGTAATCATTCAATCTCTTCCTTGCCATAGTAAATCATGTCCGGCTCGACTCAACGATATTTTTCCGTTTTCAGACGCCGTGATAATGACTCTGATACTTTTTCTACTATCGAAGTCGGCGATATCAGCGTCTTTCCTAATAATCTATCCATTCGCCGGCGAGCTATATCCGACGCAATTGCGCGGTATCGCAATAGGTTTCTCCGCTTATATAAGCGGCCTCGGACTCATAATAATCCCCTTCATAACGTATCTGGTAAGGAAATGTAATATTTTAAAAAATATTAAAAAAATTGAGGAATTCGTGAATTTATTAAAGTACATAAGATAAATGATCCTATGAAAAAGTACAGAATAGAGATAGATGTAGGTAGATTGTTTTTTTTTCTTCTTCTATGAATGAAATTTTTTCGGTATAGGAGAGACGATATCCGAGGATAATTTATCAAGTGATGCTCAACAGCGACAGAAAGGATATTTCGATAATTTTGATTATTCCCTTCGCGGTTTTGCAGGGCCGAGAAAATCTTGTTCTTCCTCTCGTTATACTCGGCGTCGTCTCGGTAATGGGTGGTCTCTCTGGACTACGTCTACCCGAGACGCTTCATCACAGACTACCACAAACCGTCGAGGAAGGAGAACTCTTCGGAAAGGACTGGAAGTGCGCGGACTGTCTTCGTTGCGTGCCCATTAAGTACGAGGAACAATTGAACAGATAATAAATACCATTAAAGGACAATAGTTTCTTTAAAGTGTTATCAAGATTAAACGTAACGTAGTTCGGTGTGCGAGTAATTGTATCGAAGTCATTATTTTTTCAGTTTTTCTGTGTTTTCTTTTTTTCAGACCTCCTTCAGCAACGACGTCCTACGAAGATCTGTCGGTCGGCGAAACTGTCGAGATGCATCAAGTGCCAGCCGAGATGATGACGACGTCAACCACGACCTTTGAGGAGTCCGGGATGGTCCGTGGTACTCTCAACAGCAGCATGAGAAGCGGCGGGCCGTCCCGTCAGCTCGTGCGTCAATCCAGCGTAATGGATACTCAACGGGACTCGGATGGTTCAATAAAAATGACGTACTGGTTCTGAATTGTTTCGCCGAAGACGGAATAAAGAGCGAAAATATGGGTGGAAAGGAAACGATAACGTGCCGCTTTCAATCCTCTCCTTCGATTCGTCTCCTCTGATAGTAGGGTGGTCCAGACAAAAATAAACCTTGTTTCGTCGATTTCGGCGATCGCGTCCGCACAACTTGATTCAATTAACGAGAAACTAATTCGGCAATTCAAAAAAGCTCAATATCTCGAAATCTTTCAATTCACATTTATGCAATGGTACGCTTCTTAATTTTTAGAAACTAAAGACACTGTCCTTTCTATCAACTTTATCGCCCATAATAAACAAAACATTGGGATTTTGTTTCGGATTTTCAAAAGAATATTACGGTGAGAAGAATAATTGATTCTTTACTGCGGTTTGAGGATTTTTTTTCTTCTCAATATACGCAGTAAAAGATTTTTAATTTTTTGTTAATATTTGTTGGGCTCAAATAACCTTTATTCTCGACAAGTGTTAACTCCAATATGGAGGGCTTGCATTTTTGTATATTCTTGCAAATTAGAAGTCAAGTAGTTTTCCGTCGAAACAAGCTTGTATCGTTACGATCGCGGAGATAGAAAAGAAAAACTTTTGTCCGGACCGCCCTAACAGTTAGTCCCAGACATCGCTAATTACAAATTATTATTATTATTATTATTATTTGAAAAATAATAATAGCGATAATAAATGTAATTAATATTTAATTACAAGTCTGCCGATCTTCCGCTCAGTCGTTGGATTATAAATCCGTATTTTTTTTCGCAATATTCCACCCATCTTTTATAATCGTTGCACGCGATTGCCCCGAGCGAGGGACGTGATCGCCCTAGATATCTCGGATGTGCGTGGATGCGTGTGTGCGGGTGTTCGGCCGAAATAATCAATTTCGCGCCTCGGTTGTTCGCCCTCGTTATCCGGCAGTGAACCTCGTTACAAACGCGTCGTTCTATTGTAGCAACTGGAAACACGATCGACGTCGATGTTGAGTTATGTTGTTAAGAGCGATATTATCGAGCAACGGGTGCTTCGTAAAATTCGTGACTAAGACATACCTCTCCAGTAGACGACGCTTAAGTTCAGGCGGATAGGCGACGTATATGTAATGATCCGGCATTTCCCCTGTAGCTGCGACCAGTCTGTCCTCGCCGATCTCGATTCGCCGTCGATGATCCTCGAGCCTCGCGTCTCCACCCGGATCGTGCAACAACGAACCCGAACCTCGATCGGGACCGTCGTTGAAATCTGGATTCTCCTCATTGCTGTCGATACCACCGTCATCTCCGGAACTGAAAACACTTTGTCGTATCATCTTTCAAATTGCTAATTCATTCATTCTTTCGCTCATTCATCGATATTTTGCTGTGATATTTGATTTTAAAACAATTTCATCCTCTATGAGAAAGCAAAATCCAATTAATGAAAATGAATGAGCGGTGCGTGCGGGCGGCAAGAAAATGCAGTACTCACTTAAGAAGTAAGGAGATGACGTAGTAACAGGCGGATATGCCAGTCGATAATATGAGAAGAAACATGATGAGCAGATACCAGGGCGTGTGTCGCGGCTGTCTTCTCGAGTCTTCCCAATATTTGTCACAGCTCAGGTACCAGCAGATTGCTCGGTTGAGTTCACCTACCGCGAAAGTCCATCTTAGATAATGAATCAACACTTATAAAGAAATCAAATTTAAAAAATTGTACCTTCAATCTCTTGAAAGTCTTTGACCGAGAGATTAGCCAAGAGTCCTGCGATGCAGTCACGAACGAGTATCTGCAATAAAAGTACACTTAGCGACCCGCAAATGATCTGTATTATTTTTTTTTAAAGTAAACGTAGAGCATCTATTATGCGAATTTTAGATATCCAAAAGTATATCTATTCAAGCGAAGAGTTGGAAGCAAAATAAATAGAAATTCGGTCAAGTCCAATAATGCAAGAAAAAAGAAAATAAAAAATTTGTATAAGTCGCGATTCATAGAATGCCGCGTAAGAATGCGATCGATTATAAAGATGTGCCAGAGCATTCTCCCCTTTTTATACCTGGTTCTTGATTGATTTCAAGGAGAGTCTGATAGGTGGAATAAATAGATCTATCGCGACTCTTTCAATCGATCCCATTCCTTCGAAGGTTCCTGATTCGCGACCGATAAGCTATCTTATTTTAGTGCCGGTAGTTATTCGGGTGACACGTGTGTCTATAATTGTCTTCGCCACAGATCTAGAAACGGTCCGTGTCGCGAAGACCGATATGTAATTACAATGACCGAAAACTAACTTCGCACTGGAGTTTGAGCTTCTGCAGTTCCTCGGGTTTGCAGTTGGACTTGAGCTTTCGTATCTCAAATTCCTTGCTTCTTTCGCGTTTGTCGACGGCGGCCGGTAGCGACGATTCGACGAGATTGCTAGCTTCGTCGTCGTCGTTCGATTCGCCGTCGGGATTGTCGCAGGCTGAGCTCTCATTGTCGGGACCGTTGTTGATGTCGTACGCCGAGGCCGTCGACGACGACGCCGGCGTGGACGAGGACGACGGCGAAGCTGTCGATGACGACGAGCTCGCACCCGAGACAGCCGAATGACCGGCATCGGCTGTACTCGTCGAACCTGTATCGCCACCCTCGAATGCACCTCCCCGCTTGCAATGCCGCTGACTACTCGAATACGTCGCTACCGCTGGTATTATGTCGGACTTGTCGCTCGCGTAAATTCTTGCAAGTTCACGACACTCGCACGACGTTAACGAGGAACTTCTTCGACTGTCCGTACTCTCGCGCCATACTTGTATATCGGTGTTCAACGAACCCGACGGATCGTCTATCAATGAACTGTCGAGATCGCCGCTCCCGAGGACGTCGCATCTCATTATGTCGCAGTAATTGGCCAGACAGACGGCGTCTTCGGCCTGAAACAAATAATCACTGCGGCGGTTATTATGTTCGTTTTTTTATAAAAATGTCATATCTTATAAATTCGACCAGGCTAATTTTTATCAAAGACATTTCCAGTATTCCTTTTCCTGTGTTGACTGTGGGATTTGTGCCAAATTTCAGCTCGACAGCTCGAGTTGTCCGAGCGTGAAACTCGTAATGGTTATTTTGGGTAGTCTAAAATTTCGAAATTTCATAAAATTTAAAGTCTCCGACCGATTTTTGCCAAATTTCATATAAAATATTTTTCTTTTCCAGTCAACTCACGTGCCAAATTTGAGCCTTAGGTAACAACAATTATCCGAGCTGAACAGTATAGAATGGTTATTGGAAAAATTCAAAATCTCACAGAATCTGGATGGTCTGATCGATCTTGGCCAAATTAATACCAAAGGTCCTTGATCGACATGCTACATTTGCGTACAGTTTTTGGATGATAAATTGAAATTCGGAGCAACATCAGAGAATTTTGTAAAATGTTCAAAAACATGTAAAAATGCACTGAATGGAGGGATGCGATCACTTTAGTCTGAGAAATGTTCACCTACTAGCTGAAGTCGTTCACGAGTTGTACGAGTTTAAAAATTACAAATCCATCATGCACATATACAGACATACAAACATCCGGAATTCAGCTAAAAATCGCATATCTAGAATTCAACAGAAAATTCAATATGACGCATTGAAATTTGCAGTGATTTGAAATAAATATCCACTGATATCAGTATGCAATTTTCGTGAAACAGGCTCAATTATGGTAAAAAGTTAAAAAATTACTCCAAAATGTTTGATCGTGTAGAAATTTGTGAAACAATTTTTCCAATTTAAACTCCGCAAATGAAATATAATTGCTTCGTTGTTGTAAAGGAGATAAAAACGATAGGCGCTTTACCATATTAACGTTACTCTTGTGCCTGCTATCGAAGTGGGCATCTAGATGTTTCTCCGCGTAGAAAGATTTGCCGCACAGTCCGCATGTCCACTGGGAAGTCCTGTGTTGAAATTTCGCTGCTTGTTGCGGATGAAATATGTCCCGGCTCTCGTGAAACGGGCATTCCAACGGTAATTCTACCTGATACTTCTTCAGTATTGGTATCCATCTCTAAAACATAAAAAAAACTTATAATAAAAGTAACAAAAAAAAAAAACAGACGCAATTTCCAAGCATGCCAGTCACATGGAGCCTCGACTCACCTTCTGGACGATTCGCCGAACAACTGTGGCACGATCTCGGGGGCATGATATCTTAAAGACGGTCGGTCCTGGCCACGGAATTACTGACAGTAGTAGCACTGCTACGATCTATAAATTTTTTTTTTTCAAATTTCACATGCAAATTATTTAACGACGAAAAAAAAAAATACTCCGATTGACATTTGCCGACACCAAGCCGCACGTTAATATTTCGCGATCGATCGATACCGTATGACATTATTGTTTAGGACACTGCGGAACGTCGTGGCGTCTCGGAATCGCTAGAGAGCGTCGCGACGGTGCTCGTACGGTCGGGAGCCTCTCGTTGAAAAATTCACAAAACTTCCGATGGATATCGGAAACGTTAAAAATTATGTCTTCGTTATTGCGATATTTACCTCCAAGTGGCAAGGTTTGGTCTTCATTCATAGCCTTATACTTCCTCGAAGCTCTCGACGAGACTTGTATTCACGTTTTGCTCGAGCCACCCTCTCAGCTCGCCGTATAACTCTATATCCGACGCCCCGCACTCTTGCGCCCGCGCACACAACCCCCCTGAGCTTTCCATTCCCACCCTCGTTGCTGCTTTGCGATGCAACGCCAGGGCTGAATTGCTGCTTGCGGGTGGGCAGGGGCCGTCGATGAGAGCGCGCAACCGCACTATACGGATCGCCGCAATTTTTAATTAACATAAAGTACCATCGAATCACATCGTTATTCCGTCATTTCAACTTTATTTAGAAATAGTAATTGCGTATTTGAAAACCAATAGCTGACCCGTTGAGGCCGACGTTATTCTTTTCTATTTGTCAAACAGCGTAATGCTATATATGTATAATTTATATATAACCGTTTTCATTTTTTTTCCCTATAAGTTCTCGTTTAAGTAGTGACAGATTTTGAGAGGAAAATTGCTATTTAGATTGATCGGGAATAACGTTAGTTCTCATACACTGAAGTATATCGATGTTCGATCGTTCTCGTTCCATTTTTTTTTTCTTTCTTTCTTTATAATCTTCCACAATGACGAATACGCACATACGTCGCGAACGATCGTTAATTAGTTCAAGCATCTGCGGGGATTCGATATAATTCAAGTTTTTTTTAGCGTCGATGGAATACGCGATAATTCATTTTTTTGTTTTTGTATTCGTTCTTCCGTCGTCTCTTACATGATGCACAAACGTGTGTGTATATGCACTTTTGTTAGCTTCGTCTCTGAATTGAATAACTGTTATTAATCGATATTGTTCTGTGTAAGTCTGTCGAGCCGACTAGAGGGTGGAAAATAGTTAACGGCCGCTACATGAAATCGTCGTATTCGTTGTCGTATGCATAACTATCGTACTCGCTCAGGTGAGTATTCTCGCCCTCGATCTTCAGCTTCGCCTTGCCCTTTCCTTTCTTCTTTCCCTTGTCGCCCTTCTCCAATTTTTGCTTCTCTATCGCCAAATTCTCCATCGTTGTTTTTATCTTCTTAAGACTGATCGACGATACTGCAACAGAGTTTCGATGGAGATCACTTTCAGCTATTGTTACATTAGCTTTTTATTATATTTGTAATGTTTGTATAAAACACTAACGATTAACCGCTATGCGATTAATAAGCTCCTCGGCAAATCCTGGAAATTCCGCGTGTTTGTTGAACAGGTTGATCTTTTGGGCGAGGGCGTCGCAAAATTGATCGAACTCCTCCTTAGTGTCCGGCGTCATTGCGTCCAGACCTGATGCCTCCGTCACACCTTCAATTTAAACATTATAATCCTTTATTAATAATATGTATTACCGTCGGTTAATTTTTTATTTAACACTTTTCACTTAATGTTACTTATACATTTCCAAAAAATATTGTCTTTGGCTCTTGCGTCAGTTTAAAAATCATTTGCAGCGCCAAACGAAAGTCCACAGTGAGCAAATTCTAAAACCGTTAACTCAAGCGAAAAAAAAATACACGCGGTCGAAATACACATCTGAATTTTAAAGCTACAAAAAAATTGTCTTTTGAACGTAAAGTCAACATTAATATGTCAACAATTTTTTAAAAATAATACGCAAATCATTTTCTTGTGAACGGGTCCAAAAATGTCGATGGGCAATGCTGTGACAAAGGAAACCGTTTCTTTAACCACACTAATTGCTTCATTTTCGAAATCCAAAAATTAGTAATCATAGTTTCCTACAACTGCCACGAAGCCAGCTTCTCGCCTCCAATTAAATATTATCTCTTCTCTTAAAATACTCATCGATCAATTTTCTTCTGACGCGACCAAGAATTTCCTTTTTTTTATGTATCAAACGCTAGTCAGGAACAATACTGGAGATCGATACAGAAACAACGAGTCAAAACGACAAAGTACAAGGAGAGTACAAAAACTGATTTGAACACAATGTTTGTTTTCGTTTTGCGTTAAATGGCCATTTTTATTACAATACAGTAACATTATTTAGTTAATTTCATTTTTGTTTCGTTTTGTTGTTTTTTTTTCTTTTTCGTAGTAAAATTGACAATATGATTGAAGCGTTACAACGTATACTATCTATCTCTGGTACCGGTTCCTGACGTCGTTGTTTACAAACGTCTCTCGTTGTTACGAAAAAATGTTGCGTACCCGAAAAAAAACAAAAAGCTTACATCGAGATTCAAGAATTAAGACGATAAATTTGTTTAAACGAAAGCTCTTACTGGCTTTATTATAGACGGAAATGCGTCTTTTTTTGTCTTCCTTTATATGGCTTCGACCTTTTAGCGATTTCAGGCCTGGCAGTTATCGTTTATACTTCAATCGATCTCTTCCGCGTACAAACAATTGTTCAATCGTCGTCAGCGTTATAATACTGTATAATTATCGCGTGTACTCGCCACCGGCACATCGGCACGCACGAATATCCCGCTAAGTTTCGTATAGAAATCGGCAAAATCCACTTATTTCCAATCACGTTTCAGAATCGCACTTTATGGCCAATTATACAAATTTTAAGTACATTGGAAGGTTCCATACATTTTATCCGATGTTTCAACTGACGTACATTTAATGACTATAAAAATCTATGAATTTAAATATTAAATTAACGGACAAGCGGGTCACACCCGTTTGCGTTCACATATCGACCAATTGCCGATCTCTCCTTTTTTCAAATCTTATTATTTGTCGGAGTGATCATAAATTGCATGTATCCTTTCGGTAAAGAGGATCGTTGTTTTAAAAAATTGTCTTATAGCTCCACACTTTTTCCTTGTCTCGGTATATTTCTTTGTTGAAACTTAAGCTATTATAGCCATGACACTTACGATTTTCAGTTTAGAGGTGAAAACACTCGAAATTATGACAAAAATAAGCGTTCAATTATTCATATCTCGGAAACTACGGACCGTAATTGCTCGTTACCATACGATCTTTTTGACTTAAAAATTTACAAATGAAGTCAAGAAATTATTCCAATTTCGTCAAAGAACTTTGCATTTAATTATAACAAGTCTCTTTAGAATACCGCGTCTGTGGTGGAACACAAGTGAATCAGAGAGACAATAAATCAAATTTAGACAAAAAAGCACACCAGTGAGTTGATTCTTCTATTTTCAAAAATTTCTCTCGGGAGCAATCCGCTCGTCTATGAACAATCAGTTTACCATTGATAATGTGATTAAAGCACTGACATTTATTCAAAAAACAACGCTATTTCTCCGAATCTCCGTTACACTTTCGTACAAGCGTTTTGTTCTTTTTTTTCTTCATATGAAAGTACAAAAATTCGTGTAATCTGCCGATTATAATTCGTACGACATGAATCGAATGGTACTTGTAAAAAAAAAAATAAATAAAAAAAAATGGAAAATTGTTAATAGATAAATTAAAAAGCGCGAACAGAAGTTAGATTTTGGCGATCGCGCGGTGAGTACGGGCATTTTTTCTCTCGTGTCGTGCTTCGGACAGAAACGCCGCTGACGAGTTTTAGTCGAAACTGAGAAATTATCGTTTGCCGCGTTACCGTGCGGGCGCGTCGCGAAAAAACGAAAATTTCCGATTCGAACATCAGCCCGTGGCCGGGCTATTTCTTATCGCTTTTGGCGGGTTTACGGGGACTAAAGTCTACAAGGTTGGACAAACCAAAAGTCTCCATGGCGAGCCTTAGATCAGCTTCCTCTTGCAACCTCTGTCTCCTTACAAGTTCAGCCCTCCTCTCTTCCGGTGTCAGAGCCTCTTCCTTTTCCTTTGCTTTCCTCTCTGCCTCTTCTTTCGCTTTTCTCTATTCGAAAAAAAAGAAAAAAAAAATTAAGAAATATATATTTAAATGAACATTGCTAGCTCCGTATCAGTACAAACCTCGCGCTCTTCGATCTTTTCATTCAAATTCTTCTTAGGCTTAGGTTTTGCCTTTGGAGCTTCCGCCGGCTTCTCCACATCTTTTTTCTCCTCTCCCACGTCTTCCCAGCTGTCCTGTATGACCGTAAGTGAAAAAAATAAAAACATGTTTACTCCGCTTTCATAGATCTATCAGATCAACGAACGTTGTTTCCGGCTGCCCCGTCGCTGCCCAAAAAAAAGTCAATAAACCATCCAAACTTTAATTTTTTTTACAAAACTTTGAAAATTGAAGAAAAAAAAAGAAAAGTCTTTCGGATCGAAAATTTGAGACTGTAAAGAAAGGATTATAACGGGACATTTTTTTCAGCATGGCGTGCATGTGGTCCTTGAAAGGTTAAGCCAATGAGGACGTGCTGTGGGTTGGCCGTATGTCGGAAAATTTTGTAAAAAAAAGCGGGATAGTTTATCGGCGAAAAAAAAGTCGTACCTTGACATCTTCTTCCTCGTCCTCGCCCTCCCATTTGTTCGATCTCATGGCAAGCTCGAATTTCGCCTCAATATTGTCAGCATCTGTAATAGACATTCCAACACCCCCACCGAGTTATGGTTTCGTGATTCTGTCGCTCGCACACGATTATTCATAACTAACAAATACGTCGACCGATAAATACGTCGAGTTTATTTATCTTACCCCATTCGTCTTCCATGACGACTTTAGAAATTCGTCGATTCGATGAAAATGAAAGGTGTACTGGCAATTCGGTAAAACATACGAAAGTATCGGGAACGTGAGACAGACCGAGCAGATTCGGGGAGAGAACCTCGGAACGATATTCGGACCAATTCTGACGAAGGCCGAGCTGACTGCGCGACTGTGGCGCCGGGCATTCACATACCCAGTTTTTTTGGCGGAGCCGTAAACCACTTGGCGCTCGGCCTACATGAAGGCACTTTAGGCGGACTGTCAATATTCTGTTTGACCGGTTTTTTTTTTTTTCATTTACTTTGAGAACAAATGTGGTAAAAAAACTTGATTAAATAAACGGACGGTGGCTGAGAATTTCAGGAAGCCCGGTTGGACGAGGGACAGAGTTGAGATATCGCGACGAGTGTAAACATGGTAACGTGGAAAACTGCTGAAAGTTTGCGTGACAGTGAACAGTATCTGACAACCGGTTGCAAAACTCTGGACAGTGCATTGAGAGGCGGGATCGCGCGAAGAGGCATAACGCAAATTTACGGAGCTGCCGGCACGGGAAAAACGCAGTATGCTTTGCAACTTTGTTTGTCCGTTCAGATACCGGAGTCCAAAGGAGGCTGTGGAGCTGGTGAGGAAAAATATATAGTTTCTATAGTATAATATAATCATAAATACAATTGAGACAATCACACAAATAATATAATACGGCATTTCCCGATCTTAATTTTTTTTATAAGGACTTTACGACTTTTCGAGAATAGACAAATATTCTTGCTTTTTGGAGTTTATATATGGAAGGCACATCGATCTATGGATTAAAGACATGAAATGACACCGTCGGTAATCAAATCGTCTTTCCTATTTTCTTCGAAACTGTTAATCTTTCGGCAAAAACAAATTAGTTTTTCATGCGTCTCTACATTTATTACGAAAACCTAATTTGCTTCGGTTCAAAGTATGAATAGTATCGGAGAATATAGGGAAGGCGATTCGTTACCGACGGAGCGCGGGGCGGATGAGCGGGATGACACTTACAATCACCTCAAGGTCATTTGAAGCACCACATCTCTCTCTGACCCTATCCAGTCGCGATTGATAATAAAAATTGTTAACAATTTTTTCGTAATCGCTAAACGCTTTCAGGAGAAATATAAATTCCCAGCGACTGGGCAATTGATAGATGAAGCTACAAATTTGCGGTTGCCCGTAAGTTTTCATCGTACGAAAAACTAATGGATTACAGTTTTTATTATCGAACGCGGTATTTCAACTTGCCGTAATCCCGTTTAGTTGCATTCTAATTAATATTCCTATATGTTCCAAATTAAATAACTAAGTAACTAATAATAATAAGAAAAAGTAAAAAATTTCAGCTGCTGTGTACATCTGTACGGAATCCGTTTTCCCGACGAGACGCTTGCAGCAGCTGTTGAAATCTTCTGAGCTCGTGAAGAATTATGGAGCGAGCGGAGACAGGATATACGTAGAGCACGTTTCTACAATTGTAATGATTCTTTCAACCAGATAAACGAAGCGATCGCATACGTTTACATGAACTTTTGTTTTTCTTATTTACAGAGCGAGTTGGAGGGTTGTCTCTTCGAGAGAATTCCTCGTCTGATGGCAGTGCAAAAGATTGGCCTGCTAGTGATAGATTCCATAGCCGCACCTTACAGAGCGGAGTACAGCGATTTCGAATTGAAAAACAGAGCCAAGAGTCTCAGATCAATCGGGCAAAACCTTCACAATCTCTGTAGGAATTATGAACTGTCCACAGTCTGCATAAATCAGGTGAGGACTAATTGATTTATCGGTTGCAGCAATAAAATAGAATATAATTTCACAGGCGTTTTTTAACAATAAAATTGTTCCTTTAGGTTTCAGCGGCGGTCGACAACAAAGATTCGGCAGACGCTTGTAACGGAAATTTACCGACATTGGGAATCACTTGGAACAGTTTGATCACGAATTCATTTTGTTTGGTCAAGAGCGGCGATCGTCGCGTTTTGCATATCAGGGAATCACCGTATTTGCCACGAAAATCGATACCATTCGAGATACGACAGTCGGGAATAATAGGGCTTTGAAATTATTAAAAATATACTTTCTTTTTTTTTATAGTAATTGATCTATTTCTGTAAAAACGTCATCATCGATCGTTCTGATACAATTCGTCGCTATCCATTGATTCCGTGGATCGGATTCCGTGAATGGATCATTCGTCCGTACGTCTATCCGTTCGATCTCGCTGTCGATAATGAGTCTGAAGGAATGCAGAAACGTCCTGTGGGGCTCGCAATCTTTTCTCTCGCTGTACGTGTAATCGCCGACAATCGTGTGTCCGATATGAAGACAGTGAACGCGCAACTGATGCCTTCTTCCGGTTCCAGGCTTCAGTAATACCTTTGTAGCTGGTTTGCCATTTCTCAGCCCGCGTCCGAGTACCAACAAAGCTGTGCGACACTCCCGAGGCTTTTCGCACAGACTATTGTCGTCGGTACACATTTTTCGATTTCCATCCTTCTCTCTCGGATCTTCTCCTGCAACTTATCAATTAACAAAATTATCGAGAAATTTCTAGACGCCGAAGACGAGCAATATGCGATGAATGAGACTGTTGTCTTACATCACAAAAAGAAGTTATCAATAAATTACTTAATTAGTATGGAACAAATAATTAATTCATTATTGTAATTCGATTGGTGAAACGTAAAAGAAAACAAGGAACATAAAAGATTAGTATCTCTTTGCGTTTTGCTCTCCATCATTTGTATTCTTGACGAAACAACTGATAGCCCCGTACGTACGATCAAAAGAAAAGTCACATCGAAAACGAATATCATTGCCGCTTCTGATGAGACTTTTCTTTTTCTTGTGAATGTCAGACCTGTGAGAAAAGCTGTTTACAGTTTTTATTACCGACCGCGATATTGCACATGCTCTTAACGCCACGTGAAACACTATTGTGCTTTCTCTCTTATTCCACTACAAAAGCCAATAACGGCATTTGGCGCGCTTTCACGACGCGGTGACGTGATTTTCACATGGCGTTAAGTACATGTCAAATATCGCGGTCGGTAATAAAAACTGTAATCAACCATTTTCACATGTGCTGGCATTTACAGTAAAATGATAAGTCTCATGGGAAGTTGAAATTATATCAGCTTTGGATGAAACTTATTTGTACAGTATATATGCTAGCACCCACGAAAAACATTGACAGTTTTTCATACCGAATGGACTCTGGGTGGGGTGGAAAAAGTTCTACATACTCTTAAGGACATGTGAAAGGCTGCGGTTAACAATCGGCAACCCGATTTTCGTTGAGTCTCTGAAGATTTGGTACATGAGCAAATTACATTTTCATCCATCTATTCACGAATAAAGAAAGTTTAAGTTGTTCTGTCCAGAATCTTAGTAGTTTCGGAAATGGGAAATTAGATTGGTTGATGATTGAGCATAGATCAAGTAGTGGAGCGAATTTGTCACATTGCATCAGGTCGGTCTGTGTACCGACACTCGTATAACGAAACTTCAAGCCTATTTTTCTTGAAGATGATTGAATAAGATTGAATCAAATTTTGCAAATAAATTAATTATAGCTTATAGTTTCACATCGCCTCAGTATCTTGCCAATCTTTAATTACCGCTCATTAGCTTCAGCCTATTTCTACTTTCATGCAATTACTGTTCTTTGAGCACTGACCCACAGATTTTTCAATTACCATGCTATCCTCCTCGACATGTCCATGAACCAGTGCCAGGTAATACTTTTTAGCGAGTCTCCTCTCAAAAGCTGCCGAAGCTTCTCTAGCCGACTGTTTTGTCAGAGCGACACAAATAACACCGCTGGTAGCAAAATCCAGTCTGTGCACAAAGTGAAACTCATGACGTAGCTTGGGATTCACGAGAGTTGGGAAGAGCCTTCGAATCTCCGTTTGCAGGGTGTACTGAGGAAACAAAAATATGAGAGCATTCAAAAAAAATTTGTTTGTTCTCTCGATAAAACTGCCATAGCACCTGACATACCTTATTTTCGTCATCGTTGCTGTTTATAACCATGTCATAAGGTTTCTCGAGGACCAGAAAATTCTGACTATAGTGCAGAACACAAACGCTCGGCTGTGGTCCTTGCATCGAATTCTTTTTACGTTGCGTCTGCAGATTTTCATTACTTCGGGAACTCGAGCAGAAACAAGTGCTTGTCCCGGCGAATATATTGTTGATCAGATAAGTCTGCAGATCTTTGGGCAATTTGTGAAATAGAAAAAAACCGAATATCATCCAAAGCCAGATCATAACTCGTCGCTCGCGTTTCGAAACTCTCGCGATCGGATGACAACATGTGTCACGGAAATAATTGGTCACATGACCGGTCATTATAAATAGCCTTTTTTTTTCTATCTTCTTTACTTCTCTTGACGATAAAGCAATATTTGATTCGGAAAAAAACACCGAGTCTCGCAAAAAGATGTTGATTAAATGTAAATAAAAAAAGCACGTACGATGAGACCCTTTATAAGTCACGCCTCCCGAAACGGGACTAACGGACGACGTACGGTTACCGACGTACGCTACATAGGCGGATGATAAATTAGCATCCTACAATAAAAACCTATAGTCGCCTCGCCAAGAGAACATCCAAACCTTGCACTGACAACGAATTACTTTTTTTTACACATATCGTATCATCTTAGGAATACAATCATAATATCAATCGTTCAAAATAAAAGCGGCTTACGGCTTATGCACAAATATAATAAATCGCAAGGACGTATCGCATACGTATCCAGATAGACAAAAGACGGTATCAATGGTCGTCGTTATGCTTTATATGGTAAAAAGTTCAATTACTCACGTTAAGATAGCATTACCGTACGTTCAGAATCTTCTCAAATTAGGGTTCTTTCGTTGAGGCGACTATAGTACAAATTTTAGAACTCTAACTTATCGATTATCGGAGTTATAACTGTCGGTCATCACGAGCTGTACGCTGGTAAAACAGATTTTTCGGGCAAATGGGACGTCGGGTGAATGGATTTCGGGCAAACGATGTTTCGGTATATTAAACCGTCGGGATTATGGCAAGTCGGCAAAATAATATTTCGTGATGTTGAACATTCGGGCAAATGAATATTCGGTATTGACGGCAAGCCAAGGCAGTGGCGTTGAGGCTGGGTTTTTTTTCACTGCGCGTTACCGTGTCATTTCGTAAACGAGGGGACGCGAATAAAGTTTCGCGATCGAGTTGGCAAGAGACACGACACAGTATCGAAGCTTTTTTTTTTTTAAATCGATGTGGATGGTGAACTATTATGTCGGAAAAAAAAAATCGTCGCGAGACTACGAAGATGTTTCGGACAAAACATTCGGTCGATTGCCCTGTGCAGGAGCTCTTTCGTAAGGTGAAGGACGAGAACGAGGTAAGGTTAATTTGGCGCGCACACGGGAACGAGGCTGTGCGGCCGCGGGAGACGGCGAACGAGCCGGCTTCCAACGTTGATAACCTTCCGCGTTCCATTATTATTTCGTACGTTTTCACGTTTTCTCACGATTATTAACTATCGATAATTAAAACATCGTTTTAACGAAATATCGTGTAGAAAACGTTTCGAAAATTTTACTTACTTCCCCCCCCCCCTCCCCGGCCCATGTTTGTACGGACCTTGCAAAGGTCACCGAGACACTTTTTTTTTATTTCCAAACGTAATTTTTTTCTGTGTTTCATCTATATTTTTATTTATTTCGCAGAGAACTTTGCGATGTTACAACGTAGCAAAGCTGTATATCCAAGTCCAGGACTACGAGTCAGCCAGGCGGTATGTCTCTTGCTACCTGGAGATGAAGGGAGATCAAGCCGGACCTCACAAGCTTCTCGGCGAAATCTATGAGGCATTGGGACAGAAAGAATCGGCACTAGCTCAATACAAACAGTCGTTGGAGATCGAGTCGAGACAAGATGATCTTGTATTGAAAGGTGATGTGACGAAACGCTGAACTCATAGAGGCATTCTTTTAAGTTATTGTGATTTTTTTATGACAATCATATATAATTGCTCATTTGTTTATGTATTTCATGAACGGACCTTGTTTTTTTACATATATATGTACTATTTCAATCATAATACACAGTATACGTTAGAGATTTCATTAGAAAATGATATTATCATCATTATGTAATTATTTAATTATATTATATCATGTTCTTCAGTATGCGAACTCTTGGCTGATATGGACGTAGCGCTGGACATCAATAGAGTCAAGTACTGGGTGGAAAGAGCGGATGCTAAGTTTCTCCATCATCCTACGGTATTCCAGTTGAAGGAGAAGATTCTCACTGTTGACAGACCCAACAATGGAAGTGAAGACTTGGAAGCACTGATAGCCGGTAAATAATAAATTTATGCAGGATAGATGATTTAAGACAATAAGGACATACATGCTCTGTATAACCATAGCACATGTGTCCTTCTGCAGTTAGACCATTGATATGATCTCTTCGATTATATCAACCCCTTTACTGTTAGAGGCCCCCTGTAGAGGCCAAAACGTATAGACAAATACAGTGGTATTTGGACATACGAAAAAAATGCGTTAAATTCGTCGTACTTTACAATTGAGTGTAGAAATTAATTCATTCGTTTTAAATTATTTTTTCCAGCTGAACTGTCAGCAAGACCATCGGATGTGCAGCTGCGAGTGAAGTTGCTGAAATATTACATGGATAAGAGCAGACTAGACGACGCGTACAAACACGCGCTGGAAGTCGAGTCCACCCACGCTCACAGGGACAGCGTAGCTTGGTACGAGGCGCTGTGCGATCTTCTGACGAAGTGCAAGGAAGTACGTCAACAAAAATGGACCTTCTGGATACTGTACGTCTCGTCGTTGGAGAGATACGCGACCCTGTCGCTCAAAGAGCAGGGTCATGTACTCAAGAAAACTGTGTCGGAAGCTACACAGGCTGTTTTCAAGTAGGTCAAAGACACTGTCACTGATGGTTCATTACAACTTTCTCCATGTTTTCTTTAATACATTTTACACTGTACTACGACCATTAGATTCGGTAGAGTTTGTAGTTGCGATTTCAAACTGTTGTTAGTTGAACTTCTCAGATAAGCTTTTTTTAGACGTTCGCTCGATTTGTGGATCACTATGTCCAGAAAATTGTTAATGTATTGAGCACATCCGTAGGATGTCCAGTTTTTGACAAAAGGAAGTTAATGTTTTGGTGGAGACTGGGATTCTGATGGCGAGCGTTAGCTGAATCGAAAAAAAATGTACTGATGCGCGATAACTTTTTTTATTTAGTTTTTAAAAATTGAGAAAAATTCGAGGGATAACCAGGGTCGTTGCGCATGATTTGTGCCGGATTCGTTTCAAAGAATCTTTTGAAACGGCGAATGTGGATATCATGCGAAATCAAGTCGATACGATTTAAAAGCCGTCACCGTAGCTGTCTAAGTGTTCGGCTTACGCATCGTAACAACAATTTTGTTTTTTTTTTAAATATTATACCTTGCGTTTCTCATCTTCTCAACTAATATTCTTTGGCCAGCCCCCTCCCCCATTAGCATCTAAGATAGCGAATTTATCCAAATCTGATCTTTAAATGACCGAATCATCGCAAACTCGTCTTTGCTAATATCAACCAGTTTTTCAAAGCATGTGTAATGAACTGTTTAATTTTATTATTTTTGTTTATTTTTTTTTTTTTCACCAGTTTCGATCAGGCACTGACAGAGGCGAAGCTTCAAAATTTCCCGAACACCGCGACCTTCGCCGATCACATGTTCAACCACATGTGGGGCCAGTTGCACTATCATCTGGCTTGTTTGTTGCTGAGAAAGACGAAACGCGAGCAGGGTAGCTGGAGCGACGCTGGAAGATTGTGCGCGCCACTTTTGCTAACGGCAATGCACGTGGAGCCTTTCGATACCACGGCGCCCTGGGTATTGAAGCTCAAAGATCAAACCAAGGCGCAAATTCAGCTGTGGCGTCGCGAAGGATCCTACAGATGCAGCCAAGCCGGTCACGTACTTCAGGATTACGCCAGGGACGATACCAAAAGGCTTATGGATAAAATCGACAAGTTCTGTATCGGCCCTTGGAGGGAGCGCATCTATCAGCGAATCTTTGTGAGCAAAGCTCACATTTCCACTTCGTATTTCGCTAACCATGCGTCCCCAAATCCACCGCTTCGTGTATGCTCTGCGACGGAACTGAAACTGTACGACCAAGGTAGGTCGATCGCTTATTAATGTATTTTTACGATCGTATAATATTTATCATTAGCAAGGTGCAAGCTGGTATAGAAATCTGCTCTCTGTCGAGCAATAATTGCTACATATAATTTTTCGTTGCAGTCGCGGAAGAAGTGTGGCCGGCCTCCCTGCATCACCACGTATGGCTCGGTATCCTAAACAGGCCGCGACACAACCGCAGCAATAACCACGACGATTCCGGTCCTCGTCCACATCAGTACTGCCACGTGTTTCCGGATTTGCAAATATCAGTCTTCAATCTTACCCAAGCGGCGCCGGACAGTCTGGGTCAGCTCGACATCGACGCGTTCCTCAATGCCGCAGGTCAGTGTGTAAAAATTTGTAACGTTGTACCACCTTGGTAAATGAATCTTGCGAGTCGTCCAGGAGCCGGTGATTGTGAGAAAGTTAATGAATGATCGCCACGCCCTGATCGTAAATATCTGTCGAAATTGCGGTACGAAATAATTTTCTTAATCTCGAACGTAGACGATTTTTGTAACGAGCACGTGTACCGTGTGAATGGAAAAAATCCTAAACAGTGTCTGAATCGATGAATCGATGATGTGAGATGGGTACGAATCGTAAACAACTGGCTATTAATTTGTCAAGTCTTTTGTTGCATATATATATATATATTTCATTTACGGCGATTACAATCTTTTAGCAAGGATTTTTATGAATTATACTAATCGAATTTTCCGATTTTATGCGGTACAACAATTTTTTGTATGACTGTATACGTATGATTGTGCAACAGTGTTGTGCGCATCTATGGTTATTGAGGAACATCAGCGAAGTGGCTTCTTGAGCCCTGACAGACTGCCGACTTTGCCGACAGACATCTCCAATACTCTTTGCACCTCTACTCAAGAAAAGTGGTGGGTATCATTTATTATCGGAGACTTTTAACTTCGAAGAATATCGCGTTACTACTTAAGGAGGTTTCAGCGCTCAGCAGCGATGTAAAAGTCAAATGTACATTTTACGTACCATGTGTATCGAACGAGTGTATCGTAGTTTCTACAGCATAGGACATTTTTAAGAAGGCAGATATTTTCTTATAAATTTATAGTATAGACAAGAGTCTCCGCAGGAAAAGATCCAGAAATGAGAATAATGAGAAAAAAAGTCTACAGTTAAAGATTTTTTTATTAAAGCATGATTTAACGAACGAGTTTACATAAATTCTTCGACAATATTAGCAAAATTCATCTTAATTGTTAAGTCGATCGAACGTTTATTTCTTTAGATACTGCGTATATAAAAACTTAACTTTGAGTTCTAAAGATTTGGCAATAAAATTTCAACCACCGCTTGTAAAAAATCTTAATTGTAAGTACCCAAAAATGCGAATTTTTTCTACTCGAATGCTGCATTAATTTCTTTTTCGTTTTCCAATTCGATCCTATCTTTGTCTCAAGGATGGTGCCTCATAAAGGACTTGCCACTATCGTAACAGCGTTAAAGCCTTCTTAACATTCGGGTGTATGTATTGTTTGACCGTCAAGAATAAAGCGGAAATTGCGTATGCGTTCGCAGGTGTGCTTCGGCGTACAAGATATACCTGAAGCAGGATGGTATTTCCGGTGATTTGGGCGAGATAAGACAGGATCTTCAACGGGGTTTGGAAGTCGTTCGATGCATCGGAAATCATGGTTTGCATCCGGCAATACTAGTTCATCTGGCACGGATATTCCATTATAGAGTATGTACAACAGTATTAGAAATTTATTTTTAAAGTTCATTTACAGTCGACTCCGTAATATCTCCGTAATAAACAACCTTTGCTTTTTCAGGCTAAATTGCTGAAAGAGAAGGATAAGAATCATACCGATCTACCATTCGTGGAGGCGAGATGCGAGCCGTACTGGTCAGCGGTCGTGCCGCTTCTCGAGAGGTTGCTGAACAATCAGGCGATCCGTACAAAAATGTTCGACTACCAAGGGTAAGCCGATAAGCGTGCTCTCTCGGCTATTGCGTATAATCGTTCCCGCAATAAAGCACTACGGTATTCTTTATTTCAGGAAGGAAATGAATAACATTGAACTTACCAACGCTCTCGAAGAAGGCAGGTTGCTTCTGGCACAAAGATACATTCGTGACAAACAGCACGAGCAGGCTATCGAAGCTTTGCAGGCTCTAAAGTGTCCCGAAGCTTCATTCATGCAAGCAGAAGTGAGTCGTCAAAATATTTTGTTTCAATATAATATTTAACTATACATAGTGCTGTGTTTTTTCCTATTTCGTATTGTTATTGAGTTTGAGGGATGATCTGAAATTTACAAATGTTACATTTTATTAAGAAATGTAGCTCGTTGGCTAAATTTTGTTTGAGGTCGAATCTAAAATTGTTATTTTATCTTTTTGTTCTAGATCTACAAGAGTCTCGCTGACGAGTTGGTGAGTACAGTGTCGAAGGAGAGTCTGACATCGGCGATGAGATCTCAGCACGTAACGACTTTGGGCAAACCACGAGGTTGTTATTATCTGACGTTGGATCCTCTGAGGAGCCCCGGAATGAATCCAAAGCATCCTTTGAACTCCGAGCTTGGTAGTCGGATAGCGGATATAGAGAACGATTTGAGAAGAATCGACCCTGATCTATGGCGAGGTGACTGTAAATATAATAACGAGATGAAAGTGGTTTCTCACTCAATTTTAGTAATTGCCTGTCCATATCCTACGATCGGTTAATAATTACCATGATTTAATTATTGCGAACGCAGCGAACCGAAACGACTGCGATGCGATGTCGGAAGAAAGTTTTTCTTCGGCTCACAGCGGCGATCAACCGGTCAATCAAAATTCATTCGCCGGTTTGGGAAGTACAATCCCGATGCTTGGGACCCCTCAGAGGAATACGCATCGTACACCGAAGCAGGCCAGTACTCCGTGCCGCATTCCACACCAGGATATCCTTGAATTGACTAGGAAAAGCGTAGTGAGTAATAAACAACGATGACGATAATAATGAAAGCTTATAATTGAATTTCACACATTTGTTCCTGAAATTTTATACGCAAAACTGCATACAAAAGTTGTAAATATGTTCCTTCATTTTGTTATATTTAGTGATAAAAACGTCAGTCTTTTCTGACTAAAGAACGTTTTGTACAAATTCTCCGCCTACGAACCTTACAGTTTCTGCGTCGTCCAAAAATCAATGTTCGATTTTGCGGACAAGCCATTTTTTTTACATTTCAAGTTTCATGCAATTAGAAACTCTGCGAAGCTCAATTCCTAAATTCGATTATAGCGTTTTAATCCGTATGCCATTTTTTCCTCGATTCATCGTCGATGTCTCAATGGTTCCTCTAAAATCTACAAAATTGTTACAGCAACAGGAGGCTCGTCCAAGTCCGGAACGTTTAAACGCTCAGATTCGTCAGTTAGTCTACTCGAAAGACAATCTGCTGCAGACAATCCTAGAGCAGAACAAGACACTGCTCGAGACTAACAAATCTCTCGTCGAGACTACAAAATTAATGCACGACAAGATTGAGGATTTGCAGAAGCAATTTGCCGAATTGCGCAAGGAGAATCAAACCAAACACCAGCAGCAGCCGCAGCGTGCGAGATCTGTCAGCGTGACTCGCAACAATCTCGACGAGGATCTCTACGTTCTCGGAGACGAGGATTATACCGACTTGACTTACAGCGGCGCTCCTCTTTCAGTGGCCGCACCGCCTCAGATACCTCCGACTCTGTTCGGCCAGCAGCAAGGACATGGATGTCGCCCGTTTGCGCCTATGGTTTATCCGCAGCCCGGAACATTTCAGGGCTACTACAGCGGTGCGATACCGTTTACGGAGCCGCACGCTCAACACATACCTTCGCTTTATCCCCCAGGAGTTTTTCAGATGCTGGCTCTCTACCCTCGTCCGCCGATGGATCCGAATCTCGGCGGCATGCCCAAAATCGCTGAAAACATTCAGGGTATGTTTACGACGCGTCTTTTGAACCAATTGACGGATCTCGTACCGCAGCAACAACAACAGCAACAACAACAGCAGCAGCAGCAAGAGTTACAGCAGCAACAGCAGCAGCAGCAGCAGCAGCAGCAGCAGCAACTACAGCAGCAACAACAGCAGCAGCCATCGCAACCGTCTATGCCAACATCTATTCAAGCACCTCAACTCTCGATGCAGCTTCAACATTTCGACATAACGAGAAACGAGATTCCAGCGAAGGATGTGCCAGTGCAGTCGGTCCCGATTGCCAAGGATTTACCGGTCAACAGAGCACCGCCGGTCAACGTCGTTATCACAACTTCGGATACCCTGCCGACGACGGTACCCACTGTCCAGCTTACGTTGAGCGTGACGATTCCCGCCCAGTACAGAGCCGGCGGCATGAGCAACGTCGTGACGACGACTGCCGCAAGCACCGCTCCGCACAGTTATCAAATTTCCATGCCGTCGCAGGCAATGATACCGACGACGGTCAATCTTCCGCCGTTGTCGACGACGATCACGAACACGATATCCGCGACAGTCGCCGAACAGGAGAGAATCGTATGTAAGAACGGTACCGTACTGTCGGCGAACATACAAAATTATTCCAGCGAGAGCGCGGAATTGGAGCACGATCCGTTACCCGATTTCGTTCCGGCTAAACCTCTGCCAGCCGAGGTGAAAGTAACAACCGGCGAGGAGGACGAGACATCGCTGTTCTGCGCTCGGGCCAAGCTCTACCGATGGTCCGACAAGGAATGGAAAGAGCGCGGCGTCGGTAACGTTACACTGTTGCGAAACGACGAGGGAAAGGTGAGACTGGTAATGCGATGCGAGCAGGTACTGAAGATCTGCGCCAATCATATGCTGACACCGGACATGGAGCTCACGACGATGATGAACAACGAGAGAGCTTGGATCTGGGCGGCGAACGACTTCGCCGACGAGGAAGTTAAGCTTGAAAAATTGTGTATAAAATTCAAGTACGCCGAGGAGGCTCGGGCATTCAAGGAGAGCTTCGACAAGGCCAAGGCCAGCGTGCCGGTCTCACCGATCAAACCTTTCGTGCCCAAGGAAGCTAAGAATGAGAAGAACGAGACGAAAACTGATTCCATGGTCGTCGGTGGTTTCTCGTTCACCTCGACGCCCATAATACAAAAACCAGTGACACCGGAACCGCTGAAAACATCGAAGAGCGACGAAGCACCGAAGCCCAGTCCCTTTGCCCGTTTCTCGTTCACCAAAACAACGAGCTCCGAGCCACCCGCCCAAACTGGCAGTTTCTCCTTCGTCAAGACTCCAAACTTCGCGACCGCGAAACCAGCGCAGACCGTCTCGCCGGCAGCTCAGTCGGCGTCGCGATCCTCTCTGAGGCGTCCGCACGCTCCGGCACCCGCCGAATTGGCAGCGGCGTCCAACGAGCCGAAAACCACCGATGCGGTACCGGAAATTGTCGCGACTCTCAACGACGAGGGCGAACGCGTCGTCTATGAGAAAAAAGAAAAGAAAAAGAAAAAGAAAATCATCGTCGAGCGTAAGACCGAAAAAGTTAGTTTGTTCATAAGACGCGACGAGAACAACAAGGTCTTCTACAACGAGCAGCTCATAGCGTCGACGAAATTCTCGACGCTCATCGGCACCGACAACGTGATAACCTGGGTCTCGCATGGCAAAGCCCCTGGAAAGACCGAGAATATCGCGGTTCTGTTCGAGACCGCGGCGCAAGCGTTGGAGTTCATCAACCAGATCATCGCGATGCAGGAGAACTTGACCGGCGATCGTTTGGTAACGGGCGGTCATCGCACCGACGGCAAATCGAAGGGTGGTCGCCAAGTTCAGCTGGTGGTGAAAAAACCTCTGGCGAACGCGCCCCTGGCAGAGATGTTCAAGCCGGCGACGGGTTCGTGGGAGTGCACGATGTGCTACACGCGAAACGACGTCTCGGCCGATAAGTGTATAGCCTGCGAGGCGGAGTCTCCGTGCGTCGCGAAAACGAACAATCAGTTCGAAGCGATTCCGGAAAAGTCACTCTTTACGCAATTCAATCCCCAGCCAGAATCGTGGGAGTGTCAGAGCTGCTACATAAGAAACACCAGAGAGAATTCTTACTGCGTGGCTTGCGACACCGCCAAAGATCCGACCATGCCGCCGAAGCCGAAAACCGGTGGTTTCGATCTTAACACAAATTCGTCGACTCAAACGGGAGGTTTCACTTTCGGCATGCCGACGACTCCGGCTTCGACGCCCCATCAAGCTCCGGCGCCGCTCTCCGAGATGTTCAAACCGCAGGCCGGATCCTGGGAGTGTCAGGGCTGCCTCTTGCGTAACAGCGAATCGACGAACTACTGCGCCGCGTGCGAAGCTCCGAAGGATCCGTCGATGCCGGCTAAATCGAAGAACGCCGGCTTCAGTTTGAGCGTCAGCGCTTCGGCTTCGACGCCGACGTTCTCGTTCGGTATTCCTCAAGCCGCTGCAAAGGAGACTTCGGCGAGTGGATTCAGCTTCAAGATGCCATCGGCGGACAACAAAGCGGCCGGCGACACCGGAAAGACGCTTTCGATCTTCGGCACGCCCGCGAAACCCTCGGCTCAGCCGAGCACGGACTTCGTATTTGGAATTCCCCAACGACCGAGTACACCGCCGAACACCGAAGGTAACTTTGCTTTTGGCTCACCCGGAAAATCATTCGATTTTCAATTTTCATCAAAATCTTCGATAAAATCGCCAGGTGGTCCCGGAGGACGGGCCGAAGCGAGCGAGGACGAGGTCGCCGAGAGCGAGGACGTCTACTTCGCACCGGTAATCCCGCTGCCCGACAAAGTAGACGTGAAGACCGGCGAGGAGGACGAGGAGATCGTTTACACCCACCGAGCGGAATTGTTCAGATGGGACGCGGCCGCCATAGAATGGAAGAAACGTGGTCTCGGCGACGTGAAACTCTTGCGGCATAACGTTACGAAAAAATTGCGGATGGTAATGAGACGCGATCAGACGCTGAAGCTCTGTCTCAATCACGTTGTACCCGTCGATCTCGAGCTGAAACCCAAAGACAACAGGTCATGGCTGTGGAACGCCGCGGATTACAGCGAGGGCGACATTGAACATCTTCAGCTCGCGTGCCGTTTCAAAACTCCCGAGATCGCTGCGGATTTCAAGAGCAGTGTCGATAACGCTCTGAAAATTGCGAGGAACGTCGCCGAGGAACCGACGAGCAAGGACGAGCAGCAGCTCACGAAAACTCCGTCGCTCCAGGACATTCAGGTCGTCTACGAGGTCAGCGTGACCGCGGACGAGAAAGCCGCGGCTCTGAACCTTCAGTTGCCCGAGAACTTCTACGCTTACAAGCAAAAAGACGATTGTCCCGGATGTCTTGGATGCAGGGAACCCGACGTGCCCCTCTTCGACGACGCGAAGTCCAAGCAAGCCGACAAGGTTTCCAATGTGTCGGCCGCGGCGGAAAGCACGGGTGAAAAACCTAAGGTCGATAGCGCGAAGAATTTGTTGTCACCGATGACGCCGAAAATCGCACCGCCGAAATTGACGAGTCCGACGAGCAGCGCGAAGCTCGAGGAAACCTCGGTCCCCGCGACGACGACTTCGCTGATCTTCGGCGGTGGGATTATTCAGAAACCTGCGATATCCTTCGCCGCGCGTTCGGATGGCTTCGCTGCGACCAATTCAAGCGAGGATTCCGCGAAAGCGGACAAAAAACCGACGAGCTTCATCTTCGGCTTGTCGTTGTCGCAAAATCAGGAGAGCAAGCTGAACGTCTTTTTGCCGACGGTGAACAGTCAGCCGGCCGCCAAGAGCAGTCCTTTTACGTCGAGCACCTTCACCGCCGAGAATTTGAGTATCTGCAGTTCGAGCAACGCGAGTAATCAGGAGGCTGCGAATTTCGGCGCTGGAAGAATGCGAGATGTTCAAGTCGTAGGCCGGATCATGGGAGTGTCAGAGTCACCTTTCGGTGGCACGATCTTCGGCAGTTCCCGTCAAACTTCGATTTTCTACGGTGTTCCGGCGAGCAGTATCACCGTATTCGGCGGAACTGCGGCTGGAAAATTGCAGTCGGAAACTCCGGACGGAGAGACCGCGAACACTCTGACGTCGCCTTGCGACAATATTTTTGGTGGATCGCCGAAAACTACGGCTCCGATTGCGCCCAGCGCGACTGCCCCTAGTTTCGGAGGACTCGCGCAGCCGACCTTCGACAGTCACGCTTTCGGAACTTCGACGGCGTCGACGACACCGGTTTTCGGAAAGTCCGGCGTCAACGCGACGACTCCGAGCTTCCGGTCCGTCGCCACCGGCACGAATATCTTCGATAGAGGGGCGAATCAGTTGTCGTCAAAGCCGTCCTTCAGATCCCTCTTTGCTATTGGAAACACCGCCGCTTCGGCGAGCAACGAAAATCCGGCCGACGGGAACTCCGTCGGTAAACAGTCGGAGATCAGGAGCTCCGCGAACTTCTTGCCGGTGGATAATACTGTTACCTTCTGGAGTCTCGCCGCTGAGAGTCCCGAACAACCGAGCTTCACGAAAGGTTAATTTTATTTGAATTTCGCAAATATCATTTGTGCATTTTTGCTGATTTCTTTGTTCACTGATTTATTCGTTTCGCAGATCCAAACATCTCGTTCGCTGGAGCCGTGACTTCAGTGTTTGGCGCGAAAGCAACGCCCCCTCCGGACGTGCAAAATTCTAAGAGCGCGGCTGCTGTTACGCCGAAGAAAAATGCCGCGGATGAAGAGGCGGAAGAGGAAAACGAGGAGGATGCGGGACAGGAATACGATCCTCACTTCGAGCCGATCATTCCTTTGCCCGATACTATTGAGGTCCGAACTGGCGAAGAGGAGGAGGAAAAAGGTGGGTGCTTAATTATTGTCCAATATGGGCATTTTTTAAATAATCCTTTGCCATGACGAATAATTCTTTGCCATGATGTTCAAGTCGTAGGCGGGATCCTGGGAGTGTCAGAGTCACCTTTCGGTGGCACGACCTTCGGCAGTTCCCGTCAAACTTCGATTTTCTACGGTGCTCCGGCGAGCAGTATCACCGTATTCGGCGGAACTGCGGCTGGAAAATTGCAGTCGGAAACTCCGGACGGAGAGACCGCGAACACTCTGACGTCGCCTTCCGACAATATTTTTGGTGGATCGCCGAAAACTACGGCTCCGATTGCGCCCAGCGCGACTGCCCCTAGTTTCGGAGGACTCGCGCAGCCGACCTTCGACAGTCACGCTTTCGGAACTTCGACGGCGTCGACGACACCGGTTTTCGGAAAGTCCGGCGTCAACGCGACGACTCCGAGCTTCCGGTCCGTCGCCACCGGCACGAATATCTTCGATGGAGGGGCGAATCAGTTGTCGTCAAAGCCGTCCTTCAGATCCCTCTTTGCTATTGGAAACACCGCCGCTTCGGCGAGCAACGAAAATCCGGCCGACGGGAACTCCGTCGGTAAACAGTCGGAGATCAGGAGCTCCGCGAACTTCTTGCCGGTGGATAATACTGTTACCTTCTGGAGTCTCGCCGCTGAGAGTCCCGAACAACCGAGCTTCACGAAAGGTTAATTTTATTTGAATTTCGCAAATATCATTTGTGCATTTTTGCTGATTTCTTTGTTCACCGATTTATTCGTTTCGCAGATCCAAACATCTCGTTCGCTGGAGCCGTGACTTCAGTGTTTGGCGCGAAAGCAACGCCCCCTCCGGACGTGCAAAATTCTAAGAGCGCGGCTGCTGTTACGCCGAAGAAAAACGCCGCGGATGAAGAGGCGGAAGAGGAAAACGAGGAGGATGCGGGACAGGAATACGATCCTCACTTCGAGCCGATCATTCCTTTGCCCGATACTATTGAGGTCCGAACTGGCGAAGAGGAGGAGGAAAAAGGTGGGTGCTTAATTATTGTCCAATATGGGCATTTTTTAAATAATCCTTTGCCATGACGAATAATTCTTTGCCATGATGTTCAAGTCGTAGGCGGGATCCTGGGAGTGTCAGAGTCACCTTTCGGTGGCACGACCTTCGGCAGTTCCCGTCAAACTTCGATTTTCTACGGTGCTCCGGCGAGCAGTATCACCGTATTCGGCGGAACTGCGGCTGGAAAATTGCAGTCGGAAACTCCGGACGGAGAGACCGCGAACACTCTGACGTCGCCTTCCGACAATATTTTTGGTGGATCGCCGAAAACTACGGCTCCGATTGCGCCCAGCGCGACTGCCCCTAGTTTCGGAGGACTCGCGCAGCCGACCTTCGACAGTCACGCTTTCGGAACTTCGACGGCGTCGACGACACCGGTTTTCGGAAAGTCCGGCGTCAACGCGACGACTCCGAGCTTCCGGTCCGTCGCCACCGGCACGAATATCTTCGATAGAGGGGCGAATCAGTTGTCGTCAAAGCCGTCCTTCAGATCCCTCTTTGCTATTGGAAACACCGCCGCTTCGGCGAGCAACGAAAATCCGGCCGACGGGAACTCCGTCGGTAAACAGTCGGAGATCAGGAGCTCCGCGAACTTCTTGCCGGTGGATAATACTGTTACCTTCTGGAGTCTCGCCGCTGAGAGTCCCGAACAACCGAGCTTCACGAAAGGTTAATTTTATTTGAATTTCGCAAATATCATTTGTGCATTTTTGCTGATTTCTTTGTTCACTGATTTATTCGTTTCGCAGATCCAAACATCTCGTTCGCTGGAGCCGTGACTTCAGTGTTTGGCGCGAAAGCAACGCCCCCTCCGGACGTGCAAAATTCTAAGAGCGCGGCTGCTGTTACGCCGAAGAAAAACGCCGCGGATGAAGAGGCGGAAGAGGAAAACGAGGAGGATGCGGGACAGGAATACGATCCTCACTTCGAGCCGATCATTCCTTTGCCCGATACTATTGAGGTCCGAACTGGCGAAGAGGAGGAGGAAAAAGGTGGGTGCTTAATTATTGTCCAATATGGGCATTTTTTAAATAATCCTTTGCCATGACGAATAATTCTTTGCCATGATGTTCAAGTCGTAGACCGGATCCTGGGAGTGTCAGAGTCACCTTTCGGTGGCACGACCTTCGGCAGTTCCCGTCAAACTTCGACTTTCTACGGTGCTCCGGCGAGCAGTATCACCGTATTCGGCGGAACTGCGGCTGGAAAATTGCAGTCGGAAACTCCGGACGGAGAGACCGCGAACACTCTGACGTCGCCTTCCGACAATATTTTTGGTGGATCGCCGAAAACTACGGCTCCGATTGCGCCCAGCGCGACTGCCCCTAGTTTCGGAGGACTCGCGCAGCCGACCTTCGACAGTCACGCTTTCGGAACTTCGACGGCGTCGACGACACCGGTTTTCGGAAAGTCCGGCGTCAACGCGACGACTCCGAGCTTCCGGTCCGTCGCCACCGGCACGAATATCTTCGATGGAGGGGCGAATCAGTTGTCGTCAAAGCCGTCCTTCAGATCCCTCTTTGCTATTGGAAACACCGCCGCTTCGGCGAGCAACGAAAATCCGGCCGACGGGAACTCCGTCGGTAAACAGTCGGAGATCAGGAGCTCCGCGAACTTCTTGCCGGTGGATAATACTGTTACCTTCTGGAGTCTCGCCGCTGAGAGTCCCGAACAACCGAGCTTCACGAAAGGTTAATTTTATTTGAATTTCGCAAATATCATTTGTGCATTTTTGCTGATTTCTTTGTTCGCCGATTTATTCGTTTCGCAGATCCAAACATCTCGTTCGCTGGAGCCGTGACTTCAGTGTTTGGCGCGAAAGCAACGCCCCCTCCGGACGTGCAAAATTCTAAGAGCGCGGCTGCTGTTACGCCGAAGAAAAACGCCGCGGATGAAGAGGCGGAAGAGGAAAACGAGGAGGATGCGGGACAAGAATACGATCCTCACTTCGAGCCGATCATTCCTTTGCCCGATACTATTGAGGTCCGAACTGGCGAAGAGGAGGAGGAAAAAGGTGGGTGCTTAATTATTGTCCAATATGGGCATTTTTTAAATAATCCTTTGCCATGACGAATAATTCTTTGCCATGATGTTCAAGTCGTAGGCGGGATCCTGGGAGTGTCAGAGTCACCTTTCGGTGGCACGACCTTCGGCAGTTCCCGTCAAACTTCGATTTTCTACGGTGCTCCGGCGAGCAGTATCACCGTATTCGGCGGAACTGCGGCTGGAAAATTGCAGTCGGAAACTCCGGACGGAGAGACCGCGAACACTCTGACGTCGCCTTCCGACAATATTTTTGGTGGATCGCCGAAAACTACGGCTCCGATTGCGCCCAGCGCGACTGCCCCTAGTTTCGGAGGACTCGCGCAGCCGACCTTCGACAGTCACGCTTTCGGAACTTCGACGGCGTCGACGACACCGGTTTTCGGAAAGTCCGGCGTCAACGCGACGACTCCGAGCTTCCGGTCCGTCGCCACCGGCACGAATATCTTCGATAGAGGGGCGAATCAGTTGTCGTCAAAGCCGTCCTTCAGATCCCTCTTTGCTATTTTAAACACCGCCGCTTCGGCGAGCAACGAAAATCCGGCCGACGGGAACTCCGTCGGTAAACAGTCGGAGATCAGGAGCTCCGCGAACTTCTTGCCGGTGGATAATACTGTTACCTTCTGGAGTCTCGCCGCTGAGAGTCCCGAACAACCGAGCTTCACGAAAGGTTAATTTTATTTGAATTTCGCAAATATCATTTGTGCATTTTTGCTGATTTCTTTGTTCACCGATTTATTCGTTTCGCAGATCCAAACATCTCGTTCGCTGGAGCCGTGACTTCAGTGTTTGGCGCGAAAGCAACGCCCCCTCCGGACGTGCAAAATTCTAAGAGCGCGGCTGCTGTTACGCCGAAGAAAAACGCCGCGGATGAAGAGGCGGAAGAGGAAAACGAGGAGGATGCGGGACAGGAATACGATCCTCACTTCGAGCCGATCATTCCTTTGCCCGATACTATTGAGGTCCGAACTGGCGAAGAGGAGGAGGAAAAAGGTGGGTGCTTAATTATTGTCCAATATGGGCATTTTTTAAATAATCCTTTGCCATGACGAATAATTCTTTGCCATGATGTTCAAGTCGTAGGCGGGATCCTGGGAGTGTCAGAGTCACCTTTCGGTGGCACGACCTTCGGCAGTTCCCGTCAAACTTCGATTTTCTACGGTGCTCCGGCGAGCAGTATCACCGTATTCGGCGGAACTGCGGCTGGAAAATTGCAGTCGGAAACTCCGGACGGAGAGACCGCGAACACTCTGACGTCGCCTTCCGACAATATTTTTGGTGGATCGCCGAAAACTACGGCTCCGATTGCGCCCAGCGCGACTGCCCCTAGTTTCGGAGGACTCGCGCAGCCGACCTTCGACAGTCACGCTTTCGGAACTTCGACGGCGTCGACGACACCGGTTTTCGGAAAGTCCGGCGTCAACGCGACGACTCCGAGCTTCCGGTCCGTCGCCACCGGCACGAATATCTTCGATGGAGGGGCGAATCAGTTGTCGTCAAAGCCGTCCTTCAGATCCCTCTTTGCTATTGGAAACACCGCCGCTTCGGCGAGCAACGAAAATCCGGCCGACGGGAACTCCGTCGGTAAACAGTCGGAGATCAGGAGCTCCGCGAACTTCTTGCCGGTGGATAATACTGTTACCTTCTGGAGTCTCGCCGCTGAGAGTCCCGAACAACCGAGCTTCACGAAAGGTTAATTTTATTTGAATTTCGCAAATATCATTTGTGCATTTTTGCTGATTTCTTTGTTCACCGATTTATTCGTTTCGCAGATCCAAACATCTCGTTCGCTGGAGCCGTGACTTCAGTGTTTGGCGCGAAAGCAACGCCCCCTCCGGACGTGCAAAATTCTAAGAGCGCGGCTGCTGTTACGCCGAAGAAAAACGCCGCGGATGAAGAGGCGGAAGAGGAAAACGAGGAGGATGCGGGACAGGAATACGATCCTCACTTCGAGCCGATCATTCCTTTGCCCGATACTATTGAGGTCCGAACTGGCGAAGAGGAGGAGGAAAAAGGTGGGTGCTTAATTATTGTCCAATATGGGCATTTTTTAAATAATCCTTTGCCATGACGAATAATTCTTTGCCATGATGTTCAAGTCGTAGGCGGGATCCTGGGAGTGTCAGAGTCACCTTTCGGTGGCACGACCTTCGGCAGTTCCCGTCAAACTTCGATTTTCTACGGTGCTCCGGCGAGCAGTATCACCGTATTCGGCGGAACTGCGGCTGGAAAATTGCAGTCGGAAACTCCGGACGGAGAGACCGCGAACACTCTGACGTCGCCTTCCGACAATATTTTTGGTGGATCGCCGAAAACTACGGCTCCGATTGCGCCCAGCGCGACTGCCCCTAGTTTCGGAGGACTCGCGCAGCCGACCTTCGACAGTCACGCTTTCGGAACTTCGACGGCGTCGACGACACCGGTTTTCGGAAAGTCCGGCGTCAACGCGACGACTCCGAGCTTCCGGTCCGTCGCCACCGGCACGAATATCTTCGATAGAGGGGCGAATCAGTTGTCGTCAAAGCCGTCCTTCAGATCCCTCTTTGCTATTTTAAACACCGCCGCTTCGGCGAGCAACGAAAATCCGGCCGACGGGAACTCCGTCGGTAAACAGTCGGAGATCAGGAGCTCCGCGAACTTCTTGCCGGTGGATAATACTGTTACCTTCTGGAGTCTCGCCGCTGAGAGTCCCGAACAACCGAGCTTCACGAAAGGTTAATTTTATTTGAATTTCGCAAATATCATTTGTGCATTTTTGCTGATTTCTTTGTTCACCGATTTATTCGTTTCGCAGATCCAAACATCTCGTTCGCTGGAGCCGTGACTTCAGTGTTTGGCGCGAAAGCAACGCCCCCTCCGGACGTGCAAAATTCTAAGAGCGCGGCTGCTGTTACGCCGAAGAAAAACGCCGCGGATGAAGAGGCGGAAGAGGAAAACGAGGAGGATGCGGGACAGGAATACGATCCTCACTTCGAGCCGATCATTCCTTTGCCCGATACTATTGAGGTCCGAACTGGCGAAGAGGAGGAGGAAAAAGGTGGGTGCTTAATTATTGTCCAATATGGGCATTTTTTAAATAATCCTTTGCCATGACGAATAATTCTTTGCCATGATGTTCAAGTCGTAGGCGGGATCCTGGGAGTGTCAGAGTCACCTTTCGGTGGCACGACCTTCGGCAGTTCCCGTCAAACTTCGATTTTCTACGGTGCTCCGGCGAGCAGTATCACCGTATTCGGCGGAACTGCGGCTGGAAAATTGCAGTCGGAAACTCCGGACGGAGAGACCGCGAACACTCTGACGTCGCCTTCCGACAATATTTTTGGTGGATCGCCGAAAACTACGGCTCCGATTGCGCCCAGCGCGACTGCCCCTAGTTTCGGAGGACTCGCGCAGCCGACCTTCGACAGTCACGCTTTCGGAACTTCGACGGCGTCGACGACACCGGTTTTCGGAAAGTCCGGCGTCAACGCGACGACTCCGAGCTTCCGGTCCGTCGCCACCGGCACGAATATCTTCGATGGAGGGGCGAATCAGTTGTCGTCAAAGCCGTCCTTCAGATCCCTCTTTGCTATTGGAAACACCGCCGCTTCGGCGAGCAACGAAAATCCGGCCGACGGGAACTCCGTCGGTAAACAGTCGGAGATCAGGAGCTCCGCGAACTTCTTGCCGGTGGATAATACTGTTACCTTCTGGAGTCTCGCCGCTGAGAGTCCCGAACAACCGAGCTTCACGAAAGGTTAATTTTATTTGAATTTCGCAAATATCATTTGTGCATTTTTGCTGATTTCTTTGTTCACCGATTTATTCGTTTCGCAGATCCAAACATCTCGTTCGCTGGAGCCGTGACTTCAGTGTTTGGCGCGAAAGCAACGCCCCCTCCGGACGTGCAAAATTCTAAGAGCGCGGCTGCTGTTACGCCGAAGAAAAACGCCGCGGATGAAGAGGCGGAAGAGGAAAACGAGGAGGATGCGGGACAGGAATACGATCCTCACTTCGAGCCGATCATTCCTTTGCCCGATACTATTGAGGTCCGAACTGGCGAAGAGGAGGAGGAAAAAGGTGGGTGCTTAATTATTGTCCAATATGGGCATTTTTTAAATAATCCTTTGCCATGACGAATAATTCTTTGCCATGATGTTCAAGTCGTAGGCGGGATCCTGGGAGTGTCAGAGTCACCTTTCGGTGGCACGACCTTCGGCAGTTCCCGTCAAACTTCGATTTTCTACGGTGCTCCGGCGAGCAGTATCACCGTATTCGGCGGAACTGCGGCTGGAAAATTGCAGTCGGAAACTCCGGACGGAGAGACCGCGAACACTCTGACGTCGCCTTCCGACAATATTTTTGGTGGATCGCCGAAAACTACGGCTCCGATTGCGCCCAGCGCGACTGCCCCTAGTTTCGGAGGACTCGCGCAGCCGACCTTCGACAGTCACGCTTTCGGAACTTCGACGGCGTCGACGACACCGGTTTTCGGAAAGTCCGGCGTCAACGCGACGACTCCGAGCTTCCGGTCCGTCGCCACCGGCACGAATATCTTCGATGGAGGGGCGAATCAGTTGTCGTCAAAGCCGTCCTTCGGAGCCCTCTTTGCCATTGGAAACACCGCCGCTTCGGCGAGCAACGAAAATCCGGCCGACGGGAACTCCGTCGGTAAACAGTCGGAGATCAGGAGCTCCGCGAACTTCTTGCCGGTGGATAATACTGTTACCTTCTGGAGTCTCGCCGCTGAGAGTCCCGAACAACCGAGCTTCACGAAAGGTTAATTTTATTTGGATTTCGCAAATATCACTTGTGCATTTTTGCTGATTTCTTTGGTCACCGATTTATTCGTTTCGCAGATCCAAACTTCTCATTCGCTGGAGCCGTGACTTCAGTGTTTGGCGCGAAAGCAACGCCCCCTCCGGTCGTGCAAAATTCTAAGAGCGCGGCTGTTGTTACGCCGAAGGATGAAGAGGCGGAAGAGGAAAACGAGGAGGATGCGGGACAGGAATACCATCCTCACTTCAAGCCGATCATTCCTTTGCCCGATACTATTGAGGTCCGAACTGGCGAAGAGGAGGAGGAAAAAGGTGGGTGCTTAATTATTGTCCAATATGGGCATTTTTTAAATAATCCTTTGCCATGACGAATAATTCTTTGCCATGATGTTCAAGTCGTAGGCGGGATCCTGGGAGTGTCAGAGTCACCTTTCGGTGGCACGACCTTCGGCAGTTCCCGTCAAACTTCGATTTTCTACGGTGCTCCGGCGAGCAGTATCACCGTATTCGGCGGAACTGCGGCTGGAAAATTGCAGTCGGAAACTCCGGACGGAGAGACCGCGAACACTCTGACGTCGCCTTCCGACAATATTTTTGGTGGATCGCCGAAAACTACGGCTCCGATTGCGCCCAGCGCGACTGCCCCTAGTTTCGGAGGACTCGCGCAGCCGACCTTCGACAGTCACGCTTTCGGAACTTCGACGGCGTCGACGACACCGGTTTTCGGAAAGTCCGGCGTCAACGCGACGACTCCGAGCTTCCGGTCCGTCGCCACCGGCACGAATATCTTCGATGGAGGGGCGAATCAGTTGTCGTCAAAGCCGTCCTTCGGAGCCCTCTTTGCCATTGGAAACACCGCCGCTTCGGCGAGCAACGAAAATCCGGCCGACGGGAACTTCGTCGGTAAACAGTCGGAGATCAGGAGCTCCGCGAACTTCTTGCCGGTGGATAATACTGTTACCTTCTGGAGTCTCGCCGCTGAGAGTCCCGAACAACCGAGCTTCACGAAAGGTTAATTTTATTTGGATTTCGCAAATATCACTTGTGCATTTTTGCTGATTTCTTTGGTCACCGATTTATTCGTTTCGCAGATCCAAACTTCTCATTCGCTGGAGCCGTGACTTCAGTGTTTGGCGCGAAAGCAACGCCCCCTCCGGTCGTGCAAAATTCTAAGAGCGCGGCTGTTGTTACGCCGAAGGATGAAGAGGCGGAAGAGGAAAACGAGGAGGATGCGGGACAGGAATACCATCCTCACTTCAAGCCGATCATTCCTTTGCCCGATACTATTGAGGTCCGAACTGGCGAAGAGGAGGAAAAAGGTGGGTGCTTAATTATTGTCCAATATGGGCATTTTTTAAATAATCCTTTGCTATGACGAATGTACATTTTGCCTCCGTATCTTCATTTACTATAAAACTTCCTGTGTCAGGAATCCTAAACATTTTGCAGAAGAAGTTTTTTTTCGTAAAAGAAGTGCTGTGAATAGAGGGGGAAACGATAAGAAATCAATGACCAATTTTCCAATTTTCAGTGTATTTTTATTCCCTTATTGAGCTTCATCTTTAACATGACCGAGCCATCTCCTGATATTAAAGCACGATTTCGTAAAATAAATTCACTAAAGTTTAGTTTTGGATCAGTTGACTTCACTTAAAACGCAAGGCATTCAAGAAATGAAATTACTAACCTACCGAAATTAAACCCAAACAATAGAATATGCAAAAATATTAGTATAAAAAAACAAACTGTTTTAATCAAAAAAATTAATCAATTCATTAATTAAATTGAATGAAATGAGTAACTTTTTTATCTTTTCAGTTTTTTGTCATCGGGCGAAACTGTACAGATACGAGTCGGAAACGAAAGAATGGAAAGAGCGTGGGACGGATGAGATGAAGCTCCTGTATCACGCCGAGTGTGCCAGATACCGTCTTCTCCTGCGTCGAGAACAAGTTCATAAAGTCGTCTGCAACCTGTTGGTCACCCCCGATCTGGAGCTCCGATCGCTGCACAGCTCGGATCGTGCCTGGATGTGGGCTGGTATTAATCACCCAGAGGAACCCTATGCAGCCGAGGAACTCGCCGTTAAATTCAAAAATCCCGAGCTAGCGATTCAATTCAAAGAAGCCGTGGAGAAGGCGAAGGCAGAGATTCGCGATGGACAAGCCAGCGGACAAGGTAGCGATTGACGAGGCGATTATCTGCTTGTGGCTTATCACGTATAGTTTGTCGATGTCACACGCACAATCTGTTATCTCCGTGCACAATTTATTTTTTGAATTACTAGAAATGATTTTTGTTTTCAAGATATTTTTTATGGAGCTTTCATAAGAATTTTTGTTATTACAATCAACTTGAAGCAGTGCGTACAACATGCTTCGGAGAACTTGTTGACGGTGCCAAACTAATATGATTTGTTATACTGCGATTACGATTTTAATCAAATAAATTGCAAACGTGTGTATAATGCTTTACTCGATGTTCTTGATTTGTTGTGTGCCATGGCGGATATTATTCTTTTAACATTTCGTTGTACTAATCGATAAGTTGAGTGTGAATACTAGAGCGCATTTTATATTCATCACGTGAGAATCCGATGACGTTCTTCGCATTTGTTTCAGAGCGTTAATGAGTTTGTGATTTAGAAATTAGTTAATTATTTTAAATACCAAGGATTTTTTGTATGTTAATTACCAGTGACTACCAACGAAACGGAACTGGCGGAGTCTTACGGAGAAGACCAGGAAGACGAGGGTGACGAGGACGAGGATGACGAAGAAGACGACGAACACTCGATCATGTTCGTTGGAAGGGCAGACCTGATGACCTTTCAAGGAACCGTCTGGAAGTCTATCGGCGTCGGGCTTTTGAAGATTCTCTACGACTCCGAGATCTACGGAGCTAAGATTATCCTGGAAGTCGATCAAACCGGCGAGATTGTCAGTAACACAGTCATCAGCATGGAAACTACGATGGAGGTCAGTGGAAAAGAAAGCGTTGTACCTTGTTCCGTTTTTATTTTAATGACTCGTGCTAATATTTTTTAAATATTATCAGAGAAACGAAAATGTAATATTCGATTGAATCAAAAATAAATATACGAAATTCTCCGATCGTTTTCTATGGGAGGATATCTCTCGACTGACATAAGCCCGCCAAGACACAGGCTGGCAGCACTGTTCGGTGCATGTTACGTCCCAGTCTGTGCCTCTGGGGAGTTCGATGTTGATTGGCTCCTCGAGAGCCACTGTATCTGAACTTGATTGGTGTTGCCGCGGCGAATGGAAATTCGCTCCGTGAGTCCCGGGAAGGTTTTAAAATTATATTGAATAGACGAATGAATTGAACTCACAGATATTAAAGAGGATATTTGTTGTATATACTCGAATTTAGACAGTAACTAAATTACAACTTGTTCGACATATGCAACTAAATAATACTTGTAACGCAACAAATAACGAATCGATAAGGGTCGCGTTCGCGACTCGGAGCTCCTAGCTCTGTGGTGTCTGAACTAAGACTGACTTTTTAATTATTGTCTGTCCGGGAGCGTCTTCGAAAAAGGTGCAAGTTTCCTAAGGGTGGAAACTTTGTACTTCCAGCGTTGATTGGTCGAGCAGGGCACCGCCCGCGCGACCGTGTACTTTTTCCTTGTCGCGCATGCCGTCTCTTTCTTACTTCCTATCGTACTATTTCCATCTCAGCTATTCGCCTTTTCGCTTGGCGTCTATGCTTCAACTGCCACATGTGGCCTTCTTTGTCTATTGGAAAATCCAAATGGCCTTTTTAAAACTCGAAGATCGGCTTGTCGCTCGGGCCGGTACTTGAACTCGGAGAAAGTCCTTTCTTAATCTTTTTATGACTCTCGTCCGGTCGTCCGAAGGGAATTCGTGTTCGCTTGTAAACCTTTTTTTTAAAAAAAGAACAGACCTTCGCTCTGAAATTCTTAAACAACAGATCATATGGCTTGCCAGGCGTTTGTAGTAAATATCTCGAGTTGCTGCAGACTGGAACTTTGTGTATTTCTGAGCTTCGGGTTACTATTTATTGCTCCTGACCATGGGAACGAAGAACTGAGATGGAATTAAAAGTTATTGTATTCATAAACGTAGGCATGGTGTGACGTCCGCGGTCCCGCTGCTCACCCGACGCGGTGTTCCTGCACCGCGAATTAGTTAGATAACACACGATGGGTAAAGTAGACTCAACGAAAATGGACAAGTTTCGATATAAGCGGTAAAGCAGGGGGCCGATACGTTTAACCATGCCTAAGTTTATGAATACAATAACTTTTAATTCCATCTCAGTTCTTCGTTCCCATGGTTAGAAGCAATAAATAGTAACCCGAAGCTCAGAAATACACAAAGTTCGAGTCTGCAGCAACTCGAGATATTTACTACAAACGCCTGGCAAGCCATATGATCTGTTGTTTAAGAATTTCAGAGCGAAGGTCTGTTCTTTAAAAAAAAAAAAAAAGGTTTACAAGCGAACACGAATTCCCTTCGGACGACCGGACGAGAGTCATAAAAAGATTAAGAAAGGACTTTCTCCGAGTTCAAGTACCGGCCCGAGCGACAACCCGAGCTTCGAGTTTTACAAAGGCCATTTGGATTTTCCAATAGACAAAGAAGGCCACATGTGGCAGTTGAAGCATAGACGCCAAGCGAAAAGGCGAATAGCTGAGATGGAAATAGTACGATAGGAAGTAAGAAAGAGACGGCAAGAGCGACAAGGAAAAAGTACACGGTCGCGCGGGCGATCCCCTGCTCGACCAATCAACGCTGGAAGTACAAAGTTTCCACCCTTAAGAAACTTGCACCTTTTTCGAAGACGCTCCCGGACAGACAATAATTAAAAAGTGAGTCTTAGTTCAGACACCACAGAGCTAGGAGCTCCGAGTTGCGAACGCCACCCTTATCGATTCGTTATTTGTCGCGTTACAAGTATTATTTAGTTGCATATGTCGAACAAGTTGTAACTCAGTTAATGTCTAAATTCGGGTATATACAACAAATATCCTCTTTAATATCTGTGAGTTCAATTCATTTGTCTATACAATATAATTTTAAAACCTTCCCGGGACTCACGGAGCGAATTTCCATTCGCTGCGGCAACACCAATCAAGTCTAGATACAGTCGCTCTCGAGGAGCCAATCAACATCGAACTCCCCAGCGGCACAGACTGAGACGTAACAATGGTTAAACGTATCGTCCCCCTGCTTTACCGCTTATATCGAAACTTGTCCATTTTCGTTGAGTCTACTTTACCCATCGTGTGTTATCTAACTAGTTCGCGGTGCAGGAACACCGCGTCGGGTGAGTAGCGGGCCCGCGGACGTCACATGCACGAATAATAATAATCATATAATCAACGGGCAAACGCGGTTTGAATATCGTGGAACACGAACCGGAAGGGAAGGGGGTTCTGAGGTGAGACAAAAGTAGAGAAGGCAGTGGCGTTGAGGCTGGGTTTTTTTTCACTGCGCGTTACCGTGTCATTTCGTAAACGAGGGGACGCGAATAAAGTTTCGCGATCGAGTTGGCAAGAGACACGACACAGTATCGAAGCTTTTTTTTTTTCAAATCGATGTGGATGGTGAACTAATATATCGGAAAAAAAAAATCGTCGCGAGACTACGAAGATGTTTCGGACAAAACATTCGGTCGATCGCCATGTGCAGGAGCTCTTTCGTAAGGTGAAGGACGAGAACGAGGTAAGGTTAATTTGGCGCGCACACGGGAACGAGGCTGTGCGGCCGCGGGAGACGGCGAACGAGCCGGCTTTCAACGTTGATAACCTTCCGCGTTCCATTATTATTTCGTACGTTTTCACGTTTTCTCACGATTATCAACTATCGATAATTAAAACATCGTTTTAACGAAATATCGTGTAGAAAACGTTTCGAAAATTTTACTTACTTCCCCCCACTCCCCGGCCCATGTTTGTACGGACCTTGCAAAGGTCACCTAGACACTTTTTTTTTATTTCCAAACGTAATTTTTTTCTGTGTTTCATCTATATTTTTATTTATTTCGCAGAGAACTTTGCGATGTTACAACGTAGCAAAGCTGTATTTCCAAGTCCAGGACTACGAGTCAGCCAGGCGGTATGTCTCTTGCTACCTGGAGATGAAGGGAGATCAAGCCGGACCTCACAAGCTTCTCGGCGAAATCTATGAGGCATTGGGACAGAAAGAATCGGCACTAGCTCAATACAAACAGTCATTGGAGATCGAGTCGAGACAAGATGATCTTGTATTGAAAGGTGATGCGACGAAACGCTGAACTCATAGAGGCATTCTTTTAAGTTATTGTGAATTTTTATGACAATCATATATAATTGCTCATTTGTTTATGTATTTCATGAACGGACATTGTTTTTTTTACATATATATGTACTATTTCAATCATAATACACAGTATACATTAGAGATTTCATTAGAAAATGATATTATCATCATTATGTAATTATTTAACACTATTTAATTATATTATATCATGTTCTTCAGTATGCGAACTCTTGGCTGATATGGATGTAGCGCTGGACATCAATAGAGTCAAGTACTGGGTGGAAAGAGCGGATGCTAAGTTTCCCCATCATCCTACGGTATTCCAGTTGAAGGAGAAGATTATCACTGTTGACAGACCCAACAATGGAAGTGAAGACTTGGAAGCACTGATAGCCGGTAAATAACAAATTTATGCAGGATAGATGGTTTAAGACAATAAGGCCATACAGGCTCGGTATAACCATAGCACATGTGTCCTTCTGCAGTTAGACCATTGATATGATCTCTTCGATTATATCAACTCCTTTACTGTTAGAGGCCCCCTGTAGAGGCCAAAACGTATAGACAAATACAGTGGTATTTGGACATACGAAAAAAATGCGTTAAATTCGTCGTACTTTACAATTGAGTGTAGAAATTAATTCATTTGTTTTAAATTATTTTTTTCCAGCTGAACTGTCAGCAAGACCATCGGATGTGCAGCTGCGAGTGAAGTTGCTGAAATATTACATGGATAAGAGCAGACTAGACGACGCGTACAAACATGCGCTGGAAGTCGAGTCCACCCACGCTCACAGGGACAGCGTAGCTTGGTACGAGGCGCTGTGCGATCTTCTGACGAAGTGCAAGGAAGTACGTCAACAAAAATGGACCTTCTGGATACTGTACGTCTCGTCGTTGGAGAGATACGCGACCCTGTCGCTCAAAGAGCAGGGTCATGTACTCAAGAAAACTGTGTCGGAAGCTGCACAGGCTGTTTTCAAGTAGGTCAAAGACACTGTCACTGATGGTTCATTACAACTTTCTCCAGGTTTTCTTTAATACATTTTACACTGTACTACGACCATTAGATTCGGTAGAGTTTGTAGTTGCGATTTCAAACTGTTGTTAGTTGAACTTCTCAGATAAGCTTTTTTTAGACGTTCACTCGATTTGTGGATCACTATGTCCAGAAAATTGTTAATGTATTGAGCACATCCGTAGGATGTCCAGTTTTTGACAAAAGGAAGTTAATGTTTTGGTGGAGACTGGGATTCTGATGGCGAGCGTTAGCTGAATCGAAAAAAAATGTACTGATGCGCGATAACTTTTTTTATTTAGTTTTTAAAAATTGAGAAAAATTCGAGGGATAACCAGGGTCGTTGCGCATGATTTGTGCCGGATTCGTTTCAAAGAATCTTTTGAAACGGCGAATGTGGATATCATGCGAAATCAAGTCGATACGATTTTAAAGCCGTCACCGTAGCTGTCTAAGTGTTCGGCTTACGCATCGTAACAACAATTTTGTTTTTTTTTTTTAATATTATACCTTGCGTTTCTCATCTTCTCAACTAATATTCTTTGGCCAGCCCCCTCCCCCATCAGCATCTAAGATAGCGAATTTATCCAAATCTGATCTTTAAATGACCGAATCATCGCAAACTCGTCTTTGCTAATATCAACCAGTTTTTCAAAGCATGTGTAATGTACTGTTTAATTTCATTATTTTTGTTTATTTATTTTTTTTTTTCACCAGTTTCGATCAGGCACTGACAGAGGCGAAGCTTCAAAATTTCCCGAACACCGCGACCTTCGCCGATCACATGTTCAACCACATGTGGGGCCAGTTGCACTATCATCTGGCTTGTTTGTTGCTGAGAAAGACGAAACGCGAGCAGGGTAGCTGGAGCGACGCTGGAAGATTGTGCGCGCCACTTTTGCTAACGGCAATGCACGTGGAGCCTTGCGATACCACGGCGCCCTGGGTATTGAAGCTCAAAGATCAAACCAAGGCGCAAATTCAGCTGTGGCGTCGCGAAGGATCCTACAGATGCAGCCAAGCCGGTCACGTACTTCAGGATTACGCCAGGGACGATACCAAAAGGCTTATGGATAAAATCGACAAGTTCTGTATCGGCTCTTGGAGGGAGCGCATCTATCAGCGAATCTTTGTGAGCAAAGCTCACATTTCCACTTCGTATTTCGCTAACCATGCGTCCCCAAATCCACCGCTTCGTTTATGCTCTGCGACGGAACTGAAACTGTACGACCAAGGTAGGTCGTTCGCTTATTAATGTATTTTTACGATCGTATAATATTTATCATTAGCAAACTGCGAGCTGGTATAGAAATCTGCTCTCTGTCGAGTAATAATTGCTACATATAATTTTTCGTTGCAGTCGCGGAAGAAGTGTGGCCGGCCTCCCTGCATCACCACGTATGGCTCGGTATCCTAAACAGGCCGCGACACAACCGCAGCAATAACCACGACGATTCCGGTCCTCGTCCACATCAGTACTGCCACGTGTTTCCGGATTTGCAAATATCAGTCTTCAATCTTAGCCAAGCGGCGCCGGACAGTCTGGGTCAGCTCGACATCGACGCGTTCCTCAATGCCGCAGGTCAGTGTGTAAAAATTTGTAACGTTGTACCACCTTGGTAAATGAATCTTGCGAGTCGTCCAGGAGCCGGTGAGTGTGCGAAAGTTAATGAATGATCGCCACGCCCTGATCGTAAATATCTGTCGAAATTGCGGTACGAAATAATTTTCTTAATCTCGAACGTAGACGATTTTTGTAACGAGCACGTGTACCGTGTGAATGGAAAAAATCCTAAACAGTGTCTGAATCGATGAATCGATGATGTGAGATGAGTACGAATCGTGAACAACTGGCTATTAATTTGTCAAGTCTTTTGTTGCATATATATATATATTTTAAATTTACGGCGATTACAATCTTTTACCAAGGATTTTTATGAATTATACTAATAGAATTTTCCGATTTTATGCGGTACAACAATTGTTTGTATGACTGTATACGTATGATTGTGCAACAGTGTTGTGCGCCTCTATGGTTATTGAGGAACATCAGCGAAGTGGCTTCTTGAGCCCTGACAGACTGCCGACTTTGCCGTCAGACATCACCAATACTCTTTGCACCTCTACTCAAGAAAAGTGGTGGGTATCATTTATTATCGGAGACTTTTAACTTCGAAGAATATCTCGTTACTACTTAAGGAGGTTTCAGCGCTCAGCAGCGATGTAAAAGTCAAATGTACATTTTACGTACCATGTGTATCGAACGAGTGTATCGTAGTTTCTACAGCATAGGACATTTTTAAGAAGGCAGATATTTTCTTATAAATTTATAGTATAGACAAGAGTCTCCGCAGGAAAAGATCCAGAAATGAGAATAATGAAAAAAAAAGTCTATAGTTAAAGATTTTTTATTAAAGCATGATTTAACGAACGAGTTTACATAAATTCTTCAACAATATTAGCAAAATTCATCTTAATTGTTAAGTCGATCGAACGTTTATTTCTTTAGATACTGCGTGTATAAAAACTTAACTTTGATTTCTGAAGATTTGGCAATAAAATTTTAACCACCGCTTGTAAAAAATCTTAATTGTAAGTACCCAAAAATGCGAATTTTTTCTACTCAAAGGCTGCATTAATTTCTTTTTCGTTTTCCAATTCGATACTATCTTTGTCTCAAGGATGGTGCCTCATAAAGGACTGCCACTATTGTAACAGCGCTAAAGCCTCCTTAACATTCGGATGTATGTATTGTTTGACCGTCAAGAATAAAGCGGAAATTGCGTGTGCGTTCGCAGGTGGGCTTCGGCGTACAAGATATACCTGAAGCAGGATGGTATTTCCGGTGATTTGGGCGAGATAAGACAGGATCTTCAACAGGGTTTGGAAGTCGTTCGATGCATCGGAAATCATGGTTTGCATCCGGCAATACTAGTTCATCTGGCACGGATATTCCATTATAGAGTACGTACAACAGTATTAGAAATTTATTTTTAAAGTTCATTTACAGTCAACTCCGTAATATCTCCGTAATAAACAACCTTTGCTTTTTCAGGCTAAATTGCTGAAAGAGAAGGATAAGAATCATACCGATCTACCATTCGTGGAGGCGAGATGCGAGCTGTACTGGTCAGCGGTCGTGCCGCTTCTCGAGAGGTTGCTGAACAATCAGGCGATCCGTACAACAAGTACAAAAATGTTCGACTACCAAGGGTAAGCCGATAAGCGTGCTCTCTCGGCTATTGCGTATAATCGTTCCCGCAATAAAGCACTACGGTATTCTTTATTTCAGGAAGGAAATGAATAACATTGAACTTACCAACGCTCTCGAAGAAGGCAGGTTGCTTCTGGCACAGAGATACATCCGTGACAAACAGCACGAGCAGGCTATCGAAGCTTTGCAGGCTCTAAAGTGTCCCGAAGCTTCATTCATGCAAGCAGAAGTGAGTCGTCAAAATATTTTGTTTCAATATGATATTTAACTATACATAGTGCTGTGTTTTTTCCTATTTCGTATTGTTATTGAGTTTGAGGGATGATCTGAAATTTACAAATGTTACATTTTATTAAGAAATGTAGCTCGTTGGCTAAATTTTGTTTAAGGTCGAATCTAAAATTGTTATTTTATCTTTTTGTTCTAGATCTACAAGAGTCTCGCTGACGAGTTGGTGAGTACAGTGCCGAAGGAGAGTCTGACATCGGCGATGAGATCTCAGCACGTAACGACTTTGGGCAAAGCACGAGGTTGTTATTATCTGACGTTGGATCGTCTGAGGAGCCCCGGAATGAATCCAAAGCATCCTTTGAACTCCGAGCTTGGTAGTCGGATAGCGGATATAGAGAACGATTTGAGAAGAATCGATCCTGATCTATGGCGAGGTGACTGTAAATATAATAACGAGATGAAAGTGGTTTCTCACTCAATTTTAGTAATTGCCTGTCCATATCCTACGATCGGTTAATAATTACCATGATTTAATTATTGCGAACGCAGCGAACCGAAACGACTGCGATGCGATGTCGGAAGAAAGTTTTTCTTCGGCTCACAGCGGCGATCAACCGGTCAATCAAAATTCATTCACCGGTTTGGGAAGTACAATTCCGATGCTTGGGACCCCTCAGAGGAATACGCATCGTACACCGAAGCAAGCCAGTACTCCGTGCCGCATTCCACACCAGGATATCCTTGAATTGACTAGGAAAAGCGTGGTGAGTAATAAACAACGATGACGATAATAATGAAAGCTTATAATTGAATTTCACACATTTGTTCCTGAAATTTTATACGCAAAACTGCATACAAAAGTTGTAAATATGTTCCTTCATTTTGTTATATTTAGTGATAAAAACGTCAGTCTTTTCTGACTAAAGAACGTTTTGTACAAATTCCCCGCCTACGAACCTTACAGTTTCTGCGTCGTCCAAAAATCAATGTTCGATTTTGCGGACACGCCATTTTTTTTACATTTCAAGTTTCATGCAATTAGAAACTCTGCGAAGCTCAATTCCTAAATTCGATTATAGCGTTTTAATCCGTATGCCATTTTATCCTCGATTCATCGTCGATGTCTCAGTGGTTCCTCTAAAATCTACAAAATTGTTACAGCAACAGGAGGCTCGTCCAAGTCCGGAACGTTTGGACGCTCAGATTCGTCAGTTAGTCTACTCGAAAGACAATCTGCTGCAGACAATCCTAGAGCAGAACAAGACACTGCTCGAGACTACAAAATCAATGCACGACAAGATTGAGGATTTGCAGAAGCAATTTGCCGAATTGCGCAAGGAGAATCAAACCAAACAGCAGCAGCAGCCGCAGCGTGCGAGATCTGCCAGCGTGACTCGCAACAATCTCGACGAGGATCTCTACGTTCTCGGAGACGAGGATTATACCGACTTGACTTACAGCGGCGCTCCTCCGCCAGTGGCCGCACCGCCTCAGATACCTCCGACTCTGTTCGGCCAGCAGCAAGGACATGGATGTCGCCCGTTTGCGCCTATGGTTTATCCGCAGCCGGGAACTTTTCAGGGCTACTACAGCGGTGCGATACCGTTTACGGAGCCGCATGCTCAACACATACCTTCGCTTTATCCCCCAGGAGTTTTTCAGATGCCGGCTCTCTACCCTCGTCCGCCGATGGATCCGAATCTCGGCGGCATGCCCAAAATCGCTGAAAACATTCAGGGTATGTTTACGACGCGTCTTTTGAACCAATTGACGGATCTCGTACCGCAGCAACAACAGCAACAACAACAGCAGCAGCAGCAGCAACAACAACAGCAGCAGCAGCAGCAACTACAGCAGCAACAACAGCAGCAGCCATCGCAACCGTCTATGCCAACATCTATTCAAGCACCTCAACTCTCGATGCAGCTTCAACATTTCGACATAATGAGAAACGAGATTCCAGCGAAGGATGTGCCAGTGCAGTCGGTCCCGATTGCCAAGGATTTACCGGTCAACAGAGCACCGCCGGTCAACGTCGTTATCACAACTTCGGATACCCTGCCGACGACAGTACCCACTGTCCAGCCTACGTTGAGCGTGACGATTCCCGCCCAGTACAGAGCCGGCGGCATGAGCAACGTCGTGACGACGACTGCCGCAAGCACCGCTCCGCACAGTTATCAAATTTCCATGCCGTCGCAGGCAATGATACCGACGACGGTCAATCTTCCGCCGTTGTCGACGACGATCACGAACACGATATCCGCGACAGTCGCCGAACAGGAGAGAATCGTATGTAAGAACGGTAGCGTACTGTCGGCGAGCATACAAAATTATTCCAGCGAGAGCGCGGAATTGGAGCACGATCCGTTACCCGATTTCGTTCCGGTGATACCTCTGCCAGCCGAGGTGAAAGTAACAACCGGCGAGGAGGACGAGACATCGCTGTTCTGCGCTCGGGCCAAGCTCTACCGATGGTCCGACAAGGAATGGAAAGAGCGCGGCGTCGGTAACGTTAAACTGTTGCGAAACGACGAGGGAAAGGTGAGACTGGTAATGCGACGCGAGCAGGTACTGAAGATCTGCGCCAATCATATGCTGACACCGGACATGGAGCTCACGACGATGATGAACAACGAGAGAGCTTGGATCTGGGCGGCGAACGACTTCGCCGACGAGGAAGTTAAGCTTGAAAAATTGTGTATAAAATTCAAGTACGCCGAGGAGGCTCGGGCATTCAAGGAGAGCTTCGACAAGGCCAAGGCCAGTGTGCCGGTCTCACCGACCAAACCTTTCGTGCCCAAGGAAGCTAAGAATGAGAAGAACGAGACGAAAACTGATTCCATGGTCGTCGGTGGTTTCTCGTTCACCTCGACGCCCATAATACAAAAACCAGTGACACCGGAACCGCTGAAAACATCGAAGAGCGACGAAGCACCGAAGCCCAGTCCCTTCGCCGGTTTCTCGTTCACCAAAACAACGAGCTCCGAGCCACCCGCCCAAACTGGCAGTTTCTCCTTCGTCAAGACTCCAAACTTCGCGACCGCGAAACCAGCGCAGACCGTCTCGCCGGCAGCTCAGTCGGCGTCGCGATCCTCTCTGAGGCGTCCGCACGCTCCGGCACCCGCCGAATTGGCAGCGGCGTCCAACGAGCCGAAAACCACCGATGCGGTACCGGAAATTGTCGCGATTCTCAACGACGAGGGCGAATGCGTCGTCTATGAGAAAAAAGCGAATCTCAGTCGCCGCAGCGTTGACGGCACTCAGTGGAAGAATCGAGGCTCGGGCACTGTAAAAATCATCGTCGAGCCTAAGACCGAAAAAGTTCGTTTGTTCATAAGACGCGACGAGAACAACAAGGTCTTCTACAACGAGCAGCTCATAGCGTCGACGAAATTCTCGACGCTCATCGGCACCGACAACGTGATAACCTGGGTCTCGCATGGCAAGGTCCCTGGAAAGACCGAGAATATCGCGGTTCTGTTCGAGACCGCGGCGCAAGCGTTGGAGTTCATGAACCAGATCGTCGCGATGCAGAAGAACTTGACCGGCGATCGTTTGGTAACGGGCGGTCATCGCACCGACGGCAAATCGAAGGGTGGTCGTCAAGTTAAGCTGGTGGTGAAAAAACCTCTGGCGAACGCGCCCCTGGCAGAGATGTTCAAGCCGGCGACGGGTTCGTGGGAGTGCACGATGTGCTACACGCGAAACGACGTCTCGGCCGATAAGTGTATAGCCTGCGAGGCGGAGTCTCCGGGCGTCGCGAAAACGAACAATCAGTTCGAAGCGATTCCGGAAAAGTCACTCTTTACGCAATTCAAGCCCCAGCCGGAATCGTGGGAGTGTCAGAGCTGCTACATAAGAAACACCAGAGAGAATTCTTACTGCGTGGCTTGCGACACCGCGAAAGATCCGACCATGCCGCCGAAGCCGAAAACCGGTGGTTTCGATCTTAACACAAATTCGTCGACTCAAACGGGAGGTTTCACTTTCGGCATGCCGACGACTCCGGCTTCGACGCCCCACCAAGCTCCGGCGCCGCTCTCCGAGATGTTCAAGCCGCAGGCCGGATCCTGGGAGTGTCAGGGCTGCCTCTTGCGTAACAGCGAATCGACGAACTACTGCGCCGCGTGCGAAGCTCCGAAGGATCCGTCGATGCCGGCTAAATCGAAGAACGCCGGCTTCAGTTTGAGCGTCAGCGCTTCGGCTTCGACGCCGACGTTCTCGTTCGGTATTCCTCAAGCCGCTGCAAAGGAGACTTCGGCGAGTGGATTCAGCTTCAAGATGCCATCGGCGGACGACAAAGCGGCCGGCGACACCGGAAAGACGCTTTCGATCTTTGGCACGACCGCGAAACCCTCGGCTCAGCCGAGCACGGACTTCGTATTTGGAATTCCCCAACGACCGAGCACACCGCCGAACACCGAAGGTAACTTTGCTTTTGGCTCACCCGGAAAATCATTCGATTTTCAATTTTCATCAAAATCCCCGATAAAATCGCCAGGTGGTCCCGGAGGACGGGGCGAAGCGAGCGAGGACGAGGTCGCCGAGAGCGAGGACGTCTACTTCGCACCGGTAATCCCGCTGCCCGACAAAGTAGACGTGAAGACCGGCGAGGAGGACGAGGAGATAGTTTATACCCACCGAGCGAAATTGTTCAGATACGACGCGGCCGCCAAAGAATGGAAGGAACGTGGTCTCGGCGACGTGAAACTCTTGCGGCATAACGTTACGAAAAAATTGCGGATGGTAATGAGACGCGATCAGACGCTGAAGCTCTGTCTCAATCACGTTGTACCCGTCGATCTCGAGTTGAAACCAAAAGACGACAAGACATGGCTGTGGAACGCTGCGGATTACAGCGAGGGCGACATTGAACATCTTCAGCTCGCGTGCCGTTTCAAAACTCCCGAGATCGCTGCGGATTTCAAGAGCAGTGTCGATAACGCTCTGAAAATTGCGAGGAACGTCGCCGAGGAACCGACGAGCAAGGACGAGCAGCAGCTCACGAAAACTCCGTCGCTCCAGGACATTCAGGTCGTCTACGAGGTCAGCGTGACCGCGGACGAGAAAGCCGCGGCTCTGAAACTTCAGTTGCCCGAGAACTTCTACGCTTACAAGCAAAAAGACGATTGTCCCGGATGTCTTGGATGCAGGGAACCCGACGTGCCCCTCTTCGACGACGCGAAGTCCAAGCAAGCCGACAAGGTTTCCAATGTATCGGCCGCGGTGGAAAGCACGGGTGAAAAACCTAAGGTCGATAGCGCGAAGAATTTGTTGTCACCGATGACGCCGAAAATCGCACCGCCGAAATTGACGAGTCCGACGAGCAGCGCGAAGCTCGAGGAAACCTCGGTCCCCGCGACGACGACTTCGCTGATCTTCGGCGGTGGGTTTATTCAGAAACCTGCGATATCCTTCGCCGCGCGTTCGGATGGCTTCGCTGCGACCAATTCGAGCGAGGATTCCGCGAAAGCGGACAAAAAACCGACGAGCTTCATCTTCGGCTCGTCGTTGTCGCAAAATCAGGAGAGCAAGCTGAACGTCTTTTTGCCGACGGTGAACAGTCAGCCGGCCGCCAAGAGCAGTCCTTTTACGTCGAGCACCTTCACCGCCGAGAATTTGAGTATCTGCAGTCCGAGCAACGCGAGTAATCAGGAGGCTGCGAATTTCGGCGCTGGAAGAATGCGAGATGTTCAAGTCGTAGGCCGGACCCTGGGAGTGTCAGAGTCACCTTTCGGTGGCACGACCTTCGGCAGTTCCCGTCAAACTTCGATTTTCGACGGTGCTCCGGCGAGCAGTACCACGATATTCGGCGGAACTGTGGCTGGAAAATTGCAGTCGGAAATTCCGGATGGAGAGACAGCGAACACTCTGACGTCGCCTTTCCACAATATTTTTGGTGGATCGCCGAAAACTACGGCTCCGATTGCGCCCAGCGCGACTGCCCCTAGTTTCGGAGGACTCGCGCAGCCGACCTTCGACAGTCACGCTTTCGGAACTTCGACGGCGTCGACGACACCGGTTTTCGGAAAGTCCGGCGTCAACGCGACGACTCCGAGCTTCGGGTCCGTCGCCACCGGCACGAATATCTTCGATGGAGGGGCGAATCAGTTGGCGTCAAAGCCGTCCTTCGGAGCCCTCTCTGCCATTGGAAACACCGCCGCTCCGGCGAGCAACGAAAATCCGGCCGACGGGAACTCCGTCGGCAAACAGTCGGAGATCAGGAGCTCCGCGAACTTCTTGCCGGTGGATAATACTGTTACCTTCTCGAATCTCGCCGCTCAGAGTCCCGAACAACCGAGCTTCACGAAAGGTTAATTTTATTTGGATTTCGCAAATATCACTTGTGCATTTTTGCTGATTTCTTTGTTCACCGATTTATTCGTTTCGCAGATCCAAACTTCTCGTTCGCTGGAGCCGGGACTTCAGTGTTTGGCGCGAAAGCAACGCCCCCTCCGAGCGTGCAAAATTCTAAGAGCGCGGCTGCTGTTACGCCGAAGAAAAACGCCGCGGATGAAGAGGCGGAAGAGGAAAACGAGGAGGATGCGGGACAGGAATACGATCCTCACTTCGAGCCGATCATTCCTTTGCCCGATACTATTGAGGTCCGAACTGGCGAAGAGGAGGAGGAAAAAGGTGGGTGCTTAATTATTGTCCAATATGGGCATTTTTTAAATAATCCTTTGCCATGACGAATGTACATTTTGCCTCCGTATCTTCATTTACTATAAAACTTCCTGTGTCAGGAATCGTAAACATTTTGCAGAAGTTTTTTTTCGTAAAAGAAGCGCTGTGAATATAGGGGGAAACGATAAGAAATCAATGACCAATTTTCCAATTTTCAGGGTATTTTTATTGCCTTATTGATCTTTATCGGGTTTAACATGACCGAGCCATCTCCTGATATAAAAGCACGATTTCGTAAAATAAATTCACTAAAGTTTAGTTTTGGATCAGTTGACTTCACTTAAAACGCAAGGCATTCAAGAAATGAAATTACTAACCTACCGAAATTAAACCCAAACAATAGAATATGCAAAAATATTAGTATCGAAAAACAAACTGTTTTAATAAAAAAAAATTAATCAATTAATTAATTAAATTGAATGAAATGAGTAACTTTTTTATCTTTTCAGTTTTTTGTCATCGGGCGAAACTGTACAGATACGAGTCGGAAACGAAAGAATGGAAAGAGCGTGGAACGGGTGAGATGAAGCTCCTGTATCACGCCGAGCGTGCCAGATACCGTCTTCTCCTGCGTCGAGAACAAGTTCATAAAGTCGTCTGCAACCTGTTGGTCACCCCCGATCTGGAGCTCCGATCGCTGCACAGCTCGGATCGTGCCTGGATGTGGGCTGGTATTAATCACGCAGAGGAACCCTATGCAGTCGAGGAACTCGCCGTTAAATTCAAAAATCCCGAGCTAGCGATTCAATTCAAAGAAGCCGTGGAGAAGGCGAAGGCAGAGATTCGCGATGAACAAGCCAGCGGACAAGGTAGCGATTGACGAGGCGATTATCTACTCGTGGCTTATCACGTATAGTTTGTCGATGTCACACGCGCAATCTGTTATCTCCGTGCACAATTTATTTTTTGAATTACTAGAAATGACTTTTGTTTTTAAGATATTTTTTATGGAGCTTTCATAAGAATTTTTGTTATTACAATCAACTTGAAGCAGTGCGTACAACATGCTTCGGAGAACTTGTTGACGGTGCCAAACTAATATGATTTGTTATACTGCGATTACGCTTTTAATCAAATAAATTGCAAACGTATAATGCTTTACTCGATGTTCCTGATTTGTTGTGTGTCATGGCGGATATTATTCTTTTAACATTTCGTTTTACTAATGGATAAGGTGAGTGTGAATACTAGAGCGCATTTTATATTCATCACGTGAGAATCCGATGACGTTCTTCGCATTTGTTTCAGAGCGTCAATGAGTTTGTGATTTAGAAATTAGTTAATTATTTTAAATACCAAGGATTTTTTGTATGTTAATTACCAGTGACTACCAACGAAACGGAACTGGCGGAGTCTTACGGAGAAGACCAGGAAGACGAGGGTGACGAGGACGAGGATTCCGAAGAAGACGAGGAACACTCGATCATGTTCGTTGGAAGGGCAGACCTGATGACCTTTCAAGGAACCGTCTGGAAGTCTATCGGCGTCGGGCTTTTGAAGATTCTCTACGACTCCGAGATCTACGGAGCTAAGATTATCCTGGAAGTCGATCAAACCGGCGAGATTGTCAGTAACACAGTCATCAGCATGGAAACTACGATGGAGGTCAGTGGAAAAGAAAGCGTTGTACCTTGTTCCGTTTTTATTTTAATGACTCGTGCTAATATTTTTTAAATATTTTCAGAGAAGCGAAAATGTGTGCATATGGACTGCCATCGACGAAATCCCCAATCCTCCGGTTCGACGCAGTCTGAAAGCCGTTTTCGCTTCCGTACAGCTGGCAGAAGAGATGTACATGAATTTTAGAGACGTAAATATCTGCCACAATATTCGTTTATATATTCGTTGATTCATTGAAGGAACCTCGATAACAGAGATCATATTTTTCAGGGTCAAGAGTACGCGCAGCAAGCAGATATCAGTGAAGCTGCGTACTACGACCCTAGGATCGAGTGAAACACAAAAACAAAAAACTGTTGTAAACTTTGAATCCCTTAACGTGTAATTATCAAGTTTAAAGTTTCTATAAGTAGATTTTTATTTCTTCACGACTTATTCCTGTGTATTGCTAATGGAAACGAGATGTATGCCAGCGACACTTTAGTCCATCACCAGTGGCTTTTCATCTATTATTACTATACTACTACTGTTTTAAGACTGAGGGCGAATTATTGTATACTGTTTACCTAGTTTTGAGAAAACCAAAATTTATTATTTACTCGATTGAAAGATAAAACCGCTAACCAGATACATGAAAAATGCACGTTTTGTTAATTTCGTGATTACGTCTCTATTATATTTATTTATTACTTCAAAAGGAGCCCAGGAGGAGGGGTCGAAAGCAGAATTATTAAATGTAAATGGGCTCTGCGGATTCGTTTACGTATGAAGGATTCGCCGACTGCTTTTTTACGTTTGTCATTTTTAAAACAGGGTATTAGATACATCCTAGGTAACAATTTTTCTTGATGTTGTGTTTGTAATGAGTATATAAAGTATCATTGCCGTGCAGACAAACTGGTAACTTTTGGATACATGATACTAACTTATTTATTGAAATGGCACAATTTTTTATATCATTTTTTAGATAACGTCAAAACAATTGTTACCCGGACTATTTTTCGGGTCGGCATATAGTTGTTACTTTAGACATGTAATACATTAAATAGTATGCATACGATAAGATACAAATCATATTAGAGACAGATATAATCGAAAACAATTAATTTAACGGCTAAATGGACGTAAAACAAAGTCTCATCAACAGACTTCTTTAATAGTACTATTCCCCCTTAATCGGCGCGAGATAATTGAGACGCCAATGGGAGGGTGTTGTGCCCTGTTCACACGAAGAATAACAACTCCTCATTGGCTGCTTCAAAAGATGTACGTCGAATGGGGGGCGGATATCCATTTGTTTGCATTAGTTTCTATATTAGCTTCTTATCATGATTTGGGACAATCTCCAATTTTCTCATTGATGCCGGACAATGTATCGAAATTCGGAAAAATTTGTACAAATTTGGAACATTCCAAAAACCATACGAATTTTGGAAAAATCCGAAGAAAAATTGTCACCATGGTATTGTTATAAAATCTTATAAGTGCGAAGTATCGACGATTTCGAAACGTTATAGCAATGCTGCCCTATGGAGAGTTAAATGGCCGTTTATAAAATACAAATCAGCTTCAAATGCAGCGTGGAATGCGTGCAGATGAGACCTTAACTTTAAGTACCCATGTCCAACTTTAAGAAGAATGTCGCGTCATCAGACACGTTGTGTCTTAACAGACAGTCTGTACGAGGGGACAAAGTGTAAATTCCACCTCTCCTCTCGATATCCCTACTACGGCCTCGCACGCCGGCGGAGATGATGCAGCAATATTGTGGACCTTGATCCGTGGCTATTTTCCAACCGGCTTGGCAGTCGAACGCGGCCCGTTCGTTCATTCACTCAGTCAACATTCCTCGTCACTCCGACGTTCAACAATGTCGGTCGCAACTAAAGGTAAGTTGAACGTTGGAAGAATCCTAAATCCTAGCGAGATCCGTCCCTAGTAGATCGTGGCACCGAAACAACACAGTTCTTTTGTGCCATATGAAGCACCGAAGGAAACTGCGAAAACATCGACATTACACCGGTTTGAAACTAAAAGATGCAGCGCTTTTATCGTTTTTTCAAACATGGAAACACTGAAAAAGCACCGATGCAAATTAATGCACTGCAAAACAATGTTGTCCAGCGTAAAGCATCATACATAACACATTCATTACGAGAATGAAAATAGTAGGACAGCGGTGGTATGAAAACAAAATTATATACCTCGTTATTATTTTTTCGGACCTTCACTTGGGCGGGATTCGAAGTTGTGACCTACCTAACTACCTCTACGTAGAATCTCTAACCTCTGCGCTATCGAAGATACTTGCATTTCTCATGGTTTTTTTTGTCTCACATCATTGTGGTATATTCCTTGTTTTTTTTTTCCTCATGCCCGTTACACTGCTACTCGAGCACAGCGTATTTGTTATCTATGTTTATAGTTACAAGTCCAGCACGAGTTATGTTAATCAACTCAGTCGATTGCGACATACAGATATTATCTTCGAGTGCTATATGGAAGTAGGCAGGCGATTTTTAACAACTCACAATTGTCTGGTTTTTCTTCTGTTGGTTTACTGTAATAACTGTAATTTATAATATTATCAATATATAACCCACGAAAACCTAATTCGCTATTCGAACTATTAATAGTCACTGAGAAAATAGGGAAACCAATTTGTTACCGACTGAGTTTATATCCGAGCTGGGCAGTACTTAAAGTACATGAGTACTTATTTGGTACTTAAAGTATCAAACTACTTTTCGTTACTTTAAATACTATTACTGAGTACTAAGACTAAAGTACTTGTACAATTTTGAGCATAGCTTCCTCTTTGAGGAAGCTATGCTCCATGTGCTAATTACTTTGAACCTCTTTCGTAACGTAAAAAAATGTCTGTCTCATAAAATTATTTTACTCCCAACCCAATATTTTTCATTTAAATCCCAAAAATACGATTTTTCGGGCGTCAAATTGAGACTTTCAATGTCGCACTGTACTTTAACCCCAAAAAGGCCAGCGGATTCGCGTTCAGCGGGAAAAAATACGTCGAAATACGTGACAGTTCATTTTTAAAAAATTAAAAAAAAATCGTCAAAAATTGCAAGGCCAAAAAATTGCAAGGCTACCCCTTTCGAGTCCATTTTTCGCGTTTTTCAACGTACTGAAACTCCCCGATAAAATGCTTGTAGAACTCCGGACAAGACCTTATCTTGTGTATTTTTTCCCGTAGAACACGACAAGCACCTCGGATTTTCCCTAGCTCCATTGGAAGCCGAGATATCGACCTTCGAAAATTATGAAAATCGAAGTATTTTCAAAAGTGGCTGAAAAATTGAAAAATCGTTGTTTGCTCGATTTTTTTTGTTTCAAGGCTATATTCGACATATTTTTTCCCGCTGAACGCGAATATAATAATTATTTTATTCCCAGCCCAATATTTTCCATTTGAATCCCAAAAATACGATTTTTCGTGCATTAAATAGAGACCTTTCTCACTTTCGGCCACTGTACTAGATCCATACGTCCTAGATTTAGTTGTTATACATCCAGTCGACATCCACTCACTTCCCCAAGATCCAGTCGTCATAGTCCAGTCGATTAGTCTGTTACCAAGGATTGGAAACAAAGAGTTTGGACGTATTGAAAAAATGTTGGCCCCGAAGAGGAGCGTTTGATTTGAAAATTCCTCTCTAAATTTTGTACTCGTAGGACTCCGGCTCTTCCGATTAAGAAGAAAAAGTACTTTGTATTTTATAAGAGTTCTTTAAGAATGGAAATTACTTTGTACTTAAAGTACTTGCGGTACTTTACCTAGCTCTGGTTTATATCATATGCCCTTAACGTCTCCCAAAGTACAAAATATATATTTTTCCAATCGTCATTCACAACATCCTGCATATCGAGAAAAATCATATTTATTCCTACTATACGAAATAATTGACGTTTTAGGAGTGTTTATCGTCGCGGCGAAGAGGACGCCGTTTGGGAAAATGGGTGGAATGTTTGTCAATAAGACTGCGACGGATTTGTCGGTCGTTGCTTCGAACGCAGCAATTAAAGAGGCAGGCTTGAAGCCTGAAAAGATCGACAGTGTCGTATTTGGCAATGTCATGAGTGTACGTATTGCGAAGGCTATATTATATATATATATATATATATCTTTTTTTTTTATCTAAGCTGCACTTTGTACTTTGCAATGTTCCTGTTATCTGACATCACGAAAATATGCCAATTAGCGAATAGCATTGCGCGAAGTGAGGCTTTTCTTCACGAGGCCAAGATCTCTTCGATATAGAATATTATCAGTTTTGTGGTATTTATTTTATTATGTACTAATTTTTTCATTTTATTCAACAGCTGACCGCTAGCGATGGAATCTATTTGCCTCGTCATGTTCTCTTGAAATGCGGAATCCCCTTGGAGAAGCCAGCTCTTGGAGTCAACAGATTATGCGGCAGTGGATTTCAGTCAATAGTCAATGGTGCACAGAGCATCGCCGTTGGGGAGTCCAAGATCGTTCTTACCGGTGGTGCAGAAAATATGAGCCAGACACCTTTCGTCGTCAGAAACGTACGATTCGGAACGGTTCTTGGACAAAAGTTCGATTTCGAGGATGCATTGTGGGTAGGATTGGGCGACAGTTATTGTAATCTGCCAATGGGCATGACGGCTGAGAAACTTGGGGCAAAGTACGGTATCACGAGAGAAGAGGTCGATCAATTCGCGCTGAGAAGCCAGCAACTGTGGAAAGCAGGTGAGGATTACGAAGATCGGATGATGAGACGATGAGTTTTACAGTTAAACAAACAAAAAAATCATGAATACCGAGATTCACGAGAAAACTATCGAAAAATCTTTCGATAGGTTTCTCGTGTAATATACTTCTTTGTAAAAAGCTTCTGTGAACAAGGATTTTTCCGTGATTATTTGGCTTCCAAATCGAGGAAGTTTTATCTGTAAAAAAAATGAAAAAATTATTCAGAGCGCGAACGCACTGTCTTCGGAAAATAAAACGCTGATGAAATCTGAAAATGTATTGTAATAATCGCGTAACTTGTAAAGAACAGTCGAGCTTATCTGCTCTGTTTGCATGCCAAAGCCAAGTGATAAAGCTAGTCTTGAGTATGAATTTCACGTTTGAATTTTACAAGCTGGTAAGGCAGGCAGGCACACCTAGATGCATCCAGACATTTTTTTCTAGATATTATTTTTGAAGATTTGGAACATTCTGAATATGTTTACACGAAAAATCGCGAGAAAAACAAATTTCCATAAAAACAAAGGTTCCACTATGAGAAAACATAAAGACCGTTGCATTTATTTTCTAAGAGGAATTCAAAAATTGATAAATATCAATTTTTGAAGCTTTACCGATTAGGGATGAGTCTTACGCACAACAAAATAACGATTAATTTATCGAATAGTTCATATCACAGTCGTGAACATGTCGTCTCATACAAGACAGCTCGTTTAATTATCATCGTAACTTTTAGCACACGACGGTGGTCACTTCAAGGCCGAAATGGCGCCGGTGTCCCTGATGGTCAAAAAACAACAGGTGGATGTTGCAGTCGACGAGCATCCTCGACCGGAAACAAAGGTCGGTGATCTGGCGAAGCTGAAGTCGATATTCCAGAAGGATGGTCTCGTAACCGCCGGCACAGCTTCCGTAAGCTACCAATCTTGACCTTGAATAATTTCGTTGAGGACGTGAATCGATTGTAAAAATGCTTTATAATTTAATGTGCATTTTCCAGGGAATTTGTGACGGTGCCGGTGCGTTGATTCTCGCGAGTGAAGACGCCGTAAAGTCCGAGGGTTTAACTCCTTTGGCTCGTCTCGTTGGCTACAGCATCGTCGGAGTTGAACCGAGCATAATGGGTATCGGGCCCGCGCCGGCGATCAAGAATCTGCTCAAGACCACCGGAAAAACTCTGAACGACATCGAAATCGTCGAGGTACGCCGAACGAACAATTTTTTTTTTTCTCGTAGATTGGGATTTATAGAAAACTTTGTTTTTAGATCAACGAAGCCTTCGGTGCTCAGACACTCGCTTGCGCCAAAGATCTTAGTCTGGACATTAACAAACTCAACGTGAACGGCGGAGCCATCGCTCTTGGACATCCTCTTGCAGCTTCGGGATCCAGAATAACTGCTCACATCGTTCACGAGCTCAGGTCAGTCAAGGCGCTTGAAAAACTATCTGACACTGAGCGGCATGCCAGATGGGCATGCTGCCCAGTGTCATGGCACGGTACTCACAGATTTTTTTATCGCTTTATTTTTATTAACGTTTGATTGCAATAAATACAGGAGGAGAAAGGCTGGAAAATTCGCCATCGGTTCCGCTTGTATTGGAGGTGGTCAAGGTATTGCCGTGATGGTCGAAGCTCTTTAAAACGCTCCAATATATCATCTCGTTGCAATGCCAACAGAACTCAATGAACGCAATGACTCTCCAACCTATCTACTTACTATTGTTTTTGAAATATATTTTCCGAACTGTCTGTGATGACGAATGCAATCAACGTGAATGAGAAGGGAGTTATATACATGTTTACTATATACAAATAAAGTTATTAATCTTTTTAATATCAACATACTAATCAATGAAGTATGTACAACCTCGTACGCAGCGCATTTTGGGGGTTCGGGGTGGGTGGGCATTGCGAATACGAATATTACAATGCGTTTGTCAATCCGATTACTACTGAAGCGACTAAACGCCACTACGAACTTTGGTCCTCAAACAATACACTTGAAAAATCAAAGTAATTCGAACAGGAACGTACAAGTATTCATAAGAATTTATACCGTTAGTCACATCGGCGATTCGATTTTATCGACTAAGCGGTCGTCGAACTTTGAAGAACTGTGAACAACGAGTAAGACATACGGAGGATCTAAAAACGTCAAGTCAAATTTGAGCAAGACATTACAATGAAATAATATTAGCAATATTTTATTACTCACGGATGTGAATGTTTCGAGCGATAGAGTCATAAGCCCGCCAACTTTGAGGATCAGAGGTCTGTGCGAACGAATTATAACGATTCGCAAGGTACTTTTGTAACGTTCATTGAATTTCCACCAATTTCCGAAGTAAGCAGCCAGTGCTACGCGTTCGCTCTGTAAAATTTCATTATCTCCCGTTAATATCGTATGCACACCCGAATAGCGTATTCGCCCGCGAAGTCTGTCCACACTCACGTGCAGAGCCAATTCGTTGCCGTGCCAGCAGTAAATGAATAGCTGATACGTCATCCCGCCAAGATACAGAGCGGTGCCGATCAGCTCAGCCGGAACGTAATAGTCCATTCGAGACATGTGATAAGCGGTCAGGCAAATGATAGCGCAATTCGCGAGACACTGATAGAGTATCGATGTTCCAAAGATATCCTTAATCTCATTTTCAAAGCTGAGACGAAGATCAATTTATCTGTTTAAAGATTAAACGACATGTCGTCAAGATTTTTAGAAGCGACACAATCCAATGCATTACTTTATGATGGCCTTGCTGTGTTCGACGCAATAATTGAGTTTTTTGCAGGCCTCGTCGTTCATCAGAGCCGAAACACCGTCGTCGTCGTCCTCGCAGTCGATCGCCTCAATGTTGCGCCTCAAGATTTCCAACTGGCAGCAAGCGACGTTTATGAAATTCGTGACGAGAGTGTCCATCGCTATATTGTGAAAGCAGAGAAGCAATTCACCGACGATTTGCTGAGCGCAAGTTATCTCGAAGAACGGTGATTTCTCGGTGTCGAAGGGATACCAGCTCTCAACCGGAAGCCGCCTCCCGCGACCGGAAACGATGTCGGCGATCGCTGCCAGAGTCCAGCATAGAATCGAGACACCGCCCAAGCTCTGATAGGCAGCGTGATGAAAGAGACCGTGCCACGTGTACCACGTCAGTATCCTCTCGTACTTGACGTTATCGGAGCTAAACATGTCGCTGCTGACGCGATCGAGAAGCGCTTGTATTCGCCTCTTGCGAATAAGAATGACGATCATCTTGTAGCCGGTGCCGGTGTTCGTCATGAGAAGAAACGAACCGGCTATCATTCTCTCGATGTCGCCCCATGCCACTACCATGTAAGCCGCTTGGACGAAGAGATAAATCGCCAATACCAATGTGAAATAGAGGAGGGTGTACAGAGAGTAAAGCGAACGATAACGTCCAGACGGTGACCAGTTGCCTATGTAGCGTAGCAACGAGAGACTGACTCGAAGATTAAAGTTTGGCTCTATGTGACGGAGTTTGTTGGTCAACAGATCGTCCATTTGAGGAGTAAACGGTGGCCAACTGAGAACGCAAACGCTGAAGCTATTGCTGGAGTTTCGATATGCGGTCGGTAATTGCGGATGGTAAATGGCAGTGTAAAATTGACTGAAGTCTTCGACGATGGCAAATTGCACGGCTGTGGAAGGAATTGCTCTAATACAGGGCTGCTCTATTGGATGTATCGTAGCTGAGAAAAATTGAAAGAATTTTGTCCGTTATCATGGATCGTACATGGAAAGTGTAGACTCGCAAGCTGTAATCACCGGAGCTTCGATGTTTGTGCCTCGATCTAGGGAAGACAATATGCATTGAATAATTGCAGAGATAAATGGCAGCCTAAAAGTGAAATACGTCTTCGAAAAGTTGTTGCATGGGTATTGTCTGATACACGATTGTACGTCGCTTTGTATTTCGTATTGCACATTATTACGTTATGAAGGAACTTTGTCGGCTATTAGTGGCGTTTAGACATGTGGCCCGCTGATGGGGGGTGTTTATGTTGCATTATTGCAAAGGTTCAGGCCGTCGTCATCGACGACGTTAAATTACATACATGTTCGTGAAAAATTTAAATTTTTCGTGGGACCAATTGTACCCGTGACGAGTTTCCCTGACGCAGAGGTATACGTCGTGTATTGCGTATTGTAATTGCACAGGAGAAATGACAGTGTAAGGAGCTTCGCCTCGATTGAACGGCTTGCGTACGTATCCAAAGGTCTTATAGTCTTGCTTTCGGGTAGATGCTGTTAAACTCATGCCGATCCTCCGAAAGTTATACCCAACATTATCCACAATATAGCTGAGCAAAGTGTAACGTTGACGATTCGGCAAAATAAAGTTTCGAAAGTTTGACGATTCGACAAAAATAAAGTTTCGGAAGCTTCACGATTTGGAAAAATGAAGTATCGGAGGTCTGACGATTTGGAAAAACAAAGTTTCAGAAGTCTGATGTTTTGATAGAAGTGTATTTGACCGATTGAAGTTTTGGCAAAGTAATGTGGCTCCAATAAAGTTTCGGCACTTTCATAATTCGTAAAAGTACATTTTCCGAAGTTCGACAATTTGGAAGAAGTGCATTCGAACTGATGATTGTTCGGCAATGCGCCGATTCAGCCGATTTCGACAAAATAAAGTGGCCTTGTGAGTGCCTTTCTCTTATCTCTATTAACATTGTAATCTACAGCGGTTCGATAATTTGTCTGCCACGTAGACTAGCGAAAGTATATTCCGACTGCGGAGGAGGATATTGATCGTTTAGGTGCGTAGTGTTAATGAAAATGTATGAGTTACGTGTAGCACGTACCCTTTTCGCGCATGGCAAAAGGGCCGCATAGCCTCGCACACAGAAGACGAACAATCATCGATGAATGTGAGCAACAATTTTATCGGCAGTCTGGACTCGGACAGTGGATAGGCAACGCGCTATCCCTCTCGCAAAGTGCTGCAGAAACACCTGCATAATCCGTTGATTTCTTGTCTGTCGACGTGGAATCAAATTTTTTCTCGCAATTCGATTGATAAGAAGTTATTATACCAATGTGGTTCTACTAACGTCTGATATTCACCTGTGTCAAGAATCTTGGATTATCGTGAGTGGTGGAGATCCAGCAGGATTTGAGAATCGTGTCTCACATCGTGTACGAATTCAGATGAATCTCGTTGAGATTTAGATTTTTCAGATGCAATTGTAAATAGAATCGTCACGAGTCTCGCGTGTGGCAACATTGCTTCAGCATCGGCATAAAGTGTGTAATGTGCATTATTGATGCGGCTGCAGAGAGTCGAAATCTAACAGTAGTGAGATAGCATTACAGTGTTTGAAGTCAGTTTGTGCATCTTGCAGACCTGGGTATTCGTCATTGAATTATAGCCGAGGAAATACTTTTCGATTCATTAACAAACTTTCGCCCGAAAACATAGGAAATCTTTTTTTTTTTTTATAATAAGTCGCCAGACAAAATGATTAGAGTTCTGCAAAAATGCTACAGTCGATGCAGTTTTTCGGTCTAAAACATTTTTAAATGAAGTTTCTTTAAATTAAATTAAAAGAAGAACGTGCACTTTCATGGAGGAATATTGTGAGTGAAAGAGCACGTTACACATCGAAGATGCAAAGTCTAGAGTCCGCAGAACGCAGTATTGTTTTTTACATTTATGTGACTTGCATTGAAACAAGCTGATCGACAATTCGACTTCCAATCGCTTTAGACAGCGGCGACGGTTTTATTTATATTTTTCGAAGGAAACGTGTAAATTGAATCTCATGAATTTAAAGTTTCATCAATGATTATATAAAGTCATTGTGAATCAGCTGTAGAAAAGTCTGCACCACCTATTCCACTCCCACTTCATTATTGTGTTAATTGTCTTTAGTGAAATTTTGATGGTGTCCTGAAGGCACTAAGTGACGGAAAAAAAAAAATTAAATTCGGTCGTCAAGAATTTTTTTTTTTTTTTATAAATGAAACAAATTTGTTAACGAAATAATTATGCCGCAAGATTCCTCATAGTTTTCTCATAGTGATTCACAGTGACTCATAGATTTCTCATAGTGATTGTCATATTATATTTCGATGAAGTTCTCTCCGCGGTAAGTATTGATTTATCATAGTTCAATAAATGGGTCAAATGCGTTTTTATTTTGTTTCAGATGATGCCCTGCCGAAAATTGTATAGCTTCGAATATTTTAATGTGTGCGCTTACGTCGCGTCAGGATCTGCTCGGACAATCTGTTGACTAAATCCTTTTCCCTCCAACAGCGGATTGTTCAATGAATTATCAACATATCATTCACAAATTCCTAGGGACACTGTACATAGATTTTCAGAATATTTCAAACAGATCTATGAAGAAAATTAAATACATAAAAATTAGCAAACTGATGGCTAACTAACGAATACTCTGCAAACACATTATTTGTTCTATAAACCCATGTCGCCTTTTTCATCATCAATGAGAGTGTGGTCAACTTTTTGAAGGGACCAAATTTCCATACTCACCGTTTGCATCGACCAATTCCTCATCCTGCATTGTCCACGATAATTATTTTTTTGCACGCGACGAGGCGTTCGACAATCTACACTTTCTCCATCGCCGTCTTCTACGAAAGTGAGTGCATTATTAATTGTTTCTCCGTCGTATATGGACATGCGCGATCGTTGTCGAGAGTCACTGATTCTGAATGTCCTGCCGTTCAAAATAGACACTGAGAGACTTTACCTGCAATATCTTTCCAGTACTCCGACGTGTATTCCGGAGTCGAATTCATTTTCTTCATGAGTCGATCACCAGATTGAGAAATCACTGGTTTTTCGGCAAAATTTCAATTAACAATCTCGTTATCAAGAAAGTGTTCTAAAGATGATTGTCCTTTAGAATATTCTTAGTGGACACTTCTGCTTTTCGGTAGGCATTTTCCATCGAAACGATTCTTCATATTTTACTCAGCAGAATTGTCGGCTTCACAAGAGTCCAATGAAATTCACCGTTGCACTGTGCGTTTCCGCAATTGGCAATGGAATAACGGCGACCTACCTCATAGATCGAAACATAATGTGATGGTAAGTAACACCAACGACAATACTAATATAAAATATAATATAATAATACTAATATAATACTAATATAATATAATAAAAAATAACTAACGACAATAAAATTATACGATATTTTTAGATACGTTTTGCTTCTTTGCTTTGTTGCATTTGTTTTTCTATGCTGGTTGTTGTATTTTTGAGGCACGGTGGGCCCTTAGTAGGGGCTTGCACCAGGACACGAATAAACGATACTATCTGTCTGTCTGTCTATCCTTCGAAAAAAAAAAAAATTCACAATATTTCCGTACAACCGTGATAATATTTTATAAAATCGATCGCACCTACGACTGTGACATTGACAGAAGTATTCCCACTTTGTGTTTCAAGTAAAACACTCGTCGCATCACCTTTGTACGCGGTCGTTTTGAAAAAAAAAAAAAAGCTTATATATCGCAGTCCCTACGAGAGAAAATTATTTCGGAGCATACGTAAACTCGGGCTTTCACCGCATTCGCAATATTCTCTACGGTCTAGCTCAAGTTTAATGCGTGACAAAATATATGCGTGAGGGAAGAAAAGGGATATCGTCTCGAATCGCTGTCACTCAACGCCACAGGCGTGTGAAAGAGCAATTTAAACGTCCATCGACGTGTGAATACCGAATGAGAATTCATAATGTTGGAGAGAGAAAAAAAAAAAAAATAATGCAACCGGCGGAAAAGTAAGTCCGTTTGGTGTTGAGCTCCGCGTTAAAGTAATAACAATTTGATGGACGTTAGAGTGACGATGGACTTGTTTCAGCACCGATACTACAGAGTGAATAAAATTTTCTTAAAGACCATTGGACAATGGCCTTATCAGACTATTCGCGTCAGACGCAGTTTGCTCGCTGTTATAATAATTATAGGAAGCATTCAAGTAGGATCGCAGTTAACGGCTATCGTCGATCACCGCGACGATTGGGAATTTCTTCTGGAGTGCGCCTCGCCATTGATTTTCGGAGCAGCCCTCGCCACCAAGCTCACTTGCATTATATGGAATTCACAGAAAGTTAGTTCACCTGACAAACGACAGGACTATCGTAATATCGACTCGACAGCGAGAAAATTAATCGACAACACTGACGAAGAGCCATTCGATGCGTATACAGATGTTAAAGTTGCTAAATCGTATCCGAACGGATTGGCAAGTGTGGAGCGACGATCGAGAAGTCAACGTTATTCACAAATACGCTGAACAGGCCAGAATTATGACTGTCGTTTATGCCGGTAACTAAAAGTACGGTGCGATGTAGCCCAAAAGTTAAGAAGTTTCATACAGTGTTTATCAATGTTGCGCACAGTTGTTATTCTTTCGACGTGCATTCTTTTCACAACTCAACCGATTGTACCGAAGATCATCGACGTTCTGCTGAAGAACGGTTCCGAAACCGGTGAATTTGCGGTTCCGGTCGAATATTATCATGTCGACGTGCAGGAATATTATTTTTACATCAGTATGTATTCAATTCTGAGTGTAATCGCTGGAGCATTCATCACAATCGCCGTTGACACGATGTTCATCGTTACCGTGCAACACGGCTGTGGATTATTTGCGGCAGTGGGGTGAGTACATAAAGGTTCCTCTGTTATAAAAGTCACATTTCGTATTTCGGAATCCGTGCCTTCATATCCCGTCTGCCTGTATTAGCCGTCGTTCATGGGTAAATATATGTAAACCTATCAGTGAGTAATTGCAATATAAAGTATATGCAGCCGACTCTGAAGTGAGCCATTTCGATCGCTAATAGATATTACTACTGATAGATCACACTATTTATACACCCGGTGAAGATCACCTCAATGTATTGAGAACACGAACGAGCATATTTAGTATTGTGTATGGTGACGTTCCCGTAGATAACGTCACTTCCAGTCGAAAAACCAGAGCTTGAAGCCGGTAATGACGTTTCCCCTAGATGATGTCACTTCCGGTTGAAAAATGAGCTACTTTATCTTCTCCTTAGTTTTCAATAAAAATCCTTTTTTTCAATGGTCGGTTATGTGGTCTGAAATTTTTCACGTACATCGATGTGAAAAAGTGAAGTAGATTAGGCACGCAATGAGTCGCATATTAATGGTGTGCTTCACACTGAGAAGTGGTCAGAGCAGGTCGGTCGGATTATTAGAGAGTTAATAGGAAACATTTGTCAATTATGAAGATCTCAAGCTCCTGCTCGGACTACCTTTCACGAGCTCACCCATAGTGCGCATGTTAGTGATCATTCTAATGCGATCCATTGCGTATCTAATGCGTATGCATGTCTAACGCGATATATTATTTTGTGAACAATAACGTTCACAAAAATGTTCAGGCAGAAAGTACAGCGCACCGGCAACGATCAAAGATCAACGAGAACCGGTGATGCGTCGAAGAGAAGTGGCATGGATATGAGACATCTAGTCTCGTGCATCACCCGACACAATGATGCTATCGAGTGAGGCTGTTCAGAGAATGTATCTAATCAAACAGTTCAATATTATTAATAAATCAACTGTGGACAGGTACACTAAGCTCATCGAGGCAACTTACTCGTCATGTTTATTTTTCTCGGTGGGATTTAACATGCTTATCATTAGCATATCAGGATTTCAGGTAAAACTTTCGGCTGATAATGAATAATCATTCAAAGTTGACGGGTTCCTACATTGAACGCAGGACCGTAAAGTATGGTCCTGCGTTCAATGTAATGTAGCGATAAATAACGATAAAATTCAGATTCTTAAGACCGCGAAGGACTCACAGGAAAGCGCAAGATACGTTGCCGTGATCGTGGCCAACGTCGGACATCTCTACATGGATAGCTGGATGTCCCAAACTCTGATCGATCGCAGTGATAATATTCGCTATTCCATGTAAGTGAATAGACTGGGTGCTTGTTGAAGGTCTTCATAAGAAACATATCTTCAACGCAGACACAACGGCAAATGGTATAAGTTGTCGGGGACCGCTCAGAAATCTCTGGTTTTGATGACGATGCGCTGCAATGTACCTTGCAATCTGACAGCCGGTAAAATTTGTACGATGTCCATAAAGAGTTTTGTAACGGTAAGAAATATCATTCATTCATTGAGATAGAAGTTCTTTGACATCCGTTGAATATTTTCAATCGGTAGAATCCATGGGTTTTTTTTTTTTTATGTTCCAGTTCATACACACATCGCTGTCATACTTTACGGTCCTGCGTTCAATGTAGGAAGCTTTCGGCGAACGTTATTAAAAACATTTTTTTTTTTATATATAATTGACCGGGTTTTAGTGGATCACAAGCTCGCTGATTGTCAATGTGAAAATCTGGCTTTTGTCGGGATGATTATTAAAGCGAATTAACGGCATTTTGTATAATGTCATTTTATTGATATGATCATTTTTCACTGGACATTTAAAATTATTGCTAATTTCAATTGAAAAATAACAAAAAAAAATACTGGTCTAGTCGTCTGAGCATCGCATCCAGGAAAAACCGAGAGCAGAGACACATCACCTCTATGAAAAGTCCTTATTAACCCTGAAGCTTTACTAAAATTAGATTGAATCAAGGGGTCAATAAACTCCAATCTTACCCGAAGATAAACTTAGAAACATGAAATCGGTGAGAATACGAATGCTAATTACTGACAAATTATTACAAATTACTGACTATTACTGATAAATTCTCAACTGTAAGTTATCCAAAGTTTAGGTAAAATGTGTTTAAAAAAAAAAATGCCATTCCATTGCGTTGTTTTCGCGAATACCGATAAAGTCCCACGGTAATAACAGATCGAACAGTAAACTGTGCTAAGAACAATCGCTTGAAAATCGGCACACTCTCGAACAAGAGGGACTCTCTGATATAACGAATTGGGCGTATGATTCGCAACTTAAACAAAAGTGTCTCTGTTCGTGTTCATGTGAAGCACGCAGCATCTCTCCCTTTTCAGGCGTTGCTTGAAATTGCAGACTGACACAGAAGAAAATTATTATCGAGAATATCTACGTCAAGTGCGGGTCTCCTCACTTTTGAAATCTACCTCAAGGTGTTTGTAAAATACAGCTCCCTTGAATACGTAGCCAAGTGTAAGGTACACGGAAACAATATTCGTCCGGGTCGCCGTCACTCAACGCCGTCGTGCGGAAGGGTGATTTTAAATGACCATCGTATCGTGGAGCTTTTGAAATGTACCTCGACATTCGAGAAATACAGCACAGTCGAATATGTAGCAACGAGCAAAAATATTCACACGAGTCGCTGTCGCTCATCGCCGACGTATGGCGGAAGAGATTAATTTAAATGTCCATCGCGGTATCAATAATAAATGAGAATCCATAATACGAGAGTGGCAACGAAAGCGGCGATCCATAAAGCCAGTAGAGCTCTGACCACCATGAGGATCTACAATAGCAGTTGGTGGCCTGATGGCATTACCATGGACTTGTTTCAACATCGATACTACAGAACGAATGAAATCTTATCGATAGCGACTGGACAATGGCCATATCTTAGTACCCGTGTCAGACGCGGCTTTCTTGTTATATTACTTTTTGGTCTCATCAGCCAACTCATGCCTCAGATAATGGCTGTCGTGAAATACCGTCACGATTCGGAATTTCTTCTGGAAATCCTTGCGCTGTTACTTGTCGTCGCTAGCCTTATAATTAAGCTCTTTTGTTCTTTGTGAAATTCACCGAAAGTTAGTTACATTCATGCGAATTAGAGGACTATCGTAACCGACCCGAGAGCAAGCTAACTAATCGACACGACTGACGAATAGCTATCCGATCGTACAGATGTTAAAATTGCTAAATCGAATTCGTACGGATTGGCAAGTGTGGGTTCATGATCAAGAAGTGAACATTATCCATGACTACACTGAACGGGGAAGAAAGCTGACGATCCTGTACTCGGGTAATTTAACTACGGTGAGTCCAGGAGTTGCAACGATTTAATTGATGCTCTCTGCAGTTACGGTTGTATCGACCTGCATTCTCTTCGCGACTCAGCCGGTTATACCAAAGATCATCGACGTTTTACTGAAGAACGGTACCGAGCCCGGAAAATTTGCATTTCCCCGGCTACTATTATCGTATCGACGAGCAGAAATATTATTTTTACATTAGCGTATATTATATTATGTGCATAACTGGCGCGGGGATCATCACAGTCGCAATTGACAACATGTTCATCGTTTACGTTCAACATGGCTGTGGATTATTATCCGCCGTGGGGTGAGTAAAAAGAATTTGCATCTGGAAAAGCCGTGTCACGTTCTGGCATCTTGGAATTCCCCATTTATGATGATTTATCGACGGAAAATCGGCTTATTGACCGATAACGCAATGTAAGATAGACGCGTGCTTGATCTACGAGTGAGCAGGTCCAATAATATTACACGACTTGCCCTGCCAGAAACGTTGAATGACGAAAACATCACTTTAAATTATATAGAATTGTGAGATTTCGTAAATTGAACATGACGAGCAGCTGATATTTGTAATATAATCAGTTACCTAGAAGCAATGTGTCAAGAATACAAATTTTTTTTATTACTAAAACTTAGATAAGCGCGACGTTATCGCGAGGATCCTCAACGAAGTCGCTCGATAAATTCGAGATAAGTTGCTCGATAGCGAGAATACACGTTCGATAGCGAGTCGGTGCCTAGTTGTAGTTGATATTTATCATAATACATCGTGGCTTTACTGAAAAGCTATTGACGTTAGTCGTGACCACCGGTACTAGTCGAGAAAAATTATTGGTCTACAATTCGACGAATCTCTGCGTTTAGGGATGTTGAAGAGTTAGTTAAATTAATTTGAAAAAGTAGTAGTAGTCTTCCTATATCCTGCTTTCAATGTTTAATTTAATATCAAAAAATCGGATTAACAACATCTTCAAACTATGAGACGCGACTCTGTATGTGCCTACATAATGAATTTCGGCTCAAGTCGTTCTTACGTAATCCGATTCAATTCCACTTGCACAGGCACGCGTGCGTGCGACGAGCATCGGACCTTTTAATAATATGCATAACAATGGATCAATTAATATTTCTAGGCACAAATTGCAGCGAACCGGCAGAAATGAACCATCAACTGCAACAGGTGAAATCGCTTATGCGTCAGCCAAAGCGGATATAGATTTCGAACATCTGGTTTGGTGTCTTAACCAACATATCGACGCTATTGAGTGAGCTTAACCGGCGAATGTATCTAGCTGAAAATATTTCAATACTATTGCCAAAACAATTATCATCAGGTATACAAAACTCATTGAGGCGACTTATTCATGGAGTTTATTTTTATTGGTGGGATGTAACATGCTTATGACTAGCATAACAGGATTTCAGGTAAAACCTGCGACCGATGACGAATAATCTTTTTAAATGACATTTAAAATAGCAAATAAATTTAGATTGTTAAGACCGCAAAGAACTCACAAGAGAGCGGAAAATTCGTTGCTGTGATTGTCGCTAATGTCGGACATCTCTATATGGATAGCTGGATGTCCCAAACTCTGATGGACGCCAGTGATAATATACGCCATTGTATGTAAGTAAAATGGTCATGGAATTGGCGGAAAATAAAAATCATAAAAATATCTTCAACGCAGACACAACGGCAGGTGGTACAAATTATCGCAGGCCGCTCGAAAGTTTCTGATTTTCATGATTATGCGTTGTAACGAATCATGCAAACTAACAGCCGGAAAAATGTTGACCATGTCCATCAAAAGTTTTGTGACGGTAAAAATCATAATTTATGCATCGAGAATTGCGTAAGTGAAATGCCAGCGGATAGAAATTATCGGTCATTTTTTTACATTTCAGATTTTACATACGTCCCTGTCATACTTTACGCTTCTACGTTCGGTATAGGGAAGCTTCGCTGAAAGTCATATATTTACGATAATCTATAGAATTGGCCAGGTCGCATTGATCGCAATCTCGCCAATTTCCAATGCGGAAATCCGATGTCTGTGGCAATGATTATTAAAATTATTCTTACGATGAGTTTTCGCGAGTCATTCAAAGTTACGGTTTAATTTGGTTGAAAAAAAAAAAAACAAACAAATGTCATGTTAATGCGTAATAATAGTACGTAATATTTTTGTAACAATGACAGTGTAACTAATAATATTCTTGATACTTAATGACATTGCAATAATGTAACAAGAGTTTGTAATGTTTACATATCACCTAATCCTGACTTTAAAGGACCCGAATCAATCACGCACACGGCACAACGGCCACGATTAACAATGCTGATGCTACTTTTTGTTGACGCATGGAATAACTTACAGTCGAAATTTATCAGCGTATACCGCTAAACTGGCTAACAAACTTATGTAATAAACTGGCCGGGTTGCAGTTGATTGCAAACTTGCCAATTACCAATGTGGAAACCAGTTGTCAGTGGCAATAATTGTTTAAAAGCATCAACGACATGTTAGCAATGATATTATGTTGACACGACGGTTTCTCGCCAGTGAATCAAAATTATGATTCATTCGACTTTAAAGCAAACAATAAAACATCAAATGTCTTGTCAATATTTTTAACGACATTTGCTTCGGGAATATAATTGTTGTCGTAAGCAAAGAAACATTCGATTCGAAGACCTGTTAGTTTGATCGACGAGGTAATTTCTTTCGATCAACCAAACATTTGTTTCGCCACCCGTAAGCGCACATTTCGTTGACTCAATTGATTTTTTTTTCTCGGTGTATACTTATATCGTATGAAACTGTGTATTAAAATGATTGTTGCTCCTTTTGACGATCGCTTGAAAAATCAATCATAACGTATAGAAATTCTTTTGAAGCTTCAAAAGGTAGCGAACGACTATGACTCGTTGATTCGTTGAAGACATACAGTGCGAGTAATTGAGCACAGCGTTGGTCGTCCACAGGCGTGTACGGTCATAAGAATAATGATACATGAGGTCGACGTCACTTTCACCAACGCACAGATCGCGACGTTCATTCCCGGGTCGACCGTAGCGATGCGTAGTAGTCTTATCATTGAAATGCTTCAGAAGTGAAGTTCAATGGATTCAGTGTTCGCCGAACTTTTTAAATAATCTTGATGTCCAAGTGAATCTACTTTTTTTTTTTTTACACAGTGTTTAACTCGAAATAAGTTGTTTCAGTTAGATATTGCGTGGATAATTTTGTATGCGGGTTTTTCTCTCGACGGAATGTTTGTGTGGATCGAGTGATTGTTAATCGGCGAGATTCGCTGCGACGAGGTCAACGGCTGCAACTGTTCGAGATCAACTTAATTAAACATGTCTCGAGAATCGGGTGTTCTACTCAGCAAAGATTTACCTGATATAGAAGTGAGTGTTGTTTGTCAGTAGTAGTGATATTGTTTCTTCCGTTGGCTCCGCATAACGGAAGTTTTGTTTTAGTGGAAAAAGTTGAGATTTTTTTTGCCAGGGTACTTAAAATGTTGAAATCACATTTAGATAAAAATTCTGGATGAATGTGTGTACAATTAAGCATAAGGCAATTTTTTTTTTTTTTTTTTACATAATCCAGTGGATTTTTATAACTTTCGTTTTCCAATACAGGGCTAAGAATAGATTTGGTTTCTACCGCCATGAAATAAGAGATTACACGATACAAATTTATCAATCCTAAGTATTAAAGACTTAAATGTTTTTGTGCATTTTTGCCGATCAAAAGTTACGGAAACTAGTTGGTCTTTAGCCGAGTTCGTTCAACAAATTTGTCTATTCACGTTGGAGTTTAATTTTAATTGAAACCCTTTTATGACTCCAAAAAATACTCTATGATTTTTTGTTCATCGACACAATTATCAAACAGGTGAAGAAATTTTTTTTGGTGAAACGAAACAAAAATTACAAAACGCTTAATACGATTTTATAAATAATTGTGGCGATCGGTATAAAAAGGGCTCCGTTATTGGATGTCGTTTTGAATATATCGATTTTTACGGATCAATATTCAATCTAAAGACTTTTCCGAGAAACGATTCTATACCTCGTAATGTATCGAAGTTAATCAGAATGATGTTCAACACTTTATCACAAGATAACCCTGTATGGACAAAGTGGGCTCGTTTCATGCGAATTGTCACATCAAAGTATCTTAAAAATAACGCCGCTGCGTTACATAATCTACTAATCGTCTTATCACTCCTCGGCAACACTCCCGATAGTATGACATTGCACTTTGAAAGCCAATAATGATAACGAATGGAATTGATTGCAGAATCTTCTAAGTCTCAATCCGAAGATAAAACCTTACACAAGTTTGGTTCCATCGGCGCGTACTCAGCAGAATAAGCTTCACTGGAAGAGGAATCCAAGTGCGAAGTGTGGCGTAAGTGCTACACAGTCTGTCCTAAATAACAATAATATTTTGAAAGCACCACAATTTTTTTTATTTTTTTTTTTATTTGCAGGACTGCGTACCTTTGACGAAAAATTTTGATGACATAAAACACACGACGTTGAGCGAGCGCGGAGCCCTGAGGGAGGCCGCACGTTGCCTCAAGTGTGCTGACGCCCCTTGCCAGAAATCCTGTCCCACTCAGCTTGACGTTAAATCGTTCGTAACTTCGATTTCTAACAAAAATTATTATGGAGCAGCCAAAGCTATCCTTTCCGATAACCCGCTGGGCCTCACGTGCGGCATGGTATGCCCCACAAGTGATCTCTGCGTCGGTGGATGCAACCTTTCCGCATCTGAGGAAGGAGCCATCAATATTGGTGGACTTCAACACTTCGCGACTGACGTAAGGATTTTTGGCAATTGTTAATGACTCGTAAAATGAAAAATGTATTTAGCTTTACACAAAAAAAAATTTTGTACCGTTTAGTTTGCAACTCCATCGCTCAGAACAATGTCCTTACTACTTATCCTTAGACAGCATTGACATATGATAAAAAATATTATGCATAGTGTGAGGCTTCAACATTGGAACCATCAGATACACACCCAATGATCTTTGATAAATGAGGGTGTCGTAAGAACTTTGAACATCTATCCAAGGGTTAAAAAATACATGATCCGTCGAGAAATCAATAACTTTTATAATAAATGGTCAAAGATTTTGATGCATATTTACACGTCAAGCACACATGTTCTCGAGTCTCTCTTATCGTTTTAAAACTTGCACAAAGAATATTTTAATGTTGAATGCTCCTCTTCAGATATTCAAACAGATGAAGATCAGCCAGAAAAGAATACCAGGTCAAAGGGTCGATCACGCCACCACGAAGATAGCTTTGATAGGCTGTGGTCCAGCGTCCCTCTCATGCGCCACATTTCTCGCAAGGTTGGGCTATGACGATATAACGATTTTCGAGAAGGAAAACTACATTGGCGGTCTGAGTTCAGCGGAAATTCCTCAGTATCGTCTTCCGTATGAAGTGGTGAATTTTGAGGCCGAGCTCGTTAAAGATTTGGGCGTTAAGATCGAGCTTGGGAGAGAATTGTCGAGCACTGATCTTACAGTGAAAGGCCTCAAGAGTGAAGGATACAAAGTGATCTTCCTCGGGATTGGTCTTCCTGAGGCAAAGAGTATTCCCATATTCGGGGATCTCAACGAGAAGATGGGTTTCTTCACGTCCAAAGCCTTTCTTCCTGCAGTCTCGAAAGGCAGCAAGCCTGGTATGTGCGCTTGCAAAGGTCCGATTTTGCCCGAATTGCATGGTAATGTCGTGGTTCTCGGTGCCGGTGATACGGCCTTCGACTGCGCCACCTCTGCGCTTCGTTGCGGTGCTAAAAAAGTATTCGTCGTCTTTCGAAAAGGATTTAGCAATATTCGAGCCGTTCCGGAAGAGGTAAGCGTTGTTTAAATGTAACCAATAATCACATTAATCCAATAGACACTGTAAGATAACAGTAATTCTAATGTGATCGGATATTGAATTTTGCTTTCGCTGGGTCAAAATTTTGGATTTAAAGAAGTCGATTTTCTTTTATCTTCTGTGATGCAGATGGAGCTTGCGCGAGAGGAAAAGTGTGAATTCGTTCCATTTCAATCCCCGAAGAAGGTAATTGTGCGGGACAATAGAATAGCGGCGATAGAATTCTACAGAACAGAGCAAGCCGACAATGGCGACTGGGTAGAGGACGAGGATCAGATTGTGAGAATGAGGGCAAATTTCATTATCTCAGCCTTCGGTTCGGCACTCTACGATGATCGAGTCAAAAGCGCGATGACCCCGGTGAAGCTGAACAAATGGGGATTACCCGATGTGAACGCCGAAACAATGGCGACCTCGGAGCCCGGTGTCTTCTGCGGCGGTGATCTCGCTGGAGTTTCTCAGACAACTGTGGAGTCTGTGAACGATGGAAAAACTGCAGCATGGTACATTCACAAGTACATACAGGAATCTCAGGGTTCATCGGTGCCTGATGAACCACAGTTGCCAAAGTTTCACAGTGCGATTGACGACGTCGATTTGAGCATCGAGGTCTGCGGTATTAAGTTCGAGAATCCTTTTGGTCTCGCATCGGCACCACCAGTTACTTCGAGCGCTATGATTCGCAGAGCTTTCGAGGCAGGATGGGGCTTCGTTGTGACAAAGACCTACGGCCTCGACAAGGTATCGAGCAAGTGTGAGACACCACAATTTTTTTTATACATTTGTACTTAATCTATAAATAATCAGGTTCAATTTGTCTTTGATCAATTGGCTCCAATTGATCTTTTTGACACGGCCGCGTTTACGTGCAAAAATAGGCCTACAGCAAAACCCCTCAATAATAGTCCATTCCTCATTAGTAGAGTCCCTCTCGTGTTATTTTATCCTTCAATAGGCTGTTTCTTCGTAATCATATTGGTCCTTGAAATCGGTATATAATGGGGAAGGATTTATCTCAATTACCGCAACAACTCTTTAAGTTTGCCCACTGAGGGTTGCATTGAAAATTTCCTCTCTATTGAGATTGGCATATTCTCTTTGATTTTCGTTAATCGTTAATAATTTGCAGCAATGACTAAGTTTTCATCTAGATTACATACGTATGATCTTCCATCAGCTAGATTGGATCAAGCTAGACTTGTCTTGGATTAATCATATCGATGTTACCAATCGTTGTTGAGTCGTTTCAGTAATGATTTCAGGATCTGGTGACGAACGTTTCGCCTCGGATAATAAAGGGAACGACGTCTCGACACCACTATGGACCGGAACAGGGAAGTTTTCTAAACATCGAGCTCATATCCGAGAAAACAGAGGCCTACTGGCGCAGAAGCATAGTGGAGTTAAAAAGAGATTTTCCTACAAAGGTATCATCCAATATCGCAATCGACTGATTAACTGAAAACATACTTTTAGGTATGATTCTAAGATCTGATTTTTCCTTGCAGGTCATAATCGCTAGCATAATGTGCGGCTATGATCAGGACGACTGGACGCAACTGGCCGAGAGAGCCGAAACAGCAGGAGCCGATGCGTTAGAACTTAATCTGTCCTGTCCTCATGGTATGGGAGAGTCTGGAATGGGTCTAGCTTGTGGTCAGGTAACACAATTCACACTATTACCGCAAACTTCAAGCGATCGAACTGAATCTATACACAAAATAGGCATTGCTGCCAAGATTGTTTGATATTCAAAATCTGTGAATATTTGATGTGTGCACTTTTGAAATCTTTTGTGCTTGTTACCTACTGTGCAATTTTCAAGTTATGGACTTGAAACTTTGTACAAAAGTGAACTGTGCAGTAATACTTAGCGAATCAGAAATTTTCAAGATATCTTTAACATTTAAAGAGGTATTGCATAGATTCGAATCCTTGCGAGAAGATATTAAGCGGGTCTAGCAATGAAATATCCTCGTTATGGATTCTAAACCAGAATTGACCTTCGTCTTTCAGGATCCAGTCCTAGTGAAGGACATATCGAAATGGGTTCGTGCAGCCGTGAAGATTCCTTTCTTCGTGAAGTTAACTCCGAACATCACGAACATCGTGACGATCGCACGGGCAGCTTACGAGGGTGGTGCGAGTGGTGTGAGTGCAATTAACACGGTCTCAGGATTAATGGGATTGCACGCCGATGGAACACCTTGGCCCGCAGTCGGCAGTGCGAAAGCTACGACTTACGGTGGTGTGTCAGGAAACGCTACTCGACCGCAAGGTCTTCGGGCGGTTTCTTCGGTTGCGAGAGAACTGCCAGGTTTCCCGATCCTCGGAATCGGCGGTATCGATTCGGCCGACGTTGCGCTGCAATTCTTGCACTGTGGTGCATCCATTGTGCAGGTCTGCAGTGCTGTGCAGAATCAAGACTTTACGTTAATCGATGACTATATTACCGGTTTGAAGACGTTGCTTTACCTGTCGAGTTTGGAGCAAATCAAGGATTGGGATGGCCAGAGCCCACCGACGTTCAAGCATCAAAAGGGAAAACCTGTGTCGCTTCAACACGCTTTGGGAAAAGTAAGCATCATCACAGTTTTTTTGCAGGAATGCCGAAAAAAGACACTATTTTTTTTATTGACGAAAAAAATTAGATCCATTTGCGCAGAACATTGCAGTGTTTGTCGATTCGGTTCGATCGAGTCGATTTGACTCGATGATTTAGTTTATTTGGAGTACTCTGACACTACAATGTCGACGAAAAAATTTACAAAAAAAAAATTGCTCTCTTTATCAGGAAGCAACATTAATTTTATTCGTGCATCTTCCCTTGCAGAACGTCCCGTACTTCGGCGAATATCAATTGCTAAGGGAGAAAAAGACAGCTGAGATAAAAGCTCGCTCCGATCCATTGGTCGCATCCCTGAAGCCTCTGAGGCCAGTTCCCGAACCCGTCGCTGCTGTGCCCGCTCTGAAAGATGTCATCGGAAAAGCTTTACCTTACATAACAACCTACAAGCAACTGGACAACAAGAAGCAAGTTGTTGCCCTCATCGATGACGTAAGAATCTTTTTGATAGTATACATTTTTAACTAAACTATGGAGCTGTATTTGCGCCACCGTTCTTTCTTGTCCAGTGTTGGAATTAAACGTATCTACTGGATATCTTCGTATTTACTCTTTAAGCCAGTATTGAAGTGTACGATACTGAGCTGATCGGCAAATGGTCACAGGGGTATGGAAATTTTAAAAAGCAATCCTTTAAAAAAATCGTGGCCAAACCGAAACTCTAGAAGCTACAAAATTGTGGATCGTGAAAAATCGCAAAAACAAAACTTTTTTTTGCTACTAAATCTTGAATATTTTTTCTCTAAAACTTTTCACACAATTTTGCAAAAAAATAATCTATGAACCGCTCAGATATTAACTTTATTAATCAGAAAAATTGTCTTTTGGATCATTGATATTTCCGGTTGCTTAAGCGCAGCTATTGTAGGACATTTTTTCCACATTGTTGATTGAGGTATCCGAAATAATATTAACGTTGAAAATACCTTAAAAATTTTACATAAGGAATTAAAAAGACGAACCGATCCTACAGTTTTTTATAAGGGTGTTTGAATACTCATCGCTTCAACGAATGAAAATTAAGATAAGAAATTTTATAATTCACTTTACGTTCGATCAACAGGACATGTGTATAAATTGCGGCAAGTGTTACATGGCCTGCGCTGATTCTGGATATCAAGCAATCGAGTTCGATGCCGAAACTCACATTCCTCATGTGAATGATGACTGCACGGGATGCACCCTCTGTCTGTCGGTCTGTCCTATCATCGACTGCATAACGTGAGTATCCGGGACATTTGGTGCAGTCCTCTTAAAGTTTTTCCATGTATTAGCTCCGATAAAGCCAGATATCGTTTTATTTGCTTCATTGTAGCCTCAATAACATAAATCTCAGTTTTCCCGGTCGAGCGAGGACCTCAATTAATGTAACTTACAAAGACACATGCAAAATTTGGACTTATCTCGAATAACTCTCGTACAGTTAACCGCATGTCTAAAATAATTATTATCAATCTTAATGGAAATAAAATTCTCTACAAGAGTAAATCATATGAATACATTCGTTCTGGATAAACGTAAACTTCGCACACTTCTTTTGAAAAATTACATTTTTAGATCGCTCAAGGGGAAAAGCTGAGATTATTGAGCGCACAATGAAGCAGCTGCAAAGATTTCCCGTTTTGTCGTGGATAAGAGAGCAATTTTTCCAAAGCGCTAATTTTAATATGTCCCAAAACTAATCCAAATTGAATGTTCGGCTCATTTTTATTTCAGAATGGTACCCAAAACCATACCACATGTGATAAAACGAGGTATTTCTCCAAGCAGCGTTGAACAGTTGGCGGCTCATTAATAATTTTTCTCATCTTTATCATGAGCGAAAGAGTAAAAAAAAGTATAAACATGCATATAATAAATTACCAAATGTTAGCAACTAATCATTGACAGCGCGGGAGTAGTTCAGTAGTAAGAGAAAACTCGGCAAGTAGGTAATCGCTTTATATTGAGAATCGTAAATGAACTCGTATGTAGCCAACGATAATAAACATGTTTTTACCTATTCATTCTATCATGACGAGTTAGATTATTTTACCTATTCATTCTATCATGACGAGTTAGATTATTTCATCGACACACCCTTGCGGAAAGGGGCCGTGACGGGCGTCAGCAAGTGTCTGATGTCGTAAACTGATAGAATCAGAGGGAAAAAGAGCATGGACGAAGGAAAGGTGAGGCTCAGACTGGACCATCGTTACAATATTAATTTATATTTTCCTTGAGGAAATGGTTTTGTTTTTACCTATCCGACCGCCTGCAAATATTTCTCTCTCGCCCTGAACTCCTGAAGAACCCAAGAAACCAAGTCAATTCGACTAGGATTAAAACGTGTTACGTTACAATATGCAATAACAATGAACTTCTATTTATTCTACACCCCTAAATGTAATATACACAACAATTACAAAGTACAATAACGTTTTTTTAAATGATCGATGGAGTACCAGTGGGTTGTTCAGAAATCAGGATTGTCGACCCAGATTAGCGTCTTGTTTTGCGATGTGTCGAAGTTATATTTCTCGCACTTTCTGTTAATTATTCTGCCCCTGAAGTCAGACGATAATCGTATCAGAGAAAGCCGATTTCACATTTAAACAACGTTTACTTACGGTGCGTATTCAGCACAGGATTCGATTGGGTAACCAAACGTGAAGCACTGAGGTCTTAGAAGATTGAAATACGTATCTCCGAGTTTATTTGCGATAGTGGTGTTCGCCTCCTTCAAACAGTCGTAGAACTTATGATCGCAGGAACAAGCGGATCTGAAGATACGAAAACAAAACTTCGTATGAGGTTTAATGTCGTTAATAATTTTAGAATTCTTCAAATTCGAGAATACCTCGTGAAAATGCCATTGTTAATGAGATCGCCTTTCGTTTCTCCAGCGTTAATGTCTGACGAACAATTGTCGTGAGTACGACAGCAGGCGTCGGTATACTTAAAAAAGCCAACGTCGTCCTGACTGTCAGATATATTTCCAGCGCCGCACCAGAGAGTCCCTACGAAAAATTGACACTTATTACTTCGTTAACACGTGCACAAAAGTCCCCCTTTTAGTGCATGTAAAATGTGACTAAAGTCGCGCCTCTTAGAGTGGCACGCGGAAAACACGCTACTTTTTGTTACCATGCTCAAAAAGTCTCCCTCTTCACTGAACCGCTCACAAGATATAAGCAAAGGTAGCATAATTTCGAGAGGTTGAAAGTATTGTAAAACACTTCTTACTGGTATGTAGACTGTATACATATTAGTGTAAAATAAAATATATAGGATCCTGATACAGTGAAATCAGGCAAGCCTGGTACAGAGTAATCACAACTAATAAGATCCCGAACAGCGTGCACAGTAAAAGAAATAGTTTCGTGAAATCGAAATGCGAAATATCGTAAAAATAATTTTTTAAAAATAAGTAACAAACTCGTTTGTCACTTATTTGAATCTACCAGGGCTACATCAGATTTGTGCAGATCAGGCAGCGCCTAGCCAAAACTTTTCAGAGTCTGATAAGATACTGATATCGCATGGCCTATATCAATTTCTGCTCGGGTTATTACGCTAGGTACCATCGAAAAAAATGTTGCGGTGTGTTCAACACAAACCCCCTTTAAATTAATGTGAAAATTCGACTGGCGTTAAACCGCAGGCGCACGACCTCGTAATTATAAGCGAGACGAAGTCGTTATCAGCGAACGACGCAATACTCCACACTCGAGCCTCATGATTTGGAAGTATAAGTTAGTGCGCTTTAACAATATTCAAGCGGCACCGACAATCGAAATTGGATTTTGTAAAACGCATTGTGAGCAATCTTGAACAATTAGAATGCAATACGTTAACGCATTCGGAGACTCGTGCCAAACTTGATTTTTCAAATATTTGACAAATCATTCAACGCTGACGAAAATATCTTGATTTTTTTTTTTTTTTTTATCTCGAAACTAAATATTTCTCTATAATGAAACCATAAACAATGGTGAAGCAATATATATTCATTGAAATTTTGCGACCAGAACTGTCGTAAATGGTTGGCGATAATTTATCTCGTTGAATATCTAAAATTCTGACTGGACATGCTAAGACGCACTACGGAAATCCATAGATAAGTGCGATTATAAGAAACGGCACGATTTATTACCATAACAAGTTTGTTCGACAGTGAACTTACCTGTTATAGTTGAATACTATACAATGTCGCGAATGCAGTGATAACAATGCAATGTCAAGCTTACCTGGGAAAATGGCGTGGAAATCTTTTTCGAATAGATTAAGAATATCGCCGAATCCTCTCTTCGTCACGTTTTCCGCACCGGTTACAATAGTATTTAATGGCTGAGGTAAATGAGCTATAATTCCTCCGATTCCGTCCTCCGATGAACGGCTCGATGAATCCGATGGCAAGACTTTCAATATCCCTTGAAGAACCTTCTCGATTCCCGTTCTGTAAGTCGGTTCGTAATTGCTGTCGGAACCTTCATAATCACTGTCGGAATCTTCATTATCACTGTCGGAATCTTCACCTTGAGCGGAATATCCGGCGAATCCCAGCAGCAGATAACCAGCTATGAGAAACACGACCAGTCTTCGACATCCAAACATTTTGCTGGATATCAGAACTAAATGAAATAATTATGAGATCCTTAATGTGTTATATACCGTTGAAGTGAAATTCAAGTTGAACCATCGAAAGTTATAACAATTTCATTCGCGCGGATATATTGTTGGGTGTAACAATCACAGAATTCATTCCCTCACTGGGTAAACACTCTCTTGGTTCGCCTGGAACCAAGACTGTGTCGAAAACGCAATGAAGTTTTTTTTCCAACCAGTCAAAAGTGCTGTAATCGCACGAGGACTCCCGGTCCAGCGAAGCGAAAGTATGCTACACCCAACAAAGTTGTATGGTAGTCTCTATTATTTAGCATTCAAGCATCATCAATCAGTCATTCACTTTTATAATCCTGGCTCTTTTACTATCGGCGTTCCGATAAGGGGGAGTATTCAACGACAGCAGGCCAAAAAAAAAACAGGTTTCATTTTTTTTATGGGAAACAAAAAAATTATATAAAAACACCAGGTGTCCGACAATTCGTAATGCTCCACCAATGTAAAAAAAATCATCAGATTCGAGTATAACAAACTGTAGGAGAACTTCCGTTTTTAAATGTTATTTAGAAAAATATTTTCTATCTTCAAAAAATGGAATCTTCTCTACGATTTTATATACCTGGACCCAAGGATTTTCTTCCATGTTCACAACATTTGTACAAAACAGTCGATCGCTTGAGATTTCTTATTTTTTTTTAATATGAAAAAAATTAGACATTTTTTTTTTTTAGGTTGAAGTCATTAAACCTCTCTTCCACCCTCATATCAGTGAGACAAAACTGAGACTAATGAAAATATGTATATGAAGCATTGGATGCAATGTTTAAAAAAATCTAGTTCATAATGAAAGTTTCTTATGCATGCGACAATGCAACTACTACATTAACATTGTTTACCTGTTTCAGTAGAAAATACACTGTCAGCAGTACTCGCACAAAAGTATAGCAATCGCGGTAGTGTTCGTTAGTCCACTGTTGCTTCCAGTACACAGAAACACTTCCGAGGTGGGGCTGCTTCTTTTATACAATCGTCGACGAAACAGGGTGGAATAGGAGAGCAGAAAATTATTGCTTTACAACGCTGCTCTATGCGCTCGACAACGATTTATCACTTTTCGGTTTTTATTGTTTTTCGACATTTACATATCACAAAATTGGCAAGCTGACTAGCTATTGTAACTGTAAAACGGTAGTCGTGAAATTTAACTTTGTATATCTGAATGGAAAACTTTTTGCTAATCACGCAGATTTTTTGTACGTGGTGACGTATTGTAAATTGTCATATTATTGTCGTATATGGGAAATATTTTAAATCGTTTCGCATCACGGAAAATTCCATAAACTGCATGCCAAATAGAGGCGACGCATCGGTCATGATTACTACTACGAATTGAATAATCTACCATTTTTCAAAATCTTTTTTTTATGCCTCATGAGGATACACACACTTTTTAGGAAAAACCAATTGATTTCAAAAACTCAGTTGAATTTTAAGAATCGCCCCAGTTTTTTTTTATTTAAGATCTATTGAACTTACTAACTTCTTATTGAAGGCTAAAAACGTTATTAAGTTTTTACTTTTACCTTATCCAGAAATCTTACAATTTTCTTGCCAACATCTAATGGAATAAACATAAAATTAATTGGGTTTAAAACAAATTTTAACTGATTATTTTAAAAAATATTGAAACTATTCCAATCACAATCTGAAAATCCCATCGAGCAGGTAAAAAAGCTGCAAGAAATAAACAAAATATACATTCATTCAAATTTTGATATCGAGTATATCCATGTGGTGAACTCAAATGCGTAAACTCGAACGCAACACGGATAGATGGAAAATTTAAATCCTCGGGCGTTTAGACAACGAAAAGTAATTTCTTTTCCGTTTCTCTCTAGCTTCAAAGCATGAAGAAATTGGTTTGACAAAGAAAAACACGTTCTCGTGATCGATCGATTCGCCGCGAGAAGACCATTGCAATAATTCAATATAAATTGTCAGTTTACGCCATTGTCGTTGATAATGACGTGTTTGGCAAATATTCGTTATCTTCGGTTCCAGACAAGCCATTCGCAAACACCTGCTCAGCAATGCTGGTAAATCTGCAATCTTTTTGTTTACCAAGTGTTCGTCAAAACAACAATTATATAGCCTTCAGGAGCAGAAAATATACTGCATTCATCAAATTCAAATTTCAAGGATATGCCATTTTAAAGATTATAAAGATTGTGCAATGTCCACTTGTTGCATTCTGCATCGGTACGCGACAATTTGTCAGATAATGATCGATTAAACACATTTCATGCCAGTGTCATTGTGTTGATGAGAAATTTTCTCGAAGGTCGGTGGAGAGACGCGTCGAGCTGCAAACGAATCTCATTTCTTTGTCACAAGACATTTTTATATAAATAGAAACCATTCAAGTCCCCGAGTCATTTATATGTATTTATATAGATAAACCGTCGAATGATGCATAAGTTGCGCGAAGCCTATATCGACGAAGTGCTCGATATATTATTGGGTCACGGTCGTTCAATGAAAGTTTAAAGAAAAAGTTGCACCGCGTAAAGTGGACCAAACTGGCTCGTGAACTCTTCATGAGTTGTATCGCAATTGCCGCCGGTTGGTTAACGCGAAATATATTAATTCACTATATACAACTTCCTCATGGAGGAAGTTGGCATTTATGATGGTCAACATTTTTTTAGAAATTTTAATGTCTGAGCTCTTAAATTTCCAAAAAATGTAAACATGTACTTTAAAAATTTTTGAGAACAAGTGCAAATGAAATTGTGCGTGATTGATTTCAATAATTCATTTATAAACGACCCTGCACTTTATAATATCTTTTATGAAATTTTTGAAAAATATGCGTACACGCTCTAGTTCGTAAAAATGTCGAGTTGTCGAGGAAATAATGTGGAAGTTTCATCGATGGAATCTATTTAGTGATTTACTTAGTATTTACGATACAGCTATGAGATACAGTGCCGCGCATATTGCCACATTAAAATACACCGCTAATCCGTTATAAATCACGATAGTATGCTCCGATTGTCAAGCTTTTAGTTGATGAATTTTATAGTTCGCGATAGTCAAAAGCGAGCCAGTAGAACGCGAGTGATCGATCGTCGCTGGTCTCCCCATTCTGCAATGACCAGGGAAGAGACAAGTATTGTTCGCAGTCTCAGACCGTTTCTTCTCGTCGCCAAATTTTTGGGGATTTTTGGATGCGGAATTCAGGGAGAACGCGTAGAACGTAGCGGGTTGTTCTCATATTTTTACTCCATACTCTGGACAGCGATCACTTACTATTTGACGCCAATAAATATTTCCGATTTGTTTGAAAAAGAGAAGCTAATATTCGGACTTTTGAATGTAGCGTTTTTCCTCACCATCGCCGGCGACATGCAAAACTCCATTTTTCAACAACGTCGAATCATCGCGGTGTTTGATAAAATGCACAAATACGATTGTCGTGTAACGAATCTTGGATTCTCGAGACAAGACGCGACAATGATTTACTGGGTGATGGGAAGTATTCCCGTAGTTATGTTATTCTGCGAACAAATGACAAGCATCTTCGTGGATAATTATAAAATTTTACCGTTCCTCTTGCGTCTTAAATACTGGTATTACCCGGCGATGAGTTACTCGGTTGTGATGAAATTTTGTATGTACGTGCACGTTATTTATCAAAGATTCAAGTATCTTAACGAGAAGATAACGAAGCGTGTTGTCGATGGTAACGGCATGTACAATCGGCAATCCGTAACGATCTACGAAATCAGATATCTCCACTCCACACTCCACGAAGCTGCTGGGGTGCTCATGGAAATTTATAGCCCTTGGATACTTCTTTGGTGCGGCGTGATGACGACTGGCATCTCAAGAGGCGTGGGCAATTACATCCGCCACGACATTTTCGACGTTTCGATTTTCCTCACAGTAATATGGATGATTAGTTTATGCGTCAGCTGTGGTGTTGCATCTGATGAGGTAATGAAGAAATTAATAATCTTGGTATCAACAATCGAACAATCTTCACATTTAGGAATCAATGCTAAACAGTTAAAAATTTCAGGCTGACAAGATCGCTCCAAAATTGGTGGAAAATCGGCCGCTCTCTGGCGATGCGGCTGACACTACGGTACATTTTTTTTCTAGCTGCGATGTTGATAATATCGGCAAAATCGATCTACAATGAAAGCTGCAAATTAAGTTCGCAATTCCTCATTAATTATCCATTTACACAAAACCTCATCAACGATAGAGCCGGTTAAAGAATTTTAGCAATTTTGGTTGACCGAGTAAGTTTTGCGAAATACTAAATATAACGAAGACGAAGTGTGCAAACCTAATGTGCAGCCTTCATTTTGCTTATTTTTGTGTTAAGTACAAGAATCATTATTCGAAAATCGCTTGACACCTTTTTTAAATTTAAAATCTTTAAAAATCTATACGCACATCGTACTCGCGCATCATTGATTCGTCATCGATTTTACCGAATCGCCAGTAACGAATGCGCTCTTTAAAATATCTGTGAAAATCTACAGCTCAAAAGCTCAAGATTTATTGGAGAGGATCTTAATGGTGATTTTTCATAAATGTAAACAAATTCATAAAAATTATGAAAGTTAAATGTCTCGGTCGATTATCGCTCATTTCAATACAAAGATCCATCGATCTTAATTCATGTATGTCGATAGTTGTATCTCGAGAATGGCACAAGCCGGCTGCACAGCAACGCTAGTACCTTAACCGTTCATTAGTCACACCGCTCGAAACCGTGCCGGGACTATCGGATACGGAGTGGGGGTCATGCGTCGCTGCGGTAGCGCCTAAGAGTGGGGATCGAGGTATGACTTATAAAGGGTTATCGCATTGTCGGTTGGAGTGCCTGAAATCGTACTCCAACGGGGTTGGGGACCGAAAGTGGGGGACGACCAATAAGCGACATACGCTGAGTGTTGCTGCCGTGTGAGTGTGTATCGACGTACCCTCTCCATTACACTCTCTCTTAGAGTATTCTGAAGTGTGAATATGCTCTACCACCAGACTCACTATTCCGCGAATGCGTGAATATGCATGCCCCCCCCATTATGAAGACTTATTTGCTGGACGCCCAAGTGTGATAATCGTCTAAGTGGCAAAAGATAAATGACAAAAAAAATGACTCTGCTACCATTTTTTTTTTTTTTGCAAAAATTTTACAGTCTATGATTGCAACACGAGATTATGAACTTATACCCCATAGCTAATCTCGACATAATCTTCGATGGAAGTGTACTTGTACAAAATATATAAGAATTTGTTGACTTTTTTTTTTTTGCATTTCCTTCGCCAGAACTCTTTACTCGAACTCTATACTCTGTACTCGACACGTTACTAAGTTTCATGCTAGAAGTTTGACTTGTGCTCTTCATGTTCAGATTTGTTATTGCTTTTGTCATACATTTGATATTATTTTCTGTGGGATCTGACGCAAAAAGATTTTTTTTTTTATTTATGAAGACACCGTTGTTTTTTTTTATATCTGCAGGACAGAATCGAAATGGCTTTGTATCTCTGCAACCACAAGCTCCGGTTCATGGCGATGAATATGTACTCCGTCAACAGGTCATTCCTTCTAGCTGTGAGTTCGTGAAAAGATTCTTAACGAATCGGTAATTAGTGTTTCACAATAAAATCTGAAATACGTTATTACAGATCATCAGCATGATGCTGACGTATATGACATTCACGTTATCTAAATAATTTCTGCATTCACCAAGCATTCAGTCTCTTGGGCAGTTGAAGTGTACAAGGTTTACGACGAATTTGGTGCGTGGTGGAAAGAATAAACAAAATCGCACACCGTCGTCGTTATAGAGATAAAGAAAAGATTTATGATAAATAAAACTTGTCTATCTAATCGTCGAATGCGAAATGTATGTAAAAACCTGCCGAAGTTGAAAACACACCGCTAGACAGCGTTACAAGTCTCATAAATATTTCTAATATTGCTTTTGAACTGAAAAATCATTACTAATCTTATGTACATATACAATCTGTACGTGGGACATACGGTGCAGATAAGCGTGAAGCCGAAGATAAAGCTAGAAGAAGTCAATGACGATCGTTCGTCAAGGTGTCCTCGACGTCGTCTATCGTCTCCTGAGACTTCATGGCCAGTCGTTGTTGTATCCTCGTACATCTGGGACAGCAATTGTTACGCTTTGCCCAGCAAACTCGGTGATGAACTGCGGCGCATTGTTGACAAGATATCGCGCTCGTGTCCCACGGATATATGACTTCGTCGTTACCGCATAACTCGCACAGGTGGCCTCTGTATGTCATACAAAAGGCAACAAGGAATAAGCAATAATAATTCTACGTTGTACGGTTACTTTGGTTTTTATTATCGTGACTTACCTCGCTCTGCACAATTCGCAGACATCGGTGATGTGATTGCGCATAGCATCGTAAGCAGAACGAATTTCCTCCATGAGAACACCGCTCTGCAGATCAACGATATCTTTCATTGAGTAATTGCTCGAGTTTTCAATCAAGTGGGTTCGCAAGCCCGTACGCCAAGGTAACCCTTGAAAGTCGGCGTCCGGACAAAAGACCAGGTATCGCTTCATCATCTGCAGCTCTTCTCTTAGACGCTGTGAAAATCATGGAACTTTCTTTAAAGCCGCAGAGATAAATATATATATATATAAATAGCGACGACGTTTGAATCGTTGCGAAGTTACAAAGAATTTACAGGGTTCTTTGAGCAGAGTCAAAGGATTTTGGAACCGAAAATATGAATAGTGTTTTGAGTTCTAAAATCCTTTGTGACCTATTGATTCCGAACAAGTCCTTCAAGAATAGTACTAAACACGAAATAGTTCATCAACTATTTTTCTACGTAATAGTTTTGGGTAACAAAAAAAATAGTATAGGTCACGTATTGCTTTTGTTATAGACGAAGATCGCGGTTATAGATCAATTCGATATGATCATATGTACAGAGGAAGGCCACACGGTTGCGACAATAACTGTATTGTCTATTTGAGACAGTGGTGATATCGCGCTTTTATCCTTTGGCAGGTAAATAAGCTATTGGACGGTGGAACTTATCATATTCGGCACCTAGAGCACGAAAGATAAGACCGACAATTCTGGAAGCATACTCTGCCACCAATTCATAGACCTCTAGGACGGACTTAGGCTACCCTCCGGTGTACTCAAACATCGAAAGTCAGTCGACCCCTCAATGACCGACATACGATGCAGTTGAGAACGTCAATTTTCCCGTACACGCAGACCATACTGTTTACTAGCAAACGGTCTTTCTGAAGGTAAGGCGAGGAACTGTGAGTGGTAGGGATTCGGTTCCTGCCTGACACGCAGTAGGCCGAAGTTCGATTCCCACCTGACACCAATGGAAACATTTTCTGTGTCCTGCGTTTCTCCGGTGGTTCGGAACGCACCTTAAAAACTGTAGGTCTAGGATTTCGCAATCGTCATAATTACGTCGCAATCTTAAATAGTTAAATTAGTACGAGGCCGTATGGTGAAAGTCACCATTGTGGCGCCCGGAGCCAACCCTAAACCCAAATGCACTTTGAAAATAAGGAGGGGGTAAGTATTTGATTTCCTGTCCCAGTGGGAATGAAAGCGAAACGGTTAATGGATTATTTTCGAAGCCAATAATTTATTATTTTCATCGAAAACCCATAATCGTATATACAAGGACATAATGCTAAAATACAGTCAATACTTTTGAATAATCGTCGCTAGAGTTTGATCTCCATACTTGCAACTTGCCAATGCGCGCAGCACATGGCCCACTACGATTTGACTAGTGATGTCCTGTATAACCTTCGATCCTCCCTACATCGAACGCAGAAGCGCAAAATATGACATCGATGTGTTCAAAAACTGAAATATAAAAATGGGCTACGGTTTTTGACGAGCGGCAAAATTCAGCGGCATCGGAGTATTTCTATGCTGTATCAATAAAAAAAAAAGATAGTTCCTACCACCCCGAAAGTTTGCACGGACAGTCTCGAAATTTTCCCGGCTGTCAGATTGCAAGATACGTTACAGCGCATCATCATAAAATGCAGAATCTGTAGAACCTTCGGCGATAGCCTGTACCATTCGCCGTTGTATCTATGTGGACGACATTTTATTAGTGCGGCAATCTTCCAATCCCTTATGTGTTCACTCACATATAATAGCGAATACTGATGCTACGATCCATCAAAACTTGGGACATATAGTTGTATAGATAGAGGTTCACAACGGCGGCTAAAAGCCACGCGACGTGTCTTACGAGTCCTTCGTGATCGTTCGATCTCTTAACAATCTGAATTGATTCACTAATTTATGTGTTATATGGGACGATTATTCATCACAAATCGTAATTTTTACCTGAAGTCCTAATATGCTAAATTCAACTACGTGAAATCCTACGATGAAAAATAAACACCATGAGTAAGTTGCCTCAATGAGCTCCGCGAACCTGTCAATAGTTAATTTATTATTTTATTGATGTATCAATAGATTGATTCTATTGAATTCTATTGACATTCTCTAAAAATCTCACTGAAAAGCATCGTTGTGTCTTTCAACACAAGAAACCAGACGTTCGAATATCATGTCCTTTTTTTTAAGGACATAGATTTCTTCTATCTCTGCAGATTTTTCGTTTTTCGCGATTCGCTCTAATTTCTGCCTGAAATTTTCAATTGCCACATTATTATGATTCTCGTCACAACTGACAGTAACTTTTTACTGGACGTAAAAGGCGACGGATAAAAGTTTGGAGGTAACTAACATAACGACTCACAACAACGAAAACCCATAGGTTCGTTCTATCCTAAAATTCAAAGACAAAGATTAATGGGTCAAACGAGTTTCACTATTAAGCGATTGCTGAAAAATACCATAATATTGTTGTCGATAACGCAAAAATGATACCCGCAAAAAAGATTAATGTTTTTCGAACATTTAGCCATGAAATACGAATTTTTTCAATCATATTCATCAATAATACCATCTTTATTCCACCATTTTTTGTACTGTGTCTTTGGATTCCAAGATACAACGAGCCTTGATCTTTCGGATGTAGTGAAGCGGTATTTCAGTTGAGTGTTGTCTCCGGGCACGTATCCGTCGATCGACATGAGCCGTATATTCTGTTTACAATATATCGGTACATCCATCTTACGTATCGTGTATTCGAACATCGATATATCAAGCCGGGATAAAAGTGTGATCAAAATTGATATAGCATATGTCATATGTATTTTGTACGAGAGGAGTGGTTAAAATTGGACTCGCCCCAACGCGGTAAATGTTCCACAGCAATGTTGTACGTAAACGATGAACAATGCGTCATTGGCCATTGTGACGATCAATCCCAGTGACACACATGGGTAAGAATACATCACAATGTAAAAATAATATTTCTGTGCGTCGAGATGATAATAGTCGACGGGGAGCGGAAATTCTCTGGGTCGAGAACCGTTCTTAAGAAAAACATCGATGATCGCAGGTATAATCGGTTGGACCATGAAGAGACTGCCAGTTGAGTAAATCGTGACTATCCAACATCGATAAATGTATATTATTGTATATGTATGTATGATAAACGTAATTAATATATTTGTATTAACTTGAGATCTACCGCGCATCATACTTGATTAACCTGTGTACATAATCGTCATCTTTCTTCCCTGCTCAGCGTATTCGTGAAGAATGTTGACATCTCGATCTTGAGCCCACACTTGCCAATCGACTTGAATACGATTTAACAACTTTAACATCTGTACGTATCGAACAGTCGTTCGTCAGTGACATTGAAAAATTAGCTCGCAGCAGAATTGATTATTATAGTCTTTTAATTTGCGAGAAAATAACTGACCTTCTGTGAATTCCGTATAGAACATATGAGTTTCGTGGCGCATGAAGCCTCCACAAGTAATGGCGCAACACATTCTAGTAGGAATTCCCAATCGTCCCGATATTTCACAATGGCCATAATCTGAGGAACGATTTGGCCGGCGCTAAGAAAAAGCAAAACAGCAAGAACACCGCGACTGACACCGCTATTCTGATACGGCCATTGTCCAATGATCGTCATTAAGATTTTATTTGTTCTATAATATCGGTGCTGAAAAAAGTCCATCGAGTTTCGAACTGCCTCCAATGATTGAGCTGTGTCTACTGAGGCTATTCCGCACAGCACTCAATACAACAATGGTTTCATCATTTCCTTTTCGTCGTCGATTTTCATCGTGCAATTATATAGAGGTTTCACACGGCAACGGACGTTTAAATTACCCTGCCGTCAAGGTTGAGTGACATTGGTGCGAGGGCGCCTTCTCGATCCGCGCACTTCATTACTTATTCAACTACGTTGTACTTCAGGAAAACCTCACAAAACATTATAAGCATTGCGTTAGCCACTACATTTTTCCAAACGATATTCTTCTGTCGTAATCGATTGAAATAAAATCACTTTTTATTTTCACCCCTTCCCCCACCCCCGGCTGAAAATGGAGGGGAATTACGTTAGTGTTGTTGCAGCCTGCTGCGTGAACCATTCCATAAAAGAGTATCGTTCTTTACCACGAATGCGCAACATTTTCCAACGAGTGTTTTAGCATAGTTACATAAACGATTAAATATTTTACCCATCGTTTCCAAAAATGAATCGCTCCTTAAGGAATCAAGTAAATGAACAAATTAATGAAAATGGGAATAAATGAAAAAGATATCTTCAGTCGGAGCCCCATAAAACTGTCAGTTCAAATTTTTCAGTGGTAGTGAAGTACCATCGTTTTATGTCATGTATAGTATTTTCTATCAGTACTTTCAGCGTCTCTAAGTTGACGAGAACAATTACAGTTAAATACCACAATAACAATTTAATTTAATGGAACTCAAGAATAGAGTGATTTGTTATCAAGACGGTCACCAGAGTCTCCGGAATGAAACCCGAAGTCGTATAGTGATCGTGGGTCAAGTGCGTATTTTGAAATTGTATTAAAAGACGCGGTAGCGTCCCGACGCGAAAAACTTTTAAAAAAAATGTTTACTCTACTATACGTGTAGGTTTCACGCTCTGTGAATCGTCGTCTCGAACGCGACTACATTCGCGATCACCATTGTTTTCACCCCAATATTTCTCGTGCATTTGGAACATGATAAGATTACAGAACCGCAATGGCCACGCTTATCAGAGGTGTATTATTGAAAAACGAACAAAAAAAATCGCTCCAGAACTTCAGAACCCAGAATATTTCATTCGTCTTCTGCTATCAGTGTCGCTATGCAATGCAAAACATCAGCATTACTATGCAATACTGATGATTTGCTATCAGCATGGTTGTCAGCCGCCAATTGGCGGTTTGTAAGAAATAACATAGCCTCATAATTAACATTTTAAATAGTCGAGCAATACTCTCGAATACAAATGCGTTAATAAATAGCATTATGAACAAGTACGATTTGTTGCACATATCTGGAACCTTGCTTATCCGCGTAAATAAGAAACAACCCCTGCTCAAGACTTGGTCCATTTTTTGTATTTAACAATCGTAGTGCAGAGCTTGCATGGATATCGATCATATATTCAAATGTTTAAGGCACCATCCTGTCCCAAAAAGCACCTTTCCGACATGTAACGACAAACTTCATTGTCGCAGAAAAGCTAAAAACCTAAATAACTATTTGGTGGTCGATAATCGCTTGGCGTATTCGTCATATGAGGATCGCGAGAGCTAGTAGTCGTTGGAAACTTCGAACGATTCAAACCATACCGGCACGTAGAACGATTAAATAGCGTATCGTTTCCAATGCATATTGTATGTCTAAGCGTACAAGCCAGAGAGCTAGAATTTATATGGCAGCGCTTACAAGCAAAAACATTTTTCCTTACCTTGATCAGCGTTAAATCAGGAATGAGAGTGAAGAGCTTGGGATTGAGTTGTTCCAGAGGAAGTACCGGCCGATCTTCCAGTAGAGCAAGCAGTTGAGACGCCGATCGACAGACCTTCCGTGGTTCCATATCCCAATTTCTCACAACTCTTGCTGGAATCACAGCCATGGAATTCCAATGGCATCGCTGACAGTAGAAAAGCCCACTGTAGTCACACAATCGTGGTTCAACCCAAGCGGATTCTGCATTGCACCAGGAAAGAAGATAAAATATTATCACAAAAAGTCTTCAACGAAATAACAGTCGATCGGATTACTAAGGTTCTAAAAAGATTTTATTCAGTTCGAAACCCCATACGAATTATACCTGCTTGTCTGAAAGGACTGCCAAAACATGACAGCGATAATCCTTTAGAGAGAGCTTGTAGGATGAAGATTCAATTATAAAAAAAGAACCTTTACTATCGACATAGAAAACATTCGCAGATACTCACTAAATGTAATTCTCGTGTGACATTCCGCGCAACGATATCCCTGCGCCGACAAACCCTTTTCCGGACAAATGTCTTTAGTATAGGTGTATCCGCCCGTTTCGCTCGCAACGACGTGCGCGCAAACTCGTCGAATGTCGTTTATGCACTTCCAGTGAGAACAGAAACTGCAATCTTTCAAGAATTTTTACTATTTAAAATAAAAATTATTATCAAGTTATGACGTCATTGATCTATCGAGTTAACAGATTGCCGTATCCTACATGATAGAGGGACGATCACGTGGGAATATGAATTTATTATATGTTGTTGACAACGGTAATTTTTTTTTTTTGGCAGCTATCTATATCGTCACGCACGACGCCACCCTATTAGCGGGCCTGGGCCAACCACGGATTCGGAGTTGCATCGTGGTCTGCGCTTTTGTACTGTAGACGCGATGAAAATGATAATGAAGAACACGCAATGGAAACTGATAATAAGTCCAATATAGGGCAGGCCGTCGTAAAGGCGCGTAGGAGGACCCACATAAAGGACACTTGCTAATTTCCAATTGTACAATAAACTGACTACTTAAGAATATCAGGATTTAGTAACGTTACCTCTGCACATATACCAAGACTGCAGCATTGTCCAAATCGCACCGCTGCAGTGGTCACAGTAAGTAGGACCTGAAGTGGCGATGTAATATTTCTGAGGAACCAAGTGGTGCCCCAGCATCACCTGCGTTTCCATGAGATTATCACCGGAAGTTTCTCGCAACTCTTGAGCTCGGAGTCTGAGCTCTATGAGTCTTCTGACGAGCCACTTCCTCTCTTCTGAACATTCGGCGCTTTCCAGGACCATTCGTTTGCAGTTTTCTACCATTTCTTGAAGGTCGTCGGGTGACGCAGCTTTGGAGATACTGAGAAGCGCATCTACCGATTTCAGGGTGAAGGGCACGGTGGCTTTGCTCTCGGAACTGTCGTCGGCCTCACCGGTAACGTAATCAGAGGAGGAAGAGGGCGTTGACGGTGCCGTCCCAGAACTGTTCGTCCCAGCACGTGATTCGTATCGATAATCCGGGTCGATAGACGGCTGCGTCACAATTTCAGTCATCCTGGCTGAAATGTGGATTTTTTAAATTAATTATTTATTGGAATTAATGGATTATATAAAAAGTTTGTGGCAGTCTAAGGTCAATAGAGTTTTTCCTGTAATATTATTATGAGAAGGCCTTCTCTTTCACTCTTCCTCGCACCTTACACGCTATGAAATATCTTCCTCCCCGTCCAGCCCGGGGTCAGTCGGTATCGAAAACTGTAATCAACTTTTCTCACAGGTTCTCGTACGTACACTCATGGGAAAAGTCTCATCGAAAACAGATATCATCGCGGCTTCCGATGAGACTTTTCTTTTGACCGTACTTCCCAGAATCTGTGAAAAAAAAAGTTGATTACAGTTTTTATTACCGACCGCGGGATTGCACGTGCTCTTAAGGTGAAGTGAAAGTCACATCATGGAGCCAGGAGTGCGAGAGAGATAGCGCCATTGATCTCATGGCGGAGCAAGAGAGAGCGACAGCGAACGTGTTTCACTTCACCTTAAGACCATGTGAAACACGTTCTCAGCGTGTCTCTCTCGCTCTGCCGAGAGCGACACTGATACTATATCTCTCGCACTGCATAGTGTTTCACATGCTCTTAAGGAGAAGTGAAACACGTTCTCTGTTGCGCTGTCTCGCTCCGCCGTGAGATCAATGGCGCTATCTCTCTCGCACTCCTGGCTCCGTCACGTGACTTTCACTTCACCTTTTAAAGAAAAGTGTCATGGAAAACTGAATATATTTCAGAGTTTGATAACACTTTTCTTTCGACTATAGACTCTGGCATACGTGAAAAAAGTTGATAGCAGTTTTTTTATGCCAACTGGGTGCGGAAAGGGCAAGGGAAGGGGTTTCACATGCTCTAAACCCCGCGTAAAACGCTCTCTCATTGCACTGCGAACGCCAGTAATGGCATCTCCCTCTCTCCCGGGGCGCAGTCACGTGACCTTCACATGACGTTAAGAGCATGTGAAACACTATGGAGTGCGAGAGAGATAGCATCAGTGGCGCTCTCGGCGGAGCGAGAGACACACACTGAGAACGTGTTTCACATGCTCTTAAGGCTTATGCGATGCGTTATGTTCGGAGCTTATTTTACAAAAACTGTTCGCTAATGTAGTACTTCCTTCCAGCTAAATAAAAAATCAATTCTTGGGTCTACGAGTTTGAAAGGAATTGAAATAGCATTTTTCGAATGGAATTTTGTGGAAAATAGTTTCGTGGGCAAAAAATCAAAAAGCGATGATATCAATTAACGACAAATTGCACGTCGATTTCAAATAAAATGTATTGATTGCTAATATTATGAGGTTATGGAATCTGCACTCGATCTTGTTGGGACGCCAAAACCTTTATGTCCTCAACGAAACCGCAACGAACACATTCGAGATGTGTATGACTTTTCATATGAATATCGTTTCTCAGAGATGTTTTATATTCACGTCCCAGCAAGCGGCCCGAAACATAACTTAACATAACTTTGTTTTTGCCTGATTTGTCAACAGCTTCCGAACAAAGAAAGGAAGCGTAATGGTAACAAATGCACCCCTCACAACCCCCTTATGTTTGTAAATAAAGATGTGTAACGACTGCATATATAGTTGTGCAATTGTCATAACGTGACGGCTGTTCGCATTTCTATAATGATACTCTGACACTTACAAAACATCACCCCACGTCGGTACATGTAAATAACATTAAGAGCTCAATAAGGAAAACTTACCTTTTACTTTTAAAACACCGCAAATATGAAATCCACGAACAATCAAAGTCAATCTTGCAATAGGGGTGAAATTTTCTCTACACTCGACACATGTCACAACTTCACCAATTGTCCAGAAAAAAATACAAATAATTTGCGAACTTGTAAGATCGAAGCTGCAGTCGGGCTCGGTCAGCTGTTTACTACTTGACAGCATAACAGTGCGAAGTTGGTCGCAGACTTCGACTGTCGAGGCGTATCGACGCAGCTACTCACCTATTAATGTCTGAAGTTGCCGCGGATGGAAGAGTCAAAGTTGTAATAAACATGATCCAAATTTAACAATTAATAACAATTGACTTTTGACTGTAATCACGGCCAATAAATTAGCCTGAGGCTTGCTCGAAGCTAATTATCGTATACGCGAGCGTGGACTAATTATCGGAAGCTTTAATCCAGCCTCTCGAGGCTTCGCAGTAAGTTGGTAAAATTTTTAGGTTAGCTACATTGAAACCTCAGTGTTAATTTATTGATTTGTTTGTTATACGGGAAACCACTTTTTTTTTTAAAAACAATCGTACATCGGTCAGTTAACGTATAAAACTAATAATTAATTAAAAAGAAAAACCAAATACCAAAAAACAAGAAAAATCTGCAGCCCTGATATAAAATTCTCAAGGTTTTTTTTTAAATCAAATTGACAATTTATTGACGGGTTACTCATCTTACAGATAAAAACAATATAGTACGATTCAAAAAATTATCCAATGTGGGGTTTAATTAAATTTTTTTTTATCGCATTTGGTAAGAGGTCAATTATCCATCAATTTCCGAGTCTTCCTGAAAGTGTAGAAGGGCTGAACTTTGAAAGTCCTCTGGGGGGGGGGTTCAAGAGGCCAACAAGCCAAAGAATGCTGATTTGCCATTGAATGTGCGGTACAGTTGAGGTATAAAGAGCCGTGTCAAGCTGTATGCACTGGTACAAATTATTATACATAACACGCACTTGCCAGGACAGATGACAACTTAATAATCTCCTTAGAAGAACCTTCCATCAAATTTAATAGACTATAACTTATATCTTATTTTTCCCATTGAAACAAACAAATCAATAAATTATAGGAACACAAATTTGCACTGTCGTCTTGAAACTAGCTAGCATTCCTCTAGAGTCCACTATTAATTGAAAAACATTTTTTTTTGCAGTATATCAACGATGAACTCAAAAAAAATCATAACCTTTGGCAAGATAAGCTTGGCGAAGAAAAGCACAACTGACGGTGATGACGAGAATATTGCCACATCAGGTTTTGGAACGTTTGGGAAAAAACCACCTGAGAAAAATACAAACAGAATAACGGAGATAAAGGCAGAGGACGAGGAGGAAACTCGTAATCTGGAGAAGATAATGGGTATGACAGGATTTGGTAAGAAAGCAAAATCGTTTGACGTCCAGGAAATGGTAGAAACAATAACTAGGAACATGAGCGCCAGTAGTACCTCGACGTCGACTACGAGTCGTACCGTGAGTAAGAACGAGCCGGCATCTTCCAAGGGAGTCGTCGAAGACGAGAACGACGAGGACGATGAAGACGACTTGATAGGACCGGCACCTCCGCCTCCCGTGGAGGATACGAAGGTCAAGAAGAAATCGAGAGGGAGAAAGGACAACGACGGCGAAGGAAGAAGCAGTGACGACGAAGACGATGACGACGACGAGGACAGCAGCGGAGACTCTGAAAGCGAAGAAACTTCGCTGATAGGCAAAATTCCTTGCAGTCACGAGGTCGCGATGACTCACGGTACGAAAGCCGTGATCGCCGTTGCGGCGGATCCGTCGGGAGCGCGGCTCGCCTCGGGATCCGTCGACTACGACGTTTCATTCTGGGATTTTTCCGGTATGGATTCGTCACTGAGAAGTTTCAGGACGCTTCAGCCGTGCGAGAATCATCCGATAAAGTGTCTACAGTATTCCATGACCGGGGACGTGATTCTCGTGGTGTCCGGTGCGGCCCAAGCTAAGGTACTCGATCGCGATGGTTTCGAGAAATGCGAGACCGTGAAAGGCGATCAGTACATAACGGACATGGCACGAACGAAAGGTCACACAGCCGCATTGAACAGCGGATGTTGGCATCCGTTTACGAAGGAGGAATATCTGACGTGTTCGCAGGACGCGACATGCAGGATATGGAGTTTGTTCCGACCTCGCGGTCACACGAATATAATAAAATGCAGAGCTCAGAATGGTGTAAAGACGGTACCGACGACGTGCACCTACAATCGAGACGGTACAGTCGTCGCCTGTGGCTGCATGGACGGCTCGCTGCAGATGTGGGACCATCGAAAAAATTTCGTCAATCCTTCGCTCGTACTGCGCGAAGCTCATCAAAACGGATCCGACATATCCAGTCTGAGTTTCTCGTATCTGGGAGATTTATTGGCGACGCGGAGCTGCGACGATACCCTCAAACTGTGGGACATGAGAGCTTTCAAAAAACCGGTGTTCCAAGCGGTCGATTTATTCTCGCGGTACGACACGACCGATTGTATGTTCAGTCCCGACGACTCGATGGTAATAACCGGGGAATCCCTCATGAAAGGGCAGAAGGCTGGTCGGGTATTGTTCTACAATACAAAAACTTTTGAACTCGTGCATTACATAGAAGTCACGAACTCGCACGTTATAAAGACCCTCTGGCATCCTAAGTTGAATCAGATATTCGTGGGATGTGGGAACGGGACCGTTAAAGCTTATTACGATCACAAGAGGAGTTTGAGAGGAGCGAAGCTTTGCGCCGTCAAGACGCATCAGAAAGCCAATCACATCGAGATCATGTCGACCCAGCAAATTATAACGCCCCACGCACTTCCACTCTTCAGGCAGGACAGACCGAAATCTGTGAGGAAACAGCTGGAGAAGGACAGACTGGATCCAGTCAAGTCGCATCGTCCGGACTTGCCCATCACCTCGGGACAAGGCGGTCGCGTCGCGTCCTCGGGTGGAACTCTCAGCTCCTACGTTATTAGGAATCTCGGACTCAGCAAACGTATCGAGGACGATCAAGATCCGCGAGAAGCTATACTCAAGTTTGCGAAAGATGCTGAAGAAAATCCTTACTGGATCGCACCGGCTTATAAGAAAACACAGCCGAAAACTATCTTCCAGAACGACGGGGAGGGCGACGGTGGACCTTCGAGCAAGAAACAGAAGATGTAAATCGACGATTATTTTTGTACATAGAACGTTAAATAATATTTTGTAGTTGTAGGTCGATCATTTTCGAACATAATAACTGTATGTTGACAATAGATCTTTAAGAGTATGAATTTGCCTCAGTTGTTCGATCCTACCCAAGTGAATTATCGGGTTTAGTAATATCTAAAATTCGTTATGAATTTTTTGTGTAGAATCACTTCTACACATTAAGAACTTTCTCGTATTGCCGACCGTTCACAAACATTGAAACGATATAATTTATGGCAGGTTTTAAAGTGATGTGACACACCCTCGCGCCCACCTGCCCCGCGTCCAGCTGGTAACAAGAACTATAATGTATGCCGTTTTGAGGCCGCAGCTGGAGATCCAGAAACACCCTCCGTCCCGTCCAACCCGTGCCCAGTCGATAATAAAACCTGTTATGCTACTTTTCAAGGGTGCTTAAAGTTTAACACACATTTTTCCCAGTGAGAGTTCATTGAAAAAAAAACATTACACAGTCTCGGAGAATACAGATAGCAAATTGTAGTTGAACATACCTTAAGGTGGTATGAAATTTCCTCAGTAGGTAACCAAATCTGTAGATAATTTTCTTTAAGGATACCACCAATCTTATCCAAGTAAAAGGCAGTTATTAGTGTTATTAGCAAGTTATAATGTTACAGTTTTTGTTATCGACCGAGTATGTTTCACATCGTTTTAAGTCGATGCGAAACATGCGTGGGTGATAGATAGAACTAACAGCGCTGCGGCGCACTTGGAGAAATCCCAATGATAAAATAGTTATCTGTAACTAAAGAAACGTGTTATTCACGATACTATGCTAATGCAGTCGACAAACTAAATGCTATCGCACAGATCGAATAAAAACACACTCCGTACGAGGCTTCGACTTTCGAATCGATCAAGATATCATGGAAATTAGTTATCTGAAAAAAATGTCGATCACCAGCGGCGCCAAGGGTTACTGACGTTTTCTTTCAAGGAACTTTGTTCTCGACGACTGACGTTGTAAAATCAACGTTCAAAGTCGGAGAAATAGGCGTTCTTGTCCTGTCTATCCGTTGAGATTTTCTCCACTCCTATGACAGCGAACGCTTTTACTCATCGAAGAATTGGATCGACGGAAATACACTAGATTTCATTATACATTAGAACGAAGAAAATCGATAATATAGTTTCCCAGAAGGGAGGGCGCCACATCCCGCTCGTTCGCCTCTCGGGTGGTACGTATACGTCTACGTACCCAACTAATACACAACGCGCCCCCGTAAAAAAAAATTTTACAAGTGACGTCGAATGGCGACTGGTGGAACCTGAGCGAAGGAAAGCCTCCAATTTCCTCATCTCTGTCGCAACGCTGAAACAAACTCTACCGTTCCACTGCGATATATTATGTAATTAATCTGCGCCGCGAAATTTCATTGTTTAAAGTAAACAGTCGGTCAAATATGTGATTTATTGGTGCGCCGCGATAAACTCGAGTAGCTGAACAGGAGTGTAGAAAGAAAAGACGAAGACAAAAAAAAAAAAAGAGTCAATCCCCCCTTAAAGATGTTTCACCACGAGTACGAGAAGAGACTTTTGAAGCCGAACAACGAGGGTATGAAAATGCAATCGTCACCGGGATCGATGGGTGTTACATCGCCGTCTTACATGTCGCCAACTAAAGCATCGAACAACAGTTTCGATCGTTTCATACCAACGAGATCGGGCAGCAATTGGCAGACCACGTTCTCGATGATATCCGAAAACAGGAGCGGCCTCGTAACGAAGAAGACACGCGAGAACGGCGAGGGTAGTCGTGACGGTATAGCTTACTCGAGTTTGCTGAAAAACGAGTTGCTCGGCGCGAGCATAGAGGATGTAAAGGGGCAGTCCGAGGAGCGAGGAATATGGTCGGTTCTACAGGGAAAGAATCTCTTCAAGTACACAACGCCCACCAAGGATCACACCCTGCTGGATCAGAGCTCGCCGTATTCCCTCTCGCCTCTCAGCGCCAAGAGCCAAAAGCTGCTGCGCTCGCCCCGCAAGGCGACAAGAAAAATTTCCCGAATACCGTTCAAGGTACTCGACGCTCCGGAACTGCAGGACGACTTTTATCTGAATCTGGTCGACTGGTCGTCGCAGAACGTACTCAGCGTGGGACTCGGTAGCTGCGTCTACCTATGGTCTGCGTGCACAAGTCAAGTGACGAGACTGTGCGACTTGTCGAGCGACGGCAACAGCGTCACGTCCGTGGCATGGAACGAGAGAGGCAATTTAGTTGCCGTCGGAACGCACCTTGGTTACATACAGGTGTGGGACGTCGCGGTCAACAAACAAGTTAGCAAGCTTCAAGGTCACAGTGCCAGAGTCGGAGCACTCGCGTGGAATGGGGAGGTACTCTCTTCGGGCAGCAGAGATAGGCTCATACTTCAGCGCGACGTTAGAACACCGTGCGTAGTTGGGGAGAGACGCCTCGGTGCTCATAGGCAAGAAGTCTGCGGACTCAAGTGGTCACCGGACAATCAGTACCTGGCGTCCGGCGGTAACGACAATCGTCTGTACGTCTGGAACTTGCACTCACTTTCGCCGGTGCAGACCTATACGGAGCATCTGGCAGCGGTTAAGGCTATCGCATGGTCGCCGCATCATCACGGACTGCTCGCGTCGGGCGGCGGAACCGCCGACAGATGCATCAGATTCTGGAACACCCTCACTGGACAACCGATGCAGTGTGTCGACACAGGATCGCAAGTGTGCAATCTGGCGTGGAGCAAACACAGCTCCGAACTGGTCAGCACTCACGGATACTCCCAGAATCAAATTCTTGTGTGGAAATATCCGAGTCTCACCCAAGTCGCCAAACTGACTGGACACTCTTACAGAGTTTTGTATCTGGCGATGTCGCCTGATGGCGAGGCCATCGTGACGGGTGCCGGCGATGAGACTCTCAGATTCTGGAACGTTTTCAGCAAAGCTCGAAGTCAAAAAGAGAACAAGTCTGGACTTAATTTGTTTACGAGCATTCGGTAATTTCGTTTTTTTAAATATATATATATATATAGATATATTTTTTTTTTCCGATCTACACTAAAATACAGCAGATGCATAATGTACATAAGTATAATTATGATGATGAACTGTGGAACGGGTTAACGATCGGAGGTACTAATCGCCATATACGAACGACACGGAAGTTGCATGAATTTTGTGATATATATATTTTTCTTTATTTATATACACTCGTATGACCGGAGACGGTTGTCGATATTTTCGAAATCTGGATTTCTTGCCTACAGCACTATTTATATCGTCAATGCGACCTACAGTATCTACAACTACACCTTTTATCTTTTTGTTGAATGATATACAAAAAAAACACATATTTTTGGCACCAAACTGCGCGACAACATTTCATAAACGACACGTGCCGCGGAAATTTAAAAAACATTTTTTGTGTTCCATTGGCTAAAAAAACGAAATTTATTTCGAAAATATTTTCATTCCAATATTTGACAGAAAATTGCTACTTGTAGTTATAGAGAATACAGGCAACTTTTATGTCATGAAATGAAAATTAATTAAATTATTAAAAACATTCGCAAGAAAAACTGATTTCAAAATAACGAGAGGTTTCGGTCTTTGAGTACAACAAAAAAGACTGCAAAAGACCAATTTGTAATTGATGGTATAAACGAATGCTTTCGAGAGACAAAAGTGATAATATTCACAAAAACACATATTTTTTATCTGCTAAGTTATTGCGACCCCAAAAAAAATTCTTTTCAAATGATTTCTTTTCTATACTTTCTGTCAATTTTTTCTGCGAGACAAAAAAGAAAAAATTCGTGCAACTTTCCCGGCGAAAGAAGATCCAGCATGGTTTGCTTGAATTCGGATAATCGATCTGTAGATAAGGGTACTACTATACAACGCGCACCATAGATTTAATTACTTTTGCATCGCGGCCTGCAAAATATCGAGACTCGTGTGCAATACTTGCGTGCCCTTTTGTTCAGAGAATAATTTGATGATGGACATTGCCGAAAAATGCCTATGCTGTTTTTCTTTTTTTTTCTTTTTTTACAATCGTACGAAATATATTAACGTGCTTAAAAGGATCGTTGAATTTGCATCTGTTATTGCTTATTCGGATATGCAATCTTGACGCACGGAACTCTAACTCTCACTAAACAATATAGTTCATTCGATCTATTCACAAACGGGCCTTGGATGTTGCAATCTGTCGGGCGTGCGATAAATAAGAAAAATCAATGTAGAGTTATATGCGCCAGCACAAACGCCTTGTCGGAAAAGTACCGTGTCCGCTCAGGTATTTGCAGGCTGGCCAGTCAAACGCTTGAAAAAACATTTATACAGATTCTAAGAAGACTGTTTATTTTTCCACCATTCTTGCGAAGCGACAAATACGTAAACTCTATATAAAGCGGGAAATTGTTTGCACTGTCATTTCTTTGATATATGTACACGAAATACCAGATTTATATTACCTTTTTTTTCTTTTGTTTCATCGAAGAAATATCCTATTCTAACTTATAATCTGCAAAGTCAGTCATGTGTACAAATTTAAGTCGAAACACGATTTATGAAGTGAGTTTACTAATTTATATAAAAAAATAATATATATTATAATTACCTACTAACATTTGTATGAGGATTAAAAAAAAAACCAACATCAACAAGCAACGAAAGATATTGAATAAACGGAAACGTAAATCTTTCAGCGTTATCGAAACGGTGACTTGTCGAGCATCTCGAGGTCTGTGGCCTCCTCGACTAGATAGAACTTTGAGAAAGATTATACCGAGGAGAGAACTTTTTCCTGTACAGCAGATGCTAAACGGAACTGAGTTCGCGTTTATGGCCTACAGGAAACTGTATATCTCGAGACTCTCGAGTGTATCAAATTTTGCTTGGTTCACTATTTTCTTTGTTTTAAGTCTTCGACGATATGTACTCCGCTTTGTAATGCTTTTTTCCCTTTTAGATTGCGTAAAAATGTCGTTTTTTTTTATTCGTACGGAAAATCGCGTATCTTCTATATTTTTTCGATATTTATAAGTGTACCAGTAGGAAAATTAATAATTTGATACTTGTTGCATTTACTTACGATACTAGGCGAGTATCGTTAGCTAGGAACAAACTAGAGACTATTAAAAATATCGCAGTGTCTATTCACACCGACCCGTGCAGGGTATTATACCGTAACACGGTATACAGTAGAAGTTTATTTCGCTACGTTTCTACACCGTAGATGCCGTATACGGTATGTATCCCGTGTCACGGTATACGGTATAAGTACCAGCTTTCACAAATATCCGTTGATCCCGTGGTACGGTATATACCCCGTGGCACGCCATAACGTGCAAATGTTCGCTAATATATCCGGAACCCGTGACACGGAACATAGGCCGTGGAACGGTATATATCCTGTGGCGCAGTATATATCCCGTGTCGTGGTACATATCCCCTATCACAAAATAACAGCCAATAAAATGAGGATTAGACTTTAAGCCGAAGTGAAACGTGCGATAGAGGTAGCTGCAATTAATCCAAAATCTCCCATACCGTTTATTTCCCACAAAAACAATGGGAACAGTGAGTTTTAGAATTACTAGGCGCCGCTTATTGTTCTCACTTGTTTTCCCCAAAATGGATCGCCTCAGAGGACTTTGAATCACAGTTCTTGCTACCAACCAAGGAGCTTTACATTGCCTTAATACAAACGATGCTCAATTTTCGTAGGTTTTGAACTCGTCAAATATTCCGAAATTATACTTGATCGCATCATATCCCGGCGCACGATACAACTGCCAAATATTCGCGAAGGGACCGGTATCCCGTGGCACGGTATAACTTCGAAACTTTCGCAAATAGCTTGTTCGAAAATAAATTGCATAATGGGTGATAAAGATCTTCTGGAAAGAGACGTTCTAAAGGAAGTTTTTCCAAATATACCTGTGTATATATGCTTGTTCCACACTCTTAAAACGTTTTCAAGAGAGAAAACCGTCGAGAAAATGGCGGGAACACCGCCGGGAGAACAAAAAGCAAAAAATACAGCGGGAGAACAACAAGGAAAGAATGTGTCGAGACGTCTACGATCAAAGAACCCGGCAGGACGTCGAAGAGCAATATGCTTGAATTTACTCCAAAAAATGGCGTATAGCAAAAGCCAGGAAGAATATAACGAAAATTATTATCGTTTTTCGAAATCAGCGCCCCGTCTAGCCCTTGATTATTTCAACAAAAATTGGGCTAAAAACACAGAAGAATGGACTTGCTATAGCATGGTATGCGGCAATTTATTCAATCGTGCGAATAACCGATTGGAATCGATAAACGGGAAGATTAAACAGGTTGTCGACAAATGCAGTTCTTTGGTCGATTTCGCTGATTCTTTTTTTTTGTTCTTGGAGTCACACAAGACTCAAGTGAGTCTGAAAACCGCGAAAAGTTTTACGAGGAGAGCCACACCGTTATATCCAACTGGAAGCTGCGAAGAACAGTACATGAATCTCTTAACTCGGGAAGGTTTTACTTATGTGTTAGAAGAAATCAAAGCAGCCGAACTAACAAGAATTGTAAAAGACACCGATACGGGATGTATTATTGAGTCAAATAATGTTACATTGAATGTCACGACGTCGTCGTGCGAATTCGGAATTTGGAAGTCATCGCTATTACCATGTCGACACATTTTTGGAACCCGAAAGTTCTACTTCAATATTTCCCTGTTCTCGGAGGCTCTATGCAATAAACGGTGGACGAAAGCTTATTGCGTCCAGAATCAGCGATCGTTTCAGCAGACACCGAATCGGGACAAATCTGAGGCAACCTACGAACTTCCAAAACTAACGAACATTACCTCCGAAGAATGTGCTTCTGTATCGGAACGAAGAAGAAAGCTTACTTCAGCGCTCAACGCTTTTAAGGCTACGTGCGTATGTCTTGTGGTTCCGCCTTCTACACTAAATTAGATGTATGCGGAAAAATTCAAAGTGCGTGGGAACGAAATTCTCAAGTCTCTATTCGGCAAGCTGATGGAACCCAGAATAACGAGCTGGAAGACGGCCTTAGTCATCTCCGTATTCATACGAATCGAAAGCGAAAAGTTCTCGAGCCTACTACTGCCACGTTGGTGCAACTTGGATGTAAATACACCGGCCTTGAATTCAAGACAAGACTAGAAACGATCAAGTCTGTTGAATCTTTTTGGCGCCGCCAAATAAATGTTGTTGTTGAAGAGATCGTGGATTACCCGGATCAATTAAACGTGGTATGTGTTTTAACGATGGTGACATCACGTTAATCATTTATCTTAGGGTAAAAATGACATAAGAATGCATTCATATTATACAACGTATATTTTAATACGATCGCAGGCGTGCCACGGTCCAAGCTCTTTCGACGTTTCCAGTCAATACGACAACCCGATAGCTGTCCACGATGACCTCGTTGCACGATTCGATCGATTTCGAAGTCGGATTCAAGCACTCAGTAACATTGATTTTGCAGAGATCATGATGCCAGAGGCCGTTATTGTACGAGGTCGACCTTGTCGAGCTCTCGACACTTGGGTCAGTTTGAAAAATTCGACACACTCGAATAAACTGAAACAGTGTTGAGCTTCAATGTCTTAACGGTAAATAATTATTGAACAAACTTGTACAATGTGAACAAGAAAATTTGTATTTGTGTTATTATTTTTGTCTAGGTGCTGAGAATCGGTGGGTGACCGGGAGCGTTCGGAACATGCGTAACGCGAACGGTCGAGAGCCAGAGATTTAAATCACACTCGATCCTCTAAAAAGAACTCCAACTCCAACTGAGAACTCCTTTCTCATCATTGTTTTTTTTGCATTCGTCACACCCGTTTTTCAATGGAAGCACGATCCCAAGATCCCGACGATGGGTTCAGTCTATTGAATTTAACGTTCCGAGAATATCCTGAAAGAGAGGATGATAATCCGCCCCAGGATTCTTTACGGTTTTTAAATTACCGAAATTACCGAGAATTATACTCAAGTTTACAGTATTTCAATAAAGAAGTTATATTTATATTGACCTATATCCTTATACAAATACCCATTTACAGCAACCTCTCTCGGTTGCATAGCCGTTTCACTTCGCCTCAAAGTCTGACCCTCAATATATTGGTTGTCAAGCTGTGTTTGGGAATATATACCATGCCACGGGATATATTCCGTGTCACGGGATCCTGGTCAATTCGCAAAAGTTTGGAACTTATGCCGTGCCACGGAATACATTATACTGGTACTTATACCGTATACCGTGGCACGGGATACATGCCGTGCACGGCATCCACTGAATAGAAACGCGACGCAATGAAATTCTACTGTATACCGTGCACGGTATTATACCGTGCACGGGTCGGTGTGGATAGCAACGTCCTAAAAATATATAATTTCACGCAAATGTCTATAAGTCTCCGATGACTGCCTTCGCGTGTGTGTGTGGGTGTGCGTGAGTTGTGTGAAAGACTATCAGTACAAGTGTAATATTAAACACAAAAAAAAGAAAAAAAAATGATTATTTCCGATAATCGAAGCTTCCATCCTCTAGTGTCAGATTGTAATGAGACTTTATTTCGCACGCGATTTGAATCATTTGCATCTGAAATCATTTGTGCAATGATTCTCTTTATAACGTAATTTATATTTTGTAATCGAAAAGGCTTTGATTATTCCATATTTTACTTTATAGAAAGCTTATAAAAATTACAAAAAAACATATACAGATATTCGAGATATATAGTTAGGGTAGGATAAATGAATGAATCTATCGAGGTCGCCTTAACATAATGAAACCGAGTCACGCGAGACTCGTTAATCATTAATAAATCAATTTGGACAGCCCGGAGAGCTATTCGATACTTTACGGCGTGTATTTAATAATGTTATCGATAAATGTACTATAAAGTCTGCGTTAACGTCGCCAAGTGACAGACTATAATTACCATATAGAGTATACAACAATAAAAATTAAAAAAAAAAAATGTTTAAGTATAAAACAATGTCTTGTACGTTTCAGGGCAATATATACTAGAAACACCGGTATTTTCTATGCATTTCATTTATATATCGATGATAACGACGTATATATTTTTTCTCTTCGTGGTCAATAAATAGAATTATAGAATACCAAAAGTTAATCGCAATGAGCTTCGTGATATTTATTTTTTAACCCACATCGCAAATGTTCGCGGGACAAGGTAAGGTGGAGAGTTTCATTTAAATAATAACTTGGTGTACATTCTCATTCGTAAAGATCGTTTATTGTTTTGATCTTGAAAAAATACCGTGCTACAAATAATAATATTCTATAAAGAAGACATGAGATACAGATTATAACGAAATATTATCTCTCTTGTTGCTTGCGAACGTTATTGCGCAATCTTAAAAAAAAAACTGTAGAAACAATGTACAAACATTGAGCGTTCGCATAGAAAAATATTGAATACATTCATCTCGCCGTGTTGATTCGTAATTACTCCGGCGGTGGAATTTTATGAAAATTTACGGATATTCTCTTCTGTTTAGTAGTTCCAATTAGGCGGGACAGTAAGGCCATTTTAATTATGCCTCGGGTCCCGATGCTATATATAACGTTCCACTTATCCTTCCAGGTCGATCGAATTACTGCTAGTCGTTCGAGACTGATTTCTTCTTTTTCTTTTTCTTCTTCTCGCTAACCGGTGTCTCGACAGTTTCCTCCGCGGGTGGTTCAGCTGCCTCCGACGGTTCTTCCTTTACCTTCTTCTTCTTTTTCTTGTGTTCTACAATGGGAGCAGCACCATGAGATAGTGAAATATTTACTGATTACATAGAGATAACAGACTTTCGGACTTACCTTTCGAAGATTCCTCGGGCAAGTATTCGACCTTTATCGCTGACTGACTGTCCTCTTGCGGTTCTTCCTTTATCTTCTTCTTTTTCTTGTGTTCTGAAATGTACAATGCTCGATGAGATAATAGAATCGATAACGATCAGAGCGCTTGAAAAAAATTCGTTGGATGCAATTCAAATTTGGAAACAATTCACACGGATATATTATTAAATGTGAGAATATATATGTGGCTTTCATGGACAGTAAACTATCGATATAATTTGTAAAACATAAGAACTTTTTACGTCAAATGTGTTATTTTTAAGGAAAAAGATCTCATTGTCACATCTCTGAGGTAGCATTCACACTAACACTTCAACATCGACTTCTATCCTGTTCAATATTTCTTTATATCGAAGAGATAAGGTCATGTTTTGCCCAGATCGATTTTTACCATGACTTCAAAACTATTTTGAATGACCATTAATCTGTGGTTGACCAAAGATGCACATGTTTTCTGATGCAAATGGTTATCCTCGTACACTTTTTAAAAATTATTTCTCTGCCACCAACATAAAAAAAAAATAATTGTTGTTTTCTGTATAGTGGAATTGTTCATCCGAATTGCAACTCACCTTTCGACGATTCGGAGGACCCGGCCTCCTCATCCTCCGCCTCGCTCTTGACCTTCTTCCTCTTCTTCTTGGGCTCCGGGGTCTCGATTTTTATGTCGTCTTTACCGGTCGACTGATCACCCTCGCTCTTCTTTTTCTTCTTCTTCGGTACCTCCTCGCTGGGGCCGGCTTCCTCTTCCGTTTTTATTTCCTCGATCAACGGTTTTTTCTCATCGGCCTGCGAGTGCCGTCTCTTCCCACCGCCCGGTAAGGTCGAATCGGCAGCCGCCGGATACTGCACAAATTCGCTGCTGGACTGATACTTTTCGAACTTGGCTTTGGCCTTTCCAGTACCGCTGATCCTTCTCAGATTTCCGTCTTCGAGAATTCTCAAACGCGCCTCGAGCTTGGCCTTGTGCTCGGCGCCGAGATCGAAGTTTACATCCTCACCGAGGGCGTCGACCCTCGTGGCCAGTGAGGCCTTTGCCGCAAGCATTCTCGACATCTTTCCCTTGTTCTTCGTCGACGCTTGACCGACTAATGCCGCGTGATAGATGAGACCGTACTTGGGCGTGTCTCTCTTCGTCTTCAGAGCGCGAAACAGAGCTTTCTCGGCTCCGAGGATCTGCACCGTTGAGGCCGGATGTTTGGCGAGATTGATGAGCGAACCGGCGTGCGAGATGAGTCTCGCGCCTACGAGCTCGCCGACCAGCACCGTCAGATTCGGCGCCATCGCCATCATTCTCGTCTTCAGATAATCGTACAGCTGTGCACGATACTGCGATATCTCGACGACCTGGTCGCAGAGATTTTGAATGTTGAGTATATCGTCGTCGGATATCTCCGTGCCCATCGATATCTCGGCGGCCTCCTTCACCTGTTCCTCGACTTCCTCCGGCAGTATGTCCGACAAATCGGAACTGCTCGTGTTCTCTCGCGTTCCAATTACTTTCACGGTTTTAACGAACGCAACATTGTCGGTTATGAGCTTGCCGAGTTCGGGAAAATGCCAGCCGTACCATTCGCGGCAGCGCATAACATAATTGTTGAGCTCCTTGTCAAGATCGTCCAGCAAGCATACGGCTTGGATGATCATCGTGTCGATCTTGTCGGGCGAGAATTTGAGCTTGTATCTGGAAAGGCTGTGAGCGAGACCGAGCGCCATCGCGGTCATCTCTTTCTTCGGAAAACCAGCTAGAAGACTGTCCATCTGACTTCTTATACATCTCATCAGTTCTTGAATGTTTGTGTTGCTGACGCACGAAAGCGAGAGCTTGTCTTTAATGGCATTTCCAAGTTTAGCGTCTGCCACAGCGAGTTGCTCCTGGACTTCGCTGCAGTGCTTCTTCAGCGTCTTTTTCAGCGTTTTACAGAGCTTTCCCTCTACAGCGGCGGTCGTAGCTGCGAGAGCCTCCGTCGTGTCGGCAAATTTTTCAAAGTGCTTGAGCTTGATGCTGCGTACAGGAAAATTATTTTAGTGTGTGGAATCTACGAGCCGTGGCTCATTAAGTATGTACTCGGTACTTATACGTACATTTTGCTTGCAGCTTCGGGCGTCTCGAAGTCATGGTAGAGATTGTCAGTTTTCGTCAATTTGTTGTCGTCCAGCAGCTAAAAAATCGTAAAACATCGTTAATGCAGATAATCCGAAGATAAACCTTTTTGGAGCGCGCGCTGCACGATGACGCTCTCGGAGTGAGCACGTGTTTGCCGGACACTTAGGTTATGAGCGAGTGAAAAACACGAGTGGGCAAATGCTTACCTTAAAAATAGCGTATCCCGCCGGAGTTTCGAAGAGAACCAACATATTTGCACTCAAATAAGGTGATTACAGTCGTTATATCAAAATTTTTAACGAATATAAGAGCACGGCATCATCCGTGGCACGACATGTGCCGTGGGATGTTGAAAGGATTCGAAAGTTCCCTAGAAAACATAAACTGGGGACTTTTTTCCCTTAATTTCCGGTAAACCGCGCATGCGCCCGCCGTGATACAATCGAATGTAGATGTGCGGCTATGTTCGTTGCGGGTGGGGGAACTAGAGGACACGAAGTGTTAGGAGCGTAGACCGGCAGGACAGCGTGAAAAGTCAGTAGTAGTTGTAACGGTTCCTTGTATAGTACAAAGGAACCCCTTTAAGCCTCATTGTTTAGACATTGCAACCACTTTTTAATTAATGATTTATTTATTTATTCAGTTAGTTAGTTAGCTAGCTAGTTAACGAGCTTTTTGGCAAGTCGTAATTTAGTTCACTGACTTAACGTTATTTTTTAAAATGAATTTATAAAGTATAATTAATATAATAGAATATAGAGTATAAAGTATAAAGGATAATTAATTTGTAGAGTACAATTTATCATCTGCAAAAAAGGATGGAGAGGAACGATAGGAATAAGTCACCGGATAACAAATTGTAAGCCCTTGTTTACATTTTTTTTTTGTCGCTTGACCTTCAAATCGCTACCGCGGTTCGGTGCGTTGTACGGCGGCCAAAGAATATTATAACAGTAATTCCGATTTCATTTGTTATACTCAGTGAACCAACTGCTGAGATGATGGAGGACATAGCGAGAGCGATACAAAATTTAATAGAAAATAAAGATATTGAGGAGAATTTTGATATGCTCCAACCTTTCTTTTCGTTTATTCTACATGATGATTTTTCTTTTCCAGAATTCCGTGAGACTGATTTTCCGTCCTTTGCAGTTGGGATAATCTAACTGTTCTCAGCCAATTTGGGCCGGATAAAAAAGGAGGCGGTTCAAATAATGGTAATATTTCATTGAATGAAAGATTGTTTAATGCATTACCGATGCTATGTATAGTTTAATCATCGACAATTCAGTCGCAAAAGGCCTTCAAAACGCTCGCGCGGTTTCCGCTCGTTGTACGTGAGTCAGAATATATCGTAACGATAATTCTGAGTTTATTTTTCATACTTAGTTCAGTTTTGGATAGGATACGCGATGACCTACAGGAGTGTCTACAGGAGATAGAGTAAGGTTTATTAAACTCCTCTTACATCTGATGAAAATGAAATCAAAGGGACTCATGGTATGTTCCAATACATAAATATTTTTTCCTTTCCTTCATTTTACATAATGGTTTTTTTCCAGACTCACGCGCGGACATAGAACAGACGAGAGGACCATTTGTAGATTGTATAATACAAAATAAAAACGTCGAAGACAGCCGGGCAACCAAAGACACCAAAGAGATTTATGGTAAATTCCAATTCATAAATACTTTTTTCATTAATTTATTTTACATAATAATTTTTTTAGAATTGGATGAGACAGATCCCCTGTCCTCTAAAGTTGGGATCATTACTCAATTTTTATTGAATTACGGAACGATAGAAGAACACATATTTAAATTAGAGGTAACATTTCATTGAAAATTCAAGATCATTTCATACATTACCTGAAGAATGGTTTTGTCGCAGGAATTATGCAACAATAAGGAAGTGTTAGTTGCGCTTCCCTACGCCAGCGACGCGTTGCATCGCGATATGAATTCTGCTAGGAAAGCCATTGAAGAAATAGCTGAGCTATTTACAGCTATACAGAAGGATCTCGGCAAGGCTCTGACGCCAATACCGATCTGAATGCAGTATTAGATCTAGAGACTTTAAGGTCAATACAATTCATTACTAACTCGTCCAGCCAAGAATGAAAGAGCAAAAGATGAATCAGAACTTTATCTTTGTTTCCTGCAGGTAAGCCTGTCGAGGGATTCTGGATATTCTTTCGCGAATGCTTCGGGAGAAGCAGGCAAGGGTCGACAGCACGTACAATCCTAGCTGCCACAGTCAGCAGAGTTTATCCGTCGTCGGAAATTATAAAACCCAGCGGCACGCTGTCGGCGCAAGAACGACTGCCTCCAAAAGCTGTTTTTTCGGCCAACTCTTTTGTCTCATAATGTCCTTGTAACATGTGTTCACTGAGTATAATAAAATGAATAGTTATTATTCTTTTACATAGGCCGTTGTTCAGCGATGCATTTATTAGCAATAGAAAAATTATTACACTACAGTTAACACATATGAAATATAAAAAAAAAGTTCATCCGAACGGCGCCGTGGACGGCTGGATAAATTGAAACCGGGTCAGTTAATAAAATACGACTAGACACGCCGGGTTGACGTTTTTATCGATCCACTTTTTCCTGCTCTTACAATTATATGTGTTGCTAAAAACCTTTGATGGAAGAGACCACACCGACCATCTCTGTGAACAGCTCTGTGACAAAATTAATATCAATCCGATTACTGCGGCGCTGATTTTTTTTCTCGTACATATACCGTTCTGATATTATCTAAGAATTCTCGTTATACTAACTCTATCGGCAAGGGCTTTGCGAATTGGCCATGTCCTAGATAAACTACTCGCGGACACCTATTGATTTTTTTTTTTGTTATCGCTTTCAATCGGAATCGCTAAGCAGAGGTGTGTCGCGCATGGCCTGACGTGTCCTGTGAGCTTACAGACGGGTAGTCACAGGCGTTCTGCGAGAATTCTATTCAGTCTCCAACCATCCGTTGCATTGGGAACTTCAATTTTTATTCTTGCAGCAGTCACGGTAGAGTCATGCAACCAACTAAGTTTCCCGTTGTTGCGAGGTTCTCGTAGCATGAACATACCAAGCTGAAATTGTCATTGCCATCTCAACCCCGGACGAATCAACTTCCAGTCTTGACGAAGAGTTGGTAAGATTTTTCGGCATTAGCCAACATGGGGGGAGGTGAAGCCACTTGTTGCATGGCGCACTGGCAATATTTCCGTCGTGGGTTCACTTGTAAAACTGAATACTCTGTAAATTGATGTTCCATGTTGCTTCGCTTATGATTTTTATTTATTCTCGGAGTTTCTTCTATGACATAGAATTTTCAATCATTTTTCGTATTCTCATAACGGAAATGTTATGAATAAAGGAAAATGATGAGGATCCAATGTTAAAAATAGCATTCTTCAGAAAATTTTAGTTTAGTTCATTCGATTATTGCTTAATATTAGCACAAACGCATGAATCTTCAGGAAATTTAATCCTGTTGACTCCGTTGAACATTCGTGCAATCTTTGTTATATTATTATATGACGATTCTTATTTCTTGAACCTTAATTTTTTTTTTTCGAACTTCTTTTGCTTTCGAAAATGCCCGAGCTGGCAAATTAAGAATGTACCAATTAAACCACCAATTGCACATTTTCATGAAAATTTGAGTTCCAAGTCGAGTCGAATTTCCGATGACATAAAAATATTTAGGGTGACCGAAAGGTACACTATGATAAGTGTACCTTTAAGTGATAAGAGTTTTAATGCATCAACCGATAGATTAAATTTAATATACAAACGTCCCGTTAAAATTAATGCTCACTGTATGAAATAAAGCTTTTTACACATATTTAATATACCGAACAATTAATGTTACCTAAATTTTGTACATTAACTTTAATGTACCAGTTTATGGATAAAAACTTCATGATTTTGTATATTAATTTTGCTAAAATTGTTAACAGTATAGCCGAAAGGGAAAACCCTATGACGCTCTTTCTAGTTGGATTGATTTTGTTCGAAAAAAAAAAAAAAAAAAACAAAGAGAAATCGAACGATTACTTAACGTTGCCGTTTTCAGAATTTTTCAAATTGTTCGCCTGTTTTTTATTTTATTGGGTCGACCCGTCCAGTAAGCCTATCCTTGAGCTATCCCCGGGATAAAAGTATTAAACTCACAAATCCGTAATTGCATTTACAAAAATTATTTCTAGGTCGTAGCAATTGCATCAAATAGCTGCGCGAGTTGCACACGGTACTCGCAACATTCTCAACAGCTACTTCCATAGCGATTGGTTTTGCTGCTTTCATTGCGCAAATAAGACTTGGGACTTTCTAACTTTCGCTAGAAATCCGCGAGAAGTGACTTACTCAGGTTTGGAAAATATTCACCACTTTTACTCTACTTCCTTAAGACACGAACATGTCCCAATTATTATTTTTTTCTTTTCAGACTCGCAAGTCTGCCCGCAGCAGAGATGTTGGGAGTGTGCCACGTAAAGCCGTGCCTCAAGCCTCCATCGTATTCGCGAAAGCTGCAAACTTTGAGCGAGTCGTCGTCGAGACTGGAGTTTGTTTCGTTCGGAATTGGGATTTCGATGCCAATTTCAGCTTGGCACGTTCGCACTGCGGGAATCAAAACAATAACTGGAAACTTAGTTAGCTGCATGACTTTACCGTGATTACGAAAATAATCCGCAAAGTCGCAGCTGCAACTCAACGGTTTATTGGGCGCCGCCTCAAACTGTACATGTACATTTATTGGCGCCGAATTATTGAATAAAAGCAATCTATAGACTTTTATTAATCCCTGATAAAAATAATTACATACGAAGTGGGGGGAGCGATTTTGTCTTGAAGTTAGCCACAAATCCTGAGAGTCCAATTTTAATTGAAAATTGAATGATTTACTTTATTCATTATCAGACAACCATTCTAGTGCAAAAAAGACGAAGTTTATTGTGGAATATTTCAGTGAGAAATGGCCTCGAGTTCGGGGCATGTTAACATCGATTTTGAAGATAACGATTTTGATATTGTAATTGTCGGTTCGGGATTGGCGGGTCTCACAGCTGCGTACAGCATCCTTAAAAGACGCATTGGCCTCAGTATTCTGATCCTGGAGAGCAATGGTAATCCGTCCTTCAACCCTTTACAAGTCACACCATCCGACACCGTGGCGAACGGGACTAACCGACGCGGAATAGAGGCCTATGCATTGTTACGGTAGCGCCTAAGAGTGGGGCTGGAGGTATGACTTATAAAGGGTTAAATTGTCTACAATCCGGTCGATCAATGAAACGAGTAAAAGTTAATCTCGACGAAATCCTAATAAGATACCATAGGCGGGAGGATTCTTCTCGAGAAGAACAGTCAAGCTTTTCACGGAAACTTTCGTCAAGGACATATAGTAAAATTGGTCAACGAGCTCAAAGTCGTCACTGAACCTGGTCCGGACACTGATGGGAAACGCTTAATATTCTTCACGAGGAACGGACCGTTGCCTGAAAAAATATCTTCTCTCGTTTCCGGTCAAGTCTATCACTTTCTCAAATTGGTAAATTCACATATTTATTGCCAATGAACTGTGGTTTTATAGATCAAGGATTTTGGATCCACCGTAATCGTTATATTGATATCGATCGACCTATCTTCAGAAAGGCTAAAAACGTTATACATACAGCAAACAAATAAATTGTATCAGGAAGAAGTCCAAGTGATTTCTTAACGTCATCCAATGCGTCGCGTTTTTTTAAACTAGTTTCCGACGGAAACTGCTCCAAAAGCGTCAATAAGACTCCAACCAGTCTAGAGTCGAAACTATTTCGAAAAACGGCGCCTCGGCAAAATTCAAGAAATCATTAAGGCATCTTTCCGATACGTTTATTTTCATTGCTGTGTGGATAGCCTGTATGACCTTATGGAATTAAGCCATCAATATTGTGTAAAACTAGATTGGATAATGTTACGCCAAAACTGCTGAAGTTTGTACTTGAAATCTAGCTAGAAGCGATCAGTATCGATCCGCGGTTTGGAAACTACGCAGCTCACGAAGATAGCGATAAACTTGCAGAAACCAGTGTCAAGAAATTGGTGCAGAAAAGAGTGTATCTTCCTCAAGCGCAATTGATCTGCCGAAGCTTGCTTCGTGCTTGTTGCGGTGTCGAAAATTTGGAAAATGTCTCAGCCCTGTGGTTCATAGTAATGCTACACGGTGCGGGAGGGCTCCTCAGAAAGTTATCCACGTCTTTGGGAGACGATCAGCGGTTTTTCCTCAAGGGCGGTTTTGTCCATCTCGCGAAAGAATTAGAAAAAAGGATCATCGACGAAGGAGGAACAGTAAAATGCTCAGAGACTGTTGTTAAGGTCGCGATGAACGGCGACACAGTTTACGTCTCTACGAGATCGAAAAGATTCAAGTAAGTACAGTACGACCTCCTATAAGTGATGATCTCGGGGACAATCTACCTCTCTTAACTAATAATTCCCCTCAAATTCTACTAAGTTCTCAGTCGAACACTATTGTTCGTAAGGCGGCCCTGGGGAACAAAAAAGACGTCTGGTATGAAAAAGTTATCTAAATAAGTTACATATATCCGACCGGACGGTAACTAAGCTGTCCTACATCCTAAGTAACAAAGTTAATGTTTTGAATGGGTGGGAACTGTCGGATACCGTTCAGACGGACGTATGTAACCCATTCAGATCATTTATTGATAACTAATAATTTTTTTTTGCTACCTGGGGATGTACGCGGCTGGGGTAGTCAGTACGCATGCCCACCAATGTTAGGGATAACTTTCACTAGAAATTTGTGTTTCCATAATTTAGTAAAAGTTAACAAGTTATGAGGACATAAGGTAATGACCGTTCTACTGTATGGAAATTTCTAATCTCAACCTTTGATAATTGATTATACGATTAACGCCAATTAGATGCGACTACGTCGTGATCGCTGTTCCGCCGGCTGCAAGCAGTCGTATCGCCGTGGAACCGGCTCTGCCGGAATTCTTGCTGACGTCTCAGAGCCTCTACGATCCGGCAGAGAATGCATTCTTCTATGCCACGTACAGAGAGCCTTTCTGGACCGAAAATTTGTCAGGAAGCATGATCGGTACTGAGGACAGCGGGTCGAGTCTAAGAATGACCTACGACGCGACTCATCCGCCTGGTCAACAACTTCGAGTTATTGCTGGATTATTGTCAGCTGCCGACGAGTCCAGTCCCCGAAACAGCGTCTTTGGAGCTCTGAAGAAATGCTTTCAGACGAGAAAAGCTAGCCGATGTATCAGTTATAGCATTGGTAGTTGGGGTAGTGGCGGCCCTGAGAATACCATGTACGCTATGAGGCCCAGTTCAATACGGTATCATGTAAACCCGATGCTCTTTCCACTGAAAAGGTACGGGAATCATTTGAATTGTCGAACGAAATAACCTTTCATTAGTCAGTTGAAAAACGGTATTCGTATAAATTGCAATTTACGGTATTGTTTTCAATCGGACAGTAAAATCCCTTAAGGAGGTTCCATATAAGGCTGACCACTCAATAAATCCCACTTTGTAAGGCCTTGCTACACCCCAACGAAGGGCGTAGGCAGATTCGTTCTAGTAAAATCCTTAGACTTTTAAGGCTTGCTTATTCTAATCTCCTACAGGTCAGAGTCTCCCCAAGGGGGATCTTTGATCTTAATGCTTTTTTAAGGTCACTTATCACTTACGAGTCCCGTTAATGATGTTTTGACATCGTTAAGATTTTGTCCGGCAGACATAAACTGACTTCCGATCCAAATTAACTGGAAATAATCGATCGAATGATATTAATGTCCTGAGTAAAAAAAAACTTCCGTTCCTTCAGGATTTTTTTTGCCGTTAGCGAGTATGCTACGAGTTGGCCAGGAACTGCTGACGGTGCAATTGAAACCGGAGAAAAGGTCGCTTGCTCAATGATTTTTCGAGCGAGACCTCAGGCCCTCGACAGAGACCAGATTATAGCGTGCGGGTCTGTTTTTCACCATCTGACGGTTGCGCAATGCGAATAGTGCAATCTGTACTCACAAGCGTTTTTCCGAAATCTCAGGGCTCTCCAAGGACAATCCGATCGAATCCCGGAATCTTCTAGCAGCGGTACAGGAATCGCTAGGGCTCATCTGATATGCCTTGGTATGAACGTCTTCCTCTTCTTCTTCCTACTGCGTGACGCTTACGAAACCAACTGAAATTTTCTACGTCGCCGACAGTTCTTACAAAGAAACAGAATCGAATTAAATACAACCAGTATGATTCTGTATTTGGTCTATGCAAACATTCCTACCGTTAATGGTCACGAAGCCTGTAAAAAGCTTTACAAAATGTTTGTACACGAGCTATTTCATTAACTTTGGTATTCCCACAATTTTTGTCTCACTTTGGACTGTCTCTGTTGCATATGTTGATAAACAGTGGGACTCCACAATTACCTGATGTCTCAGTACCGAATACCAGATTCGATAATTGTAAAAAATTTTAATCGTCGAGGAGGTCACATCTTGCACCCCTGCGATTGCACTCGAACAATTACATTCGTTCACTCGCGTAAAAGACGGCAACGGCTATCAGAACCAATACCACCGCGAATATTGCAGCTTTCTTGAAAAGAGAATTTCTGCCCTGATTTGAATCATCACTCAACTGTGTCTTCCCCTTGCCCTTCCGTCGTGGCTTGAATTTCCTTTCGAATCTCTCCACCTCCATCTGATTTTTCGCTTCATCCTCTTTGCGCTTCCTCGCCATCTCAATCTCTCGAATTCTGTCCTGCTCCTCTTTGATCTTACGGCAAGCGCTGTCACAGTCGACGTTTACGCTTCCTTTCCGTAAAACCACGCATGGGAAATCTTTCTTGATCCTCTTACACTTGCACCACACCTTGACTCTCTTGCTGCAAGCTTCCGCATTCGGACAGGCTCCGGAATGGCAATTTTCCACGCAGCGATGACCACACTCGTACTGCAATAAATAATAATAATAAAGAAGGGTAAAATTGCATTCCGTGTTTAAAACTGAGCGAACTTTTCCGCTAGCAAGTTTTTTTTTTCACAAGGCACAGTTTCGGAGTTACGTTCAGCTGAAACTTTCAGCCAATAAAGCCGCTCGAAAGTTATCGCGTCATTTATTGGGTCGCTGTCATTGGCTGAAAGGATTTACTGCTAATAAAAACCCAGGTCGTCCAAGAAAAATTAAGTATCAAAAGGTGATTTCAATGGGTTCCATAAATATGTTCGTCTGGACGATATCCGAAAGTTACCACCTATCAAAAAAGATAGCTCATACCAACCGGACGAACATATGTAAACCATTTAGATCACTTTCTCATGCCAGATGTCTTTTTGCGACCTGGGCTCGAAAAGGTGGGTAACATCAGTGGCGGAAATCAAATTCCGAAATATAAAGAATAATAAATTACTCACGTTTTTCGGACACTGATTTCCACACTTGAGCAACTCGTCCCGTTTCTGGGCGCTCGCTGAAGTGAGTTCAGCGCATCTTTTGTACAGCGAATTTATACCACAATGGCACGATACTTTGACAAGCTGTTTGCAAGGATAGCACGGAGCTTTGTGGCACAGTCTCGGGCAAGCGTGAGTGCATCCTGCGGCCCTCGGCAGTGCACATGGTCTCTCGCATTCCATACAAGTTTTTCTTTCCTCATCAATGCCGTCACCGGCGCTCTGCTGGATCCAAACTTTGTGACACGGCATTTCGCAGCTGTGATTCGTGCAGCCGAGCAACTGACCGCAGGGTCTCTCACAGGAATTCGATATAGCTTTGTGACAAGGCCACGGCAGAGTCTCGTGACCTCCGAGACAGGTGACCATGACCGAGACCTCGCACGGAGGACAAGGCAGAGTCTTGAGCTGCATTCTCTCTTTTTGAGGCTCGAAAAACGAACCCGCGACCTGGGCGTTCACTCCGTTGATCTTGACTTTCACCCATACCTTCGTGTGGCACACAGCGGGACACGAATGCCCACATTTTTTGTGAACCAGGGCGCAAATCTTTCGACACGGCGGACAAGGACCGTGATGGCATTTGTGCGACTCCCGCTTCGGATGATGACAAACCGGGGGTATCTTGCACAGCTTGTTGCAATTAGGTGGTTTTATGCGCTTTATCCTGCCGCACGGTACGGTGATCTTGCTTTTGCCGCAATGACACTGAATCGTGTTGGTCTTTGGGCAGGGATAGCACGGTCCGCTGTGACAGGGCGCCGGACATTTGTGTTTCTGACAATTGAGCGTATTGTCGCATATCTTCTCGCAAACGTTAAAGTTGTTTCGCAAGAGGCAGTCGCAGCATTTCTTGTTGCAAAGATGCTTGCCGCATAGTCGCATCTGTGTGCATTTCTTGTTGCAATGAAATTCCTTGGCGCAGGCGATCTCCTTTTCATAGCTGCGACATCGGCAAGTCTTTGTCAATACCTCGAGACATTGTCCGCAACGATCGGTGTGGCAGCGCATGTTGCAGTAGTGCGATCCGCAGTCGAGCAACTTTCCGCACGTGTCGCCGCACGTGGGAACTTGCTTCTGCTTACAGGAGACGTCGTAGCGTTTTTTGCCACAGGGACAAGTACGATTTTTTGCGTGAGGACACTCGCCGCATTCGCCGGGACGGTGACAAGTTCCCTCGCAAACGTGAACGTTGCAGGACAGACGATTGCCGCAGGGCTTGTCGCAGAACCAATTCGCCTCGTTGCATAGACGATTTTCCTTTTTGTTTGCGCAATGACAAGGGACCAAGAGAATTTCGGAGCAGGGTGGACACGAACCGGAGTGACACTCCTCCTTGCAGGTGTGATCGCAGTGCGGTAAATTTTTCGCGCAGATCTTTCCGCAGCTCCATTCCTTGGCGTTGCAGCGACGCGGCTGTGCGGGCTGTTTACCGCAGAAACAGGAGATTCGTACCATCTTCGGGCAGGGCGGACACGGACCCGGATGACAGAGGAGGACACATCTGTGACCGCAGGCAGGTTGCAGCGGTTTCTCGCATTTTTCGCCGCACGAGTGAGGAATCGACCATGGCTGATAAGGAGGGTCCGTTGTCTGGCCGCAGAAACAGAGATAGTGCTTCGGGACCTGGTCTTCTTGATATTCCATACGGCATTTTGGGCTGTGAATTGAAAGAGGCTGTGAGAGGCGGATTCTTAGGGATTATTAATTCGTGATGCTTACCAGGCCCACAGAGGTGTTATTCCCTTCTCTTGCTTGTAGCTCAGACTGTCGCGTATCCAGTGTTGTATGCATGGGAGATGCATGAAGGAATAACATGTCGAGCAACTCCATATCTGTGGGAAATGGCGGAGAGAAGACAATTCATATAAAGATTTAAAAAGTTTACATTGCTCGTCCATTTGTCAAGAATTTGGCAATAGCAAGTTACTTTTATGTATAGGATTTGTAATTAGAAGGAGTTTTGTAACTAGCAAAGTAACTAAAAATACAAATACAAATAGTAATAATTTTTAAACATTTGTAACGCCCAACAAAAAATTATGTCCATCCAAAGTTCAATGACGAATCTATAAACGCATTTTAATAAATTACTAAAAAAAATATATATATATTAGATACAATCCGGAAACGATGACTGGTGAAAGAATCTGGTAAGAAATTTTTAGTCACTTTTCGAAAATTTAATTATGTTTAGTATTATTTGTTTCAATTGATCAAAGATTTGGTCGCTATAATGGTAGAAAATAGAGATCTAAATGCGATTATGTTTCGATTATTGACAAAATTTCCTTTATGAGGAAACCTGATCACAAAATAAGCTTTTACATAGAAGCTTTGTGCGCAAAGTACATTGCATGAGGAGGCTATGTGAAAATCTTGATTTTCACCTTTTTTCTTAATATAATTTTTAGTATCAATTCGCATACCGGATCTGTTTTTTTAACAGAAGAGATGCAAATGAGGCAGATGGCACCTCCAGATTGAAATGTATCCGTGAGATATGACAGAGATTTTTCGGTATCTCCTCCCTCGCCTTGATAAGATGACAATACTTTGGTGACCGCTTCCTGCAAGACTTCGTCGTTCGTCTCGTTTTCATCTTCGCTAGACGAATCCAACGGATGTGCCTCCAAGTGTTTCTCTATAGACGCCTGATTCTGGGCCTGAGCCCTCTTGAATTTTCTCATTCTTCCTGTCCACTGTGAACGTAAAACGGATAGATTAAAGAAGTGGCTCAATTACAACATACGATTGTAGATAGATAATGGTCGAAAAGAAAAATCATTCGTCAATACGAAATGATAAACTAAATTTTCGACAATGGAGTCCCATAAAGAGCCGGAACCGTGAATTTCGGAAATACGATCGATCCGGCTCGTTTCGGTTCTTCAGTCTAATGTGAATAATAAACACACGAGAAATACCTAAAGCTTCCGAATTCTGGGAATCAGTTGTTCTCGAGAAGTCCCTCGGAAATCAACGATCTTTTGTTTCCTTATCGCCGATCGATCGCTCAGACATTTTGGGAGATCTTCGAGGTTAGAATACTCTCGAAGACAGTCGATTTCGGACTTGGCGAAGACCGAGTCGTTATCGCTACGTTTGAGCCACGCATCAGCAGTACTTGGTCACGGAAAATTGGAGCGTTATGCGTGATTGAATAACAAAGGAATCAAGGTCTGCGATGAATCGTTGAGGTTACTGTCGAGGTAAATATACAGGTAGATCAGCATATATTATATTGTTTATGTATAGGGTTGTTTATTTTTGCTGAACTATACGTTGATGCATTCTGATCAGTCGTTGACTAAGAATTGTATTAAATGCATTAGCAACAAATAACATCTTAATTGTTGATCAACGGATATTTTTTTTGGCAACGAATGCGCCAACATTTTTTTCTTGACAACATGTCTGCAATGTTCGGAAAACTCATTATATTTAGAAACAAATTGTCAGTATGTTGCGTACGTTGCGTGTATGTGCAAAAAAACAGCGCGCAAGTATACCCCTCGGGACGGGGACATTCGGTCGTCGCGCTACGGATTCGTGCCGCGTAGTAGCAGCAGTATTTTCTGTACTGTGATGCGCGGCAATGCGTTGCACACGTGCTACGATATTTACTTACGAATAAATTACTGTTTGCTAGTGTGTTCGTAAATTTCTTTATTACGATTAACCTTTCTCCTCTCAATCATTCTACACATCCACAGTTCGATCTTATCAGTTTATGGGCCCGTTCGCCCAGCCTGCGTGAAAATAAGTCTGTGTAGAAGAAGTGAGAAAAGGTGAGCCGGTTCCGCGAGACACGAGGCAGGTGAAAAGTAGACGTTTTGATCGAGCGTGTGTACAGGTCTTCGGAGTCGTCAATTGAGCGAGAGATTTGTATCCACGATGTCTGAAATCCTCTTCGAGTGGAGTTGGAAGAAATATGACGGAACATATTTTCGTCTATGAAAGTTTCAAATGACCACGTTACTTAAAGTCAACGAGGTCTGGGACGTAGTGGATGGCTCGAGGATAATGCCGGTGGCGATAGCGGAACACGAGGCAGAGGCGAAGCTGTGGGAAAAAGACAATGCGAAAGCAATGTTGTTGATCTGGTCCTCGCTGGAAGACGAACTGTTGCAGCGCGTGCTGAGATGCTCAAGTGCGAAGGAGATGTGGGAGAAGTTAATCTCGATTCATCGTCAGAGAACAAGCAAGCTCGGACTCATGATACAGTTCTTCAAGTATCGAATGGACCCGAATGATACGGTTGTGGAACATGTGGCCAAGATTCAAAATTTGGCGGGAGAGCTTGAAGACGTCGGTGAAGAACTGTCGAGCCTAATGATCGTAGCGAGAGTCCTAGTTACTCTGCCGTCGAAGTTCAACATGTTCCGAATGTGTTGGGACAGCGTGAGTCCGGAGAGACAAACGCTGGACGTGCTGCGGGAGAGGCTTATATGGGAAGAAGCCCGGCTCAATGCGCACTGTGAAAACAACAAAGACGCGACGCCGCGAAAACCGAGGCGTCGTTAGCGAGTCGGACTTAATAGGCTCTTCGGATTGGGCTTACGCGAACGATGCACAAACGATAAGGTCTACAACAGGGTTTGCTTTTTGTTACGAAGGCTCTGCCAAGGGAGCGTTTCCAAAGGTTGTGTGAAAGTTTCAACTTGCGTTCGGTTTAAGGTCAACGCTTAAACGGCGGTAGTGTTAAGATATAACGTTTTCGCGCCGACTGTACAGTACCTGTCGGCTTGACAGTACATTCGGTACTCGAGATCGGAGTCGGGTACACTCGGTCGCATTCGGACGCTCGATGGCTTCGGATTCGTGTCGCATAAAACCAACAATCTTCGCTGCACTGTGATGCGCTGCACACAACTGTGATATGTACTTACGAATAAATTACTTTTTTCTACTTTGTTCATAAAATTCTTTATTATGATTAATACTTGTCCTCTCGATCCTTCCCTAGTTAATTCTTAGCAGGAATCATGATAAAGAAAAAAGAACATTTCTTAAACACGATCAATTTTTTATTATTAATATTTATTCTACGATTATCAACTTCATTATTCAAATAGCATCGATTGTAATTTTTTTTAACACAGCTCGAATGTTATTTCTTACAGACTTAGCACAAACCCCGATGTGAACGATCGTCCAAAGATGGCCCATCATCGTCATCATTACCGTCACACCTTTGGCTCCAGACCCACGATTCCTTGGCGAAAGAACTTGTACGAGAATCGCGGCTTGCCCGACAACTACACCGACAGTTCGTTCCTGGAGGAGCTGCGGAAGAATATAAAGCCGAACAGCGTTACGACGAGAGGGGCGATTACCTTGGGAGCGAGCGTCTCGATCCAGCTCAGCATTGTCATTATTTTCGTGATTATTTTCATCTGGCTCAATCAGGAATGGACGACCCCGAATATAATATTCTCGTCGAGCGCGATACTCACCGTTCTCGGATACTTGTGCTATATTCTATACTTGCCCGATATGCCAGACAAAATATCCAAAGACTTCAGAACGGCTCTAATATTTTTGGCTTTCGGCTACATTCTCTCGCCGATATTGAAAACTCTGACCGAAACCGTTAGCACCGATACGATATACGCTATGACGATATTCATGTTTTTCGTTCATCTTATATTCAGCAAGTATGGATCGCCCCAGGTATCGCTTTCCGATTCTCTGGCTATAACTTCCTCGATTTTTGGATCGTTGATGCTCGCTTCGAGATTGGCTTCGCCTCTTCATGCATTTTCCTTGCTGACCGTTGCCGTTCAGGGTTTCGTCTTGCTTCCGTTCTTGCTCGCGCAGATGGAGAACAAAGTCGTAATTTCGTTCACTCTCGCCGCGAGCACGCTCTATCTGTTGTTCATAATATCACCGACGCTCTCGTGCGTCTACGTGGCTGTTACGATATTCGTTCACGTTATCTGTCCCTTGTGGTACATCAGATGGCAGAAGTACAAGGAGAATATTTACGGTCCCTGGGACGAGGCCGTTCTTGCGCGTCCCGTTATTTTGCAAGCGGGTATGAGTTAATTACAAAAATAACGTACAAACGTAACTTTATTTTGTTTATCGAATGAATGAGTTTTTGTCCTTGGAGTTACGCCGACGATTGTACAAAATGAATCGACGTATTATATGTACATTGCTCGTTAAAAAAAAACATTGTTTCCTTGTAAGGTATTTTAGTTGTAAATTTTCTCGCTTAAGTTTCTTTATAATTACACAAACAACCTCATTGCAGCGGTAATGTATTTTTCTTAATTTATCGGCTCCTGTAATTGTGCTCCTTTTGTTTATAAATTAACTTTAAAATAAAAGTACCGATCTCTAAAAATGCATGATAATGGTATGTTTGTAGCGTTTTTTTAAATACCTACGGAAGATAGAGTTTGCTTGAATAAATATTAAGTTAAAGAAACTTAAGTTAGAATATTGATAACTTGTTTTCGACAGCACGTCGAACTTTCCGAATCGGTCAAGATTTTCGTGGAATGAACGAGCCTCACTCATAATAGTGATAATGATTCTAATTTATGGCTAATGGGATTAAATGGCCAAGGTTCACTTGGCAATGATAAACTGAAGTAGTCTCTTTATCCGTCTTACGAGAGCCTCGATGAAGCTTCGGTCGACCATCGAGTACTCGTTCTGCGTATCCAAAAGTTGTGCTATAAAGCTGTCGGTGAGCACCGAAACCAAACCCTGTTTCAATTCCGACAGCATATCGCCTGTTACTCGCCATTCGAGCATACTCTCGTCCATCCCTCCCGACGAAACTGAAAAGTGAGTAAGTAATTCATTGAGTGAACACCAAGATACCAAATACTTGATAATTAAATAATCGTGTATCATTAATTAGTATAACAATATATGTAAAAAGTGTGTAATTTACCTTGCGATCTGTGGTGCCTCGAATTTGCCTGCATCGTATAAAAGTCAAGATGACTCCACAGTATGTAGAGACTGTGTTCGACTATGAGCGAACAGTATTTTATGTTCTGACGTTTCGCCTTTGCCTGACGTCCCAGTCGTTGCTCGACCACCATCCTCTGTTTGCCGATATCGAGCTCCAATTCTTCATCCATCAAATATTTCTTCAGATCGGTCGTGCTCATTTCCTTGACCATCGCTGCCTTCTTTATCAAAGTGTCGACGTGCGGCAGCTCGGAGTGAAGAAGATTGGTGGATGAAACGAGCTGCTCGACTACAGCTCCGAGTGGAACGCCCGTTGAGTCGCTCTTCGTGTTGTCACGATTTGCTAGCTTCAGCGATAACTGCGGCTCGAAAAGTAGATTCCGGATCTTTTGGTCCATTTGCGTGTGTTGCATCTGAAACGCAAAAAATGTTGTCATAAGGTTACAAATTACATTTGCTCTTTGCTCCCTTCTCCATTTCACGAGGCTTCGTTGCCCAAGAGTTTTTAACAATTTTGAACACCGTTCAATCGTAGATGAGACCTTGCTAATATCGAAAAAAAAAAAAATATATATACGAAGCATCTTAATGCTTGAATATTAAAATATCCTAAAAGCCAGCTTACACACAAAGTCAGACATACCCAACCAGAAATTGTTTTTAAAAGCGTTTTTTTAAATTGTTTGGAAAATACCAATGGTTAATAAATATTCATAATATTTATATGAATAAAATGAAAATTGTTAACTATTTTCGCGACTTTACCTGATTACGAGCGTACAGCAGAATATTAGCAGCTATCTGTACACACGAGTAATGTTGTTGCTCGGCATCACTCAATTGATTGTTAGAATACATTGGCAGTTGTTGAGGATAGAACTTCGGTAACAAAGTTATTATCAGTCTCTGAAGTCTGTACAGATGTGCACGCATTTCTCGCATTCCCGTGTTGTCGGCGAAGTTGTTTGCGTCTCCCTCGGCCTTCGCCAATTCATCCTCCACCAACTTGTACATATCTGAAAAATGTTTAATCCCGATAAAAATGATAACCCTTGTCTCATAAAATATAGTTAAGATTTTCATTTTACAACTATATACCATAAAACTTTATTTTTTACTATTAGATTATTGTAATAGACACAACTAAATAATAATACTGTATCCTAAAAAAAATCGATAAATTGACGAACCTATATTGGCTGATCTGGCGATTACCCCGGTGAGACATGCGACTTCCTTTAGGAAAAGCGAATTCGCGCGCGGAAGAGCGTTCCTGAGTACCATTTCCACGGTGTCCCTGTGACTCTGAAGAAATCCGCAGACTTGCACGGCGCACGATTGATTCTCGGTGCCGAGAGTAGTAAGCAGAGCGTCGCAGAGATACAGAGCCGGCAGGAATATCTGTTGGTATCGCTGTCCGACCGACGGTACGAAGGTGGACTCGTCGCCACCCTCGAATCCCACGTGGACATCGGGATGTTGATCGAAGACGCACATACTCGATATGCACGACAGAACCTTGTTCTCCAGTAGGCTCTCAGCACCGAGTCGCGTCGATGCCATTCTGCAGAACGTGGCCATCTTCGCCTCGTACAGATAAAGCGGTCGGAGAGTTTGAGGATCGGGTTGAAGCATGCTTCGCAGTAGATTGTCGGATTCCAGAAGGCTGTCGATCATGTGTTTCAGATACCCCCGACTCGCGAGATAAATCACCCAAGAGTTGTCGCAATCGAGCTCGAGAATTTTGTCGAGACAGGAGAGTGCCAACATCTTGCACACGTCGTGTCCGCCGGAACAATTGTGACACACGATGTCCATCAACTTGTCGCCGAAGCTGTTGATAACTTGAATCGTGGCGTACCGATGTGAACGCTCGTGAACCGGTATGGCTCTGTAGAGCGAGCTATCCAACTGGCTCACGTAAGTCGTATCGGCGGTGCTCGCTCTCTCGGATCTCTCGAGGCCAACGACGCAGAGAAAATTAAGAAGGGCTCCGTACAGATGAGTTCGCACCTTCTGGGACGAGGCTCCGGAATTTAGAATCCACTGGAGTATGTGACTGAGAATTATCTTCATCATCGTCGTGTAGGACGGCGAGGAGGGTAGAAGTTCGTTGTTCGACTGCATCGCGAAGCTGTTCTTCAGATTGACGAGCAATATGAGAACCGTGCCGGAGACGAGAGTCTTTATCTCGTTGAGAGCCTCACAGGAAGTCATTTTTTGGAGCAAATCGTGAGAAAGATTCAACAAGAGGCTCTGGCGTTGTACAGCCGGTAATTGCTGATTGGTAGCGATGGAAAACAGTATTTCGGTGGTGTGACACCAACCCTCGACGAACTTTACCGTTGCGTACGACAGTGTCTTCGTTTGATTTCTCTTGAGGGCGTAAGCGAGAATCGCCTGCAACTCTTGCTGCATCAATTTTCGTTGCGTGGCCGTGGCGCTGCTCTGCGTAACGGCCAGTTCTTCGGTGATGAGAGAATGAAGCTTTCGTATGTCTATGAGCTGAGGACCTCCGGCAAGTACGACGGGAACGCTGCATCGTCCGAGTACCATCTCGACTTGGGAGGGATCGAAAAATTCCCATGATTTCGATGGCTCGAGATGCAACTGAAAGTCTATGTAGTGGAGCAAATCCATCAGAAGCTTTTGCGACGGTAAAATCTGCTCCCTCTCCCTGTCCTGGCTCAGATTACCGACGAGCCTCTGAACGAGCGAATTCTGCAAGCTCCCTCCGGCGACGCGAAGCTCGATCGCGGCGATCTTGAGAAGCCAGGACATGCAAGCGAGCTCGGTGGCGCGATTGAGACCCTGGAAAGGTAGCTTGGAGAGATGACGCTGAACGAAATCTTGATTCGTCGCTGTACGCAAGAATCTTAAAATCGGAACCGAAGTTTTGTTGTTCGCCGACAGGGTGTGCAGAAACCAGTAGCAAGCTTCGGTGATCTTGTCCCTTCCGCGCTCGAGGGAGATTTCCAGGATGCCGAGAATCGAGTGGATGCACGTACGAGGAGAACCCAGAATTCCGGGCTGTTGTATAACGGTCTTTCGTATATCCTTCGTTATGTCGAAGCCGAGAAGATAGTGAGCGAGATTCGGTGCCGGACGAGTTATGCTCTGCATCATCAGCATCAAAATTCTGTCCTTGCTGTTGCCGGCCTGCGATCTCTCGGCGCCGCTGTTCTCGTCCTCGTTGTCAAAGTTCCCTTCGGCGTCGAGACACTCGACGAAGCCGTGTCTGATGCTCAGTGCGAGCGACGGGGTCGACGTGAAGGTGGACAATAATTCGGAGTCGGCGCTCGGCTCGCTCGCGACACCTTGAATCACTCCGATAGCCACGTAAGCGTGCTGACGGAGCCAAGAATTGTACGAAACGTACGTAGCGATGTTTATCATGTGATCGGGTTTGCCAGTTCTTGGATTAACTCCGAGCAGAAGATGCGAGAGACCGGTGAGAATTTTGTTCGTCGATGTGGCCACCGCCAATTGAGTCATGTAATGATGCTGCATCTTGAGAGCACGCTCGAGAACCTCCAGACTGTGAAGCGTACTCTCCTCGAGATTATTTTTGCCCGGGAACGAATCGTACGTTTCCAATTGATGACGACCCTCGTCGAGAACGTAGAGTATTACGTGAAGAAGCTCCGAATTCGAGTGCAACTGGGTCATCAGATGATAGCCGGGCTCGGGATTTACAAGCGTCGATTCGCCGCCCTGCAGCTCCACTTTGCAGCCGACAAAGTCCTCGACTGTTGGCTCGTACTGTTTTATCAGTTTGAAGAAAATTTTGAGACAAGCGTTAGCGACTTGCCACTTCTCGGCCGGATTTTTGTAGGATCGCGTGTTGAAACGCAGAAACACTGTATTTATGATGAAATTGAGGTAGGGATCGAAACCGGGATTTCTCTGTCCGACGCCGAGTAGTCGAGGTATCGGAAAATCGGTCAGGGAATCAAGAAGCTCGAGCATCGCGCGTGTCAATGGATACTCCTCGTTTCGCGACTCGATCTCTTCCAATTCGGTTTGCACTCCGCGAGGCTGATAACTGCTGGTCGTTGGAATCGTGCAGAGAATCTGCGCGGCTTCGAGGCTCTGCCAAACTGTTGAGGAACTTTCGGGTGACTTTGCCAGAGCCGCGAGAGTTCTCACGAGAACTCCTTTCAGCGGAATCGGCATTGCGCAACCGACGAGACCGATCAACGATGGCAATACTTTCCAGCCCGGATGATCGCAAATGGCCACGCGAGACATTTCGTCGTATTTCGCTACCACCTGGACGACGAGAAGCACAGCCTCTAAGCCTTTTACCTCGTGCGGCGTTATTCCCTTCGGATGACTGCGCTGACGATATATCGTGTCCTGACTGGGTGGCAATTCTTGACGGAGGTTGTAGTAATAACGACTCAGAGAGGTGAAAAAGTGGTCCCATGATATCGTCGTTGAACCGGTGGATCCTGAAATGAATTGCACGACGTTAACTTTATGGTGGAAGAGAGATACGAATTTTCAATATTATTACAGAAAAGTTATTTTTTAGAGTTTCATAAGATTTTTCTTTTTTTAAACGTATCTGAAAACGCTTGAACTTGTTCAAATTTCTTTTAACAATGAGCAATGTTTTGGTTTTGAAAATTGCGAGGGTTGATGTAAGCGTGCAAATTTTATTCATTTCCGCCTCAAATGCTTCGTTAATCGTATCGATAAAAATCGGTTCATTAATCAGAATTAATCAACCGATTTTTATATCGATTACTGTAAATAGAAATTTGGTCTTACCGTTCGGTTTGAGAAAGTTGAAGGCTTGTCTGGCAGCCTGAACAGAAGACGCCAGCGACGCGATCATCTTTAAATAAGGAACGAACAAACCGGCGGGTAAAATTTCTCCAGCCAGTCTGACAAATTTGAAAAGAGCCACTTGTCTCGACGGCAATCGATTGACGTGCATCGTGGAAGATATGTGAGTAGCGTCGGAATGTTGACACCAATAATCCATCACAAGATTAAGATTCAGGGGATCCTTCTTGTAGAGTTCCGCGACCATCAGCATCAAATACTCAAAGTGGTTGTCGAGATTGATAGGAGGTTCGACGTCTTCGTGCTGATAAGCTTGAATCAATCTCATAGTCTCGTCGGCTCTGCTGCGCAGTTCTTTAACTTTCAACGGCATCAGCATTATAAAATCCGATATCAACGTGTGAAAGTAACGAACATAAAATTCTTCGTTGTGAAGATTATCGCTCATGAATATAACTTTCGCCATGTAGTGAAAAGCTTTGTTGGAAAGCGCAGCCTCGACGAGAATCTCGTCCTCCTTCGTTATATTTTGCGCCTGGCAAAGATTCGTCGCTGATTTCATCGTCGTTACCGCTATCGCGAGAGCGAATTGTATAGTTCCGCGAAGACCCGAACTTTCCCAGCTTATGTTGTCGGTCGTGAGTTTCTGAACGATCTCCTCGAGGACCCCCCGTTCGGCTATCAATGGCATCGACTTAACGATCTCCTCGCCGTCCTCGCGATTGTGCAGGGGGCTGAGGTTCAGAGCGTTCAGCAGAGACATTATCAGTGCCAGAGTTACTTTATCCGGACCGCCTTCGCCGGCTTCCGACTCCGGTTGACGAGTTTGCAACAACGCTATTAGACGAAACGTTATTGGTGTTGGCAAGGACGATTGAGCGGACCAGAGATACAATATATCGGCCAAATCCTGCCGCGTATCGTTGTACAGTCTCATCACCATGTGATGATGCTTTGCCCCGCCGAGAGCTCGATTCTGTTGCAACAAATCTTGCTCCTTGGTAGGATCCATCTCTTCCAATAGCGAAAGAACTCTGTCCAGCAAACCGTCCTCTTGCATCTTGTTCGTGTATTCCGTTATCCTCTTGGTCAACGTTATAGGAGTATCGAGAACCCAGCTTTGACCAATTCGGGCCTGTACCAAACTTCTCAGGGCGGATGTGAGTGCCTTTCTTCCGTCGTAGTAGAGCAGCACGGCAGTTAAACCCCGAGTCAAGCCCGGGTGGTGGGGCATCTGCAGCTGCGCCGTGCACAGGAGATCTAATGCCATAAATTCGTTTAGCTCGTACATGTCCGAGATAATCAGAGTCTCGTCGACTAGTTCCTTGGATAGGAAGTGGTGGCCCAGGCCTGGAAGCGTTATTCCCTCGGTAACACCCTTCTGGATCTCCTCGCGACTCTTGACGTTCTTTGGCTGAAAATGAAGAGTTATTTAGAGACTGAAAGACAAATACAGTAAAAAAGTGAAATCAGCAGGTATTGTTACTTTGAAATCAGTGCTTTTTTAAATTTATTTATCTCCAATTGATTGCAGTTTATTTAATTTAAAAAACCTTCAGTCTCTGCTACCATGCTAATTTTTTTTAAATATCTTTAAAAAACAAGACTTGTTCAACTTTTTGACGCCAATGCCATTGAAGTGTTTTTTTGGTCTAAAGTACCAATCCTCAATTTATAACTGCCTGAATGTTTAAAACATGCAGCTTGAAAATCTTGACCAGCCCTAGGGCAAGAAACATTTTTACCGATTCTTTGCAGAGCATGAAAAAAAAGTCTGTTTTGCCCCAGGGTTCTGTTTTGTTATGTTCTCCACCATGCGTCACCAATAGAGGAGTAACGAAAATAATGATCGTTACTTTCGATCATGTCCTTTGATGTTTAATCATTTTTATCTTTTCATAAAATTGAATGCAAACATTTCTGTTTTAAACAATTAATTTTAAGTAAATAATAGAATAAATAAACAAGAAACAGTCATTTCAAGCTAACCAGATATATCAATTCCTGGAAGAAAGAATTCCTTCAAGATGAAACAATTTGGTAGCATCGTCAAGTCATGTGTGGAATCCTTAACAACAGGCTACAATCATAAGACGATCGCAAAAACAAAAAACTGACTATCGACTGACGTAGCATGCTTATATAATTACAAAAAAAACGATTTTCTATATTCCATATTCTAAATAGATGTTTCGCAGGGACCTAAAACTTACAGGATTTTTCATTAGACTAAGAAAATTCTGTCTGTGATTTCGCAAGGCTTCCATGAACTCATGATACTGCGGGTCGTTTGTACTCGGAGCCGAGGTTATGTATCGTTCCACCAAATTTTGGAGTTCCTTGTAAGGCGTCCACATATCTTCCGTTCCCGTTTTCTCTAAAAACATAACATTGTCAGATGAAAACGTGGTTACGCGTTTGACGCGCGCCCTTCCTGCATCAAATTCATAACACGGCATGAAGCTGCGGTGCAATTTGGAGGTTAGCTCAACGAAAGGATTAGAAAAATTCATTTGTAACAGAATAGAAGTGCACTCACCGTCCCCCATTGTTGCTCTATTTTTATCCAATTTTTCGCAATAACTTAAACAGCAACTCTCACTGATCGTTCACCACACAACGCAGCTTTTCGACTAAAATACAAACTTAACCCATCCGAAAAGCCGGTCATACGGCGGCTAGGAATGGCGGGATAGCGTCGGCCATTTTAAAAAATTTTGTTGCCGCGTGACGAATGCGGGAAATTTCTTACAACGGCGACTTGCCGTCACTCAACCCGAATATGTCAAGATTCCGGACTTGTCCAGCAAAATGCACGAAACCTGGTTATATAACCCGAAAATTCATTCTCCCGATTTATATTTTTCGAATATACACAACCCTCTGTAGAATAATCAAGACTGATTGAAATATTTGCTTGAAATATTCGATATTATAGTAAGCTGCGTATAAACAATTTCTTAGAATAATATGACGGGTAATTTTTCAAACATTTATTCAACGAGACGACAATATTTTTTAGTTTTAGTCCAAAAAACGTTGTCCAAGTGGTTAAAATTGTATGATCGTTATTCAATCTCGATTATACGCCGATTCAAACACGGCGGGCGCACCGAGCGACGTAATCGCTCCCTGACGCCGCAGTTGCGAAACACTTCGAACCGGATGTCGATAGCACATAAACTCCCGTCTGTGCAGTTGCAACAAAAATTGGCTGATCGCGTACCATTCACGCGATACTGCGCGATACATGCTTTTAGCTCTGGCAAGTGGCCGTCTTTGGTCACTCGTCTATAACGTAATCTTCGCATTTTAAGTTGTGTTTTGCGATTTTAAATAGCGTGCGTTTTTATTTCGTTTTGGAGAACGAACGTGTACGTTTGATCTTCGAAGAAAGAGACAAGTGTTTCGACACGGTCGTCAGTGAATTTCGCGACGTCACGGGACTGCGATCTTCGAAAAATTAGGTACTTTCTTCAGCCCCGGGGAGAGAGATTATTGCTCTCGCCGCGACGTTTGATAAATCTGTCAATTCGATCACCCCTCCCCTTCGCCCGGTGGCCGAGTCGTTTCTGCAAGTGAGTCGCGGCAATACCGTTCATTGTTTTGTAACCTGAAAAGAAAAACACGCGAAGTCTTGACATTTGCTATAAACAGTTTCTCGTCGCGAGCGTTAATCAGGTAAGTTTTCGTGACGACGGGACAAACCCGTTATCCACCTGTTATGTCGGTAAATTCGGTGACTCCAATTCTCGATTATCGTCAACGACAACGAACATTATTTTTTTCGTTAGCGATAGAAACAAGCTTACCGGGGAAAATTGTTGATAGAAAATATCTTGCGTATTTTTTTCTTATTCTTTCGCGCCACTTCGTTTCGACTCGTTCACCGCGCTCTCAGTTACGCCCGACAATTAATTCACTCCAATTAATTTACACGGCTATTGTCAATTACAGTTACCCTTGACTGGTTCAACTGTACAACCGGCGATGGATAGATATCGCGTTCCGTAATCAGGCGTTAAAATTAGAGTGACCATTTTTTGCGTTTTTTTTTTTTTTGCAGATCCGCACGCTGTATGAACGGAAGCGACAAAGAAAATGTAATGCGCCTGTTAAACAGCGTAGCCTCATGGCTGAGATACGTCACTCCGCTTTACCCAACAATCTGTCAAACCAGTCTATTTCTGCCCTACGAATATCCAAGGTAGGTGTAAGTTCGAAAAGTATTCTATTGTTATTTTGTGATTGTGTTGATTTATTATGAAAAAATTGTATTCCTTTTATCGATTTTCTCTGTTATTTTTTGTGTGAAAACTCGTTCCTGGCACATTGTTGCACATGGATTCAACAACATTTTATGTCAGATTGAAGGCTTTGACGTAACTTTGTTATCTTGGGTTCCCTATTATCCAATTGTGGATCAAGAATCAGGAGACACTAAGCTCTAAAATGAGTGACAATGACGTTTTTGAACAATATCATAAAATGGAGTAATAATTATTTTATGATATAAAATTTATATAATAAAATAATTGATAAATGTTTAATATTTCATTTATAAACATTTCTTTTGTGAATTTTGATAAATATTGTCAGGTTTTGACTTTTGATCAATTGGGCTAAACCTTTGTAGAATTGGAAACGCCAACAGGTATTGAGTTTGATAGAAATTAATAAAAGAGTTTACATACTATAAAATGTAAAGTTTTTCTGATGAGCTTGTCTAAAATTAACTGGAATCGCTTGAAATTGAGGAGAAGTCCATTTATTTAATGTTAAATCATTAGTGGAATTAGATAAAACCTTGATAAACTAAAGATCCATAACTTTGAATGAATTTACTGTAACATTTTACGCATCTCTCAAAATTGCTGTTGTAGGTCGAAATTTTACTCTTCTTGAACAAAAATTTGATAACATATTCATAAATTAACGTTTGAACACGAGTGAGTATTGTTCAACTCAACTTTCATCTTAATTTCTTGATCAAAGGTTCATCCGCGAAGAAACCAACAGATTGCTGTGTGCATAATTCAAAACGAAGGACAATTGTGAGGAAGCAATGAGCAAATTCCTAACAATCAGGATTTTTTTGTTATTGTGTGTGCTCAGAAAAATTCCGTTGCAATTGGTACTAACATTCCCAGTGGTCGTCTGTTACCCAGTGACATGAGCCAAGGAGACAAGCAGGGTCACAAGGAACGCAAGGAACACCGGGAGAAATGTAGGGCGTGCAGGAAATACTCAGAATTGACGCCGCCGAGCGTCCAGAGCTGCTATGACAATTATGGGTTTGTTGTTTTTAAATTGATCTTGTTGCTCGAAGCATGATATGTCGGATTTTATTTAATTTTCTTTTCCAGTACGATTGTCTATAGGAAGATAGAGAATAATAGCGACATTGACGGCTTTTAATTTTCATCATTGATTTTATCGACCGCAGTCTTATGGATGTGACGTGGTGTGTTTTGTAGAAATTCAGTAGCAAGCAAATCTAATTCACTACCAGGGCGATGCAACAGCAACTCACAAGTATCCGGGGCGACCGTAGCGACGAATATACAGGCCGAGGATCTTGCTACTCAACTCACACTATTGGATCTCAGCACGTTTAAGGGCATAAGGCCCGAGGAACTCTCCAGCTGCTCGTGGAACAAGAAAAACAAACTTCTCGTCGCGCCGAACGTCGTCGCGTTCACCAGACGATTCAATCATGTAAGTTTCAGCGATCTTTCAAGGAACTTGATATTTTTTTTTTAATTCACGTAATTAAAGACAGATCCAATGTAAACGGAACTATTTGTTCCGTTTACATTGGATCTTGGAAACAGTAGGTGCATTTTGGAATTTTTTCCCGAAAACTACTGATTCGTTCGCGTCTAGATTTTTTTTATTATAAGCTATGTACATTAGGCGATCTTGAGGATTTTTTTTTATAAACACCATGCGACTAGAAGCGCTGTTATCGAACCGGGATACGGTGTCTTTCTTCCAAACGCGACTTGCAGTGCCCGCGATTTTGGACAGGCTACTGATGTGAAACAAAAAACCAAATGGATATTCTTTTTTTTACAAAATGCCAACTGCTTGAACTTAAAGTTCGGTTTTCTTGGCTTATTTTTTGATCGTTCTAATTTCCTTTTTAAGTACTTTAGTTTAAAAAACGCGTACGTAGTCGCCGAGAAAAACTATTCAACACCATCGGGAAAAATTGGAAGGGTATCGGTCATGCTGTATTTGAGATATTTGGGACATCGATTTTTAAAACCATGTTTTGTTATAATTGCGGTCAAAGTTTGACATACGGATGGCGGCCCTGGCTGTATAGCCGCATTTCGAAAAAAACCTACTTTGCTACCTGCAATTAATAGTTGATAAAATAGATAATTGATAAAAAATAATATAAATAAAATTAGTTTTTCACATCGATCATTTCGTACTTCGTAGGTGAGTTTCTGGACGGTCCAGGAGATTCTGAACTCCCCGACACCGAAGCAGCGTGCCGAGACGCTGGGCCATTTCGTTCGCGTGGCGAAGAGATTGTACGATTTGAACAACCTTCACTCGTTGTTCGCGATAATATCGGGCCTTCAGAGCGCATCGATATACAGATTGAACAAAACATGGGCGTGCCTGTCGAAGAAGGACAGAGCGACGTTCGACAAGCTCGCCGAGGTATTCAGCGACAAGAACAACTGGATGAATCTCAGGGAACACATCGATACCCTCAAACTGCCATGCATTCCATATCTCGGCTTGTTTCTCACCGATCTCGTCTACATCGACATGGCTCATCCCGCTTCGAAGGTGACACAAAATCGCGAGGAGGCCCCATTTTTCGCTGACTCTAAATTATTCTCGTATTACAGAACAGCGACAATCATCAGAGAACACTGAAAATGAACAGCGTTCTCACGAGAGTCACAGTTTTTCAAGCCAGCGAATATCCCGGAATCGTCCCGCTACCGGATGTTCAGAGATATCTGAACAGTGTCCGGTACATCGAGGAGCTGCAAAAGTTCCTGGAGGATGATCATTTCAAGTGAGCAACGTCATGATATTATCTTCTACAGCCTTATCAGCTTAAAAAAATAGCTGCTTCGTCACTTCGTTGTTTCCGTGATGAAACATTTATTTGAGATTCAGCGTCATAGTGCTCAAAATGTTTCACGCTGTTGGAAAATCTTATAAAGAAAAAAGCTGATATATAGAAAAATGCTGCCTCTATACTTCGGTATCGAGGCAGCAATACCCGAATTAAATTTACAGCCTTTCGTATTACTGCCATTGTCTGTTTAAATTATTTAAAATGCAGAGGACCGTAATAGCAAAAAAAATTATTAACGAATAATTATCGTTTTGCACAGGCTATCGATGAAGCTCGAACCAAATTCTCCGGTCGCTTCGTCGAGCAGCAGCAAAGAGTCTGTAGGTGACGCTGTAACGGGTGTGGCAGCGCTGTCGCTCTCACCGGCTCGTGGATGCGCCGGATCGCTTCGATTGCACGCTGCATCGGCAGCCAACAAATTCGTCCCAGGCCATCGCAAATGCCGAAGTTTGGGAACCAAGTGAGTATTCACGAAATGTTTTTTTTTCTGCGAAATCCATGGTGGAGAGAGATTCCGTTTTCGCGAGAGTAAACCGTGGACAGCCTCTGATATTAATACCATTAAACGGGAAGAAGTTACCCGTTCATGTTCATACTATTGTGTATATGGTGGGTCCGTCAGATTCCGTAGCACGAGTCTTCCACGCAACTTCCATAAGCAGGGCGGACGATACGGTTCTAGCTTGGCGAATTCTGGGTGAGTTCCGGGGTCTTGAGTAGCAGGATTGTTATATCGAAAATGTCAATTAGCTTGTGAAATAGTCACATCGTGATTTGTTTTTCTAGTCTCTTGCATGCGACGATTCATCGTTTACCTTATCGCAGGATTATTCTTATTATTATCATAATTTTTTTTTTAATAGCTGAATGATATATTCCGTTTGCCCGGATGGTACCTTGAACTTTATGATACGCCGATAAACTCGTCGTCCTTGATAGAAGGCTGCGAATACGAATGAAAGACTTTTTTTAATGCCTGCTTCTCCTCGATTCATTTCTGGATTATTATTTTTTTTTAATTCCTAGCATGTACCACTTGAATCGAGCTGCGAATGCCGAGTGGATTGACGAGGCGTCATCGTCCTCGCGTTATCGTCATTGATTAATTTCTTATTTTTCATAGCGTTGCCTTGAATGTGTATCGTCGGAACCTCTAGGAGATCCAGTGTGCCGCTGTTATATCTCGCCGTCGTTTTCTTTTTAGTATACTTAATCGCAGTGCATGCGCAATGATTTACAGACGAACGAGTATCCATTGCACGTTATCGTTAACGGGGATCTAACTCGTTAACGTTGGTAGAACACCGGAAAGGCGCTTGTAACGTACGGCCAAATAGCTTATAGTACACGGCCGATACGCCCTTGCTGCATTGACACCTAGAAACCTGGTGCTGCCTATGAGCAGCAACTTTTTCTAGTTAAAAAATAAGAAATAAACCTTCGAACAAAGGTTTGCAAAAATTAAAAAGAATCAATAAAAAGATCAAGCAGATGTACTTATCTTTCGAGCATACTATTTAAATTCGAAATCGTTTTTATAAAACGTGGAGAAGATTTTAACAAGACAGAACTTTAATGAAATGGTAGTTACCATATGCAGTCAAAAAACAAAGACTCAGACGCTGCAAACGACGCAGCATTTTTTTTTTTCGAGAAACTGATCTATTCAGGGACGACGTCATGAAAACGTTGCAATATTTGATACAGGGGTTTCGAAAGATATTAACGGGACAGTAGAGATGCATTTTCTAGGTGAAAACAACATACTGTGAAACTTCCGAATAGCTTCGCCCATTCGATAGTCTTTCCTTTGGCATTATACTTTACCTTTCTGTGTCTCTTTTCCATTCTCCGGTTGGTTGCTGAAATTGGCGTATTGCGGAGACATCCCGTGTTTAGGGCTATTAGGGCATTCGTTGTGTTCTGCTTAAACAAATGGTAAACATTTTTTGTGAGGACTTACTATGTCTCGGAGGATGTTCTGCAAACGCTGTAATTTATTTAATGAACAATTTAAAAGTCACAGTCCTTTCGGTTAGTAGATAAACTACTGTGCTTCAAACCGGTCAAACATCGATGCTAAATTTGGTTTCTCTGAAAAAAAATAATAAATATAAAAAATAATACAAAATATCTGTAGTTAAGCCTCGTGGCTTTTCGATTTATTGAAGAGAGAAATAAAAAAGATTCGCGTGAGTTAGGTCCCGTTGGCGCATAATATCTGCTGCCTATCGTCGAAGGTGAATCGATCGTTATTTTATGAGCGTTGTAATTTTTCCAGTATATTCGGTAAGGCAGGAGCAGCTGCTCTGGAAATCGGTCAGGTAACCGTGCGGCATCTCCTTGACGATTCCGTCCTTGAAGAGCCGAATTTAGCGTCGCAAATCGTCGATCTAGACGAAAACTCACCGGGTACGCCTACGGATACCTTGAACGACGACTGCAGTCTACTCTCCAGAACAAGGTATGTCCGAAATAATAATTCAACATTGACAACTTCGCGAGTTATGTTTATTTCTCGTAACAATTGAATCACTCATCGATATTTTTCAGTACCCTACCGATATTGCCTTGCGAGCTCGAAGGTAGCATGGAACCTCGATGTAGTATGCAAGGCTCACTGCGTCGCAAAGTAATTCTTCGTGATGGACGCAAGCCCGCGGTATCGACGTGGCAACGTTACTGGATTCAACTGTGGGCATCGTCGATCGTTTATTTTTCACCGAAATGCTTCAAGGGCTGTGATCGGTCGGACTTCAAACGCGAGCCTTACAAAATGGTCTCGATACTTGGTTGGATCGTTGAGCCGCTCGAAAACTCGTATCATCGTGACACATTCATTCTGACGGATCCTAACAAAGGTAAATTTATCTCAACCCTTCGCACAGCATTTTCATAGGTCTTTGTAGATATGTGGAAATCGGATTTTTCGTAATTGTGTCTTCCGTCCATTAACACTGTATTGTTGAGATTTAAACCGAAAATTTGTGTTGTGGAGGAAATATACTACCTGTAATTCGCCAAACTGAAGAACTTCACCATAGAAAAACCTCGACTCATGTGCATTCACTTTAAGTTTGACACACAGCCAATGGGTTGGAAACATCCTGCTACCGTGCAATACAGGAAATCATTTGGCAATTGAGTTAGCGAGGAGTTTCAATATATGACATTTTTTCTCTCTAATTCTTTAATTTTTTTCTTTTTGCAGAGCAGAAATTGTAGACACTTCCGACGATTAATTCACAGTTTCATAAAATTCAAAGCTGGGGTTTTTGCCCTAGAATGGGTTAATGATCAATCATTTAAGTAATGAATGAACCATTTCTAGTTAAAAAATGTGTGGCCCCAACTTTTTTCATAATGAATGGTGTGATTACGCGGCTGAAAATTCTGTTTACTTATTACAGGAAACGTTTACAAATTTCGAGCAGGTTCGAGCGATCTGGCGGATCAGTGGTTCAAGGAGCTGCGAGCAACGGTGCGCGGAGCAACGGAGCGAAAACCCATACCGGCCAATCTCATGTCTTTCGAATGAATGTACGCTTGTCTGTGTAGTTTAGCGATTAAGAATTATCCGTGGCGTCTTCGCAAGCTTCCAAGTAATGAAAAGGCAATTTCTAATGTCCCAACCATGTATCAAGATCGTTTATACGTTGGTTGACCAGTCGAAGTTCTTGAATATTTTTAAGCCATTGAAAAACAAACAAAAAAATTAGATTTTGCCAATTTCCGCCTGAAACGGACTGGGCACTGACGGGTCTTCGATTTACAACATGTGTGCCAGAGCCTAAGACTTCGAAATTGTAGTTCTGGAGCGCTCATCCCTCGAGTAACTAGTATATCCAACTGTTGTATATTTCACGCTTTACTCGGTCAGCTGTGTCGTTTAACTTTCATAGAAATCATCGCAAACAACCAAGTGCTATGTTACACTTTTGTAGCGACATTTAACCGTTCCTCATCGTTTTTATGAAATTTGTTTTTAAACAGGAGACTTTGCTTCCAGGACTACAAATTCATCGTTGACTGACGTAACCACCGTAAAGCTTTACCTGTTGTAAAAAAAAAAATACTTAAAAAATTCTTAGAGCAATAATATTTGTCTATTGTACACACTCAAGATGTAGAAGTCCGAGCTCTCTATTATTTTTTTTTTGTAACGCGTAAATCGATATGTTTTAACTTGCCTTGTGTTATTAAGTGTCCCGGCGGAGGATTTTGTTTTTTCTTCCCCACCTTTTATTTACCTAGTTTTAAGACGGTGCGTTAAGAAAATGATTTTCATTTAATTTATTACCCTCGCGAACTCACCTATGACGCAACTTTTCTCTCGCTCTCTCACTCTCTCTTTATGATATCGCTTTCAGCACTATTTTCAATCCCGCGTTGTACAATATCTATTAGGTCTAGACGACGACTTACATAAATGTTGTGTATAGTTTTGTAAATGAGATAAATAACTGTACATGCGATTTAAGCACTGTTTCTCGGCATTCGGGATATTATGAGCGTGTCAATTCTATAAAAATGTTTTTTCTACGTATAAATGTGAGATTCCACGGACTGATGCTAAATTCATCCCAAAGACCAGTTTTACAAAGTCGAATTTCGTATTGACGATACAGACACACACACGCATACACAAACCCAGGTCGAATCATCATTAAACACGTTAAAATTTACGCTTCAATTGTTCACGGATCGTCAATTACAAAGGTAATATAGATTTTTGTAAATGAAACGTCGAACCAAAATTTTTACGTGCTGACGCTTCGTTTCGGCAAATTCCATTGCTCGGAAACGTATTTTAGTAAGAGCTGTGGCAATGTCAATTAAAAGCACGAGGGACAGAACGTTACGTAACTGGGGATCATTTTTTATTCGATTTCGCTCGACTGATTGATCGACGTTAATGTAAATGCTTTTAGCTTGCCTTTTTATTCGGCATATCATTAGACGTAGGATAGATATAGCGATCATTATTATGTTCGGGATCTTCGAGCCGATTGATCAAACTGTTATTGTGAAGCGATTGCGATCGATGGAATGCTCACTCTTCGCACTACATCGAAACGAGATTCAATCGAGGAGGTTCCAACGCTCTAGTCAATTGAATATTTCGAAATGTGCTTAACGCGCGGACAAAATTCCACATTTATGTTTCGTATGGAACAACCGATTTCAATTTATTTGCGGAATTTGATCGATGACTGTAAATAAGAAATTTTCTATGTCTAATAGCTCTTTTGGCTGGAATCGATCGATGGAACCTTCTATGATGCGAATTTGTCAGTTTTAATGGAACGTTCGTGCATATAATTCATATACGTAGATTATAAATGCACTTCGTAAATCACCGACTTCTATTTAATTCGCATGGATTAAATATAATGCCACCGACAACACTTCGTCCCATTGACGTACAAATTAAGGCTATACATACATATCATTTTGTGTGTGGCGAAGAATATCCGCATCATGAGTATCATATAGTTATTAGCGATCGGCATAGATTTACGTTTACGTCCTCGCGGTTTAGCAAATGTGTGCTAAAATTGTAAGATTATACAAGTTTTTTTTTTATAAGATCGCACTGAAAATATAGTACGTCGTAATACAGTGAACAAACAATGTACAGTATATACTATACACTATAGTAATATAGTATATAGCATAGATAGATAGATATATAGCATATACTATATATGCTATATACTACTATATATAGTATATAGCATATACTATATATGATTTATACTATCCATGGTGTGGCCGAAAATTGGGACCAAATGGGTAAAATTGTATTCTGCGACTAAAACGAAACGAATTTTTTCTTTACCAAATATCTTGTTTTCGATGTATAATTTTCGCGTAACGGCTAGAAAAAGCTGCCAGGCAGACGGTTGGGCTACTGTGCGTAATCTGTTGAGTCACGCTGATTGGCTGAAAGCTTTCGGAGCATTGAAAATATGCACTGCGAAAAGATTTGCATAAAGGAAAGTCTACAAAGTTTCAGACGTAGAATACGATGCAACCTTTTATTCTTCTGATCTTGGCATACCGTGTATAGTAACTATTAATGAGATTGCATATTATTGACATTCACATGATGTTTCAAAATTCATTGATGAAGTTGAGGACAGTATAGTTAACCACAATACTCTTTCACACATTTTTCTACGACGCATTGAGTCTCACTTACGAGTAGACAAAGTTTTTATCCAATCAGACCGCCCCGGTGCTCGTCGCACTCATTGGTTGAAAATTTTGACCACTGCTAACTAAAGAACTATCCACTGTGCAATATTTCGCAAAATACAAAACTTGCCCAGTTCTGCACGGACAGTAACTAACACCCAACATACTTTTCCAATAATTTTTTAACATCATGTCAAGTGCAGTTTCTTTATAGTACTATTTAATTGAAACTACTACAACATTGTTATTATTATTTATAATATTATCAATGATAATGTTTACAGTGGGAAATAATTAACTGTTAGTACCAATTTGACTATATCGCGAGGCGTGTGTTAAAAGCGTCTATGGGACGCGATCGCGCCGATTAATATGACTTTATCGTAACACGCTGTGTAAAGCTTTTTAGTCTTTATACTTTGAGTTGCCTGAGAGATATTTCTAAAGATAACGAGAGACTGACCGATCGCGTGGAAGGGGATGCGATTGGATTGAGCGATTGTAATACTATACTATACATACTATATACGACTGAACCGATCAACGGGCACACATTTCACACTTTTTCTCCTCTAATCTCGAAAAAAAACAAGAAATAAACATAACTCGCCCGGAGCGATTTCGACGTAGGGTTCATAGAGATTGTATACCGTGCTGACGAGATGCGTCTAAGTTTTACAAATGATGCCAAAAATACATGTAATATCCTGTTTATCGCTACTTTTTTTGTTTTTCTTTATACGCGTACGATGATTCTTGTCCAGACTCGGGTGGATTATTACAAACCCGTGTACGATGATTATCAACATAGCGATTAGACCACGCAATGCGTCTCGAATCAAAAGCAATTTTCTTTTCATTTTTTTTCAATACGTGGTTGTGATGTATGAATGAACGGATTTACGTAGTTTTCTTTGCGTCAATGCTTCTGGATTTTGTTCTTTCATTAACCACTACCAGAAATTTTCAGCAACGAAGCTTCTGCCAATTAAGCTTACGCCGATCATTTTTGATCGTATATATACATAAACATACATATGCTTCTATCCCAATTTAACTGTTGTTAACGCGACTCGAGTTATTTGACGTTTCAAATCGCGACATAGCGAGAGTTAAGATTCCAAAAAAAATGACAAAAATGTCCGTGCTCCGATGATATTGTGACGAGTGCTTGGCGAACAAAACACGACTGTAAGGCAAAAAAAAAAAACTCGCATGAGCCATCGCGCCTCTTTGTCACTGATCCCGGTATCGATGAATTGATATTTTGCAACACGAATATTATGTAAATCTCTTTATTTTTCTAAACTAATTGTCACACACGCAATGCGAATGAGATGTTTGTATGAATTATGAGAAAAAATTTTGCGATATCTGTGTACCGATATTTCAGCTGATAGATTATAGATTAAAAAATGAAAATAATACTCTGGAAACGTAGAACTGATAAAAAGTGCTTTCGTCTTGCGGCCAACTTCCCGTGATTTTTGTGTTATCGCACCAGACCCGGATTGACGAAGGTCGGCAATACCGACGGCGTCAGCCGTCTCGAAAAAGCAAATATTTCTACGCAAATTATCGTAAAACGCTAAAGTATTTGTTTAAAAAAAAATGTTGCAAGCAGTAAAAAAAAAAAAAATAATAAAACTCTTTAATAAAACTCACAATGAATCGAAATTCATTTAATTTCTTAATTTTCTTTGTTATCTTTCTGAATTAATTTATTATTCAACAATTTGATTCCTTTATTATTATTTATTTGAGAAGATATACAAGACCTACGTTCGGCCAATTCTGGAATATGCAAATGTAATCTGTTCGCATTATCTCACACGCAATCGGGGCAGCTCGGTCCGTACGACAACTTACCTTGAGAGCAAGTGCAAAACCACGGACGGTAATAAAAACTTTTATAAACTTTTTTCAAGGGTCGACTGTTTTCCTGCGCGGGAGAGTAGAAGGCCTCGCATGATGAAACCGCGACCGAGTCGGTACGATGCGAAATAGATAGCGCTAATCACGCTCAGTTGCGTTACCTGAATAATATCTGTATCACTTTATTGGTAAGTTAAATTTTTACTGTTTATCGACGAGTTATAACAAAAGTTCATTATGAAGAAGTGGCTCGTAACGTCTGCAGTTAAAATTTGTTTATCCATTATGAAAGAACACTGCATGAAAATATATTATTGTTCAATAACATTTATGGAAATCGATCAAAAGGGACAGCACAGTGCTCCGATGTCACCGATGTCGATGCAATCGCCGTTCGACAGACAGACCGAACGCTGCAGAATGAGCTGGCGCATTTTGTCCTGGCCCAGATTGAAACGCGCTCGTATCCACACGAACAAGTTGGTCGTAAAATTTTCCGGGATTTCGAGAGTCTGAAAAATTTACATACAATTGGATCGTGAATATTTTATCGCTGCAAAACATTTACATTACGCATTATTCCGTCAATAATTGACAAATCTTTGTACCTCGTCGTTCATCCACTTGGCTCCGATTTTATGGGCCTTTAGTGTGATGTGAATTTGGTCTGTAGCCCAAAATTCATGATAATATAATGTAATGTAATATTATCATAGACTCAAAAAAGTCGATCCATACAAAAATCGGTCATTGACAATCAGAATTAAATAAAACTAATACATTAATAAATTACATAAACAGTAATGTTTATATTAAATTTAATATACTGGCGCATCCATGCAAATTTCATTATTGTGTTAATTAATTTTACTAGCGTGTGTTTTTTGAGTGTCTTCTACAATCTTACTTCATTTTAATTACCCAAATTTTTTTTTTTTTCTGAATCCTTTTTTCAAATGAAAAAGCGTCTCGACGAAAGGTGTTTCGATCATTAATCTTGCAACAAAAATATTTGAAACGCGTGTTTCTGACAATTCAATAATTTTCTAGCAGGGTAAGATGTATCCATAAGGGAATGGAGGGGGTGGGCGAAGGCCCATTTTTTAATGTTTAGTTGTCTTTTGTTTATTCCAAATATTTTTAAAGATACGTCCAGTTCAAGAGGCGATGAGGTACGAAAGCTTCTCAATAATTGACTTAAATTATCTTCATAGTATTTTGAAATAACTACACTATACATATAGTATTTTTTTTTCACACATTTTACCTTAAACTTCTCGAGCAAGTCGTTGTTGATTCCTAGAGCATCGGGGAACGAAAAGTCCGGAACAACTCGTTGAAGCTTAGTCGTATTCTTCGTGTAACCATCGCCGAGGGAGAACGCGAGAAAATCCAGTCTCTCTGCGCATTTAATTTCGTTCCGACGAATGTTTTATTAATTTTCAATTAATCACAGCAATGTGGATGGAAATACATGTGATTACTTTGTTACATATTTTCAGGCACATTTGCCTGCTTGCATGATTATCGAATTTTTAAGTGCCTCCCGTATAACGTGACACATAATTATATTTCAACGAAATACTCAATTATTATATTTGTAAATTTGCGTATTTTTGTAATGCCTTCATTTAATTGCTTTCCCGGCTTCAATTAATAGTTCCTTCCATCGCAATAAATTTTTTTAATATGAAACTAAGGATTATGTGATATTAAGATGAAACGTAAGAAAGGAAAATTAAATTTAGGAACGGTATTTAATGCTCATTAAAATAATAATTTGGCAATGAGTTATCATTGATTTAAAAAAAAAAAAAATGTGCATAAAATCAGAATTTTATAAATTTTAATATTGCTCTTCCTCGTAATTGACTTGTATTTTTTTTTGCGTCCTCGGAGCGGAAACTTAATACATAAAAGAACAAAGAAATCGAACAGAGATTTTCCGAAAAATCAAAAACATAACAAGTCGATACAATGCAAAGGTTCTGGAAAAAATGTGGCAATGTTTATTTGTAATTAAATTTGTCAGTTTTGAGCTCGACAGTCAAAAGTTTGCCGAAATTAAATTTATTACGATTGTGTTTAAAAATAAAAATGTTCAATCGTTTTGTATGAATTCAATCCCACGAATCCGCAGTGGTGGAAAAACTGGACGTGCGTGAAAAATTTTAACTCGACACTCAAAATATTCGAAACTTTGAAACGTTTAAGAAACTTTGTTTCTTCAATGAAGAAGCAAAAATGACGAAAAAAAAAAAAACAGCGAATTTTTAGGTGAAATATGTTTCACTAGGAGTGAGAGAATGATGAAAAAAATATAAACAAAAGACATACCGTCTTGGGGCAACGACTGGTACAATTCTTTTCCGGGCGGTATTTTCTCGTGAGCGAAAGCAAAGCCGGCGAGGGCCGCAAAGGCTATCACAGACGCGACAATTAATTTCATTTCGATTAATCGCTGTTTTTGCACTTTTCAGGTAAGACGGCTGAAAATTTTCCGCACGACGAACAATTTTTGAGTGTCACCTCAGCCACGAGAAGATGGAGAGACTCCGACTTAGTTCGAGAGGACTATCCGAATAAGCGGTAAAACTTGGGTACGGTTTTTCTTATGACCGCTGCGATATCAGAGGTTCCGTCCCGATATAGGGAGCGTGATCGCGACTCGTTGGAATCTTAATCCCTTATGACAGTATCACGGTTTATTGATTGATCGTGCGTTCGGCGGAACTGAGAAATACCAGGATCATCGGATACATCGATGAATTTACGCTACAAAATACATGACTAAGCCCGATAATAAGAACGGAAAATAAAATTAAAAAAAAATATATATATAAAAATAAACTCTTCCGTAAAAAATGCGCCGAGAGTGAGTTTGTGATAATTTTAGTCGACACCCGAGACGCCTACTTTAGTGCACGACCGGCGAAGACGATTTCGCAAGAACATCGCGGGTATTTATAACAGGCGGATAATACGGTTACGTGTTTGTCCATAACACGTATGAAAAATTATTATTCATCGATGCCTCTCGCGTGAAACCGTCGCGTATCTCGTCGCGATCCAACTTGTACGGAGAAAGAACGAATCGTTGGAAAAACACACACACACACACACATTTCCGAGGTGATGACACACTTCGGTGTCAAACATAAAGCGCCCCCGAGAACGCGACTTCTACGCGGCTTTTACTGAAAAATGCTTACTCGACAAATTGCAATAATCTATTTGCTCTCCTTGCTATATTCAACGGCGCTTTATGTACATGAGCGTGCGCTCTATTGCACGTAATAAAGATAAGCTACTGTGTGCTCCGTGCAATAGAGGCACGGTGCTTTTACGCAGGGTGAAAAATCAGAGGTAAACAATCTGACGGGAAAATTTAGATAGACGAAGATAACAAAAAAGAAGCTGAAGATTGAAATGTTTACATCGCTGCCGCATTGCTTTTTTTTTTTTTTTATTCGCTAAGCTTTTCCTACGAGCAAGCGTCTTCTGTAATTTGTTGGCTTCCACGCAGAGGAAGCTTCGTTAATAGAAAACCCGGAAATTAAAATTTACGCATTGCCTCGTCATTATTTTCTTCCATTTGCAGAGCTTCCACTTCGAGGAAGTAACCAAATCGTAGAAGATGCTTTCTCATGCGCATGAGAAAGCATCTTCTATGATTTTATGCTTAACTTTATGGTTAAGCAAAGTTAAGCAATGTTAAGCGACTTTGCGAATAAATGAAAATTAGGGGTAAGTGAGGCGAAAATTTCAATTCTTAGCTTAAAAAAAAAAAAGAAAACGAAGATTCCTCTATGAGGAAGTATCTCTGTATTCTAAACATATATGTATATATATATATATATATATATATATATATATATATATTTTATTATTTAAAAAATGTTTATACTAGCTCTCCTTATTTAGATCGTCCGATATGTAGAATGAGGAATTTTTAAAAATATACGTTAAAAATGTTACTATCTGCATTGTAACAGCCAGCATAAAAATACATACTAACATTATGAAGGTTGATAAAATATTAGCATTACCAACAGAGATATCGAAAATGGTCTCATCAATATTTTTTAATAAGGGTAAAAGTGGGGAATATGGACCGGTCCATATTTCATTGATTTACGTGTTAATCGGGCTGATCTATATTCACCACGTTAACCCTAAACGAAGTTGACTTTTTCTTTGAGGAGGCTCGTATTCAAAATATGTCTATAAAATTCTGCAATGCGGCGAATAATTCAAACTTTTGGTCAAGAGACGGTACTCGGTCAGCTTAACCGGGCGATTTTGACGCGATGACTTGTGCGGATCTCGCGGAAGACTCGTTGAGGCTTACCGCGGAATCTCCTTCCTCTGTGTAGTACAACTGACTTCGTTCAATAGTTAATGAGAACCGTGTGAGATAGTATAGTCTTGTCGGGTACGGTGAGAAGATAGAACCGTAGCGAAAGAGAGAGAGAGAGAGAGAGAGAGAGAGAGAGAGAGAGAGAGAGACTTCTTGTAGGACGTAAAGCCCTCGTTACTTGTACCCGCGCGCTAGACTGGCCGCGCTACTGTGCTGACCAGAAGGCGAGAGCAAGTTACGAGTCGAATACGCTCATAATTCTGGGAGAATAGCTCTGAATAATTAAATGCGAGGCCCTCGCGTAAAGGCCCTTAATGTACGAAAGTAACGCCATATCGTCCTCTGCACGCTTTCAACCATGCCAGCCCTTAATTTTCCCACATGCCATTATCATTTCTATTCCGCCTGTCCCAGGCAAGTTCGTGTTCCAGTTATTGATAAACCTGAAGTATTTTTTTTTTTTTCAATTGCCACAAATTAAATTTGCACACTACATCGCATTTATTCTGAATTGCGCTGAATTTTTTTTCGGTGCGTAAGTGTAGCAGTTACTCTTTGGAATTCTCATTGAGGTCATTGCTCGTACTTGTAGGTGGACAAGTGAAAAATTTCACGGCGTTTCGAGCAGTAGCAGACACTATTGACCAAATTAAAAAATTGCACGTTTAGTATTCGTTCACTTTATTCCTTCCTCATAGAGAAAGTTATCTTCTTATGATAATTTTTTTAGTGTTTTTTCTTTAGATTTTAGTGACGGAGTACTCGACTCGACTCGACTGTTCTTTTCTTCAGCTTGTTCTTTTACTCAGCTGTCTGCGATGTCACGGAGGCATTCATCACAGTTTTTGTTATCAGGTGGCCACGGTCAGTAGACGTACCGACCGTGATTTCGACCGATAATCGACCAAAGATCGATCTGTGATCTAAAATCGCTGTGTTGGTTTGTGCTGCTGAACCGATGGACAAATCGAAAAAGACCCACAGTCGGCCTACAGTCGGTCCACAGTCGGTCCCCAGTTGCTCTACACGGACCAACTTTGGGTAAAAAATCGGTCGTTTTTTGGTCGATTTATCATCATCTTGGCCAAACGATTCTTCCTCTGACACTCGTTAACTCCAATATCGACCAACATAATTTTAATCCCTGAAAACTCCAGAACATGCCACGCTTCTTGTTTCTATATGCATCATGTTGCGGAATTATAGCAAAACTGACCAAGAGCGGTGTCGCAATGCTTTTTCAATATGACACCACGCTAAATCTGTAGACTTTGTATATACCATTCGTTTAATACAACCAGCCGGTGAACTCGCTCGAGTTTTTAACAAGATATTCCTGCATTAATTGCTTGTAGCACATAAAAATGTTCGCATCAATCAAGTACATGCTTCTGCTCGCTTGATCCTAACGTTGGTCACACACGGTATTGAAGTTGCCACGGCCGGTACAAATGCCCTGGATATATTCAGCACGACACCAGACAAGTCTCGAACGATTCTAAAAATATTACATTGGAAAATCCATTACGGCATACCGACCATTGTCTCGGTGCGCCGCAAATGTTAACGGCGCGAGAGATAGCCCGAGAGTCTACGAGATACAAATAAAAAAATAAAGTAAAAAAATGAAGAAAAAAAAAACGAAAAATGAGAGGTCGCTTGCGGCCCGCCACTCGATCGTAACCCAATTAATTCGCGGAGGGTTATACAGAGTGTGTGTGTGTGTATATAGTGCGGTACCGGCGGAGATGAGTTTGGGGGGGGGGGGGGGGCGGGGGCGGCGGTTGAGGTTGTTCGAGCAGACGAGCAATCCGCTATGCCCCGTGGATGTCGAGGGTAACTCGTCACTCGGAACTAGACCATGCTACATATCGTTGCTCGAGCCGCGGCCATGGCAACGGTCGGCAAACAACGTTCGCCCTCTCCACGGATACATTGCCCCCGCTCTATATCGTTATACGATCGTCGATTCGTGTATGGTACATGCACTGCGGAAGTAACCGGTGTGTCACTGCTTTCGGTAATTCCTTGGTCCGATCAACATTTCGAGGGCATAATTGCCGCAGCTCCTGCGACTTTGAACAACATTGCCTCTGACGAATTTCCTTCATCCAATGATCCTTTGATTGGATTATGCGGCGAACATTGTGTTCGAAATGCAGGGATCGAAAAATATGTGTGGATCTCCGTGCAATTGGAAAAAATTCTTCTACACTTAACAAAAATTTTTTTTGCCTACAAAGTTTAAAAATAAAAAACAAAACAACAATTTATTTCAACTCACTATGTATTTGTGAACCAAAGAAAATTTGTCGATATCGCAAGAAAAATGTGTGTGAAGAGGAAAATGTTAAATTGTTAAACGTGCAAACCTTTTTCTGTCAGCGTGTAGGGTTAAGTGTTGTATACGAATGAGGAAGAGGAAAAAAAAAGGAAAATCATTCGGTTCTTCTTGAAAGGCGAGCAGCGCTTCAATCTTCAATCCTGTCGGTAATTGATAAATAAGTAAGGGAGTAAATCCGGTGGCCTCCTTTTTAATTTTTCACCGCAAGGATGTAGGAACCGCCGTGGGACAGAGGGTGCGCGGACGGTGAGATCCACAGAGCGAAGGACAAGAAGGGCAGTCTCGTTTTCCTCGGGTCCGTTCACACCTTGCCCTCTCCCCTTCGCCTCAACCGCCCGCCCTGCGGCGTTGTCCTCGCGGGATTTAACTTTAAAAACCGTCCGGCTAAATAATACATAGTCGGAAGCCGCCGTACGCCACCGCCGTCGCGGCCTACCCTTCGCGAACGGTGGACCCGTAAAACAGTTATAAAAACACAGCGGTAACTGCGTTACCGTTAATAATTTAAGGAGCCACCCGATATCCCTCCTTGTTCTCGTTCGCTCTCATTCTATATCTTGAGCGTGGTAAAACGGAGCGGGCTAGTCGTAAAGGGGCCCCTCTTCTTCCTTCCTTTCGCCGGCCATCCTGGCGTTCCCCGGAAGAATTGCTTCTTCTCAGAATCGCCCGGGGAGTCCTGGATATCGCGCCGGCAGTAAAGGTTGCAGTTAAAAGTTGCCTGCATTATCAAAGGCCGCTTCCACTATAGTGGGACCCGCTACGGCTTGCTCGGGCCACGAACTCACCGTATAAACTTACCCCGGGATCGTTTTCCTCGGACCGGACGCGATCCGAGAGAAATGGAGAACGCTCCGGTGAATTCCCCCGGTCACCCAAAGTTCAGGGGACAGGGCTGTTGCGTGTTATAGGGGCGGCGTACTCGTAGGGATGTACTGCGCGACAGCATGGCGTGTGTCGTCACCGGGTCGGTTAACCCGACGTTGCTTTTCGCATATACGATCCAATCCGGGTTAGAGGCAGAGCCAGTAGTTAGGTTTCGCAATGGTCAGACCCGCAGGATATTGGACCGTGAGGCGATTATACGAGCGACCCACATGCTCCCGTGTTTGTCGAAGGTGTCGGGGAGATCGCGATTAACGCGGATACCAAGTTCTCAAGACTTTATTGTTTGCTTTAGTTGAAGGGACGAGGGAGGTTTGCCTGATTGAAAATTTTGTCACTTCTGATTTACTATAAGAAGGCTGTGACGGGGAGAATCGTCGTCGTTGGACCACTTAAGAAAAAGTGTTCGAAACGCTCAGTTAACAAATTTTCGTACAGATTTGGAGTGAAGTCCACTCGTGCAACTGATTTTTATTGTCAATGGACCATTTTAACTGTCGGTTCTAGTTCCATCAATGGGTTTTGGTGCCCTCGGCCTTGGCCCTTACCTTTTGGGTTTATCGATTTGAGCGAAGTTTCGTTTGTGACTATTTTTCGGCTTCAGACCTAAATTTTAGTTTTTATGTTCGTGCTACGAATTACGATGGGTGTCTGCTTTTTTGGTGGGATTTCATTGAAATTACATATATAAGCTGACAATGAAATTGGCAGCCTTTTTAAAGCGTTATTTTCCATTGTTGCTTCAGACGATAAATCGTTCACCTCGGCTTATGACTCGCCAAAACGTGAAAATAGATTTCTTCTTTTTCTGGATAGGACGAATGGATGAGTGTTGAGTGTGTTTTAAATCGGGTATGCAACACCGAGACGGAATTTCAAGCTCGTTTAGTTAAAGGGGTAACGAAGCGCAAGTGCTATTTTATCTAGTCACGGTAATTATCGTATCGCGGTGAGCGAAAAGAACGATTGTCACGAATTCCATTGGGAAAATCGGGACTAGAGAAAATAGTTTGGCAGCTCGGATCGGAGAGTATATGTACGAATCGAAGTTCGTTACAGGCAAAAAGCGACGACACACTGCTACCCACTGCGGGACGAGTTAAATAATTGATGAAACGGGGAGGGTGCGGAATCGCGATCGGGGAATGGACAGCTGCTGGTTGATTTCGGCTCGAGAGCGAGCGAAAAGACTCGCATCGCTATATCGTACAGCGGACACAAGGCATCTATGCTGCCAGTCGGACGAACGACACAAAACACCGTTACGATCCTTTAGTTTCGAGGAAATACCAATGGCGATTGGTTTTTAGCGAGCGTGCCAAACACCCGTTCGGAAAATTACAATCGTCGTCTGGGGCATAATAAAAGAATGGTTGAATTGGCGCGATTACAAAAACCAATTTTCCCTCTGTTTCTTCGGCTCAATCTCAATCTTTCTCGAGTATCGCAGTAACTGGCGCCTCAATGATACATCCGCAGGGCGTATAATCTTAATATTGAATGTAACCGGGGTATTACAACACCGAAACACCCACTTCTTCTCGCTGACATGATAATTTATTCATTCTCCGATCTCCCCGTAGCTGCAAGTCCGGATCATCAATTCGAGTTTCACCTCGACCCAATGACGCCGCAGGAGGACATAGACGAAATCAATCAGCCGCGAGACCGGAGACATGGATACATACATTTTGGTTTGTAACATCTCCGTGAGTTAATCTATATATGAGCACAAGAAACTAGATACATTTCGCAGCGACCTTAAAAACCCTATACGGTATTTTTGTCCTGAAAATATGTATGACTAGATCGTTATGGCAAATCGTTCACATGGTTGAGCAGCTGTGGCAGAAATATAGTTTAAAAAATACGTTTTTCGTGCATAAAATCGAGCCCCTTAATGTCGCATTGTACTTTAGGCCAAAAAGACCAGCGGATTCATGTTCAGCGGGCAAAAATACTTCGGAATACGTGGCAAGTAACATTAGAAAAAAAAAAAAAATTCAATCAAAAAATTCTAAGGCTACCCGTTTCGAGTCCATATTTCGCGTTCTTCGACGTCCTCAAATGGCACGATAAAACGATTCCAAAACGTCGGACAAGGCCCTATCTTGTGTATTTTTTTCCGTAGAACACGATGAGCCCCTCGGATTTTCCCTAGCTGCATTGGGAGCCGAGATATCGACCTTTGAAAATCACGAAAATCGACGTTTTTTCAAAAGTGGCTCAAATATTGAAAAATTGTTGTTCACGCAATTTTTTTGGTTTCAAGGCTATATTCGACGTATTTTTTCCCCGCTGATCACGAATATACCAATTATTTTAATCCCAACCCAATATTTCCCATTTCAATCCCAAAAATACGATTTTTTTCCGGCTACGCTAAAAAGGCACAATTAAAAGTAATTTAGTAATTCAGCGGGAGGAAAAGTGAACTTTTTCTCCCGCTAAATTACTTTTCCTCCCGCTCGTCAAGAATCGGTCAATTTCCATCACCGTTGCAGCCATAGAAATATGGCCACTTTTTACCATAGTCGGGAAAAAATAGCTTACGCCACTCGGGAGGAAGTGCCTTTCTCCCGAAGTCTAATTTGTTTTCTAAGATATCGCATTGATTTTTGTTTAAGGGGTTTTATAAGTGGATCTTTGTTCTTCAAAGCGTTAATTGCAATTGACTACTCATCGCATCTTATTTATGATTTTTTTTTTTAATGCCTTACGATGAAATACATACAAACGTGTATCTCAATGTTTTCGACATCCCACAAAGATTTATTATATTGCAGAGATATGAAAGAGCATCTCGCAGTATTTTAGAGATCTGCGCGTTAGACCGTGGAATCACTGAATCGAACGATAAAACAATTGTTTTTCCTACCCCCGGAGCAATAGTCATATTTCTACGAGATATACAGCAGCAAAGGGCAGTGCTCATGAAAAATTTAAGGGAGGAAGAAGAGCCGGCTCGCTCGCTACTCCGTTATATCTTACAGCAGTAACGGCGGTGAATTCTACGGCCTCTTTCGACGAGGAACGAGCGAGCGGTACATAAGAAACACACACACACACACACAGAGGTTCAGATTTACTTCATGATTATTGGCATACATATAGCTCGTACGACGCACCGTTGAGAATACTTGAAATGAAAGCATTCGAACGATAAGACTGCACATCGCTTCCTCATTTTACGTTGATCACAAAGTACCATTTGGTCAAATGTGGAAATTAATTGGTGTCTTTCGTCATCGGGGAAGCTTTTTGAATGGTGGAAAAGATAAGGAAGCGATGTGTTAATCCATTTAAAGCGTTGTGTCGAGAAGAAAGGGTGTAAAATTAAGCTAGATTATTTTTTAAAAATTGCTTAATGGAATTCTTAAAAATCTCATAAAATTTATTGACGCGCATCGATTTTCATTAAATTTGATCCCAGTAGTTCTTTCACTCTGTTCACGTCCACGGTACATATACCACACGGAGGGGATTTTCTGTCCCAGCGGCCGAGGTTTATATACAGCATTATAGACTTACACCGAGCCTTCGCTGTGACCCCCGGCCGCTGAGACAATTCGCTATATGCGCGGAAGCTGTGCACGTGAACAGTTAAACATTTATACTTACTTTCAACTTGATCGCTCAAATTTTTATATACTCAGGATCTTTGTGTAACTTTTCATCAAATTCAAAATCACTCGGAGTGTCATATGATTTTTCGGTTCTGTCGATTATCGTCAAATTCAAAATCGATCATTGGTCCACATCACACCTTTGGTGCATAGAAGTATTTAAGCCCGTTAGCGCAACAATTTTAAGAGTCATTGGGTCTATATGATAGTTTAACGAAATTCAATATCGCCTAAAATCTTAACGACTACAAGAATATAGCCTAAAATAAACATGTCGCTTAAGCTATCCACCCGCATTATCAATTTCAGGTTGATAACTCAAGTCTCTCTCAAGTTGCGGAGATGTATTGAATAATTCCGTGTACCTATTCACAAGAACTCACATTGAAATTATCCAGTGTATTTTATCGTTTATTATTTTGTTTTTAGCTAAGAAGAAAGCGTTTGAATCTGGCGAGATGGGTGACCGTTTCTCGAAAAGAGTATCGTCCTCCATGTCCCCTGCAGCGTGTCCCAGACGTTCGTCGGTTCGCGAGTAGACTTCGGGGATGGTCTCCAGGTGCATCTTTGATTCTCGACTAGCGTTCCCTCACGTTTTCCTCGCGTCTCCCCCGTCGTTCCCCCCGCGTGGCCCCGGCAGACTCTCCGGTATTAAGAATGAAATTTTAGAATGCCGAATGTATATGCGCGGAAGAGGCTCCAGCACAGTGGAACTGTTGGTGCAAGGGGGGAAGAAGCCTCGCTCTTGCAGAAGAAGAGATACCGGAAGGGTGGAGGGAAGCGCGAGAGGATGCAGAAGCGTCGGTGCTGGCGGATTGTAGAGGAAGATGGTGGTGGTGCCGGTTCTGGCGCGCTTTGACACAGCCCCACGGGTACATTACTAGGATTGCCGCCACCAATTGAACTCCCTCGGCTCCGACCTCTCGGCGAGAGGTGGTCCAACCCCCGCATTGCCGTTGCATACACACTCCCTCCCTCCTCCTCCCCCCCCCGCCCCCGCGGGCGCGTGTTCTCCGGCTTCTCTTCCTATTGCCCTCTTGCACTCACTATCACTCTCTCTACCTCTCCCACTCCCTATCTCTTTCTCTTTCTCTTTCTCTTTCTCTCTCTCTCACTCTCTCTCTCTCTCCGTGCCCCCTTATGTCTGCAAACACGCGGAAGCCCGAGGCGACACCACCGTTCAAACACCCAATCGCTTCGGTCTCTCAGCAGCGCACCAACGGTGAGGTAACTTGAAATTCTCTATTGTTAACGTTATTTGAGTTGGAGCGAGCCTGCCGGGCCATTGTCGGCCGGAGGATCACCCGACGACCTTAACGCCCCACCACCCACTTCCTTATTATCAGAAACAAATTTGTCCCAAAACCGTGCAGCAACCGACTTTGGAAAATTGGATTTCCTGTGTTGGTGAGGTCGTTTTTTTTTTTTGGACTTCGTGCGATGTGCGCCGAAGAATCGAGGGTCGCGGGGGGTTGAAAGGTTAGTTGGCTGAGTCAGCTAGTTTTTTGATGATTTTTGAAGATGCGGCGCGTATGTATTACCGGCTAAACGTGTGCGGTCCTTCGGGAATTTCGTGTACTTCACAGTGGGATAAAAATTTCGGAAAAATTGAGGATACTGGAGATACTGAGAATATTGATTTTGCATAATAGCGATGTTGAATTTGCAGAATTATTAACACGTTGATATATTTGGTTAATAATGATATACAGATAATAAATTTGCTTCGAAGAAGAAGACAAAAAAAAAATGTGCAAAGTTCGATTTAAACGATCCGCTTATAATTTGATCCCCGTGACAAGCTTTGAGGTACCTTTTTTGGGGGGGGGGGGGGGGGGTGGGGATGAAATTAATTCGTGAGTGAAAGCGTTAATCCCTAAGTATAGTTGAACTGTGCAGTGAAATAGAAGCGGAGGAGAATGCGGGTCTGTCTGCCGGCTGTGTGGAATGTTGGGCGATGTGTAAGTGTAAGTGTAAGGTCTGGCTCGGAGAGCGAGGTAAGATAGAGCCAGCGAGAGGGAGAGGGAATTCGTAATATAGAGGGCCGCTCTACGGCCCCGCTGGGAGGAATTCCGGGGTACGTTTTAAATTGCTGCATCCCCAACCTTCTTGTTTATGTATGCCTTCGTGTTTCTTATTCTTGTGCGCGGCGCGAGCTAAGACGAAGAGAGCGCGGAGGCCAAGGGGGCCGAGGGGCGATGGAAGAGAAAAGACGGAGAGAGCGGGGCTCTCGCCTCGCCGAGGCTCACCCCTAACTTTATGTGCAGAGCGTCGACATAAGTATGGGGATCCGCTTGTGTTGGCCTATGCGATAGAACGCTTTCTTTCCCTCTTTTTCTTCAGCTTCTTCTTCTTCTTCTTCTTCTTCTTCTTTTTCAACCTTACACACTCGAGCTTTCATCCATGAAAATTCGCCTCTCTTCCATCCCTATAGAATGAAGTGGGGCAAAACGAAATATATCACGTTGGTACGAAATTATGTTCTAAAGTCTTTACATTCATTAGAATAACGTGTAATACACATACAATATTGTTTGATAGATTTATATCTTATATCGTAATTTTATTGTTTTTCCACTTCTATTTATTTTTACTGTTTTTATTCGCCATTTATCGATACTACTTTGTTTTCATGTATTTTCCTTTTCAGAGAAGGCCAGAGGTCGAGATAATATCGACAATGAGTTCAGCTTTTCAACAAATTTTTCTCGAAGACGACTCGTTGAAACGATCATCCAAGAGTGAGCCCCTTGCATAATTGATACACGTAGAGCGTCTCGATGAATCAATGAATAATTAATATATATGACCAATATATCCGGGCAAATATAACATAATATATATATATATTCTGGCGTATATAAAAAAAATCCATAACATATATAAACAGTCTATTTTTCGTACATAATTCTCATCCACGCGGGTAGAGGCGCTTGCCGATTCGAGTACCGACCGCAGGCGGTAATGTTTGATTTGGACCGGCGTCGAGACCGTGCACCGACCGCGCACCCATCTGCGTGCCGGTCGTAAAAATGGCTTTATTTTCCTAATGCAACGACTTCCACAATTTACGTAAAGCCGTGTGTCATTTTGCCCCACGCACTTCGTACCCTTGTTCTTTCTTCGCAGGGTGAATTCGAGGGTGGATGTTGTGTCTACGGAACTTGCTACCAAGACGGTGAGAGAGGGAGACAGGTATGCTCGAACGTGACCGCGATTGGGTGCGGGAAACGGCAGTCCGCGCGTTCGCTTGTTCAGAGGGTAGTACGTACGTGCGGATGGGGATGAGGGCGCGAAAAAGAACCTTATGTATATTCCTCGTGTCTTCCTCCTCTACTTCTTCCTCCGCTTCTCTTCGAGAATGTCTTGTGTACGTGTACGGAAAAAACGGCCGACCTAAGTTTCTTACTTCTTCCATCTTTTTTCTTTTACGTTCCTGAGCTTCTTCCTTCTCCGCTTATTCTCGACCCACAAGGGAGAGACCCGGAACCCCCCCCCACCCCCCCGACTATACAGCAGTGGCAGACTCTCGGCTTGGGGCTTCAATTGCTTTGGCTCGAGAGCTTATCCACTCGCTCGGTGTTTCAACCTTCTCGAGAATTAGGCCGGCCTCTGCGAAAAACCACCCCCATTTCTTCTACCGTGAGAGCTTCTCTTCTCTCTTCGTTTTTTTTTTTTTTATATACCTGTCTCGATTCGGAGCTCAGGTTGGCCGAGTAATTTTCACTCGTGCTCCGCATCGCCGAAAATGACTGTACGGTGTCTTTATTTTATACGTCTGGAGAAAATTGATTGAGCCAAAGGGAGGTGGAAAGGGAGGGGGAGGGGAGGTCGAGGCTATTAACGGCGATGTCCGGCAATCGAAGAATAATTACCTCGAACTACGGAACCCGCTAATTAGGCTAATTCGTTTTTCGGACTGTAAATTCGGACGTACGATAAAGCACCAGTCGGGAATGTAATAATTGCCGCCTAAAGAAAAGGCATTAAAGTTTAAGGACTTGCGTGTCTGGTTATGAGGCAGAAATGGCGTATGACGAACAAATGCTGTGCGTGAGTTTAATCCAGTTCATCTTTTCGGTGCCATAATTCCTGAAGGACGACGTTGACCGGCACACACATATGCTCCGGTCGACAATGCCAGGACACTTGTTCCGTGTGACAGCGGAGGCTCTCCAAACGGCGGGTTAAAGTGCAGCCGGTTAATCCCGAAGTGGTCGCACGCGCTTCGCGGAACACCGCTTCTGGTCCCTCGGATCCCCCCTTGAATTTTACAACTATCCGTGCCCGTCCCCTCGTGTCTCTCCGACATGAAATACAACGAAAATGATAACAGGCACGCTGCGAGATACAAACTTTAAAAAATACGTATTTGATCGTCGATAATTATGGCGGGGAAAATTAATTAAGGGCCATGATAAGAATCGTCAGTAACACAAGAGCGGAACTATGTGATATTTCTCGCGATTTTAAAATAATACTTCACACCAATGGAATTTTGTCCAAGAGACCATCTTTCATTTTTTTTTTTTGGCAGAGAATTGCGCTTTTTCCAATTAAATTTCCAATTTAAAAACTACATACATTGAATAATTTTGAAGTGTCTCATTTCAACCCGCTCTAGACTTCCGACCTTAAATGTCATATTTTTTTGCCTCAAACACTCCAAATGCTTTCAAAACCACTAAATTTTCAATAGTTCCATGGAACGGTATTGTAAAAACGTAACTTTCCAATAATTTTGGAATGTCCACTTAGCTCTACCGATAACTCTCGACTTTCTGCCTCGTTTTGCCCCACTGTTCCACCTTGCCTCGCTCCCCCCCTATGACCATATAGCCAAAGCCTCCCCGACCATGTCTGACTGGATCTTTTCCTACTTCGACTCTGTCCTCGGTAGAGCATTATTGCATCGTTGAGCGATCTTGTAGGCCTCGCGGCGGCGTAGCGCTAAGCCAAAAACGTGCCTCTCGTGTAACGTTAGGGCTTGCACAAGTCTTGGCCCCGAGGGACCGGTAGTTGTAGCAGCAGCAGCGGCGGCAGTGGAGACCGCGGCAAGCGTCGCTAATGAAAGCATACTCGATCACCGTGCGCTCATTTGGCAATCTCAATATATCAAACAGAGAGAACGAAGCGCGCATGGGGAGTAAGGGGCACATCGTGCCGCTTTATACCGTATAGGCTGCTCTCTCCGGTGATGGCGGCGCTGCTGCTGGGGCCTAACCCAATAGACCTAACACGGCAAACACAGGGCTACAGTACACACGTGTAAACGCCCAGTGTCTCTCTCTTTCACTTACGGTACTCGGATAGGCTATCCGCAGCGACGTTACGATCAACGACAGGGGTAGCGCGTGCCAGTGGCACTGAGAGTCACACAGGGAAAACGAGACTACGGCGCAGAGCACAGTACCGGAACTAACTGAAGCGTAAGTCAATCGTCATTGCTTCGGGGCATCGAATCTGGCTTTGCCCTGGCAACGGTCAGAGGACTCGCTACCGTCGAGTCTCGTGCATAGCGATAGTCATCTGGTGGACTGTATGCACGAAAGATCAATTTCTGGTCCGATTGCCTCCGGCACCAATGACTCCGCCGTTTCGATGCTGGAATTGATGACGACAAATCACGGTTATTTTGTCGATCGGTCATAGGACGAAAATAACCATTGTTTGACGTAACTTTTTCAGCTGGCCTTTTTTGATTGGGTCGACGTGTCGGTCAAATGGCCAAAACGCCAGTTCGCGAAATGACGGTCTTTTATTCGGTCATACATTCGTTTTACATGTTTTAGCTTGAATTCTAATATGATAAATATATATAGAGAGACACTGAAGATAATTAAAAAACCGGTACCAACTGTTTGTGAACAACCGTAATAGGATAAAATGAATTAGACTAGCAGTCGATTTTTGCAGCATATCGTTTTATCTCACGATAGAATCCCGGCTCGCTCCTGACACTTTTATTGGATTGTTGTTTTTCTTCAAATGTAATAAGTTGAGAGATTTTATTTCGAACTCGATTTTCTGTAAGATCGGAAATGGATAAACGTTCTCGTGGGAGATCGACGACAGAAAGAAAGGAGTGTCGTCGCTCTACTCGGCCCATTCCTCTTTCGCGCCCAGCCCCGCGGATGAAACGACAGCGAGCATGGGAGTGTGGCTGCGAGTGGTACAGAGTCGGACGTGATGCCTGCTCGACGTTTCAGGAATGTCAGGTAGAAGAGCTTTCTCGCGTTAGTACGTTAGAGGCAAATAGAGAATTCGGAAAGCGGAGGAGTGCGAGCTATATAGTTTCTGGTTCCGGTGACTCCACCGGAGCGCATGATCGTGTGCACCCACCGTCGGGAACACCAGAACCACCGGCTCGTCTCTCACCTAATCGACGTGACAGACGGCCACCCTTCGTCCGTATCAGCGCAGTTACAATGAGTGACGTCGCTTTTAAAAATTCATTCGACGCCTCTCTCTCACTTACCTCCGCCTACCCCCCGGCTCGTTCCCATCCTTCAACGGGAGACTCACTGATTCTTTATCGTTAAAAACAAAATTGACCGATTCGTCGACACTCCATTATTCACAATATAAATATAAGCGAATAGTGATTCATCGAAAAATTAGATTTTTGAAAGTACACCAATAATTTTGTGTGACAACGAATCTTTTGACACTTCGATTCTTCCGTAAAAAGAAGGAAATCTTTTTATGCTAAAAAATTTAATTTTCACTGCATTATTTAAACAATATACGATATGAACATCTCACAAAGATTAATGAATTTCCGATCTTCTACTTGCTCCCCTGATTAATCTTTTTGTAGATAACATTGTTGTAATGACACATACATTAAGAAGGCTGATCTTGTTATCACGGTACTGAGTCACCCACGTTAAATGTTTTATTCGCGCATGCGAATTATTTTTCCTCCTCCCTTCTCGGAGGCCGATTGCCCGACAAAAAACAATGTATCAGCAATTTTCGATCAATTAATCTTTATCCCTCCACTGTGTGCGCCCCAAGTACTGAAACGGAAACCGGCAGTTCGGGAATCCTTCCGTCGGTTATACGACATAGTATTATCAAAGTTTAAAAGTTGAAAGCAGTGCCGCATGTGGAATCTCGTGTCGTGTTGCGGTTGTAACCGCACGCATTGGGGGTGTACCTATGACGTGTGGAGTGTACGAAGAGACCACGCACGTCAGGCGCTGTAATGCCGCAAGGCTGAGCAGGTGGCTCCGTTTCGTCGAGCCTCCCCCATTCGTCAAGCAGACGCTCGTCTTTTACCACTCGTCACGAATCTTCGGGGCCCAGCTATAGCGTATGCGTGTAGCTCATGTCCGCGGAGCCACTGTCTGTTACCGCCCTCTCACCTTCAACCCTTAACCCGCACGCGCTCCGCAGCGCACGCATCAACCCCTGTTGTATCTTGGGCTGGCTCGGCTCTCCGGAAAGCGGCAACACGGCTTCGCTGATTATACTCATTAGCTTGATTGGAAATACGCGTTATTATCGCTACATCCCGTTCCAGCCAGGCAAAAGGTACGCATGGTGTTGGATACGCGAACTATGGAGTTGAGAGCGGGGTAAAGCGACCCTCCGTTTGAGATCGGACCGTTTTCACGGGAAAAACGGTCTGTTTTGCCCCGTGGTTCCGTTTTGCCCCGCTCTCTCCTACACATAAGCACCAATTTTCAGTCAGCGGAAAAGGTGGTTACCCAGGATACCTTCGCGGCTCGAATAAGGGTGAACACAACTTCACGTATCGTTCTGTAAGTATTGCCTTCATTCCTCTCCCTATCCCTATTTTTTTTCTTCCTCTATTGCACCGGGTATTATTCTACAGCATAATGATACACTTTGTGAACGTGGTGACTGTATTTTCTAGTTCTGTTTTTTAAATCGAACTTTGTACATTACGTGTTTTGAGGATACGTAAATGTCGGATGCCGTATGTCGTGCTGTATAATCGAGCAAACGCTGTTTTCTTTCAATGTCGTCGGAGGAGGAGTGCAGTGTAGAGACAGTAATAAAACTATTTTAAGAAGAATCGACTGTTTCTTTGAAGTCAAAAATGTGGTTGAAAAAAAAAAAATTCATCGTATACGATATTAGTAAAATTAATTACGCATGCCGTTCGTGGCGTATATTTTGCAAAAATGCTCCGTGTATCATCATCACGTACTAGTTGCCAACATTATGAAACGAAAAATGAAATCACAAATGATTTTCCAAAACTTATATGAACAATTTTTATATAATATTTGAGACATAAATGACTCATAGATTGACAATTTTATGTCGTGGATTCGTGATGTGTGGTAAAACACTTAGAATCCCCTCGCATTCAGCTGTACGGTGTACGAGAGTCTTCTATTTATTTGAATTTCACTTTTAAACAAATATCTTAACAATTTTAATATTTATTATACCAGCTTCACTGAACGGAATGTCACGCTGTGCAGGTATGTATTTTTGGATGCCACCCCCCCCCCCCCCCAAGGTCTGGTTTGACCCGCAGCGTCTCTCCTGGTTCAGGTGGTCCATAAGACTATCTTCGAGGTCAAGAGCAACGTCGTTGCCAACGCGAAACCCCAGAACAATGTTCCAGTCCGTTCGAACGCCCCGAAGGAAGGTGTCGACTTTAGCTCGGAAAGGGCCTGCGGCGCAACATTGTTACGCCTCGCGTTTAAGCGTTTACTGCGCAAGTTCAACTTTCACTCGCATTTTCACAAATAATGGCAAAGACAATTTTTTTTTTTTAAATTTAATATGCTGCTCTTGAGAGTACGATCTTAGAATCGATTGGAGCTGGGCACAGTACCGAAAAGTACTTAAAGTATTGAGTACCAAGTACCGCAAGTACTTTAAGTACAAAGTATTTTCCGTGTTTTAAGTACTTTTATAAAATACAAAGTACAAAGTACTTTTTCTTCTTAATCGGAAGAGGCGCAGTTCCACGAGTACGAAATTTAGAGGAATTTTTAAATCAAACGGCCCTGTTCAGGTCCAACATTCTTTCAAAACGTCCAAACTCTTCGTTTCCAATCCTTGGCAACAGACTAATCGACTGGACTACGACGACTGGATATTGGGGAAGTGAGCGGATGTCGACTGGATGTATAACAACTAAATCTAGGACTTATGGATTTAGTACAGTGGCCGAAAGTCAGAAAGCTCTCCATTTTTTGCATCAAAAATTGTATTTTTGGGATTTAGATGGAAAACATTGGGCTGGGTGTAGAATAATGTACGTACATTGAGTATCAAATAAGTACTCGTGTACTTTAAGTAGTGCCCAGCTTTGGAATCGACAGGCGTTTGTATAAGGTAGGACCTTATCGCGCACCTTAACTCGGTCCAATGTGACGTTTTAAAATTTCTACCACGGTCAAAGTTCTCCTAAAATAACGATGCATAGCTGAAATGAAGGTCGCACTCCCTTGATTCTAGGTCCCTCTCAGACAGTCGCTCGGACCATTCGCTCGGACCATTGGGCAACAAAGTGCCCCTAACTTTGCCGCAGGTCCAAAAGCGTAACACTCCTCTTCACAGTCACCGGTGGGAAAAAAAGTTAAGCCCGCGCTGAGATTTCACGGGCCAAGTTAAAACGTCATGACATAAATACAACTTTATAATTTACAGTATCGAGTACAGTTGCGGTCTGCGCGCGCCTTATTATTTTATATAGGAACGAAAGAGTTTCGAGGATTCTTGGGCGGGGGAGGAGGAAAGCAGCGGAAGAAACGTGAGATAGTTCACATAGCTCACACGGTAACTCGAGAAAGGATCTCTTTTCCGAGTGTAGTGGTTCGAGAGCGCCAACAGGATAAATTTTTACTTGGCGGACGGGAGAGAGCGGTGGCGAGCGAACGACCGCGAGCGATTGCGAAAGGGATGCTGCTCGCTCTCGCTCCAGGGGTGGCGGTGGTGGTTGAAACGTTGCGGGGAAAAGGAGTAAGAAGACGCTATACCGCGTCGTGTTGGAGTTGTCTTTCTCGCTCTCGGAACAGTGGAGAGGCTTTGGGTGAAGTACGAAGGAGGAAGTCACAGAGAAATGGACGCGGAATGGGTGGTGTGAGGGGGCGAAGGTTGGTCCAGGAGATAGTCCAGGGGGTTAGGGATTGAAGAGAGGGCGAGCGAAGCGGCTCGGCCCGGTGCAAGTAGGTTTAATATTTGATAACGCGGGCTGGTCATCCTGGCGAGGCGATAACACGGGCCCCGCGGGAACCTTCCGGCCAACATCCCTCGGAAAACGAGCGGATCTCGCTCGCGCTCTCTGTGCCACCCCCTACGAGGCCGTGCGTCGGAGTCCTGTCTCGCGCTATACCGACGACGACTCGGCCTCGCTCGTGGATACGCTATACCTTCGCTGTACGGTTACTTCCGAGCCGAAATAACCCTGGCTTCGCCATCGTCGTCGGCGTCGTCCCCTTCGACCTGGAACCCCGCGGCTTAAGCTATAAGCAACATCATTCGTAGCTTCTCTGCGCTTCTTCTTCCGGTCGGTACTTTAGACGCTACTGTCCATGAGGGAGGGGTACTCGATACTGCTGAGCCCGAAGAACATGCGCGCAGGTTGATCATGCAACAAAGTTTACTAGGGCATCGTGCACCGCAGGTTAATAGAGACTTCGAGGCACCACGACACCTGAGCATTGAAAAAAAAATCAGTATTTTGTTTTCCCTACAGGTTTCGTGAAACATTCGCCGATCTTATCGACCCGTGCTCAATCGGTAATGAAAACTGTAATGGTATATTTTCTAACGTTATTATCTAACGGAAATAGGATTTTACTGCATCTATCGGCTTCACAGTGGGAACGTATTTCCTTCAATCGCTACATTTTCAACAGCCATGAAAAAAAAACAACATAATATTCATACCAAGGGTGGAATGTCACGTGCATTCCCCTGCAGAATCTCGAATATGCGAGTATTTTGTTATTGGTCGAAAATTACTTTTTTTTTTGTTCGATCCGTTGGTGATTTGCATATTGTTGAAAGATTTTGAAACCCTTGAAACGTTTTTGTTAAGTTTCAGATTAACGCACTTACGGAAAAGTATTACTGAATGGGTCTGTAATCGTAATGTAATAAATTGAAAGAAATTAACGTAAGAATTATCGGAATGCCAAATCAGTGACATTCGTAGTTGCTAATGAATCTGTAGAAAATTCTGAGCGAACTGGTTAATTTATGTAAGAAATGTTTACCAGTATACAGAGAATGAATGACGAGCTGGAAGAACTAATAGGTCGGGCGGAGATTTTTTTTCATTGAAAATTTATTTGTTCCACTTAACGTACCACGTTAGCTGGACTCATATTTTTGTTCTGTAGAGATTTTTAATTTATACAAATAAAATTCAATGGAGGGATTGCGAAGAGTGCTTCTTGGCGTGGCTCTTCTAGTATTATAAGTATGGAACATTTAGTGATTGAACCCTGTCAGTTAACGCTGATTATATACTGCCTTATTCTATGTTTATATAATCGTAGTGGCATTCGCGATTAACGTAAATATTTCGAGTTCATTTAGTGTACTTATAAAATTAGCCTGCGAATAAGTACAGTAATTTTATTAGAGTAAGTTGTGTAAGAGCGAACGTCTTGAGTGGAATTCGTCGCAGTGTATCAGACCACAGGGCTGCGGGTTCAAAATCCTATCGCAACTAAAAAACATTAATATCATGTTTTCAGGAATACGATCGCACAGAACTATATATAATCATTGATATAGTATAGATCGATCGCTGAGGTTGCTTAGATACTTTTGATTCATTTTTTGTTGTATTTATTTTCAGTTGTACAATTAAATTTTATAATAAAATTTTTTTTTAAATAGAATACCCTGCAGGCACTGCTGATAAGTAATTCTAGTAAGCGCGAAAGAACTACTGCTCAACTTCTAGTAGTTACACCCCTAGTTTTTTTCTGTGCTCCCAGTAGTACTTTTCCGCAAGGGATAAAACTCCCGGAAACGACAACACCGTCAGCGCGGTTAACCGCTTTGCAGAAAAGCGTACAGTTTAACTAAAAAAATTAACATACAATATGTTTTAACAAAATTTGACCCAAACTTTGTTTAAGTTATGATCTTATTGCAGGTCTTACAGGGTAGTGCGATGCTTCAATGAAATGAAAAGTTCACGTCGGACCTTTTGTTTTTGCTATTCTACGTACTGATCTTCCAATTTCGTTATCGTTATATCGAAAGTAGCGAAACAGTAAAATTAACGTTAACTGCTGCTATTCCATGAGAGGTTTCATTAAGGGGAAAAAAATTGAGAAAAAATTATAAAACGGTCGTGATGCAATCGCATAATTTCGTCTCTCGATAAGTCAGTTGCGACATTCAATCATAGAGATCAGCGATTAAACGAGCCAAAGTATCGTTTCGCAAACTCGCATAAAAATTATCCGCGAGAAGTTGTACTTGATCGATGAGCGACAAATCGATCTTACACGTGTCAGACGATAGTTTCTATCGCCCGCGAAAAAGAATCGCGAAGACACAGAGAAGAGTGGAGGCCGCCAAGTGTAACCTTCGGCGGGACGAAAGGGCTCACCGTTTCAATAATTCATCGTTGAATTCGGCCACACAAATCTCGTCCTGTCGGGCATGTATAGCAACTCTCCCTCCCCCTCTCGCCCTTCTTATCTAGCGTTTTTTCCTACTCATACGCCAATTTTCTTATAGTAAGCTCGCTCGTATTTTGATACCAAGTCCGTGTGTCTTCCCATCTCGACGCCTCATGGTAAACCCGTCTCTCCGAACCACATCGCTCCCCTTTCTTTTATTCGACGCGTTTATGATCCTCCAAATTCAGAACGTCCCCAAAATTCAGAAGGAAAAAGACGAAAAATCCCGCGCAAAACAACACTACCGTTACGATACATGAAAAGCCGAACGGGTGTTGGTTCGAGGTCCGAGTCGCGGCTGTACGTCCTCCCGCCGTCCCGACATACGGACAGACGGACAGGAACGGTGGTTGCGGGTAGCGGTCGCGAACCATGCGAGCACGAAGCCAGCCACGAGCTGCAGGGGTGGCGGAGGATCACCGGCGGGGGTGCAAGATGGCCGACGTTTTGAAATCAGAGCGCAAGCGTCCCAACCGGCTTTGGCTCCGCCCTTGCGAAAGCCCGCTCTTCTCTCCTCGTCCCTTTCGTCTCTCGCGCACGCTGGAGGGTAGCTGCGCGACGGGAGGCTCGCTTCATCCCTTCTCGCTGCCCGACCAACCCTGTCGTGGACACCCGCTCCGGGTATCCATATAGCTCTTCTATCCATATATACTTTCGTCTTCTCCCTCTCCTCGGGACCCTCCGTGTCTCTATAGCCGTCTCTCTTGAGCTCGGCTCGCCGGAAGGCTCCGGTGCGATTCAACCACCCTCCGACTGCCACCGCCACCGCCACCCTCCCAGCCTTTGCACATATCCACACCGAACCACCGCCGAACCACCCCCCACCGGCGTGGAACAGTTCATCCGTAGCAGAACATGTCGCGCACTCTTCCGAGCCAGTCATCGAGAAAAAGTTCCCGATAAGGGATATTGCGAATTGTTCCGCCGTCGCTCGTCTCTCCGATTTTACGTGAAAAGACAACAGCATAAAGATTCTTCGAGTAATCCATAACAGACGACAATGTAGAGGCGACAGATATTTTTGGATCTTCGGGACATCGGATAGCAGGACTGTCGGGAGTCGATTGTGCGAGAGTGCGAGGTGCTGTGTGCTATAGTCGATAAACTTGTGTACGGAAGAAGAAACAAATCCAAGTCCGTTTGCACGTTTGTTTGTTGAGGCAAAAATTTAAAAAGCGAGTAACGGAGAGGATTATGATAATGAGGAAACGACGCAGCGTCCGGGTAGTCCTGGAGCTACCTGGATGTCATTGACTGATTTTTTTTGTTTTGTTTTGATTCCCTGATTTTCGCCTCGTTTCTCGATAATATGCGAGTGCACCTTTCGCTCACACGAGTGTCGGACGGGTGTGGCTGTGTTACTTGAAGGTACAAAAAAAAAGAAGAAACGAGAGTGACTTTGCCGTACGAGTGTCGCGTGTGTTGGAATTTTTTTGTCGAGAGCAAGAAGGACTGTCAGCGGGAGAACAGGTGCACAGATGCGAGTTATCTCGCGGTCGGGACTAAGCAGCGGTCGCCGCTGCGCTTGAATTTCGTTGCTTGAGACGAAGTTTTTTTTTTTTTTTGGAAGTTGAGGGGATCTCGAAGATGATGTACTCACCGGACAAGATGATGGGGAGCAAGGGACTGCACGGGGCACCGATCACCGCCCCAGGGTGCTTCCCATCGGGGAGATACTCGCCGCCGTCGTATCGCACGGCACCGGACCCCATGCCGCCGCCGCCCCGACGCTGCATGCCGAATCCACCTGTGAGTAACTTTTTAAAAATCACCTTCGTCCCGAATCCACTCTCACCCCCCCCCCCCCCTCCCCCGTTCTGCTCGGCCATCAAATTTTTCACGGGTCTCCGACGAGTCGGTAAAACATCTCCTCGAGTGACGAGGATTCAAATCTTTACCGAAACATTTAGCTAAGCCGATTATAGGGCGGTGTGGCAAGGAAAAAAAAGCTCCGCGGGGCTGGAGAACGCGCGAGGGGCTTCGAGATAATCCCGGCATACTTATCGGATGATTCTTTATTTACTTGCCCGTTTCTTGTGTCGCTTTGGGTGAAATCGTTTGACTCGGGGGGTGTCTTTATTTCTTTTTTTCTTTTTTACGTGGCCGAAACAGTCTCGGATCGGCAGGTTGTTGAGTCACTTTGATATCGGCAGTTCTTGTTTATCTCGTAATTTTTTGTTTTACATTATTTTTTTTAATAGTTATCTACAGTTTCAGCGAGTAAGTTTATTCTTTTATTTTTATTTTTATTAAACGATATGCGAAGATATTCGTACCGAATTTTATGAATTGTTTTTTTTTGAGAATTCTGGTGCAGCAATGATCCATATTATATATTTCATAAAAGATTCATACACCACACGGATATGTATGAAATTATTATTGAAAAATAAAAGAAAATGCCTATGGCGACGTAACGAGAGATTTCAATAGGTAAAAAGTTTGAATAAGACGTTTGGTACCGAGAATAAATCATTTCACAGATATGATAAAATATTGTTCTATCGCTTTGCAATGAATTTGCGAGAACCATGAACTCATCGGCTTTGACATATTTTTCGAAAAAGATTTTATTTCATTAAAAGATGTGGGGTATATTTGATCGTAAAGACCTCGCATGGGTCCCGATGCGTCCGGAACATTAACTTATGGAGCGTGTAACACTTTCACCGTTCCGCGATCAATATGGAACTTTGGCAAACATATCACTGACATCTTAGCGTATCGATTTCATGACAAACAAGCTCAAAAAGATTCAATTTTCGCAAAGTTACACGACTACGAAGACGGGGGCTGTAAAAATATGTGCGGTCCTCCAGGGTCAACCCCTCACGAGCAAACGACGGATCGTAACAAACGATCGCCGACCTTATCGCCGTAACATTAATCGCCGGGATACAATTTCAATGTTTGTATCTCGATGACAAACAAGCTCGATCCTATTCGCCAGAGTAAAGAGTAAAGCTAAGTGGGAACTATTAAAGTCACGGAATTTGTTTATAGCCCCATTTGTGTATGAGGCTATAAATTCGGCGGAAGAAGGAATCCTCGTTCCCTCGATGTCGGACTCGTCGAGCAGGGGTGCAAACAATTTCCGTCAATTTCACGTATAACTCTAGCTCATTAAGCTTTTTCCCCCGTGTTCATTCTAAATGGGTGTTTATCGCCCACTTGCACGCCATCGTGCGGTACGCGAGGAGGAGCAGGCCCGCGGCACTCAGTAGCCTAATCGCTAAAAGCACAACGGTGCCGGTGGTGTTGGAAGATGATTTAATGACGAGAGGGGCGGACCGACGGGGATGTCTACTACTTTTGTATGTCGGTAGATTCTCGAGTCCTTCGACGACGCACTCCTCCGGTATGTCCAATTGGACATCCAACCGAGTATCGGTGTCCCCACAACAGCCAATATCATTAAAAACATACAAGAACACCGTGAACTTTTCAGCGTTGTTACAATGAAAGGAGCCTAAATAAAAAAAATTAAATAGAAGGAATTACACTGACAGATATTCGGAAATTTTACACTGAGCCGCGATTAGGCTCGGAAAAGGCTAAAACCCTGACTGGGCACCGATGGAACGCTCTAAAATTTTTACTAGGGAATTTGAAGGCACTCGGAAGGTTCATATAGTCTAATAAGTGAGAGATAAGGGGGAAGAATAACAATTTTTCTATAAATGAAAGATGAGAGAACCTCATTTGCATTGAATTGTAAATTTCTTCGGGGCGTTCTTAATATACTCGCACGTTCGTCAGATTTCATATTCATAATTTCCATAATTAATTTTTGTTATTTCGGGAAACAACGCGATTGAGTAAATGAATAAAAATTTCTTTGGTCGACATTCTTCATAGCTGTCAGTGAAGCCATTCACTCAGTCATACTGCGAAACCGAAAGCGAGACATTGTCTTGAGCTATTAAGGTTTATCCGACGATTCAATGTTCCTTCCACGTTTAAGAAAATTGAATCACAATTTGGGTTCTCCTTCCTTCTACGGTGGTGCGAGGCTGCTTACATTTCGGATTTCTATAGCAGGGTGAAAGTGGCGAATATGCCTCGTTCCATATTTTATGTAATTTACACTATAGATATGCTAATCACAGTGAGCCACTTTTATCCTATATCCGCTGTAAGGTTAATTTCACATACAACGTATAAAGGTTTTCATTGACAATTATCATGAGTGATCATTTCGTGCGAAAGATGTGAACGTTGAAATTCCCAATCCGTCTACTTCATGTCTCTGTTTGTCGAGATATCGATAGTCTGATATGGAAAAACAATAAATACAGTTCATTCGACAGGTTCCCAGATAGCAAACCGTAGCACAGGCAAATAAGGGCGATTGCTTGACATCAAGCTTTGCTGTTTGCTTGCTCGAAATATTGCAACAATAGTCTCTAGCACGAAAGTGCAGCATATTGGTAGCAAAATTCCGGCAACGGTTGCTATAAGCTCGTTTGTTATTCTTTGTCGCCATGAATGAGATCAAAATTCCTCCTCATCGGAAGCCAACCTCCGATTACACATTTCCTCAATCCGTCTTATTGCCAACGATAATGAAAGGTTATTTTTTCATGCGATGAATGAGTTCGATAATGGGTTGGTAATGAATTACGTTACATGGTAATGAGTTATTTAAGAGATTGTTTGCCTTGGATTTTCTAAGATTTTACAGAAACTAACCATGACTCAAGCAAATTAATCTTCGTAGTGAGTCGCAAAGCATCGGCAATCCTTGCTGACAATATGCTCCTAATTTTCGGCATTGAATGCTGGCAAAAACATAGGCAAATGCGGCACTTGCCGCAATTTTGCAGCCATCACGTACGGACTTGTGCTGCCCGTTTGCTGGCGGGTTATTGACAAAATGCTATCTGGGTTCAGTTCTTCCGACTTTTCCGTTCCGACAAATGATTCATTTCTTTTTTTAACAACTCCAAAAACAAGAAGCAGAATTACAAATTTTGTAAAATATTGTGTCTCGAAAAATAGTGCGTCCACAAAGTAACAAAACATTTAAAGAAATAACTGCTCCAGTTGGCTGCACCCTGATCAACAACTTTTAGTCACCGAACTGATCTACAAACAAAACTCGGTAATAAAATCAATTCAAATAACCTCGATAGAGAAACTAATAATATTTCCGAAAAACATAAAGTGAGCATCGGAGCAACATGATTTACCTAGGCTCATTCAACACGCTTTTCCAGTTAAATCGTTTGTTTTTGTTCCTTTCAAACGTCCTGAATTATTACGCCCGAAAGCTGAGCGCCGGCTCAGAGAGTATCCGAACCGTTATGATTTCTTCGAGTCTCCGGGTATTGCCGTCCTCGCCCTTAAAAATTGAGACGGCACGCATCAAGTTCACCACCATCGGAGCATCATCCCCGAAGAGCGGCGGAGCGTAGCAGAGCCCGTCCGCGCGCCCTCCCTACATTCTTTTACTTTATTCATGTGACGTAATAGGATAAAAAGCGTCGCTACGAGCTGAGTGCCTAGATGAGATTACAGGCGTGTACTACTGATCTTTTTTTTTTTTTTGCTTTCCCTCTCCCGCGATTCTTCGAGATCGACGCTTCCATCCTGAATCCAGTTACACGCTGATCGATTGAATTCGTTGAAAGTTCAAAAAAAAAAAAGTAAAAGCTAAAGAAGAGATACTGCGCAGTACAAGTGTCAAGGGTGATGTACGCTGTTAAATATTTATCATAGAGCGCTTCTTTTTTTTATCGCGATAATAATCCTGAAATATATGGCACGAACGAAATTCGATTGTTTCGAAGTTTCGTTGAATGACTGTGTGTGTGTGTGTGTGTTTTCCGCGAGAATCTCGTTACCTATGGTAATTAATACAGCTCGGAGCCCAGTTGCATATTTATGAATCGTCCCCTCCGCGACTGGCGATATCGCTCTTCCGATTTTAATTAATTCAGTGTCCACCGGACGAAATTATCGTTCCGATTTTCACGGATCGTCGACAATCATTCCTGGCCCATTTGGCACGAGCAGAAATAAAGAAACCTTTCCGACTTCCTTGATACGTCTGATTATAGTTAAATTAATATTTTTCTTTTTAATACACCAGTGGGTTATGTTGTTTCATTCAGGAGTTACGTAATTATAGATTTTTTTTTTTTTTTTTTTAGAGAAAAAAAACTTTCGGTACGAGTTATCTTACGATATATCGAAAGGGTATTATAGGAAAGCTCGACGAGTACTCTCGCGGGATTATCGATTGGTCAAACCTGCAGAGAATTGAATGCAGTTCGGCGCCACGACTCATTAACCATTGAAAGTAAACACCGGGGGTTCCATCCACGATACAAATAGGTCACGAAAATTACGTCGATACACACACACACACACACACACACACTCACGCGAGCTCCGCGACGAAACGGAAAGGAGTGTGGTCTCAACACTCATTCATCATTATCGGAACCCGGGAACAAAGTTTCACCACTTTATGGAAGTATCTAATAACGCGAATATAATATTTGTGTTATCGTGAGAACCAACAGTGACTCACGAAACAATAAATTCCTGTGTGACTGTAACCCTTTAGGGTTAAGTATTTACGTCGTGAAAATGGATTGAGGGTATAATTCGAAACGAGATATCGGCAACGGGAAATACACAAGCTGACACTTTTTCTTAGAGCAGACAAAAAATATATATAAATACATTATCATTTTTTTTTTTTTTAATCAGTTCCCAGCTTCTTATCGGCATAATGAATGAATCCTGAAATTACTTTCTTTATTGGGAATGTAATAATAGCCACATACTTTAATGATTGGGATGGTTGGGATAGTCTAACTACTAATTGGGAAAATAAAACATCGAAATAAGTAACTACGCGACAGAGTAAGTCTTTTTTTTATCTCTGATCATATTATTGTTTAGTGATTTACACGATTGAATAACATGCAAATTTGAATTTTCATAATCGGTATCATATCAATAATGATAATAAAATACTTAAACAAATTTCGACCCCGAAATGGACGAAGTAGGGCATTGATCGGTTCCAGGAATATACACACTGTCCGCGTCGAAATTTCAATGACAGGGCTGCTGCAAGGAGTTTTTGGGTCACCAGGCTCGAAATTGAATGCCAGCGTTTCAAAATTCGATACCGCGGCGATGAGCATGTTTTTCGTTCATTTTGAGGTCGCTCGATTAAAATGAGATGTCAAGTTTTAACATTTTTTTTAAATAAAATTAAAGTCCTTGAGCCATTATAGCTGACCGAGTAATACAAAAATCTCTGGTGTGGACAAAAATAGATAGGTGGCACATAAATTGACATAGAGAGTCCCGCATCTAGTTACAGAGACGTGACAGACCGCTTACGCAACGGCAAACAACTCGCACACGCTTCCTCGATGACTTTTGAAGTGAGGCCTATTGCCTCATTGAGTTTGAGTGTGAAACCGGGCTGAAACTTGTCTCACAAGTCGAGCTACAACCAAGGTTCTTTGATATTGAATTTTTTCCGAAACAGTAAAGACATTTCAAAGATATGAATAATTTCTTTTATGTTGGTTTGCTTGTTTTTATTACTATTTATGCCTTCCGGTGTTTGTACAAATTCGAGTTATTGGGATATAAATTTGTGCACTCGACTGAAAATCAGTCTGTCGACCTAAAATCTTCTAAATCCATCGACAAACAAAAATAGCCGACGAACGGTGCATGTTTGATATATTTGAACATTTTCGCAAAATATTAGTTCATGTTTTTTCAATTCTTTTATTTGCAACACAGCCAAAAATGAATGACAGAAAATGCATTCTTCGAGAGAGAGCTTTGTAAAGTAAAAAAAAAATACGAAAAAGCAACGTTTGATATTAAATAAATTATGAGATAGATGAAGAAGGAATACCGATATCAAAATGACGAAAGGTCGACATCCCTGGCGCTTGTTGAAAGAACTTTTGATTCAACCTGACGGCAATCAAAGTTCCAGGTTAATAAATAAAACAGGATATTCGTTGCCAAAAAATCAATGGAGTGACATTGGAGTGTTGAAAGAATGGAAGAAAGGAAAGAACGGGAAGTTATTGGTCGCTTGAAGTGTGCGCGCGATGTGCGGTCAGGTAAGAGCCATTTAAAGACCCCCCGGACATGACCGTCTAGGTGCACTTGCCTTACGGAAATCTGGGAAATAACCATATGTGCAAGCTGCTGAGAGGGGGGGGGAGTCTTCCCCGTCAGCGTGTTATGACCACGAACAGTAGAACGATAATTAATGTCAGAAGTGTTTGACAGTCTGGAGTGTGTGTGGGCCCGAGGGGGTGTATGACTGTATCGTGTCCTGCGCGTCCGTATTATACGGAGGCCAACCACTATTTAAGTCATCCGGTACGACACATGGCTCCGGCGGCCATACGAGATTGCATAATCGATATCTCTGCTCGCACCTGTGTATCTCACGAACGCTTCTATCCGCCGGCACATTTGCGACCAATTCGTCGGCTCGTCTTGAAACACCGGGACTCATGAATTTATATACGCTCGGAGTCGCGGGGGGAAAAAAAAAATTATCAAGGTACGGACAGAGCTGGGCAAAGTACCGAAAAGTACTTAAACCACTAAGTGCTAAGTACCGCAAGTACTTTAAGTACAAAGTAATTTCCGTACTTAAAGTACTTTTGTAAAATACAAAGTACTTTGTACTTTTTCTTATTAATCGGAAGAGGCGGAGTTCCACGAGTACGAGATTTGGAGAAAAATTTTCAAATCAAACGGCCCTGTTCAGAGCCAACATTTTTTTCAAAACGTCCAAACTCTTCGTTTCGAATTCTTGGTAGCAGTCTAATCGACTGGACGACGACTGGACCTTGGGGCAGTGAGTTGGAGGTCGACTGAATGTATAACAACTAAATCTGGGACGTATGGATCTAGTGCAGTGGCCGAATGTGAGAAAGGTCTCGATTTTATGCATAAAAAATCGTATTTTTGGGATTTAAATGGAAAATATTTGGCTGGCAGTAAAATAATTGTTATATTCGTGTTCAGCGGGAAAAAAATACGTCGATTATAGGCTTCAAACAAAAAAAATCGAGTGCACAACGATTTCTCAATATTTGAGCCACTTTTGAAAAAACGTAGTTTTTCGTGATTTTCAAAGGCCGATATCTCGGCTCCCAATGGAGCTAGGGAAAATCTGAGGTGCTCGTCGTCTTCTACGGGAAAAAATACACAAGATGAGGCCTTGTCCGAAGTTCCAGAAGCGTTTTATCGGGCAGTTTCAGCACGTTGAAAAACGCGAAAAATGAAATCGAAAGGGGTAGCCTTCGAATTTTGTGACGAAATTTTTTTTTCTTTTTTTAAAAAAGAACTGCCACGTATTTCGATCTATTTTTTCCCGTTGAACACGAATCCGCTGGCCTTTTTGGGTCTAAATTACAGTGAGACATTAAAAGTCTCGATTGTTTGGGCGAAAAATCATATTTTTGGGATTTAAATGGAAAATATTGGGTCGAGAGTAAAATAATTTTATGAGACAGACATTTTGTTACGTCACGAAAGAGTTGCAAAGTAATTTGCACATGGTTTCCTCATTTGTTACAATTTCGTTTCCCAGTAAAAATAATGAAATTGCTTGATTCTGCGCATCATGAGAATTCGTAAAGATCGCGAAGACAGTAGCGAAGATGTCGGATGTAAGGATTCGGTGTTCGGTGACTTATAACGGTGCCTGAAATACTGGTCAAAGAAATTGGCGAATGTGAGGTCGATTGACAAACGAGCCAAGAATGGAATGTCGAAACAACACGCACTCACCTACTCGTTGTTGTACCATGTCGTAGGGAAAGAGAGACGGGAGGAACATAATACAGAAGAGATGCGGCACCGATCACCGGGTCCGTTGGTGCTACGGGGCTCCAGAAACACCCGCGGTCGACCCCGCACACAGGACACTGGGGACACATAACGCTCCCCACTTACATCCAATCACTCCTGATTTATATTTACTACTCGCTTTGCCCTTATTTATCGTTCTTCACGGAGACGCGTAGAATAGTAACGTTAATTTGGGGACCAAATTGAAAATAATGGCGGGAATACCACGAGCGAACAAGGCGAGAAGGTGCACCAATGAAAATAAGAAGGAAAGAAATATGAAGCTGGCTAAAAAAATGCTCTGTAGAAACCGAATTTTATGTCTTTAAAAACATGCGTGTTTGTCGTGTATCTTGCACATGGCAAAAGTATGAAGAATTCTGATGTGTCTGCAGTTATTGCCTGAAGTTTGATCCATGTTTCGTACGAACAACGGTAATCGTATGAAAATGAAGAACTTTTAAACTCTGCGACTGTGTATGAATTTTAAAAAATAGGGACAGCTTTACGTTTCACTTTGAAGCTCAAAAGTTATTGCCCAGGCAATCGAGGTTACAATTGTTGAACATTAAGTTGATTCGGATTAAAACTATATATATGTATATATATTATAGCCAAAGTCTAGCGTACTACTAATTTCTTTTTTAGTAATGTGGAAATTGCAGTAAGCCGGGCAAACCGTTTATTTCTATAAAAAGAAAGTTACGAAGCTATAATTTAGGTAAAAGTCGTGAATATGACTCGGTTTATAATATTATTATTCAAATGAGAAAGTAACGTGCAAATTAAATTGCACTTTTTTTTTCCTGTACCTTATGCTGTAATAAGATATATTTCGCTTTATCCTACCAGGTCGGCGAATAAAAATTATATCGGCGTATATATGTCGGGAATCGACATACGGCCAAGTCCGTCCACGCCGAACATTCGGACTTTGCGGGAGCGGGCGGTCGGTCCGAGTTGATCGATAAGCGAACCTGCCCAGCTCGGCACTTCTATTCCAAGCTGCTCTTAGTAGCAAAACTATTACGATTCCAGAATTTCCCCGGTATCCTCTCCGGCACTTTCTCCGAAGTAGCGAACGTTTTTTCCACGAGACTCTGAGGGAGAGACAAACTTCGGCCCGGACAATTCCCTGGCTGTTAGTGAGGCTCTTGGCGAACGCTACTGTCTCGTGACTACAGCGAATTAGCGTCCCCAAAATGTTGGAGCGCTCCCGGAGTCGCGGGTATGGACGTCGAGGGACAAAGCGACGAGTGGCACGTTATAAGTGCCTGCGGCTCTCGAAGGAAGCCGGAGGTATCGGGGGTTGCTTGAAAATAAGTAGTGACGGACGACGTGCGAGTGAAGAGCTCGCGTGGGTCCCGGTCACGCACGGTACGATGAGCGATCCTTCTTGCCGCCCACCTTCCCCATATCCGCGACACGATGTCTATATTCGGATTATCGTTAAATTTCAATAATTCAGTCAGTTGTCACAGAACATAAATCTGCAACTAAATGTACTCCTATATTTGTACGCTATATTTGATGCGGAAAGTCGTGTCGGACGTGAAATATACATTTTTTGTAAAATTCAAACATTTAAAAAACTTTTAAAGCCTTAACTGTTACATTCAGTTTTGCCAAATTTAATACCAAACATTCTCCAGTGTTACAATACATTCACTTTACAAATTCGGGCTCAATACCTCCACGCTTTAGTTACAGCATTTTTAGTAGTTAAAAAAAATCTCCTAAAATCTAACTGCTTGGATAGATTTTCGCCAAATTCAATAGTAAAGATTTTTTATTAATATATTGTATTTGTGTGCACATTTAAGATTATAGCACTGAATTTACTAATAGAAGTAGCGTACACGTCACGAATATGGCACATCCCGATTAGCACGTAAATAGATGATGCATGGATTGGAACATATTCACCTCTTTTACCCTACTTATTTTCGATATAATCGCTAAAATAACTTCTAACAATGACATGATTAAATACTGATTATTCAAATAAATAGTAGTTCGTCTATTACAGCTTGTAAAATATTCATGTCTATGACATGAAAAGTAAACATCGTTCCGTTGTAAACGATACAATATAGCATTGCATATAACTTTATCATATTATCAGCACAAAGATAAAATCGTGGCTTCGTGAATAAACTACGAATGTGCGCTGTCGTCTGAAAAATTGTTGTAACTACCATCAATCGAAATAGCTTGCGGAATAGTTAAGCGACTCGATCTTTGGGGGTGGGAGCCGAAATTTTGAGCGTTCGAAATGTAGAACCGTCGATATTTTTAAATAGAAAATAAAAAACGTTCAAATGTACAGCCATATAAGTCGAACAGTCAAAATAGCCAAAGACCAGAAAGACGAATGGTCAGAATAGCGAATCAGCCTCCACATTTGTTAGCTCTTTTGATGTAAACTTCAGCGATTTTTGTCTTTTGCTATTCGCTTTCGCTGTTTCGATTCTAGCTATTTTGGTACTTGGACATTGCGCGTATATCTACGCTGTAGTTATTCAGAATCTGTATTCTCAACGATTCTGCTGATAGATATGTAGGCTATTCAAAATATTAGCTTGTTTCTATTTTCAACTTCAAAATGTAAGTCTTTCTAAATCTGATCATTCAAAATGTTGGCCTCCAACTTCTGAGAATGTATTTTCGATTGAAAAATTGCTCGTAAAAAGAACCTCGTGGTGAAACGGTAATTCACCTACGATAATCCATCGAAAGTACAATGTTCAATGAGCCCCACCGCACGTGAGAATTTCGGTGGGCAAATTCTCATGTGAACGGTGAAACAAAAAATGTCAAACTTTCTCGGATTACCACTATACTCTCGCCGTTCGAAACAGCGAGCCCGCGAGTTTGCGTATGAGTTTCATACAAGCATACTTACCACCGATAGATTTATGTTTCGTAACTCACACGGATTATATCTAAAACGCGGTACAAACACATAAAATTACATAGGTATATGTACCGAACGCATGTATCGAGCAGCGCTGCCGGGGGGTTGCAAGTTTCCACGTGACGACGAGGCGTTGGGGGTGGGATCGGGGCCGCTCGAATACGGAACGAGGGAACGAACGTTACTTCCGCTCAGACCGACGCGGTTTAACGCTCGCTTATTATTATTTTTATTAGGGTCCTCCTCCCTCCATCTCGCGATTTCCGAGGCACGTAATGCCATAAGCCGATGAACCAAGCGAGCTCGGGGGAGATTCCCGCTTGCCACTGGCCTCCGCAGGAAATAAACCTAAGTGTATAATTACAATAATACTTACGGTCGTCCCTCGTGCGGCCCTTCACGTGCGGTTAGGGCGGGCACAAGTGTATTTCGGCGCTACAGATATACATTATATTCAGTCTACCTTCTGTGGCGTGAGTATACTTATATATGCCGTATACATATATATATATATACACACGTATCTGTTAAAACGAAAAGCGTTAGGAGGGGTCGACATCGACTACGTTTTCACTCGTGTAAACTAATGAGAACGTAAATGCTTTCCCGTTTTCCTCTCCCGGCTCTCACTTTGGCTCCCGTCGGCATCGCCCGGACTTAGAACTCACAAATTATCCACTAATTTTATTGCCATTAGCGAACCCACCCATCCTGCCGGATCCCTAATTGTTTATCAATTATCCACAAGCGATTTTGTTCTCCGCCTTACAATTTCATTCATACGCACGATGTTTTAACTCGGAAGTTCGATTTGCACCGAAAATTATAATCAACGGTTGTCCACAATAGGAAACGCTGAATTAACGTTAATCGGTCATGAATCCAAGCTCTTGGAAATTCCATTCCGTTACACGAGTTTACATACGATTAACAACACCCCCCCCCCCCCCCCCCCCACCTCGTTTCTCCTTTCATCCGCGAAAATCAATCACGATTCCAGATCGAATCTAAATACATCCCAAATCCAATTAATCCGAGAACGAATGGATAATTCGCGTATAGAAATTTATTTAGTTGTCAATTTCCTTGGTGTATGCCAATAATATTAACGCACTATTGTTGCAGTCGTTAGCCCGGAGAGCGCGACTGTGTACGGGACGTTGAAATAAAGAATCACGGGGGTGGGTCGGTGGTGGTCGCGGGCGAGCGTTCGTGCTCAGCCTCGAGCACCCTCACGTGAAAATCAAGAGTCTATCATTACGGCCATATGGTTCGCGTCCCGATCCGTATCGTTCGTGTACCCGGTCGTCCTCGCACGATGTGTTCTCGCTGGTGATCGAGAAAGTGACGGGGCGAGCGAGAGAGGGAGGAAAAAAAAGGAGGGTGAGAGAGACCGAGAGGGATGCCGGTGGCAGCGAAGGGGCAAAGGCCCTGTGGGCTTGCACCTGTCCGTTCGAGGGCTCTTTTTACCCCGCTCTACCATCGTACCTGCATAGCGTACGCTACCCACGTGGATGCGTGCCGGTTGCGTGGTTGGAGTAAACACGAGCAGCGCGACGCTACATAGTGGGCCGCATATGCTGGATGTGTGTCACTCTTTAAATATAAGCTCTGTGATGGAAGTCCGGTGGGGTTCGTTTGTCGTGACGGGACGTGGCCTCGTGAACCGACCGATCGAAGCGCTCACTAATTCCCCGTTCGCTTTATATTGCTTCGGACATTGTCTGCCGTGCGGCAGGACCGTACTTCGTTTCGATCTGTCTCTGCGGCTCGATCTTTTCCTCTCGCGGCGCTGTTGCGCAGTCTCGATATGAAAATATCTTCGGTTCTGGGTCGATCCCAAGTGGCATCCGAATCCGCACCGCGAACGGAGAAAGTGTTTGGCGACGTCTGAATTGGCTGCCGTGACACGGATTCTCCGATCATCCCGTTCCGGACCTCGTGAAATAACGTTCTGACCCTTCCGCCTATCAGCCAACGAGATTGAGATAAAACCGACATTTTTGAAAATTGTGCTTGACCGCTTTTGCACATAAAAAAAAATGTGATGGGGAAGTCAATTTTTAAGAATTTTTCTGGAAGAATCGTAAGGACACCGAAGTGGTGCAGCGAAGATCTTTTTATTCCTGAATATAGGGTAACTTGGAAATGGAAGGGACAGCGACGTTTTATTTTAAGCAGATCGGTGGAACGCTGCGTGGTTCGTAGGTTCTCGTTATTTGTGTCACCCAAGGAAAGCAAAAAAGTCTTGTCCGATGTCGCTCCGAACGAACGAAGCTACGGTTGAAGCTTCGCGTTTCACTTCTTCGACAAAATCTAGTTATCTCTCTGTGCGAGATATGTTGGTGGTATCTGGAAATATATGTTTCTCTCGCCAACCGTAGCTAAATTTTTCGCAATCGCTGAGAAAAGTAAATGACTGGATTAACTCAGGCCCATTGACATGCGCTCGAAAGTGTTGTCTGTTTGGTGCAACAACAATTTTGGTTTCAGTCGACATGTTTTTAATCGACCTCAGCCAATAATTGTTGAAAATGAATGCTTTAGTTGCACCAACCAGACAAGAGCTTTAAACGAATGTCACCGCGACTTTTGGTTAATCCAACAACTTTTTTTTTTCTCCGTGTACGACCCAAATCGGGTGATCGGATCAGGTCGACGGGCGGGCGAACCTCGATGCCAATTGTCCCAACATTGACACGCAACTTTGGTCCGATCACTAACAGTGCTGTCAATCATTAGTTTGCCCATATATTGGCAACCAATAGTTGACCCAAATTCACTTGGGATAAATGCTTCAACACTTGATATCTTGATAGAATCCACGTACAAAGTAACCCATTTGTTCTCTCTTTTGTTTCTAAAGTCAACAATAAAAGAAGCCAACAAACGAGCGGTACCATGATAGGGCTTCCGCTTTGCGCTTGGAAAGATGCGTGCGAAAAAACGGCTTGAAAAAAAGTGTTGAAGTAACCCACAAATTACCCAATAGCTTGTATCTGCCTCACTGAAATTCCTCCCACTACGTTTTTGATCACAAAACAATTTCGGCGGTCGAGAATTGCGCCTCTCATCTTAATTGGCACAATTTCATCATTTGCTGCCGGAGGAGAGGACCATCAGAATGTCTACGAGACACTGTCGGAGCGATCGTATATACCCTGGTTATACCCTGAGGGGGCGCGAAACTTGTTCTAATAAAATTATCCCTGCCTTCGCCTCTGCGGACAAATCGACGTTTCAATTTTCTTAATGCTAGCGTTGCGACCCCATTTGGATTGCCGAGAGTGGAATGAGTCCGGCGTGTGCCATACGTATGTACACACGATTGGCACGCGTACGTGCAGTTGTAGAAACGACATGTAACGGTGGGACTTGATAGGAGGAAGGATCGCCACTTTCGTGTGGGGCATCACACGAGGGTTTCAACCCTAGCGTGGTCACCCCTGTCCCGTAGATCTCTACCTCTTGATATCGTTTCGTGCGTTCGAGTGTCCGGAACAACGACGATGTTGCCGACGAGTGTTTTTGAAGCATCGTATACAACCTGGGTGTTGGGTGTTCAAGACACGCGCCGCCACGCGTCGCACCATCCCCAACACGTGGCAAACCTGTTCCTCGACCCTCCGCCATAGGTCGCTTTATCTTCCGAATGTATTAAAGTGTATTAAACCACTTGCCAGCTTGATACTACTGGCCTATCGCAAAAGTATCTCCTGATCGTTCACTCTACAGAGGAATCTTCGGATTAACCCTGTCACGCCTCGGTCAAGTGCTTCCGAGACACTGATCGATGTCCGTTTATAACGGAGACGACAAGGAATGGCAGGGGCGTTGATGATGATTTAATGAAGAAACCCAGGTAGCCCAAAGTTCACGACTTTAGAACCATCGGTAAATTATATTTCAGATAGGGTAAAAGTCGTGGATATGGCACGGTCAATATATCATTGATTAACGTGATAATCGAGGTCTGCCATATTCCGCACTTTTAGCCGATGTGCGACTGTGCGACCACCCGTCATGGATTTCTTGTTCATCTGGCTCGCCGAATATCTTGCGCGATGTCTTAACGGGATAAAATATATCCATGAAAATCGGTCACCAATGATGGGCGGTGTACACACATAGAAAGTCTGGTTAAAACAACAAAATGTGTAGTTACGGATGGTGAAAGAAATATTTGGTAGATTCAAAGTAAGATATAATTGATTAACGGAAATATTGCTTGAATCAACTGAGGATTCTTTTCAATCTATCTAATATTTCGTTCGCCTCTGACTTTTTTCTTAATAAATAATTTTATAATTTTATTTATAGGAAAGCATTCTCCAATGGATATTAATTGTTTGGGTCTAAAACAACTCGGTAAGTGCCCGCTAAGATGTATCGAGCATTGCCGGGTCGGGCGACTTCATCCGGTGATTCTGCCTTAAAGATTGTAGAACAAGTCAGACATAATATTTTTCTTGTCATTGTTCCAGTTATCGATATGCAATACTGATGCAGATATTAGAAATGAGAAAATACAATTAACGTATTTGTGCGAAACGGTTAATACATCATAGACGTTGGTGTATGTCCGAGTGAGGAACTTTGAAAATCAGCGAGCCAAATCAGCGTCGAGTTTGCATAGATGGGCAGCGTTTATGATTCGCATTTCTACGGTTGGATTCCCAGAGAGCCCTTCCCGCGAGGAATTGGAGGGCGGAAGAGCGTAGCGTCCGCAAACTCAATGAACTATTGATGAGCCGACGGGAGCCAATTCGATCCCGCTTATTATTCGCAACGTGGTTGCGCCGTACCCTTCCAGCGCACGCATGCGATAACCCGTCAAATATGCAGATCGTGTTGGTCGCATTTATTTGCGCCGACCGCGTATCCGCGCCCACCATTCCAGCGTATTAACTTGTTTCACGAGTTGGTAAAACATATGAAAGCCATCAGCGGCTGGGGATGCGAGGTTCGGCAGACAGGTATGCCCGTTCCTTTCCTGAAAGGGTATGAAGCCGCGAACGACAGAGGGAAGAACGACAGGGTCGAAAGGGGAGGCCTCCATTAGAGACGGGTGGGTCTACCCTACTCTTCGTCGGATACGAGAGCTTCTAAGCTCGGCACGAGAACGACGACGACGACGACGAATATGGTTATTGCGATCGTAGTAATGACGAGGCTTGGAGCTTCTGGCTTCTGACTAGATGGCACATTAGACTTTACCCGCTGCAACACGCTTTGCCTGAGAATGTGCTGAGGATAGAGTACTTCTCCCCCCTGAAGTACGATGACGACGATGTACGAAGGAAACCGGCCTTCGTCGTTACGTTGATTTTATGATTAAATTATCATTCCTTCTTGTATACCCACACCCACTTTATGTTAACGGCGTAACTGCCGTGAATAATGATCATTGCGGCATGCAATAATGCGCCTCGGTACGTAATGACGAGTATCAGTGTCATCGATCAGATTGTATACTATAATTGTCGGATTTATATAGATACGCATACTTGTGTGAACTGTTTGTTTGTAAGAAGCTGCGGGTTTCCCGAATACTTGTTTTTTCGTTCTGACAAGGAAACCTTGCGGGTCGTTTTTTTGGCCTGCATGATCCCATAACAGGGTCGTTTCAGACGGTATAGTACACTTGATCCGGAAAATTTGAATACACGCCCGGACTTACGTCCGATCTAATTTCGGGAAGACTGGCTTAAAAATGGCCTAAAGAGGACCGAATGAGGTACCGGCACTTGAGGCGCATCTGGCAGTATAAGCATACGTGCATCTATAAAGATGCACTTTCTCTAGGGGTTTTCATGCTTCATGTGAACATGAACTGGAAATAAAGGCAAGTTCTTTGGGCAAAATGATCTTGGTCGCTGTTAAGATTCGTTTCAACGACTGATGTATATACGTAGAGTTTGTTTGGGAGGATGCCGTTTGGAGAATCGTTGCCATTCGGTTGCCTTTCCAAAACAGAACACGGCCCACGACAAATTTAAGTAGTAACCGTTGTTTTACCGTTGCTGAATCAATATTTCTTCAGTCTGCAGTTGTCTTAACATGCGGAGCGTATTACTGTAATTTTGCGTCAGATTTTAGGTGTTAGATTGCCAACTGTTAAGCCAACTCTCCCAAGCCAAATATACCTTGAAACGATATAAGTTTGTTGCAAGTTGTCGCTCAGAATCGCTGAGCATAAAGTTACCCTTCCGAAAATCCACTTCATTGGAATCTCGGCAGTCAATTATCAGACGTTGTAGGTTCTAGTACGACACTCTAAGGCTTGACATACCATCGAACGCCCTCTAATCTCTCAGAATGCCGTATATGATGTGTCAACCTTCTATTATTTACTGCGTACTGTACTGCACAGATGCGAGCAAAGATCAATTATTGGAATGTGGGGTAACTTTTTCCGGTGTTGTCCTTGTGTAATCGGCAATTATGAGATTTGACTTATCTGATAATGTTCCTATTACCCACACACTATAATTCTAAGCATTTGTGGATTGCCAACACTTCTCAGCGACTCCTCTTTCATTTATCCAAGAGACTCTGACGATCGCACAAGCTTGTCTTTCTTCGCTGTTCTCTTATTCTTCAACTTTTAATGTTGGTTCTGAAACTCATCAAAGACCCGAGCAGAAAAGTTCCGCTTGACTTTTGTACGGTAGTGCGTAATGACCAGTTTCCCATCGAACACATTGCGACTTACATTCGTCGGACTCAATTCAATTTGTCGCTAGGTTACTGTGTGCTTTTTTGCCGAACTTGAAGTTTCGAAGGTTCATCCCCCAGGCACCTCACGCAATACGACTCGTCTACGTATACTCCCGCGCTTCCGGGGTTGTATGCATTGTCATGATAGATACGGAAACACAACGACAGCAGGTTGAGCGGGATGGCGGTAAACTCGCTCGTTCGCAAGTGGTATAGCGCGAACGGTGGTGCATGGTATGCTGCCGGTGGATCGATGAGGGTTGTGTGTGAGAGGGAGAGAGAGAGAGCTACAGAGAGAGAGAGAGAGAGAGAGAGAGAGAGAGAGAGAGAGAGAGAGAGAGAGCGAGAGAACAAGAAAGAGAGAAAGAGAGCGCCCCGGTCCGATTGGCGGGGCTGCGGGGGCGGAACGAGCCATGTAGCCAATGAGCGTCGGTGGCCTCGATACGAACACGGCTACGAAATCACTGATTTTTACACGTTTCGCGAGACACCCCCTTTCCAAAAGCGCTGGCGGCTTTCGGCCGTCTACCTGTAAATACTAAGCGAGCTACCGCGAAGCGATTACGATTTATCGAGGGGTTGAGATGTCTTTAAAAATATTTGGGCGGACTCGAGAAGTCTTCTTAATTTTATAAGCTGTAGGGATAAACTTGTTCCAATCCTCGAGGTTTATGAAAAATTTAAATAGCGACGTCGCGACGTAGTAGCGGAGATCGTGATTTAAAAAGATTGCCATGTCGAGGTTGAACGAAGGAATTTACGTTCGGTGACGCGTGTCTCGTTTATTATTTACAATTACCTCGTTATACGTCTCCCTCCCTGGATTCTTATGCCGTCGTTAAACGTTGCACGAGAGACCGAAGGTATTGTAATACATAAAGTATCGCTATAATCATCAGCCACGAGCCCATGGATATTTTCATCGGGCCGCGAGAGATTTATTGCGTATTCATGCGGGGCTTTCTTTGGGACAAAGTGCAGTCAACGGAGTGAGATAAGTAGGGATGCTGAGAGGGGATTCCTTCGTCGGAGCAACAAATATATATGCAGAGGTTGTAAAAGAAATAGATATTCCCAATTGCCGTTCGGTCGACGCTTTCGTATTGTTTATACATTTTTAACAAAACACGCAATCCTTAAATAGTCATTCCCACAACGTTTTAGCGCATCTTCCCTACCTTATGGTCGAATCTATACTCGGAGGTTCGGTCTTGAACAAGGTGCACGCCTAATGTTAAGATCCACAGTTTCTTCAAGTTCAATGGTGAATTTGAACTTAAGTTTTGAGTCAAGTGGAAAGACAAGATCGAATCTACAAATCTACGCGATACTAACGGTAAGGCGTGGCTACCGTCGCTGTGAGTCAGGAAAATCTTGCTTAACTTGCGGCAATGCCAAAACGATAAAGAAAATGTTGACGTTTCGTCGTGTCGCATAATTCAGTCGCCTGATAAATATGTAGCCTGTATAACTCTGTATAGAATAAAAAGAGTTAACGAATGGGAGGAAATGTAGTGCTTCCTCGAATCCAAAGACCAGAAGAAGGAGAGGATCAGGCAAGACTGGGCCGCGCGTCCGGCGTCTACGAATCGGAATATTACATTACGAAATTTCATAAATTCCCTTTAGCCGAGCTCTTAGGCGTCTGACGCGCGACTCGCGCTCCCGTTGCATCGTACCGAGACTCGCTCTCGTGTTTTTCCCTTGAAATAATAATGAGTCTCGACTCAACGTAAATCCGTCTAGGTGGTCCACGGCACAGCCGAGCCTGTCTACCGGCGACGCGACCAGAAGCAGAAATAATCCTCTTCGCCACCCCATTCGACGTAGAACTCGAGGATAAATCATCCCCCGTCGAGCAAACCCGAAATATAAATATAAATACGTTATGCTCCGGATGTACAAGAACTCTCGCTATTCAATTATATCTACGCCCGGATGCTCAATTATTAGGATCTGAGAATTAGAGCCGGATGTCGCGTAAACAATACACTTATTGCGGAATCTCGTTTTTATCCTCAAGACTCAGCGGGACGGTGGTTTTTATTTACTAAGTCGTGAAACGAGTAAAAAAGAATTAATGCGTTTCAACTTTGGAGACGACACATATTATTGCATCCCTATCTTCATCGTGTTGGAATCCGAGATAAATGGTTGCTTAATTCGCTTGCAGTGAAACAAGATTTAAGCAACACGTATTTTGAGATGTCATACCGATAGAGCAAATGGTATAACAATCGCAAACTGCAGAATCAAAATACCGCGAGTCTAGCACATCGGCGGAGATTTAAGGCCTCTCCCACGGTACATTTTAGCTGTGTGAAAACGTATGAACGATATATTTAACAATTTGAAGTAAGGTGTTGCATATATGCAATACTCATTCAAGACGAAGAAGCCATACACGAAAGACATTAAGTAGAAAATAATATTGGCAAAAAACTAAACATCATCGAATAAAAATGTAAATTGTCTGAAAATATAATACAGTGAAACGCCGAGTAAGCTCCGTGATAACTGAAAGCGCGGTTCATTTTCGTGACATGAAAATTACCGAATTTTCGTATTCTGAAAGTTAAGTCAAGTTTAGAAAATTTTAATACATAAAACGTATATATAGTTTATATGTAGTATATATTTTCGTACGAAAAATTGGATATTTTAAATATATTTTTAATCCTGACAGTGTGAAGACATTCAATTTCGCAACGGCTTTTGTGTTTCGAGTAAAGATATTGTATCGTGAAAATTGACGGAGTTTATGGAAAACGATACAATATCGTGTATTAAGCCTGAAACATTGTCGACGAGGCAAGGCAAACGTGCACGAGGATATATATTAGTAAAGTTTCGTGACGCTCCGCGGGGACCCGACAGGTGTTTAAACTTCTTTAAACGAATCCGTTGAATAATAAAATGGGGGCCAGGGGCGTGGGCCGCGGGGAGGTGGATAGATGAGGCTTGACAGTGACTATAGAGGCAAGTTTCCCTCTATATAGATTATAACAAAAGCGCGGAGGCGCAAGCCCGGCTCATTTGTTATTAACGGGTACTCCGTACAGTACGAGAGGAGTACCAGAGAGGGTGGGCCAGAGAGAGAGACGGCCATGAGGAAAGCGGCCTGGCAGCACCGAAGTGCAGGGGACTTTGAACACGACTTCACACTTTGACTCGTGCAAGCTTCCATCCCCTCACTCCCTCCCTTTCTCTCTCTTGCTCGGTGCCCGTCTTCGTAAATCTAGGTAATTATCAGCTAAAGTTCGCGAACGTAAAACTTGAGTTTTACCTCTCACCCCGCGACACGGAGGAGTTGAGATAAAAGTGATGAAAATATCTATAGAATATAAAAACTAGGGTATGGGAAGAATAGGAGAAATAAAATGGATGGGAAGTGAAGTCAGTAAAGTAAGTTTTTCGTTACGGAAAAGAATTACCGGGAGGAGTGGGGAAGGTACTGGAAAACTACTGACGTAACTATTAAGAACAAAACGTGTATCGCACGGAAACAGTCAATTTATAGGATAACTATGGTGAATATGGTCTGACGTAGAAAAAAAAACGTTGTATAAAAGGGTCGTACCCAGTAGAATGAGTTTTTTTATTCTAAAGATTGGTTTCTTTAATGATGTTTCTGAAATAATTATGTTAATTTTTATGTCGATAATGGAATGTAAACGTGGGGCCATGTTATTAAGAAAGGCATCTTCAGAAATGCACGGTGGTCCGGGATGATCATCGCTCTTTTTGAGGGCAGTTAGTTGGTCGTACCCAGGGTAAAGTTGGGTAGCTAAATAACCAATTCGCATTGGTTATTTTGCTAAGATCAAAACTTGCATTTTAACCTAGATAATTAGCACAACGCGCCCGCTTCGCTCGCACTCCTTTCGTTTATGTTCGCCTAATATTATATAATAATAAATTTTATCATTTAGTTATACATTTATAATTTATAAAGTTACAAAATTATCATAGTGACCCTTTAGAATAATACTGTAGTAGTTTAAAGAGAAGAAAAGCCATTTCATTTGATTCGGACATTCGCTGTGAGTGAGCTAATTTTTAGGGTGCGAAAGCTCGGAGTATGTTATAGTATCAAGAGCGCAGAATCGTGAAGTAGTTATATAGAGCTGCGATGCCGCTGGAGTGACGGACAGGAACGAGGGGGGTTGGCTGCGGCAATCACGCGATGCTCCTCGCGTTATCTTCTCCCCTGCCGTAAGGGATGAAGCGAATGTCACGTACTATGGGAATTTTACGACGGCATCAATTCCGGAAATTGCGGTTTTCGTACACGGCTCGACAATACTATTTCGCCTCTTTTTTCGCTCCCCAGTCCCCGCTGTAGCGAGCAACTGGAATACATTCACCTGCATCCGTACATACAAATATATTCAGTGGTATATCATTGAGTCGGACTTATATGGATTCTCGAGGCTGAGAATTTTATCGTCTTATCGCGTGTTGGAAATTCTCACTCACTCTTGTAGCCGCGGGTAGCTTTTCAGACCTCTAAAAATGTACTATACAGACCCGGTTCGGGCGAGGGAGCATGACGGCGGGCGAGAAGGTGCGGGGGGGATGTAAATGGCAAATTTTTTATTTGGTTTTGATGAAACCCTCCCGTGTTGAAGTATGATCGAAGGTATCGCCGCGCGAATATAACAAATTTTTTTTTTTTACGTACGTGTATTTTCATTTCGGCTTTTTTTTTTTACTACGATGCTGTATTTGCTCGCTTGAAACGACGGGAGGAGCCCGTTGAAAAATTTCTCGTGTACACCCAGCCAGGGGGACGTGTCGATGCAATCTTTCCGGCGCAACGTTCACCCACGTGTGCGTGTACTCTACATACAGTGGACTATATATAATAGAATTCAATCAATGCCCCTATCGTGCAAGCGATGCCATATTTAATCGATCGCGCGGACCGATTGTCAAACTTTCGTCAACATGCACTGCACCACCGAGTACTTTGTTTTTTTATCTTTTCCCTCGCTGTACAGTACTGCATAGGTTGTCTTGACCCGTTAATTCCTAGCGTAATCAATTTTTTTTCATTGATTCCGAACGGTCTGCAATGCGCAATTGAATGTAATTGAACGATTGTCAACTTATGTTATGAATACTGAATGAGGTGCGTCGACAGATACTGTAATGTAACCGTCAATTACATCACTGGATTTCTTACCTCGTTCTAGATCCTTGGATTCAAGTCTGGCTCTAACTTCCACGAATCTTAATGGGTTTTAAGATCGATCGAGGAAGGTTCAAAGTTTTATTTTTACCCGCTCATTAGAACTCTCCAGATTCCGCGGTTAAATAATGCACGGTATTCTTTACTTGAATTTACACATAAAGAAAAATTACCTTACAACAATTTTTTGTACATACTCCCGTCACGGCTTTTTAGGATGTTTGCCAATACCTTAAAAATAAACGAGGACATAAAACAATGTAACGAAGGAACTTTTAATAATGGATGAAAACGTTGAGCAGCATGTGTACAGTTCTGTTCAATAACGTTGGAAAATTTATTCTTGAAAAAAATAATAGTACACTATGGTCACGATAGATGCTCACATGAATACACGAACGCGACGTACTTGAAGAGTACGTCGGGGAGGGTTTGCTCGTAACAGTTCCGCAAGTAACCTGCTGTCGAGCCCTGCCTCGGCTCACACGGAACACATATTTCCCCCTCGGCCGGTGTTCGGGGCAAAGACTCTATTCCACTATCCTATACTCAGCTTTCTCTAAGGTTTTCTCTGTTTTCCTCATTCGACGCGGCAAGTTTTATTGCAAAAAGTTCCGGTCGCGAGTTCAGTTATGCGTTTATCTTGAACCCTATTTTTTCGAACACGCTCTTCAAGTGTGTTATATATTCGAGGAATACTTAACGATTGGAGGTTTCAAAAAGGTTTAGAAATGTATCGTCAACTCGTGAAGTCTAAATGGACGCTGCCGAAGGTTTCGCACTTGGGTCGTGTACACCCATCGCGTAAACGGTACTAAAGTAAGGCTGTCTATGGTACCGGCAATTACGCTGTCCGAGTAATGTGCTTCTACACGCTTTGCAAAACGATCGCGTCGTGAAAATTATCGACGCGAAAGAAAAAAAAAAAAAAAACGCGAAACAAGTTGCCATTAATAAATTATGAAAACCCAGTATCGCACGGAACCTTGAAATATCGAACTACTTTTCTTACTTGTTAAACGATAGTTGGCCGTCAGTCACGAGAAAAAGAAACGACATATTAGAGTTTACCACGTTTTCAAAATAAGATTTATATGTCATTTGTATGATAATTTACTTTAACATTTTTCTATGAAAGTTGCTGTTATAATGAATGTGGCAGGCTGTCGTGGCTCGGACGCTTTGCGCCATCGCTTATGTATTCCCAATTTATTAAGAGGGCTGAAGATAATATGATGCAAATGTCGTTCGTAGATGTTATCTCGGTAATGTATTTGACGATCAATATTTTTTGTTTTGTTTTGTTTGAAATAGGTTACTGAATTTTTTTGAAATACATTTCTTGTCTATATCTTTACTCAGAAGCATGCGTTCCGAAACGGATGAACGGACCGATTCATTTATCATTAATTTACGGGTTAATCGGGGTGGACCATATTTGCCGCATTTACCCAATATGCAATTTTAAACAAAAATTCGTACCGCTCTCTCGCGGTATTATATATATATCTATATTTGTTCTCGCGGATGACGTATGAAAGGGTTGAAATGTTATTTTCAACGTATCCCACTCTTACATAGATACGTAAATATATTACACTTTATCGGTAAAATTTGTCTGGGATTCTGGGGAAAAACGTCGAGCACCAGTGTCTGAATAAAAATTGTAGCGGGACCGAAGCGAAGTCGAAAAGCCCGATGACGATGAGGATAATAGTCAGACGTGAAGCCTCGGATAACCCCGCGATGGTAGGTCGGCATCGAATTAGGTACCTAGTTCGGCGTCGCGACGACGCTGACAGAGACGAGAGAGCGACGGTGTCCCGACGGCGTTTCGCACTCGCTCGCTGCTCCAGCTTCCCAAAGTAACGCGTTTAATTGGCGACAGAGCGTCGCGACGGGCTATGCCCCGATTCCGTCAATCTTATACCGATTACTACCAGCGACCCTTTAAATATACATTTTATGCACTCGGTCGAATGAAATATTCACGGAGCAATGAATGTTGCATAGGGATGGTGACTGGCTCGTAGCTGCCTGGCGATATCGTCGAGACTTGCAGCTGCAACTGTGGCGAGGCGTTCTCCATACACCTCCCTCGCCCTCTCTCACCCTTGCTTATTCGGTAGCCGCGCACGAACCCCGAAACTCGACCAGACTGCGATCACGACCTCGACTCAATTAATAAATTAACCGGCAGGATACACTACTAATCGTCTGGGACGCCTGACACCTGTAAACGAGCGAGCCACGGATGAGATACATCGAAACCCGAAGATGTATCGTCTCCGCGCGTCGGCTCAACCCTCTCAATAGCCTCATAGATATACGATAATTTTTTCACGTGTCGAAACAAATTTTTAATCTCAATTTTCCAAGTGTTTAAATTTGATCAGATTTTTAAAAAATTCCAATTCGATGGAATATGAGCACTTCAGACGTATATTTTCGTATAAAATATTCACATAGAAAATAAGTAGTGGATTCATGATCACCGAAACAATTTGGCACGACATTTTTATAGTCAATGTCGCGAAAATTAGCGCTGACCGGCGTTTTTTTTTTTTTTTTTCTTTCTTGTAATCGACCAAAGCCTGGATCATTGGAATGATTGAAAAATAAGAAACCTAGACGTGATTATTTTCTTTTACTGGCAAAGTTTCCTCTAAGCCAAATCATCACAGCTAATGCTGTTTGATAGAAGCTTTGTAATAAAAAAAAAAATCAAAAGTTCATTCACATGTGGAAGCTATGTGAAAATTTCGGTTTTCACCTTTTGTAACGTTTCAAACGCGACGAAGCATTGGGAGTAGGAAAAAAAACGTTTCGGTGAATCGATCGACTCTTGTTTTGGGACTGTCGTCCAGGCGTCACATCGGTCCACTACGTTTCGTCGTCGTGTCACCGCAACTATTAGCGGTTATTTCACTCCAGCCAGCGGAGAGACAGCAGGGTTATATATATATTTTTTTTTATACGAAAAGCTCGTGTAATCGATGTCGGAAATCGATAGTCTGACTTATTTTTCCACCAACTGCGAACAGTCCCAGTTCGGTTTGGGCAGCTAGCGAGAGCGCACACGTTCGTTCTTCCGATCGGTTTTTGCAAATTCCGGAGACATACGCGCGTTGTGCAAAGAAAAACTTTTAACAAACGTTTGTTTCGCCTTTTATTTTTACAGAGTCGGATATTGGAAGATGCGTCGATCATGTGCAACTCCTGGTCACCACGGCACAACGTGAGTACTCAGACAAACTTAACTAATTGGCTTTAAACTTTGTTAATGAATTCCCTCGAAGTATCAATTTATGTAATTTAAATATATTCGAAGCGTCTTTGAGTTGCAGCTGTACGAATATAGAAGGTGTCACGGAGCCCTTGTTATAATTCGAATAAATACGTTTAATTTAATAAGCTACTTCTTCCTTGAGCTGTCATCAATAAAAACAGGCTAAATTGCATCCCGTCCTTTTTTCATGATTTTTTTTTTTTTTTTTTTTTTTTTTTTAAATAATGTCTCTTTCACGTTCGCTGCTCCATCGAGATGGTTGGGGTTGTTTTTAATGGTTGCTGAGAAAGGGTCGTACGACGAACGGAAAGGTGAAGAGCAGAGTGAGAGAAGGATAGATGCTGCGGAGGGGGGGGGGGGGGGGGGGGGAGGGGATTAGTGTAGAATGTTCGTGTCAGTGAGTGTGTAAGTGTATATACTTCGGTGTGTACCAAACGCCCCCATAATATTTATGCTTTAACGGAGGAGAGGGCTGCGCACGTAGTTACCCGCTTGGTATGGCCTCGCGTCCTCCACTCACCCTCCCCATACTCCAACATAAACTCGCTAACTCGTGGTTACGATTATGGCCAGAAGCAAATTGATTATTTAGATATACGATGAGCTGGAGCTCCCTGCCGACCGACGTTGGATAGTTTGAGTGCCGTAAAAAGAGTCAAGTGTCACCTATGCTTTTCGCGGATGAGAGCGGACACCTGCAGCAGCCTTCCGACTCTGTCTCTCCAAATGTCCGCTCACTTACCCGTCGACACATGCTCGTCACTTTCTCTCGGTTAGCGTTGTTACCACTACTTATTTACCTTTGCCTAATTTTTTGTTTACCCACTCGTTGCGATCTAACGGTGTATGCGTTTTGGAGCAACTCCCGTGTCGTTGAACCAGTTGAGTCATAGGACCGCTTTCATACCTCAGAAATGCCACGAGGAGTCGCGATGCTGCGGGTCAAGATTCTTTTGTGATACTAGAATAGAGTCACTCATAACATGTTAACTGAATTCACAGGCGGGAAAGACAAGGTCATCAACAGTTCTTATTTCGGATGTCTGAGCCAAGGGAAATCGTCTTCATATTGGACCCATGTAATTTCTAATATCCTGACTAGAATAAAACCTATGTCGATGGATCTTCGCGCATTGCAGAGAATGAGTGTTACCTTTCAGTATGAGTAAATTGCCATAAGTAAAATACCGTACCGCCTTATTTTACCGGTGCATTGCTAACTCACATAATTACTTCTAGGTCTTTCTCTCCCTAGTTTTTGAGTGTTTTGTCATTATTTGCGCAGCGCGAACTCGGCGTCTGGGTGATCGACTGCGCTTCTACGCTTTTACTTCTCAGCCCATAAATATTACCCTCTCATACCCTTGTAGAAATTTTGGTGTTACATCAGGTCGCCATAATGTACGAAAAATGACTAACAAGACCCTCGGAAGGCCCCCATGTAGCGCGAAAAAAAATTCTGCTAGTGTTTTAAGTTAACAAACCGGATAAACAATTTTTTAGTAGATTGATAACAAAGGCGCCAAATGTGGGACACGTTTGATACAGCACAACCAAAGTATCAGTCTCTCGTAGATGGGAATTTTCCAATCGGTCACTGGACTTTTTCCAGCCAGGTTTCATAACGGATACGAGACCCCCGTTCCGTCCTCGGGAATACGTGTATAATCAAATCAACTTTGTCGCTTGTGGATGAAAGTTTGTCTCGTCTGGAGAATGCCAGGGCATAATGGTTGGAACGCAACGGCACATCGTCGCGGTTCCAACAGACACATGCCCCCGACTAACCGTTCCACGCTCACACACACATACGATAGTGAAACAATCGATTTCTATTTCCAGTTATATCAACCTCGTCCCGTGTATACAACCGTGCGATAGCCTGCTAGGTAACTCGCCAGTAGACCCGGAGAGAAGGATTGATATGCCCGATAAGTCTCGAGCATCATCTATCTCCGTCTTTTGCGCGTCCCGGTTCCAAGATTGACGTGACCACAGGCGCTAATTACCTTAATTAAATATCGTAGCCGGTAAAAACGAAAATCGCATCAACGTCTGCGAGAACGACTGCGGAAAGATACCCTTGCGCGATATTTGTATAGAATATAACCAAAAATATACTTTCCTCTCTAAGAAAGTAAAAATGGTACGACCAGATCTCGAAATATGTTTTCTCGTTAAAAAAATTAAGATTTTTTAACAAAACGAGCTCTTATAAAATCTTAAAAACAAGTTAAATCACATGAGTCAAGCAATGGTTTAAAGATTTACACATACATGTATGTATGTAGTTGAAGAGTGTTTAAATCGAGGAAACTTACAGCATTTTTCTCTTCCTATATATTACCCAGAAATAAGATGAGAGAGGAAGAAATAGAATGCTTGTTGCGTTTTTGGAATACAAATAAAGTTAGTTCACTGCATCAAAAGGAAGGTTGGACCAATAAACGAAGAACTTCATAAGATCTTAACACACTCGTTTTCTTCTCGGGTAATCGTTGTCTGCGCTCCCCTGACAAATGCCAAAAGTCCATCAATTTCTGAGCGACGTGTCAGACGAATCCATTCAATGCTATCCTAATGCCTAATCTATTCATATAAAAATTTTATTGGTAACGGACGACAGGAATGAAATTCCGCTAAGTCTGGTAGCGCTCCCCAGTTTTGCGCCCTGATTTCAAGATTAACGAAAGCCCGACCATACCGTGCTCGAATATCCAATATCCCTATTCGACTGGTTTCTCAGGCTAATCAACCCAATTAGCGTCTACCCGATGCAAATCTCATCATTGTCTCTTTACTCGAGTCTGTCTGTTCGGGGGTTGCGAACCGAGCAAAAAAAAACCATGGATCATATTTGTACAACGGATATTTCGCAGTCTCAGTTGACAAGTGTCTGTATTACTAGGACGCTCTACTGCGAGACGCTTGTCATCGAATAGATAGGAAAATATTCTATTCTCAATTTATATATTAGACGAAAACAATGTCAAAAAAAGATAACTCGTGAGGGGGTCAACCTTTGTCTGTTAAGGGTGTTGCGAGTGTCTGTCAGTGTCTGCGAACCGGTTGCAAACAAATGGCTCATATTTGACGGCTAAGCTAAGATCATCGTGAAACCTTAAACTTGTGTGAATAAAATACAACCATTTTCATAGCAATAACAATATTATTTATAGTAGTTTATACAAATTGTGTTGTCAGAAATGCAAAGTTTCAATTTGTCAAACTTAAATCGGAAAAATTAGTTTTTCTCTTAGGCAGCGTCGATTGCGTGAATACAAAAGACTAAATTCTTATAACGCCACAAAAAATTCTAAAACATGAAATAATAGTACTAAGAAAAAATACCCTAGCGTATAGTTTTTATCTTGGAGCGATAAAAAAGGGCAATTTTCAGAAGCTGCAGAAGAATATATCGAACGGCGATACCGCGGCGCTTCGGCCTAGACGCTAGATACTCCGCCATGCAAGCGATAATTAGAATAGTCTGCTCGTTTTCGTGTCAGATGTCAGATTTTCTGGAAGAATTCATTTATTCACGAGTCCACCAGACTGCCAATTGATAATTAATCAAGTAAATTTCTCAACCGCAAGCCGAACACTACTGCCACTACGACAATGTAGGTTAACGGACGGAAATAACGTAATCGTGCCAATTCGAAATATCGCTCTCGCTCCGCGTCTCTTCTATATTGATCTTTAAACACACTTTGCTTTACGAACATTTCACTTTATCATACGACTCGATTCTACCTGGATACGAATCCGTTTTTTGCTTTATCAAACTATAAAATACATTACTTTAACCTAAATATAAAAAATAAGATACTGTTGCATAAAACAATATGTGTACAGTACAGCGATGCGCCAGTTAAATGTGGAGATTTTTTTTTTCATATCTTTACCAACATATCGTCTCGATGATTTATTAAAATTTATATTAATAATTTATGCAATTTCACTTTGATTCGCCGTGAAAAATATGCAAACTAAATTTGCGCATTGATTCTCTTTTCTATAATTTACAAAGTGGTGTCTATGTTCTTTACATTTTGTTGGCTTCGTAAGGGTAGCTTCGTGAATGATGTAAAAGAGAGAAGAAACAATTTTCAGTTCTTAGGGCTTTTTTTATTAGTTAGAAACGATTTGTTTCACTTAAACTAATACACTGCATAAGTATGCAGATAATTAGTTTAAGTGAAACAAATAGTTTTTTAATACTCGCCTACTGAACAGTCTAGTCAGCAATTAATTAAATAACATTTCATTGTAATCAACAACTTATCATTTTTACCAGTGCGAATGAAACTTCGAATCGAGGAGCCAATACGATGAGTTCATTGCTTTATCCTGTTCGTACAGAAATTATTCGGATAGATCAGGAGAGTTCTTCAATAAGCTCCGTAACGCATTACATTTGTCAAAGTATCCGTACTTCTTGCCAGTTGAATAAATTATTACCAAATTCATAGGGCATCCTAAGAGGATTAATACGTCAGACCGGGAATTTTTCCACACATTTTGCCCATCCTTTTTTCCAGAATACACTTTTTCCCCTTTCAATTCTTTGAAGCATGGTGAAAATCTCGAAATGTGATTACACACCCGTGAATACTCACCCACGATATTCATGAGAGCTCGATGCTGTGTCAGGTGACATTCTGTGATGTCAATGTGCATCAAAGGATTAAGGACTCTGGAATTCACATATCGAAGAAACAAAAAATAAATGTGTACCGTAGGGCAGAGTCAGTCATAGGCGTGTGCAATTTGTGCAATTTTTAACACATCAAACTTAAAGAATTTATCAACAGGGCTGGGCAGAACTTAAAGTACACGAGCACTTAAAGTATCGAAGTACTTTTTGGCACTTTAAGTACTATTACTGAGTACTAAGACCAAGGTACTTGTACAATTTTGAACATAGCTTCCTCTTTGAAGAAGATATTTACTCCCAACTTAATATGTTCCACTTAAATCACAAAAATACGATTTTTCGTGCATAAAATCGAGACTTTTAATGTCTCACTGTACTTTAGCCCCAAAAAGGCCAACGAATTCGTGTTCAGCGGAAAAAAATACGTCGAAATACGTGGTAGTTCATTTTAAAAAAAGAAAAAAAAATTTCGTCAAAAATTCCAAGGCTACCCCTTTGGAGTCCATTTTTCGGGTTTTTCAACGTCCTCAAACAGCACAATATAACGCTTCTAGATCTTCGGACAAGACCTTGTCTTGTGTATTTTTTCCCGTAGAAGACGACGAGCACCTCAGATTTTCCCTAGCTCCATTGGGAGCTGAGATATCGACCTTTGAAAATCACGAAAAACGACGTTTTTTCAAAAGTGGCTAAAAAATTGAGAAATCGTTGTGCACTCGATTTTTTTTTGTTTGAATGCTATATTCGACGTATTTTTTCCCGCTGAACGCGAATATAATAATTATTTTACTCCCAGCACAATATTTTCCATTTAAATCACAAAAATACGATTTTTTATGCATAAAATCGAGACATTTCTCACTTTCGGCCACTGTACTAGATCCATACGTCCCAGATTTAGTTGTTATACGTCCAGTCGATCTCCACTCAGTACCCCAAGGTCCAGTAGTCGTAGTCCAGTCGATTAGTCTGTTACCAAGGATTGGAAACGATGAGTTTCGACGTTCTGAAAAAATGTTGGCCCTGAACAGGGCTGTTTGATTTGAAAATTCTTCTCCAAATTTCGTACTCTTGGAACTCCGCCTCTTCCGATTAAGAAGAAAAAGTACTCTGTACTCTGTATTTTATAAAGGTACTTTAAGCACGGAAATTACTTTGTACTTAAAGTACTTGCGGTACTTAGTACTTTAAGTATTTTTCGGTACTTTGCCCAGCTCTGTTTACCAACGCACTTTGCAAAAGTGATTCTAAAGTTATATTTCTTCGCCCTTCGCGATTCGGCTATGACGTTTTTCGTGTGCAGGGGGAGTTTGAGGTTTAAGTACCTACCCAGTCCACCCTCCACTCACCCTCGGTATTTTCAATCGACAAGCTGTAGATTATCACCCCCCCGTTGTAGTCCTTTTTCCTCTTAGTACTCTAGAAGTCCACATAATTTTGAAGCCCAGTCTTCATCGGGGCATAACTTTGTTAGACATTGAATTTCTTTACATTGTTTTTTACCATGTGGCGAAACCAATACGTTATGATATAAGCGGCATGTTGAATGAGACTCACAGTCTAACAATTATGGGCTCCGAAATTTACTTGCTCCGAATCGTTTGGCCCTATTTGTGGCTGTGTAGGTTTAACGCGAAGTGAAGCAGTTCTGCAATTAACTTTTCTTAACGGTATTAATTTTGTTGGGAAAAAAAACAAATTCAGGCCTCATTCGAAATAATCATGTATATCTGGCTCGAATTATCCTTTTTTTTGGACAAATTCGCAACATTAAAAAAAGTTTATTACAGATTTCGTTAGCGAGTGAGTCGTTTCACTTCGCCTTAAGAATACGATTGGACAAAATGTTTGTATACTCTTCATAAATTCATTGCTATAGGTAAACTACATTCCTCCAACAGTAGTAAAACTCTCCACAACTTCGTACAAATTTATAAAACTAGGCATCTTATTTTATTTCAAGATCTGTAATTCTTCGTTACGTAGTTCCAAATGCATAGTGACAGTTTATCTAATGCTAGTTTCCCTGAAATTTCATTGCTCAGTTCCGTGACTCGAGAATACACAATTTTTCAACTTCAATTTCGCTCTCTTTATCTCCGAGCGAAGCCCTCTGGCGCACGATAAATTATCTCAACGTTTGCGGGCACGGTAATTCAATCGTAATTGGCTAATCCTTAACGCGGTTGGCTGTTCCCGCTGAAGGAGAAGACGGTGGATAAGAAGAAGGAGAGTTTCGGATCCAAGGGGGTTGGGCAGGAGTTTCTCAGACGTCCGACGCTTGGAAAAATGACTCTATTAGCCTCGGGGGTTAGCGGAGAAGCGACTACGAGGATATAAGCGGGTGGGTTGTTGGAGCCATGATCTCGTGCGGAAAGCTCACACCGAGAGTCAGCAACAAGTTAACCGGTAAAACAACGGTGTGTTAACTACCTCTATCTTCTCCCTCTAACAAGAGCAATTTGTATTCGAGGCGCAGGAAAGTTCCGTCTGTAATACAGAGTATACTCGTTGGTTTGTACTCTCGTGGGTATAAAACCCTCGGCGGCGTGAAGACGATATTTGCTTGGCCCGCCAGGTCTCGAAGGACGTGAAGGACACGCGGTATTTATTGCCCCGTTAACACTCGCTTAAGCGAGGCATTCATCTCCATGAGACCGCGAGTCCTTCCTCAAAAATTAGTGTTTCCTATCCGTAAATGATACAGCATTAAGGGTCGGCGTACAAAAGGAAGAACGAACTTGAGGTAGTAACGGGGCTCTACATTGTAGGCAATCAGGCAAACTGATTGGTCAAATTAGTTTTCGTGAAATGAGAATTATCTCGCAAAATGTAACGTTCTTGTTTCATAGTGGAGGAAACCTTGTTTTCGTGACAACATTTTTTGCTCGAGATTTTCATGATTTTTCGAAATGACGAAAAGTTATATTTAGAAAAAATGTCTGGATGTGTGTGACGTACTCGAAAAAATTAAAAGCTCTATAATTTGAAAACGAGTCGAGTTGCCAAGCTGAAACTTAACACCCAGACAGACCGATCGACATTGTTAATTTTACGTGACCCGTAAAAAGATCAGCAGGCCAGTTCGCATGTCTATCTCGCAGACTTCTGAATATTGTGTTAAAAGAAAGTTATCCAACGAAAGTTGCAGATCTTAAAGAAGGCAGCATGGATATTCGAGAGATCTTTCCACTGAAAGCAATAGATTCCGGGATCGGGCCGTCGTATGGTAATTTATATCCACAGAGATGAAACAGCCGGAAAATTTTTGAAGGATTCAAGTTGGCTCCAGAGATCGAACATCCTCAAGTGTGAAAGTAGAGAGGACGTAGAGCTTGCGCGAGGCAAGCAAGAAAGAAACGGGAAAGTTCATAAATAATCGAAGCGTACGTCCGCGAGCGCACGTCGCGGTGCTTTTCGCATGAAACATTGATCGTGAGAGTTACAGGGTACCGGGTCTTGAGGTTCGCTTCGAGCGCGTGGACGTTCACGGCGATGATGTTCATAATGAATATAGATGCGCGTACCCGGTAATAGAACTACCGTTGGTTAATGGTATAATCGAGGAATAATGGAAAAATCGTCTTGCCTTTGCAATTCCACATGTTTACCAAAGATTTTCATCCTCGTTCATATGCATGGAAAAAACAGAATAGATTAACGTTCCGACTGCTTCAGGATCTCCGTCTTTTCTATCTGCATTATTACGACATCTAAATGGCATATGTGTCAGTTAATAACTAAATATTAGATCATCGTCCCAGACATTTTACATAGTAAAACAAAAACCTTTATAAAATCGGAGTGTTAACAAAAAGTCGTTTGACATATATGACTTGTACTCTTGTTTGTCGCGTGATTGACATTTTCTCTACGTAAAATAGCCAACGAAGAATTTGTTGACCTTTATGTATAACATATTGTTGCCAACTGTCTCAACAATCTTTTCTACAGCGTACGAAGTCTTTTGCAAGTCTAACGTGTAATCATCCATGGAAGTGGTAAATACCACTTTTGTCTTTCTCTATGTCGAGCGTAATGCAACTAGGCACTCGTTAATTCCGGGTATATTCTGTTGAATTTGAATTGAAAAATTCGAAGTCGAAGGGTCGATTTTGCCTCGGTCTATCGTACACTATCATTAGGGTGATATCTAAATGCAAAAAACTTTTTTATTTGATCAAATAATTCATTCTATTGTATTTGGTCAAACAGTTTCGTAGTTTCGATAATTCGTTTTGATATTATATTTATTCTTAATTTCGTTACAGGGTGACATTTTCGGTGGATTGAACAGCGGACTCCAGGACGGTTTGCTCTCGAGGGCGGAGGCTTTGGCCGCCGATCTCGGAAAGCACAACGCCGGCACACCGATGCCACTGAAACACGATCCCGTGTCGGTTTATCATCACGGGGCTCACATGGCTGCCCCACATCCAAATAATCGGCCACATCATCAGGTACAATCACACCTATTTGTGAGTCCAGCAGCATTGATATTGCAAAGAACTATTTTCTATTTATAATTATTATCACCCATGTACAAGTACATGTGCTCTTTCCATACGTCCTTTATTGTTTTAGTACAACGGAAATATTTTTTAAATTTTTTCGGATTCAATCGGCATAGTGATTTTGGCTAAAAAAATACCCTTCAATTGCGGCAGCCACGGTTCTTTGTTCGTCTTTCAATATGCTAGTAGAAATTGCATTGTATCGAAAAAAATATTGGGAGCCGGTCGCGTACTATTTCTGTCATATATTTTTTTTATGGAAAACCTTTTGTAACACTTTTTAAGCTGCCGCATATTATTCGTGAAATAACCGTATTGACCAGGCTAACGCTCGAGGGACTTTTAGCTTCCGGCATTTAACAATAATCTTGTAATGATCCTTGTGTATGCCATATGAAAAATAATCCGCAAAAAACAAATCCCAACGACGAGTATTCATGTGAATGCATGGTAAAAAAAAAAACAGCCTCGAGCGTTTTACCGCAGCGAACGAGGTTCGGTAGTGCTCCATAGTGTTTTTTTTTTTTTTTTTTTTGTAAAACCCCGATATATGGCTTCGATCACGCCAAAGCTTTGTCGCGATTCACTGTGAAATATTTCATGAAGTTTAAAAATTCTTTTCGACGCTCCGCAGAAAACGAATAATATTTTTCCCGTGCTTTGGAAATGCCGCGCGTACAGTCCGTGCGCACTTTCATTTCGTATGATTCATTGCAAAAAAATGTTTTCCCATATGGAGTGCGAGCAGCCTTTTTTTTGTTATACCGAACGATTCTGCACGGTACACAATTGAAATTGTCAATCTTGTCACTCGACAATCATATATTCCCAATTACACGCGCCATTTGTTCAACAATTTACAGCGTTCATTTTTTTTTTTTTTCCACTAAATAGAAATTCAGTTCTGAAAAACTACCCCAGCGTGTCGCGCCGCCACCCCTCGTCTCTCTTTTGGCCGCGCAATCAAATACCATTGTATAATTCGTGTATTCGCGCTGAGAAAGACACATAGAACGGGTCACGTGTAGAGCCAATTATGCACGCCTCTTATTTGTAAACATACTCGTTGGCCATTAAGCGGCCCCGAAGATCTTCACACCCCGTCGGGTAAGCGATACGCTACACGGCCCTATAAACAAGGTGACCGGGCATCCCTCCGACCGTCCTCATGGTTTTTCTTGCTATCGAAGCGCAGATGGTCAGGGCGTTAAGTGTCGCGTAAACTCTATTTTTATTCGGTATATAGAGTTTGCGCGAGAATTCAATAACCCGGGGAGCGGGAGGGGGCGGGATGAATCGCGAGTCAGGCATGTAACGAGTTTCGTATTATGGTAGGGCCAGTATGGAGAATGATAGGGCAAACTAGATGTTCGCCGAGGAGAGAAGGGGACGGATGAGCCCGGTGGAAAGTGCACGGGTGTAGCGAAACGAGAGAGGCTTGATAACCCTATCCCGCATCTCGCTCTCTCTCTCTCTCTCTCGTGTCAGCGTAATGATGAAATATTGCGTGGGGTCTCTGGAGAACGCACGGTACGCACGTTCACCCCATACAAGGAACGAGCCCACACAGCGCACTCGGTCGTGTGTTTGCCACTGTGGGCGCTACCGCCCCTCGCCCAATTCGAATATAACTATGGGGATTCCCCCAGTGCCCGTCAGCCCGGGGGTCGTCCAAACCGCGCACGGGACCATCCCGGATAGTGCGCCTCGCAGTGGTCCCGGGTTATAGCGGCAGGAATACTGCTAGACCACGCTCGGAGCTTAAGCAGGAGGGAGAGAGGGAGATATAATACACGGATAGAGATTGAGGGAATCGTGGAGAGAAAGGGAGAACGAGAGAATTGGCTACCCGCATAACGACTATGTCACTTCGGGGTGGTTTTCATCCTCCCTCCCGTACTTCGAGCCTGCAATTCTGAATATGCAGGGATCCGGAGTGAAACTTTACCTGCTGATAAAACATGAAAATTCTATTCCGACGCTTCTTACGTACTCGGTTCAAATATATTTTTAGCTTCATTTTTTTATTCTTGTTTTTACCCTTTATAAGTTGGGCAACGAACAATTTTGCTTTTAATGTGAAATATTGCGGGCTAATTTCTCCGAAATGGCTAAGAATTTGTGAACAAAATATGGCAGGGATTTTATTTTAATCATTGCCTTTTTCGGATTTTGCTACAATCGGACGCGAATTGTAATGAATGATGACTTTTGTAAAAAGCACACTTGTGCATATCGATATTTTCATGTGGCGAAATCTTTTTCTGAAAATGTGGAGCTACAATCAGCGAGCATATTTTTTTCTTAATTTTTATTTTTTACGAACTTACAAGTTATTTTTTGGATGTCTTTGCAGCCCCTGTTGATGGTGCAAGTAGTTTCATTCTAGTATCTTTGTATTCTTCAAATTTCGTAAGATCTGATTGTACTGCGAAAGGTGTATGAAAAAACATCCAACTGCAATAGTGAAATCGAAAGTCGAAAAAGGCAAAAAAAGTCAAACGATCAAACGATAAACGGACCGTCTAAAAAAAAAAAATTAAATAATGTATGGTATGGTAACAATTAGTATTGTTAATGTGTAATTATAACAACTCGTTCATCATTGTCATTACAGTCGAGAGACGTCACCGGAAGGAGCAATAATTCTTTTTATTTAAGTACATAGCGATCACGACAGCAAGACATCGCCGTGTTACATTAAACTACCTATGCTACCATTTTTATAGACCGAATAGCTCCACGACTATGGTTGTGCACATTCGTGATGCGAAGACAAACGTCTCGAAATCGTAGAGAACATGACGAACGAATTGCTGTGACGATAAATTAACAATATTTATTATTATTATACAATACATTATTGCATTACTTCTAGGATAAAGTTTTATTTGCCCCTTTATTTCACTTTTGCAGTCGAGAGTTATTTTTTTTTTTAATTTTCATCGTAAGATAGCCTCCGTCTCGCTCGAGGAGCACGGAAAAAAATATGAAGCTAACTCATAAATAATTTGTAAGGGGTCGCACGCGCCTGTCGGTGTCCCGACGTTCTCGTCACCGCTAGTGCTGGTCACTAGCACCACCGACACAAGCGAATATCGCGTCTGTGCAGCACGGTCACGACACGTGCTGCATAATTGTGCGCGACGCTCGACATCGCCCGTTTCATCGGGTACTATGCACATGACGGTGCACACACATTTTACGCTCAACTAGACGAGAATCGCGTCTCCCGTTCTCCCACGTTTTATGATCAAACCATCAACCTTGCCTATCCCAACACGATTTCTTCGTCTCGTGTTACAGTTTACCAATTATCGAATTGAATTGGTAATTCAACTCTCTCGCGAATCACTTCTAAACGCATTGTTTGATGAGTCTTCAAGAGCAATGCTAATAACAATGTTTCTTTATGAAGCGGTGAATGCAACTTGGGGACAAATTCGAGACAAATTAGCTCGTCTTTTACTACGGTCAGTTAGTTTTGCCGCCTCGCAGAAGAAACTATATATATATTTTTTAAATGTTTCACGTTTTTAGTATCAGAGTCGTGTTACAAATCTAAAAATCACATTATTAAAAAAACATTGGATGAATTAACTCACATGTGCGATCAAATCGAGTAATTGTTTGATTCGATTGAAAGTTACATTGCTTCATTAAATTTGTTCTTTCGATTGCGTGGATACAATCCGTCGTTGTTGTTTGATGTGTAGTTGAAATCTTTTTTCGGAATGTATAGGTGAAATCTTACCGACGCGTGCCGTTGATTCTTTGCCGCCGGCAAATGCGATAGCCGAAGTGGGATTGCCCGACGCAACCCAGTAGGTGGGAAATCTCGATTCAATTATCGAATATGTTTTACAACAGTTTTTTCTCTCTTCGAGACTAAGCCATGGTTTTCCAATGCAATACCGTAGAACACCTGGGAATAAAACAATTAATTTAAACGTTAAACCTTCGCACTTCATTTCATAGTAATAAAAACGGCATCCTTTGCTTATCAATATTATCCATGATTGCAGAAAAAGAATAACGGCGACGTAAAAAAGACCGGCGAAGGGACGACAAAAATCATTCACACGTTCCGTCTACATGTATTATGATTATGACTTGTGACACATGTTTAAAAACAGAACGGCTGGTGATCGAGGTTTCGCGGTATCGTCCAACTTGGACGAAGACTTAGGGGAAAGGAACGACGAAGAAAGGCGAGCAGTCCAATTTGCGATTCACAAAGAACCGACGTATGAATATAAATGACCGGTTGGAAGAATGTACGTATTCTCTGGGACGGTGGATAAAGAGAGAAGAGAGGTTGCCAGTGTTATCCGATATACTGTACATTGCGATATCGATCTACGGTGCTGTGCTGCTTCGACTTGTACTTCTGCAAGTCACTTGTCCCATCGAGGCTCTTTCTGGTATCTTCCTCACTTCGCCCTCACCTTTTACACTACCGCAACTACACCTACACACCCCTTCGATTTTTTCAATCCCATTTCTCAGCCGGCGAGTGTGTTACCCTTGTACTGCGTACCAAAGCGCTGAGGCGAAATGCCAAGGGGTCCTTACGACTTTTTCTCTACAAACTAAACGTGCCACGTGCGTGAAACTTTTTCCCGAGATGACGCCACGCTACCTCCTCTTTGTATGATAACAATATGAATGTTCATTCTCAATTTTATTCTGTGCCATCGAAGTATTCACACTTTATGACGATGAGAAATCTTCCTGCCCGTGAAGAAATTGGTTGGGTTGTTCCAACTTACGATCGAATTCCGATTGGAATTTCTCATGGATCCCTCAAAAAGTGCGTTCTTGTAAGAATCCACATTCTGATACTCAGCTGAATAGCAATAAATTTGCATGAAATCGGAGTAACCGCGACGTCCAATGAAACAGAAAATTCACGAACTGGATTGAATACTGCTGTCATACTTGTAACATTCAATCGCTCGATTTAGCTCTATGACGCGCAACCAGAACGTTGTAATAGGCATCGATAACGCAACTTGAATGCTCCTTCAACCATTCTCAACTGGGTCATTTATAGCCTAATAATCGAATTAGAAGTTCGACCTTCTATATCGTACGCAAAGATCACCGTTTTCCATTATGATTTAAATTGGAATAACGCAGCTAAAACTTTTGTGTGTAAAAACTCGCCAAGTCGTCGGGAAGGTTTTATATCTTTAGTGTGACTTCTAAGTGAAACGTAGCCTGAAAAGGCGTGATGGTCAAAGTTGCCCCTAGAGACTTTGACCTAGCAGGGATTTCCAATAATCAGAACCTGAAGCGGCTTCTCAGGAGACTGACTCGGAGAATACTCAGTTTTTGAGATGGCTTCTGAGGAGACTCGGGGGGGGGGGGGGGGCTTAAAATAATCAGCACCTGGGACGACAATCTAATCGACAAATACGATTAATGTGAAAGGAAGTCACATTATGCTTCTGAAACTCTCGATTTTTAACAATTATTACTTCATCGAATTTTTCGATGTGCCCGGTATGCACCATAGCATCCAAACAATTCATACGCACATCCAATTCATGCTTTAGTGAGAACGACCCCGTCAAGTACACCGAATGCAATAAATAACGAAATAACCGAAGTTCCCATATTAGGAAGCCGTTTTTAACGATGTAACATAATGAATCAAGAGCTGAAATTGTCGAAACATCAGCGCGTCACACGCGCGCCAATTAAAAGTACGCCGCTTGTTGCTTGCAGATGAGTCATCCAGGAATGGAGAGTCTGGACATGTTGGATCCAGCGAATTCCATGACGACTCTAACACCGATGTCGGAAGGAGGCGGTGGAGGTCCCCATCACGGCGGCATTCACGGGCCATCGGTTTACGGTGGAATGAATGGAATGATGGGACACCATCACCACTCGAATATCGGTGGTAGCGTGCCTCATCCACATCACCATCCGGCAATGGCCGCAGCCGCTGCGGCCGCAGCGGCGGCCGGTTTGCACCCTGACGCGGACACGGATCCTCGTGAACTTGAGGCATTCGCGGAGAGGTTCAAGCAGAGGCGCATAAAACTCGGTGTTACGCAAGCGGATGTTGGAAAGGCTCTGGCCAACCTCAAACTTCCAGGTGTCGGTGCCCTGTCTCAATCGACGATATGTCGGTTCGAGTCGCTGACACTGTCACACAACAACATGATTGCGCTTAAACCGATTCTCCAAGCTTGGCTCGAGGAGGCAGAGGCCCAAGCGAAGAACAAGAGGCGGGATCCCGACGCACCATCTGTTTTACCGGCCGGTGAGAAGAAGCGGAAACGCACGAGTATCGCGGCACCTGAGAAAAGATCCCTCGAAGCATTCTTCGCCGTTCAGCCCAGACCCACCGGCGAGAAGATCGCTGCAATAGCGGAAAAGCTTGATCTAAAGAAGAACGTTGTCAGAGTGTGGTTCTGCAATCAACGACAAAAGCAGAAACGCATGAAGTTCGCCGCTCAGCATTGACCCGAGGGCGGCTTGTGACAGCAGAACTGACTGTACCCGCCGCCCAGTCTCGAACCCAAGCCTGAACCTCTGAGCGAATATCAGGGGTGGCCCTAGAACGATCGCGTTTTGCCGTTTCACATCCTCACCATCACCATCATCGTCATCGTCATCATCGTCATGAACGATATTTTGAAACGCGATCTTCGGTTCAGATTGTGGCAGGTGCAAGTCCCAACACTGTCGCAGGCACTTCGGTAACGCCTGAAGTTTTTACACAACCTCGAGGTTATGTGCTATACTATAATTGAGTTCGCGATACTTCACTGCAATGTGGCAGTGAGATTTGAAATTGAATAATGAAGTTGGACGAAGGTAGCGTGCAATCTCACTTGCGACTCGATCATCCAAAATGGCTACTAATAATCTTTCTACTCGATCGTCGTTCGCTTAAAAAAAAAAAAAAAAAAAAAAAAAAAAAAAAAAAAAAAAACATGCGACGATTCAAGGTGTTTGTCAATTTTTTCACTACTTCTGACGACAAAAACATAATTTGGATTCAAAGATTTTTATGATCGTTATTCGTATTCGGAAAGAAAATATGTCGAAGGGCACATCTCAACCTACCGTGGGTGTCCAAAAATATCTCCATACTTGAAAAGCCATTCGTTTCATCGATGAAAAAGATTATATCTTCTATACCGGAAGTCATGTTCCATTTTGGTGAACGGCTTGGCGTGTACGGTATGTCTGTAAGTACATACACCTGCGCTCTCTGACTCGATCGATGAGCCTCTACCTAGCGTCTCGTCACAGTATGCACTGCTGCGGAGAGTACGTAAAGTACACTCGAGCAGCTATAGCACCTAGAGTCGGGGACGTCGGGTGCAATCCCGAAGTCGTTGGTGAGAGGAAACGATATAGTCGTCCATAAGCTGAGCACGATTTTCCGTTCGATTTCACCGTGAATTGTTTCTCGTGCTCGTGTGCGCACAGAAAAAAAAAAAAAAAATACAAAAAAAGAGAGCGAACGTTCGTGACCACTATTGGAAGTACAACTCGAGAGAAAAAAAAAATAATAATAATATAAAAAGTACGTATTGTTATAAAGTCGATGCGCGGAACCCCTTGGATCCGCGCGGGAAGTGATATTAATCCTAATAAAGACAGAAAGATGCGAGGTTATCGGAACATAAGAGAAAAACGACGAATCAATGACGTTGTAGAGAAATTGTAGGGAAAACAAGCTGACGAGTGTGTCGCAACTAAAGTGCAACGAAGTGATGCAGTTAAATGACGAGAGTGCATGGGGATAGGGGAGGGAGTGCGAAAAGTGAAAGATACGTTACGTAGTGATATTGGACAATCAGTGAAAAGACTGTATCATATCATATTTGAAGCAATACACACCGTACCCTTATTATTATAGTGGATAAAAAAAATCGCAAACGATGTTATGATTTCAAACGTGACTTCGCACGAGCTGAGCCGAGTTGAAAAAAACCTTTCTTTTTTTTCCTGTTACTAAGTCCTCTTTTGGTTCTAAGTCTTCAGAAAAGTAAAAAAAAAAAAGAAAAAAAGAAATGCGCGAGTGGGCGCTCATTGAGCAATACCATGATATAAGAGATACAATTATTATTATAATAAACAAATATATCTTGTAAGTAAATGAATTGAGTCGGCGTTCGGGTGTCGCGCGAGCTAATCAGGAGCAATTTCTAAGCTGTGTAAATACGATGAAACGCGGTATATAGGTGATAAGTATTTTCTAGCGGGAATAAATAGTCTAATTGAAATGTTCGGTCGATGATTAGTCGAGATGAAAAACAAACAAAAAAAAAAAATGAAAAAGATAAAGAAAATGAAAGAAACAACAAAACACAAAAAATTCTAGTGCAATATAGTTATTAGCAGTATCGTAAAACATCTCGCATTTTTTTTGTTTGTGATTTATTTGTCATCGGAGACCTTGTTTGATTCTGATATTGATGTTTGTTCGAGACATACCTTTGAGTGTCGTTTATCGACGAGATTAAACGAAGATTATTTATTGTTCGGATTAATATTATGATTTATTGGGGCCATCGCGGCGAGAGATATCGTCGGACGGTCGGTAATACTATTATTAATATTTATCTTGTGCGACACTAACAATTACCGCTACTAACTACAACTTTAACAATTCAACGCGAGCGGACCGAATTCTTCTGGATAACAAGAGTATTCTGTAGGTATTTAAACACAGGGTAACCGAATCATATCGCAATATGCTTCTAATAATTATTCGTAATACACACATTCGCCGGACATAAGGTGTCTTGAAACATTTTTCTTTTTCGTCAATTCGTCGGTGAGTATGCACATTTGCAAGAATTTCGCGTGCATGAGGTGTTAAAATTCAAGGAACAAAATTTTGCTTTGGAAATTTTTTTGTGGTTCGCACAGTTTTCGATAACTCAAGAACAAAAGAAAAAGACTATGAAAAATAAAAAGTACGTATTGTTATAAAGTCGATGCGCGAATTCCTGTGGATTCGCGCGGGAAGTGATATTAATCCTAACAAAAACAGAACGATGCGAGAGAATTGGAAAACAGGAAGGAATCGGTGCGATTACAGTTTGGCTAAAAATACTGTTTCGACAGATTGAGAACATGGTTGACGTGCAACGTCGCCCAGTCACTATTCACTGCTAGCAACTCGAAAATTGTGCCCTCTACAAAATTGTTTCGATGAAAAAATTTCCTCGATTTGTTACAAAGCGAAATACGGTGCGATGTTTTTTCTCGAGCTTTTTTAACATCTCGCATCGAATAATTGTAGGTAATATCTGCAGCGGTGCAAACTCACGTATCGCGCAGCATCATCTCTATTGTTTTTGTAAAATAATTATACATAATTGTACTCCATCAACAATCATTCCAGACACATTTGTTGAGTGGGAGGGATGAAAGAGATAAACAAGAAAAAAAAAATTGTGTTTAGATTATTATAAATAAAATAGAACCGTAAAGTATTACGTTGTACGCGTATACGTGGACGATGATGAAGATTTGTATAAAGTTGAAGACAAAAAACCCAACAGCTCACACAAGTGTGTATGTATATATACATATATATATATACAGGCATACACACAAAACTACAAACACACCAACACCGATCGAAGATAAACTCTTAGTATCGATAAACGATATAGCTAACATTTAATTTGAATGTTTATACAAATAAACGAACAAAAGCCAAAACGAATTGTTGAAAGTTGGTGTCTCGCTCGTTAATTGCTCGTAGACTATAACGATCGAGCATCTACGAATCATTACTTTCGAATAAGAACGTAAAAGAAGCGAGTTAAATTTCGCGAGCGAGACTTCGACTGCCGAACGATGTAAGAATATAACGAAGACATATCATATGAACGATAAAAAAAAAAAATTAGTCGAATTGCCTGACAGTGTAGAGATTTATATTGCAATTAAAAGACAAAAAAAAATACGTTGCGTGCAACTTTTGAAAATGTAATTTAAATTACACAACAACAAAAAGAAATGTCGAAGAATGGCTGAATGGATTCTCGAGAGTGAGGAATTTTGTTGCGCTTTGGCTGAGCACTCGAATTTTGTACATAATATTCGAACGATGTAAATGTACTTATTGTAAATTGTTATGTAAAGTGAATGATGAAAAAAAAAAAAAAAAAAAAAACAAACAAAGAAACAAAATAATTTGACTGATCGAGCAGTCGTTGTTCGTCTAGTGATATTGGATTCAGCTTCAAAACAAAATCTTTATTGATGTTAACGATCGCCGTGCCATCGCCGAAGTTTCTCGAGACATTCGGACAGACACGCGGTGCTGTCGGCGCGGACAATTTCAATTAATCGACGTTTCAAATTGCACGCAATGTATGGGCGTAGGGTTGAGAGTCGGCGTTGTGTCTCCCGCTAAATAATAGTTGAGCAAGGAGACAGACAAAAGTCTCATCCCCTCGTTATTGTACATATCATGTGCCATAACTCATTTACCATACTTCGTGTCCAACTTTGTTCCAAAAAAAATACCTACTCAGCTATAAATAATCTAGTATAATGAAATAAATCTTGATGTTATTGATAAAAAAAAAACTGACTATTCTGTGCTTTTCCCCTCTTTACATCCATTTCCTTAATATTCATCGTTTAGTGAAAAAGTAGCTGACAACTAGGGAGTCGGTGAATGGGAAGAGAACTCCGTGCTGCCGATGGCCCGAAGGGCTCGGAGAGAAGCAGAGATTCGCAATTCTTTCAATTACCTCCATCAGGTATTTAATTATTCTTTTCATTTCGTCCAGCTATTCGAGCCACTCGAGCGCTCAGTGGTTTCACGGTTAATCGAGATTCCTCGTGAGTGTGTACGAATAATAATTTTAAAAAAAAGGTGCAAAGTAAGTTTTCACATACCTTCATCGTTGTTAAGCGTTTTACGTATGCATGTGAGATAAACTATGGGAAAGTTCGGTGACGGATTTTTACTTCCTCATTGCGGAAGCTATGCTTGCAGTGTAAATTCATTTACGCACATGTTCACACATCCGGACGCCAACTAAATATCACATTTCTTGAGGTTTTAGACTATTTCTAATTACTCTGACACTAATATCTCGAAATTTGTTTTCTTTTTTTTTTTGTTACGAAAACATAACTTAGTAAATGAAAAAGTAAAATAACAAAAGATATACGCAGACATTTTTTCGAGTTGTTTTTTAGGGTTAATTGAACGGTCAATTTGTAACTTCGTACAGTCATATTATTGTCTTCGCATGCACCGTTTTTTGCGTGCACTTTCTAATTGTTACGGCATACAGAATTCCCGTCAAAGTGCCGAGTCATGCGATACGGAGCTTACTTTCTATCGTTTTTTTTTTTTTTTCTTTGTATTGAACTAGATCGCGTAACATTCAAATGGGATGTGAGGCCAGTTGCGTGTTCGATACGATACACGTGGCGCGCTATCGCTTCTTTGCGAAGTATTATAAATTTATAGAGCCAGACACGAATACGGTATTAGCTGTCGGAGGTGTTATCTACTGAGTGGCCACGCTTTGTCCATTCAAACAAAAACGAATTATTCAACACTCTTAAGCGAACTCGTCGTCGTTAACTTTATCAATTAGATAAAATCGCGCTAAATCGTTTCGTTAAAATGTCCCATGAGATTAAATTTTTTTTTTTTAATCATAAAATTCAATAAATGTCCCTAGATAAACACATGCGCCACATAGATTCCATTTCGTGGCGCTTGGCTATCCGTGTCGTTTGTGATCATTTTGCCATATTCGAGGAGATTTGGTATCAAATTTCGCCAACGCCGATTGAAGCGTTCAGATTTTATGAGATTTTGAATTTTTTTGAAACATCATATGCGCAGTTCCGATTGTGTAGAGTCGGAGTCCGTAGAGACTAAGTACGGCCAAAATATTTGCGCCCTTCGTCTTCGTAATAACTGGCAATGCCGATACGACACTTTATGCTTTGACATCTTTGTCGATGCAGTATGCAATGTCGTTTCTGCAATAATTCATCCGGCGCTGGTCAGTCAGTCGACGAGACACGATCAATTAGTCAAAGTGGCTGATTCGCTAACGCCTCCTTTCCGGCCCCTTGTATCTTGCTCCCACAGCAAAATGTTCCGGTGGACTTTCTCATAAATTACGAATACCCTAAGGCTGCTTCTGTTGACTCGTCAGGATCGCATGTAGGCACGTAATAAATATATCTGTGTCACTCAATAATTAAATCGGGAACGGGCAGTCCGATGGCTTTTTCAATCACCGAATCGTTCCATTTCTCGGATAGCCGCAGAGCTTCTGCTCTGCGAACCGAGTGGCAGCGTACGGTGGACCGGAAATCGTACAATCATCTCCACATGTCGTGATTGCAATAATAAAAGCGAGAATAGAGCGAAGCGAGCGGGGAGTCGTTGCCGTCGGCTACGGTACAGTGTATCGTTGCTGGTATAGCTGTCGAGTAATTGGCGCGACGTGTAAACATTGTGATCGAGCTACGGCTCGTAGCCGGAGGCCTGTTTACTTGCGAATACGAGGGCACTTGCTCGATATCGTACAGAGCTTTGCTCGAAAGGATCGTCTCCCCCCCCCCCCCCCGTCAATGTACGCAACGAGACAGGGCGTTCCGAGGCAACGCGATACGGTCATTGGCATCTGAAGGCAACTAAAATTTACATTTTAGTTGCCTTCGGAAATGAAACTTTTCGTCAATCTCAGCAAGTTCTCATAGAAAACATTTTGTCTACCACGTTTCACGAAAATGATAAGCGTTGGTGGTTTTTAATTTTTTTTTTTTTTTTTTTTTTTAGTGTTGAAAAATTATAACAATCGTTTGACAGTGAATATTGTCACAAATCTACATCGCTGGATTAGGAGAGAATTTTATAATAAAGCAAATAGATTATTACTCATCAAAATGAGACTCATTTCACAGGTTCAACCATAGAAAAAAACAGTTTATCGAAGCAGCAATCGTGGAAAGAATATTTCTATAAAAGCATTACTTCATTTCCTAAGAACTTAAATAAGGCAAGACTTCAAATTTTAAGGATTTATTTATTTGCTCGGTGAATATCTCCTTTTCTAAAAATGTTAAGAACGCGTGACTTTTCAAAATTCGAGCCATCCTGGTGACAAAATCAAATGATTCTTATTATGATTTGTTAAACACAGAATATACAACAAAAAAAAAAATTGTGTAAAGTAATTTTTGTCGCGTCATGACGCTATAATCTAATTATTTATCGACATCGCAATTTTATTATGTCACCGATTACATATTTACTATGCCATATTTTTTTTGTTCACATGCTATTGCCATATCGGCGGCCATTCGCTGAACCCGTGCTCGATACCTGCGTGGATATGCGTGACGCGTTAATACAGTGAGAGCTTTATACCGTTTGCGTACGTTACCGCACGCCTTTCCGTATGTTTACGCTTATTTCTCCTCCTTCGATTCAGCTACTAATATGCAGCCATACATCGTGAGGTTTGATATATCGGAGCTAAATGCGAACATGTGGCAAGCGAGTTCGCTGGTCCGCTTTTGTGTTACAAATAATGTTTGCGTTATCGTCGTCTCGTACCATAAGCAAGAGGGGCCACTCGTCGTACTCTCGACACGACAATAGCCCGAGGACACTCGAGGTTGCCGATTCACGGGCCTCATGGGACACACGTCGATTAGTTTGATCTTCGCTCTCACCACTGGGCTCTCCCGCGGCCCTCCGAATTCTCCCTACTGGTCGCCATTCGGCTATCTCGCGTCACTAGTTCATCGAAAAGATCAATCGCTCTCATACCTATCGGTAAACTTCCCAATCGCAAATTGGTGTTTCAAATCGTGTTCGTGCGGGTGCGTGTGCAAATATGCAATGTTGACGCTATGCGATGAAATTGCCACAAAAAGGGACGAATGATGACGAAAGCACCTGCAACGCGCTCTATTTTTATCGAACAATTCTTTCCTCCACCATCGAGAGTCGCGAATAATGAGAAAAAAAAAAAAAAAAACTAAATTCGGGTTCTTTAGTGTCATCAAGGATGTTTTTTCATCGCTACGAGACATTGTTAGATCTAAACTGCTTCATCAGCATGGGAGTGCAGTGTACCGCAGAGTTAAGAGTCTTATTTCCGCCCAAGTATACTTTACGAGCGCGTTAATGAGCCAAAAAGGCTGGGGCGTTTCTCGTTGAGATGCTGCTGTGGGTCTTAATTGAAAAAAATATGAACTTTTTCATCGTCCCATCGAGGTTGTAGAGATGGCGAAAGTACTTTCGTCAGGGCGTGGTGAAAGAACCGAGGGAGTGGATGTCGCGACTTTGTATCAGGGACCCTTCCCGTGTAATTACGAAACGTCGCGGACCGGTAGAAGCAGCTGCTAGCGTGAGCGACGAAATCAAGCTTTCACTTTCTATCTCCGGGGATCCGGAAAGACGCTTCGAGGAAAATGGTTGCCGAGCTCTTCGAGCATTTTAAGGGGAGACATACATGTTGCAAATTCCATTTCAAATCAGTACGTTTCACTGCAGCCCGATCAATAAATGAGATATGAAAAGTGCGTCTGTTTCATAAAATTATTTTACTCCCAAACCAATATTTTCCATTTAAATCCCAAAAATACAATTTTTCGTGAATAAAATCGAGATTTTCAATGTTTCACTGTACTTTAGCCTCAAAAAGACCGGCGGATTCATGTTCAGCGTGAAAAAAAATAGGTTGAAATACGTAGCGGTTCATTTGAAAAAAAAGAAAAAAAAATTTCGTCAAAAAATTCCAAGGCTACCCCTTCAGAGTCAATTTTTCGCGTTTTTCAACGTTCTCAAGCGGCACGATAAAACGCTTCTAGAACTTGGGATAGGACCTTATCTTGTGTATTTTTTCCCGCAGAAGACGATGGGCACCTCGGAATTTTCCTAGCTCTGTTGGGAGCCGAGATATCGACCTTTGAAAATCCTGAAAATCGACGTTTTTTCAAAAGTGACTCAAAGATTGAAAAATCATTGTTCACTCGATTTTTTTTTGTTTCAAGGCTATATTCGACGTATTCTTTCGCGCTGAACACGAATATAATAATTATTTTACGCTCAACCCAATATTTTCCACTTCAATCCCAAAAATACGATTTTTTATGCATAAAATGGAGACCTTTCTCACTTTTGGCCACTGTACTTAGATCCATACGTCCCAAATTTAGTTGTCATAGATCCAGTTGATCTCCACTCACTATCCCAAGGTCCAGTCGTCCTAGTCCACTCGATTAGTTTGTTACCAAGGATTGGAAACGAAAAGTTTGGACGTTTTGAAAAAATGTTAGCACTGAATAGATCCGTTTGACTTAAAAATTCTTCTCCAAATTTCGTACTCGTGGAACTTCGCCTCTCCCGACTAAGAAGAAAAAGTACTTTGTAATTAATAAAAGTACTTTAAGTACGGAAATTGTACTTAAAGTACTTGCGGTACTTAGTCCTTCCTACTTTAAGTACTTTTCGGTACTTTGTTCAGCTTCGTTTCACAGCAAGATCACTCCAATAACATAACGACGTGACGATAAATTTACAAACTGCGGTTACACCATTCACTGCTCACTTTTGTCAAGGCTTCAAAGTAGTCCTCGAAATATGCATTGATAAAACGTTTGATAGAACCAAACCTTCGTATCAGAGTATTGCATTTGTGGACGAAAAAAGAAAAACGTTCGAAAGTTTAGTTCTCCGACGCAAATAACTTTTCCTGTCTGATGTTCGAGCGGTAAAAAAAAAAAAAAAAAAAAAAGAAAACGCCGTATGTCACGCGATTTGACAGGCAAGTAACCAAAACTATGTAACGACAGTAAATTGTGCGAAACAAATGCGATCAAATTGCGTTTGTCAGTTCAGTAGGTATGATCGAGGGTCTTTTTGCGACGCATGTTCGTAGTGTATGTTTGGAACTTCGATTTGTGATATGAATTATATCGATTCGACGAAAATGATCGGCGAAAATCATGCTGTACCAGAAAATGCGCTCAATAAAGTTTTTGTAATATTCATGAGCAGTCTTTGCGCTATCCCTCAATTCGCTTCTTTCAACTGAGAACATTTTTCACTATTTCAATGTATTACTCGCGTCGATTCCGCTCGCAATATTCCACAGCTCATTTTTTAAGGGAGGTAGCATTGTAATAAACATAACACAACGCAGTGGTACGGCTTCTTGTGATAATTATTTCATTTTACCGAGCTCGCAAAAGCTAGGGGAAATCGCTATTAGAAGTACGGCAGCGCCTTGCGGGAGAATCGTTAATGCCTGCGGGGATCGGAAAGCGGGAGTCGTGGCGCTGAAAGGCTAATTGCTCGGTTGTAGGACGTCAAGGCGTCGTCGTCGTCGTCGTCGTCGTCGTTCTCGTCGTCCTTGGCTTTCTGTCAGTAAAAACAGCAGCTTGTATTCGCTAATCAAGGTGTTTGCCTTGGCTTAATCCGGGCGAGCTTAGCGGAGACTTAAATATTCCTTGCAAACTCCCGGCCAACGTCCGGGATTACTAAACGGGTGCGATGCAGACGCAAGGCAGTGAGGCCAGTGAATGCTTCATTGCTCTTCTGGCTCTCATGAAGTAACATCGCAAGTTTTATATAGAACCCGTCGAGTTCCGGCTTAAATTTAACGTTGCCCCGCCGCTCTTAATTCTCCCGTAGCATTTGAAGAACATAACCGTTCAATTTACGGGGATAAAAGTGATATAAGATTTGCTCTTATATCACCAAGATCGGGACTGTCAGAAAATGTATGCTCAAGAAAATTCTACAACTTATTGAATATCGTAAATCTGACAATTCATGGTGCTTAACGATTTCATTGACACTGATCGGAAAACTACGAATTTCTCTAAAAACTATCAACTGCATGTCGAATTCCCTACACCTTCGCCTTAAACAATAGAAATAATGAAGTAAATCAATTTCGCGTGTAAAACAAAGGAATGGAAGGTAGGAGAATCGCCGCTTATAATTAGTAGCGATAGAACGGGACAATGGTTTCACAGGAGATGTAGAAGTTGAGTGCCCCTCGCTGGGTCCTGAATGAGAGCGTGCTGGGAAAGTGGTCGGAAACGAGCGAAAGCCGTAGAAAGAAGAGAGAGAGAGAGAAAGAGGGGGGCGGAGGGAGGGATTATAGAAGGTACGACATCGGGGAGTTAGATTCTGGGGTTGGTGTGTATAACGTGTAGCATACAAGAAGAAGCGACAACCGTGATCCTCGTTCAAACCTGTGGAAGTAGTTACACACAGCTGAAGAGGATACTGCGTCTACTCTCACGTCTAAAACTTTCGTCTGTTGTGTTGTTTTGTGTGGTGCCACGTACACGCTGAAGCAACCCCCTTTCCTGAGTTCGTTTGGCTCTTCCGGAACTTCACGAACTTGAACTTCTGCTAACCCAGCAGCAACAGTAGCGGCGGTTCATACACGTTCTCATGGGCGTAAACTTACACTTTCGGGAACGCTTGCGCCGCCCGACAACTATTGTCAAGCCGAATAGCAGTAACACGGTGCCCTTTCTTATATGTGTATAATATCCGCATACTCATACGTACAATACCGTACCGTTATAGTCACAGTCACAGTTACAGTTGCAGTTCTCGTAACCAATGAGTTGTGGGAAGATATCCCCTCACTCTCAAGGGTCTTATGAAGCTGTCATAGGTGACAAGGTCGGTGGATGAGTATGCCCGGGTGAGTGTTCCCGTGTGAGTATTCCTAGGTGAATGTCCCGTGTAAGTATTCCTAGGTGAATGTCCCGTCTGAATATTTCTAAGTGAATGTCCCCGTGTGAGTAGCCTCCGATGAGTGTCCCCATTTGAGTATCCCCGGATAAGTGTCTCTGTATGAGTAACCCTGTGTAAATATTCGCGTGAGTGTTCTCATGTGAGTGCCTCGTGCGATTATCCCCGTGTTAGGTGTCCCCATGTGAGTGTTGCCCTGTGAGTGCCTCGTGCGATTATCCCCGTGTAAGTCTCCCCGTGTGGGTGCCCCCGTGCCAGTGTATCCGCTGCTGCGCTATTTCTTCAATTTTAATGAACATAATCCGAGAGAAATTTTATAAACCGCGATGAGTAACTTTTTTATAACTTAGGAACAATTCCACTGTACACATATTTCGCAATAGATGCCGGGGTACTGCAGCATTGTCGCTAGAGTCCATAATTCCGTGTCCACTAAGGGTGGTTCGTGCCGCATGCGTACAGAGCGCGCAAAAGCGGGACAGAGAATGGAAAACACACGAGGGATGAAGCAGCGGCAGTCGATGGAGAGAGCGAAGGCGCGGGGCTTGGGCTGCAGAAGTAGGAGCGCGTTAGCGAAGTGTGTATGTTTTGAGAGCGGTATTATATCGAGCATAAAGAGCGAGCCCCGTCCCATGGGGACCGACCGCGTGCGTGCTTGCATGCACCCCGTGTACTGCGCTCCATTCCCTTTCCACTGTTTCTCATCTCCATGTTTCTCTCTTTATTCCTCTTCGTCGACAAGGCCGGGACACCTAGTCACCCCCTGAGCGCTTTGCGAGCCCCTCGAACAGCATTGCCATCCAGTGCTACGGACTTTCTCTTCACCCCGTTCAGATCGCCGGGAGCCGGCAGGTTGATAATCTCCGTATAATACAAAAAGTCGTGCCCCCCGCGGCACGATCCCTCGAGAGTCTCAGCCCTTCGGACCGTCCCATACCATTCCGGTTCGAGGTTTAACCCCGGATTCGATACGCCCGACCCCTGTACTGTCCACCTCAGCTTATTAACACTCTAGTTTTTTTTTTTAAAGGTAATTCACATTGATAGAATTTATTGTCCTTTCGCTGTCTGTTTCTTTTTTCTTTTTCATTATTGTTCTGAACGTTGATTTATTTTGTCAGTGCATCCGACATCGTGCAGATGGCTTACGCTACTGGAAACAGTGCAATCTTTACTGTGTTAGAGCGCATCGGTGCATCGGTGAGAGCCCGTTGAGAGTATATGCGCTCACGCGACATGCAATTTTGACAAACTTGTTTCTTTCTTTTGTGACTTCGAGAAGTTTGGAGTCTTAGTGCGGACCCAGAGAAAAGGTTTGTTACATTGGAAAAGCGTTTATTTTAATGCAATAAATGTTTATTTGTGCGAACAAGGTTTTTCTGAGAATGCAGCTATGAGAGTTGCTTATTGCAACTAAATGATTGCATGCGCATATAACTGTGCACGCCCAGACAAGTTCTTTATACATCGAATAAACCAGATATTTTAAATTGAGAAATAAATTGAGAACCTAAAGAAACGTGGGCGTTTCCATAGTCCGGAAACAAAATCTGTTTTCCGTTCTTATGAGCTTCTTCCTCGGTCCGAGTTACAGTGGGGTTGGAAAAATCTTGGCTAACTTGAATCGGGACGCTCGACTCTTGTCGCGAAGAAAACTGAAATGGACGGGTCTCGCAGAGTGGGAGGAGGGGTTGATCGCGCAGTTCGAAGAGAAGCAATCGAAGTGGCGGCGGCGGTTCGCCAAGGGAATCGCGCTAGCCGATACTCTTGAAAGATTAAGGCGTTCTTTTCTAGGTATGGAGCCGCGTGACATTAGGAAAGAAAAAGAGAGGTTGAGTGAGACAGAGGGAGGGAGGGAGAGAGTGAAAGTGAGAGAACTGAACGCCACCGCCTCACGTCGCTTCCCCAACTGCTTAGCTCTCTACGCTTCTTATGTTTTCGCCGCTATCTCCACCTGACTCGACTAGCTGTCTGACCGGTGCGGCGTTTCTCCACTTTCGACGTCGAACCTGACTGGCCCTTTCGCTATGCCTTTGCGAACGGTTTTTCTACTCCAAATCACCACTTTTCACAGTTACTACTTCTTCCTAGGCTTTGTTTTTTTATATCACACTGGATGACTATCATTTTGGGTATGTTTTTTTTATTCAGTCTCGATTTTGCAAGTCACCATTCAAATCTTGGCAAAACCATTTGTTTTCTACCTCTGCGATTCTATAGCTCGTTCGATTGGATCTTTTTTTAATCCACATCTTTCTCTACTTCTTCCCGTCCTTCTTTGGTCTTGCTTCGTTGGTTCTCGGGCCTTCGCTATCCACAATTGCTACCATCGCGAATTCCCTATCTCACCCTTCGCCGTCTCTCCCGTCGTCCGTCTACACTGTTAAGTGACCCGCTTTGATTTCCGTCCGCAAATACAGCAAAGTTCTATTGACCGGTCCAGCAGTCGAATGTCCTACACCCGCAGTGTCCACCGAATTGGCAACCTGTGTCTCCTTTGCCAATCCTGTCGCATTCCGTACGACGTGCGTTACCGCCGATACCAAACGCTCGAGCCACAACTTATTCTCCTTTGGAGCAGTTCTGGCATCGATGTCGGTCAATCCGATCGACCCGCTGGATACGACCAGTCTGAACGAGCACTCGACTTCTAATTCTATCGCCCCAGAAGAATTTCTTCGTCGAATAAATTATGTCAATTCGGCATAAAATCTCAACGACACCGTCACCCGGCTATGGAGGAACAAAAATGTCGCAATAAATCGTTATCGATGTTCGTGCGGTTGCGAACACCGAAAGCTGATCCAATTTCGTATGTTCGTTCGAGCCTTCGCCATCGTCTCATCCACAAACGGAAGTGAATTATCGATTTCTCTGACATAGAATCAGTAGATGGAATAATGATGATATCCGTTTCACGGAGAAAATGGGACGCATCGTCGAACCGAGAAATCGGAGGTCGCGTTTTGTGAAAGCCTTAAGACAGAACTTACCGAGAGCTTTGCTTCTTGGTCCTCGTTGAGGCTGCTTCGGGGGACGCAAACAATTCGTACGCTCACGACAATGGACTTTTGTCAACCGAGACCAAGCCACTCAGATTAATTATTAAACTCGTCATGTATCGGTGCAAGTATTCTTAGAAAGGGCAAAGCTCCTTTCCGCTTTTTATCTAGCTTTACAGTTGCCCCCCGATCGTGTTTGAGACCAAATTTTTTCATAAAGAATCCCTTAAGGATATGAATGCAAAGAAATAAACCGGTACAGTTGCTGCACAATAGGATCTGACTCAGTATGAATAGTGCACTCGGTTTCTTCACTTCATCTTGTAAAATGCATCGTCTGCTGTTACAGCGTTGTCAAAGCAGCTCTGTTACCGTCGCGGGTCTTGAGGTTCGTAGTCCACGTAACACATTGGTAAACGACAAATCACGACACGGATTGTTATTAGCGTTGTTATTATTATTATATGCGACTCCGAACTCTTAAAATAAGACTGATCGATGCTCACTGTCATCGCAGCACGAATTTTTCTTAGGTCTCGTACTTTTTTTAGGTTGATTTTAAATATCGTTCAACACTTCGGACGGCTCATGAGACTGAGAATCGAAGTTATCAATTTACTTCTCGTCCCCCTCAGCGGTTAGGAACATGGAGAACTGGCTGAACAGTAAAACGTTTTGATACTCAATGTTTTATTTATTACGTGTCGATACTTCAAATTATAATTTAAAAAAAAACCTGTTTTAAAAAATCCCATTTTTCATCTCTTACCATGGAATATATTTGGACATAATTTGATATTACCTGTTGCGGAAAGAGGATGATAAACTTCGATTGGTCAATGGACAAATAATGTGAATTTACGATGAATTTATTAAAAATATCAAAAGCATCATATCATTTGGATCTCGCCCATATTCATCAATTTTTCAGTGCGAGCGTACAGTCTGTGTTCCGTTGGGAATCCGTACACGGAGTGGTTGCGTGGGCTCTTTTTTTTTTTCAATTGAACAAGGCCGAACGGAGCATCATCGGTAGTGAAGGAAGGATGGCTGCTCGCCAGAGGGTGTTTCTACCCCTCATGGGCGGATTAAGCAGGTGGACGGAGGTATCTTTGACAGGGAGTGGACATCCATTAGTCGGCTTTGTGCCGCGTCGTTCTCCACAGATTCCTCTTTCCCGTCCCATCTTTACATTGCCCCCTTCACATCCGGAAAAGCCACGCGCGACAGAGTCGCCGATACTAGTCAATCCGGGATTGATGCGGAGTATTTTTTTGTGTCTTTATTTTGTTCTCTCTCGTGCATCTCGCCCACTATAGCCTTGGCCGGAGACCCACGGGGATCAGACCTTTGCTGATACTTCTGGTGACAGCGGCGATACAGAGTTGGCTGGATGTCAGGATGGGTATTCCTTGTTCCGACGGCCGGGCCATGCCAAGCCGATCATCTCAAATTACAAAGGGTATCGGAAACGGATTTATTTTGGCGCGGCACTCTGTAGATCGAGCTCGTGAAACGTTATAATCCACTCCATTATACGCTCAACTGTGGCACAAGTTCCTTACGAAGGGATATGCATATTTCGATGAATCGAACAGAACAAAACAAAAATCGATCACCCATCGAAAAATCGCCGTCCGACATGATTCACCGGTGTTCCATAGATCCGCAACGACACGGCGTACGAAGGACCATCTCTCTTAGTCTTTGATCAACGCTGTAAAAACATTATTTCCAAAGGATCTCCTGACGAAGGAGACAAGGTACCTAATGTTCGAGCCGGATGAATTTCTCCGAGCTTTGGTCGTGATTCTCAGTCAGCCAGTGGTTCATTAATTATTAATCTAGGGCATGATACGTAACTCTCGGAAAACTCGAAGAAGAAGAAGAAGAAGTTGAGGATAACGGTATTGCGTGACAGTGGACTGATGAATATTAAGAGGGAGGAGAACGGAAGGGTGAGACGAATGCGCTTGCCGGTAGTGCGAGAAAGAAGCCGGGGGGGGGGGATTACGAGAGACACGGAGAGAGAGAGAGAGAGAGAGAGAGAGAGAGAGAGAGAGAGAGAGAGAGAGAGAGAGAGAGAGAGGACGCAGTTGAGAGACGGAGAGAGACAGAAGTACCCAAAACTTGGCAGCTTTATCTCGGCATTACTCGAAAATTTATTCATATATAATGAACAAGTGAATAATGCAGCGGGTTAACCCCTTGTTCCTCGCCTGCCTCGGCCTATAGCCGATGAGCCCGAGGAAGCTGGGATCTCCGCAGTATCAGAACCAGCACCTCCTACCCGACCGAACAGTTTCTCTCGTACTGCGTAGTACGTTGTTGCCAAGGGGGGGTGCGGTGTAGGAAGGGCCGTTGGCAGAGTAAGAAGTAACAAACACTACGCCGGATTATATTTAACAGAGTCTGGTACGGGGTCGCTGCTTTTCCGTTCGTTCTCACCCACACCACGCCGGCATTCTATTACCGAGAGGCTGAATATATATTTTCCGAAATTATGGGGGACGCGAGGCGAGGATTAAGCACCCGGAGAAATGAGGATGAGCGAGTATTTGATTATTACCCTTTTAATCTCCGCGCGTACCTTTTGCGCGTACCTTCGAATTAGTCGGACGGTGAATTTTGGCGCGTCGTATATATTACACTCTCGAGATTACCGTCACCGATTTATCATGCAACGAGGAGTGCTCTCGGAATTTCGGGATTGCTGAAAATTTTGATTTAACGGATAAAACGGAGAATCGGAGAGTTGCGAACCACGGCAGACTTAAATGTACGGGCAGCGGGAACACAGCGCCGTCAGTTGCCCACTCACGTTGCTCTCTCGCTGTGCTGCCCTGCTCCTAGATTATTTATTCAAAGGGCATTACAGGCTTTGCTAATTATAATTTATATCGCAGAGAAGGAACGACATCGCGAGGCCGCGGACGGGATTCTACCACCGCGACTCTGCCATCTATGTACTTCCGGCTGTCCATCGTTTCGCTCTGCGTTACCACGTTCTGTGCGCGCGAGCAATATACTGATCAATTAGATGTGATCAATTGAATATGAATTTTGCGGTCATTGCGAGGCTCAATTGTCAGAAATCAAGATAGTACAATTTGACGATTTAATCGATCAATCACCAACTCTTGGAGAACAGTCAGTTACGCACCAACATTCATCAAACGACGAAGAATTTTCCAATAACAAATTCATCGCTCGCTATCGACGGTAGCAGATCAAGTGGATCGAGCCGAGCTTGCTAGTGGTATTCGATTTCTATCTGAAGCCAATGTACGAGACATGCGAGGGAGACGTTAGTTACAGTAGATACGTAGGGAGAGTTCACAGAGGCCGACGAGGAACGAGCCGAGTGCCTCTGCCCGAGCATGTGCAGCCAATCAGCGGTTTTTCCTAGACACCGTCGTGCCCTGTCATTCAGTCAGCCAAGTGGAAGGACAGGAAACGGCTTGTGCGGTTCGGCTTCGGCGCGCATTATTCATTATGCAGCTCGCAACACGCCGTCACCTGCCACCGCAACGTCCTCCTCCCCTTCCTCTTGTTCTCATCCTCCCTCGCTCCCTCTCTATCTTCCTCTTTCTATTTCGAAGCTGCTGCGAGATCCGGTAGATATTGACCACCACAGACCGTCCCGATCGTCGATTCTTTAACCGGAAATCTCGCGACTTTTTTGTCATCGATGACTCAGCCGACTGGTCAATTTAAATATTGTAAAAATGGATTCAAGCTATTTTCAATGAACTATGATGTTTAGATTAATCTTTATGAGCAACGCCAAAATTGAGGAATCAACGCCCACATGTCAAAAGCTTGTGCTCTAATACACATGGCGTGTGCCTGTTTTTGAAGCCGCAGGCTTGACTTTTCTTCTAAATTCTATTCTGAAATCTGAAACCGCGGTCGTACGTACAGGTCGAAAAATCCCAGTGGTGAATCGACTAGAAGTGCCTACCTTTGAATTCCATTTCGCGACTATGTGGATCGCAGTGATCGAGGAGTATTTGGAATTTCTCTAGGTAGAGTCGGGACAAAGCCGGGCTTCTCTCTGATAACAACCATTTTTTTAACTGCTTCAATAATGGACCTGTGTTAGTGAGTGTGTGACGCATTTTTGAGTCTTTTCCGACGTTTACAATTTTGAAAAATTTGATATATTGTTAATAACGTCCAATTGACATTTAAAATGGCAAACTGAGTATGGAGTGAAAATTTTATCCATACTACGAGAGTTCGTTCAGGACAGAAATATATTATAGAAATGCTTTATTGCAAAGTGAAGATTCTTGTTTCCGACGAGATCGACCCCTTTTGCGCTCCTCATCTAGGTAGCTCGTGAGAACTGAAGGTCCGAGCTCTTGGAAAATGTTTAACCCCTCCTTGAAAGCAAGATCAACCCCTCGCATTGAATCCCAGCCGGTTCGTCCGATCGTCGACACGAGACGCTAGCCGGGGAATTGGAAACTACTTTAAAGTAATTAGAGGATTGTCAACCCATCCCATGGTTGCTGCTGGGAGCCCAAGCTCTGCCCATTCCCATTAGGGTTGTCCTTCAAGTGGCGTGCCCCGCTCCATACTATATATCGTATTTCGAGTGGGATGAGCTTTGCACTGCCGATTTTTTCTATTTTGCCAGCACTCAAACTCTCTCGCTCCATTATCACTTCTGGTAGTAAAGGGTCATAAAAACAGTCCCGCACCAACGAAACGCGGTCAGTCGTAAGCGACTCTCAAAAACGTATTTTAAGAAAGTTCATTCATAGCTCTGATAGACATTTTCTTGCATTACGTCAAGCTCTTATAAGGCCCTGACATTTGAAGACCTTATTAGTATCCGATTTAGCGGTCCATAATTTCTACCGGTGATATTTATTCATCAAATGTCGAAGAGAAAGTATTATGGGGATTGTAAAAAATGCGACCAAACTGTTCACTCGAGCTTTTCTACTCATATTAGATAACGTAAAGAGGTCAAAATCTAAACCAGTCCATACAACATTGATTTACGTGCTAATCAAATTCGATCATATTCACCAATTTCATCCTACACGTTTAAATAGATTCTTTTCGCGTTTCTAACTACCGTTCTAATTGTAGTAAAGGAAACTTGATGCTCGGAATTTATTATGCACAAAGGAAGTACATTGCGTAACGAAAACCTGTAAAGGAATTTAAAATTGAACGGAAGAAAAAGTCATGAACTATTTTCATGGAAGAAAAAAAAATGTAAGCAAGATCGCCTGCTTAGCTTTAAATACTAAAAAGGCAAAAAGAAGAAGAAACAAAACGTCGTAATACCGCGAGTCTTAAGCGGTCAGGAATTGGACTTAAAAGGTCAGAAACTGGGACACTCATACCATTGCTTTTTCGGAATTCACATGGCGTGGGTGAAACGAGCAAAAGTGGGCCTCGGCAGGAGTTTCCGCCAAGAACGCCCTTTGCACGCAAATTGGGTTCGGCTTTAATATTTAATGCTCAACCGCGGTCGAGTTGCGAGACGGTGGTGCGGCGGAGAGAGAGTCAAGAAAGCGTGCTGGGAGACACATAGGCGAAAGATGGAGAGAAGCGACGAGAGACACGAGAAGGTGAGACACGGGAAACAGTGAAATTGAAGGAACGAGAGAGATGCCAGAAGGCGAAGGAAAAGGTCGCAGCTAGTGCACCATCAGCTCTCGGCGTTCGTCCGAGGCGCCAATTTGATTACGCCGTCTAACCAGTTTCACGCGCTCGCTTCTCTGCTATTTCTCCTTTCCTATATATATCTCTTTTTCTCTTTCCATGTCTACGTCTATCCGCGTGATATGTCTAAAACGTTTCTCCTTCAATTTCACGAGTTTGCCCCGATCTTCGAAGAGGCTATGGAGTTCTCCCTTCTGGTACCGGGCTATCGATCTCTGTACAGCTCTCTCGCAGACTCCGGAGGTTCGGCAGTCCGTCAAGGGAATTGGGTACTGCGTCTCTCGTTCTTCCGGAACTTGCTTTTCTGTGTCTTCTGCGTCGAGACTCGGAGGTAAGGAGCCTTCAAGATCGTACAAACAAATTTTGCCACTCTGGGCAACGATCATGAAGCAGTGATTGGTCGTCGCTCCTCAGTCGAACGGTGGCAAGGCGGAGTTATATGGGGCACCGGTGCAAGACGGGATATGCTATTTTTTTTTTTCATCGCGCTTCTCTGGCGATCACTTAGTGCTAAAAAAAATGCCGTTAATGATGTGAGAAATTCGTATTTTTGGGATTTAAATGGAAAATATTGAGCTGTAAGTAAAATAATTGTGATATTCGTGATCAGCGGGAAAAAATACGTCGAATATAGCCTTGAAACAATAAAAATCGCTTGAACAATGATTTTTCAATTTTTGAGCCACTTTTGAAGAAACGTCGATTTTTGCGATTTTCAAAGAACGATAGCTCGGCTCCCAATGGAGCTAGGGAAAATCCGCGGTGCCCGTCGTGTTCTACGGGAAAAAATATACAAGATAAGGCCTTGTTCGAAGTTTTGGAATCGTTTTATCGTGCCGTTTGAGAACGTCGAAAAACGCGAAAAATGGACTCAAAAGGGGTAGCCTGGCAATTTTTTGACAAAATATTTTTTTCTTTTTTTAAAATGAACTACCACATATTTCGACGTATTTTTTCCCGTCGAATGCGAATCCGCAGGCCTTTTTGGGACTAAAGTCCAATGAGACATTGAAAGTCTCGATTTTATGCACGAAAAATAATTTTTTTTGCGGACTTTGATCATTCAACGCAATCGGTTCACATTTTTGTTTCAGTTATCAAGGAAAAATTACTTCTAGATTTCTTCACTTTTTTTTTTGTAACTTTTTAATCATACTGTTCAGCCGGTTAGTTTAAAGATAGTGACGGATCAAAAATGCCCAACGCATCTCTTTATATTATAAAAGAGTCTCGCCGCTGTGTACAAGAATCGAAGCGTGACGCTTGAAGCGTGCGCTTCTTCCGCAGTAACAATACTTCTACATTTCTTGCTACGGAGACAGGGAAAATATGTGGGAATTGCTGAGGAATCGATGCACTAAGGATCGTCATCCGACTGTAGCTGTAATCTCCTTTCTGAAAGTCGTTCCATGCTCTTTGGGTTTTTTGTCAATCATACGCAATTGCTTATGCTATTACATGCTGAAGTACGGGAAGGCAGCAGAATGGATCCATCATATGTACACAGAGAATATGCAGAAAGACTTGTGAGTGGGACACTGAGAAAAATAGACTCTAAGATCTTGATTATTAATGTGATAAAGCTTTTCCTAGCTGCTGTTCCATGGTAGAAATTTGAGTGTGTTACATCAGCCCCGGATGATGTCCGAAAGAGGTCTAGTAAGGCCTCGATGTACCGCTCTAAAATGTTTACTATAGTTTACTTTTAAACATTGTTAAACTGTTGACTGTGGCGATTCGATTTACCATGAAAAAGCCATGCTATAATTTCTGCGGGACGGTTTTCATAGCATACGAAAAGGATTTTGGCAGTAGAAACTTCTATTCCATATGCTATAATTTCGACAGGACGGATTTTATAGCATATGGAATGAATTACGAAATTTCCAAATACCAAAATTCCATTTCACATGCTATACTTTCGGAATTACTGTATTCATAGCATACGACAACCATAATTCGGACGTAATTTGGTCGATGCCATTTATAATCCACGATTAACGATGGATCCCGAGGGAAATATGTGGTTTAGTAACGTGACCCGAAAAGATGCTTTGTATTCGTATCAGTACCGTGTGGATAGTTGACGGTAAATAGATACCTCTCGAACCTAATCCCCATGAAATGATGGGCCAATGAGAGAATGAGCGAAATTGCGTATTTTCCTAACAAAGCCAGTGTATCTACATCGTACAATTTCTTTGTTTGTCAGGGTCTGGTATTATCATTGTTATTACTTTGAGTCACTTTCAATTAATTATCATTGTGACACTTGCCGTCGTTAACGTTTATAATGTATGTTCACAAAATTTTCCGATTAATGCCTAACTGTGTGAGACCCGTTTATCAAGTGTCAAGTGAAATTACTAAATTGCAGCAAACAAAAAGGGCCAGGCCCATAATAATGGTTAGACGGATAACATAAAATAAAAATAAAAAGATCAATAAAAATGGGACCCAGCAAAGAAAATATTCGCAGAGATAACAAAAGTGCAGGCAGCCTAAACTATAAAGTACACGCAGTTGCAATACTAGTTGCAGAGAGAGAGAGAGAGAGAGAGAGAGAGAGCGATCGAGAGGGAGAGAACACAAAGAGGATATAGAATCTCGATGGGAGTTACAGGATGAGTCTCCGTAGGAGCTATCGTCGTGGTCACTCCAGTCGCATTAGTTAGGACTAACAACGCCGGCGGACAATCAAAAGCTGATGGGCCATGATTCGCTATGATAATGAACCATGAATACGGCATGAGGCGAGTGAGCTAGGGACGCAAACTCCTCGCTTCGCTCACCGGCCTGACTATACGGGGGTGGTTCATCTGATGGTGCGGTGCGCGGTGGCGGCAGACGGTGTAGGATCCGAGAGCGAGAAGCACAAGAGAGTTGAAGGGGGTTTGCCTGCTCGCTCGTCGCGGCTGAAGGGGATTCAAGGGATAGGAAAATCGGGCCATAGGGTAATACTGTATACCATATACATATATTCACTAACCCACGGCCTCGATGCAGTACCATAATTCCTCCGTTGACGTTGGGATTAACTTTCGGAGTACCGAGCAGAATTGGCATATCCATTGGTTTCATCTTTTATAAAATAAATCGTTAATATCTTACGTTTTCAGAACAGTTGAAAATAATTTCGTAAAATCGTAATACGAAGTTGTGCAAAAATTTATTTTGTTAAATTAGTGACAAGCTCGTTCTTTCAGGTTCGAAAACACAAACCTGTCCCTCCATTTCCTGTGTCATTAACGATTGTACTTTTTTTCGTAAAACTAGTGCCTTATGGCGCGATGCGGAAATTATCAAATGGAATATTGTGAAGATTTCTCGACAATAACTTGTTGTAAAAAGTATAAACTTTTTTGACTATGTAGGAAGCAAAGAGTATTCGAATCATAGATCGAGCGAAGATGTCTGACCGTTCGAAAGATCAAATTTCACTATATCGATCTAAACATCGAACGAAATTGATGCAAACAAATCTCCGGTATCATCGTGACCGGGTTTGGGGCGTCAAATCATTTGTCAGTAAAGTGGCCGAGCTAGGAAAATGACGACTCTTACGAGTGTTATCGTTTGCCCAAGGATTGTCAGAGACGATGGAGTGGCACGGAGAATATGAAGAATTTGTTGCTGCTTGCTGGAGGCCGAGCGCTTGGGAAACTTCATACGCGACTCAGATACGGAGACGGAGAGATTCGGAAGGATTGGACCGCGCTGAGACATCGGATGGTGGTAAGCTCAAATGTTGGGGCGGGTAGGTATGTTACGACTTTTTTATACGTGCGTACGCCTACGGGATATTTTTGGGGGGGTGGAGGGGCAACCGCTGCCGTTGCTGGATGCTGCGGTACACAGTGTATACAGCATACAGTTGGGTACAAAAGCGCGGGTACTTCGGGGCGAAGAGGAGTGGAAGCGAAAGGCATAGAACGACGGTGTTGGGAAGCTTCGGTGAGATGGAGGAAGGCGAAAAGGGTGAACGAGAATGCGGATGGAAGGGAGAACGCAGGAGAGGGTATGAGGGTAGCCTCGGATGAGGCGGAGAGGATGCGTGAGTGCGTGGGTGCGTGCGCTCTGGCGCCGTTCCGGCGTTTGAGAGCGGAGGATATGGCGAGGATGGAGAGGGATAAACGGACCGAGGGTGAAAGACAGAGAAAGCCGAATGAGCGAGCGAGGGTGCGGGGACCCGCGTGGCCCGCATTGGCTGTTGAATTATAAATGAATAGAGCGTAAGGGCTGTTGCCTGGCAACCCTCGTGCGACGCGTTAAGACAAAATGGAGGGACTAAAGCGAACCGAGAGCGCAGCAGCCCTCGTGCGTTTCCACGCGAGTACCGGCGGCTCCGATTCCACCCGTCTCCCACCCTCCGACGTATAGCAACGCGTCAGCTTCCGGTCCCGATACTTTTTCCTTGTACTCTCGGTCTAACTCCATTGAAGGATAATAAATCCGAGCTGAAGCCTCTCATACTGACCTCATCTCGTTATTCTACACTCTGGAGCTTTGATAGATTTTTATAGGGTTGCGGTAAGCCGCGTTATTCTTGCCACAGACAGTGTCCAATCGGACTTATATACTTGCATGCTGCGATATGGAGAAAAAATAATTGGTGGATAATTTTAGTGTTTTTACAGCTTTTCTATGAAATAAGATACAAGTTCGTTTGTCACGGGGCAATACTCTTCGGGATTTTTAAAGATCGATCCGAATATATGTGAACAATACTGTAAAAGCTATTGGAACGAGAAGATAATCCAGAAAACAGTCGTTAATCAATAAAATGTACTCAATAAAGAATTGCTTCTGACAACTAGTAGAAATTACTCCAAACTGAGTGAGGTCCGTAACGTTTTTTTAATGTCCTTTTGACTACTTTGGTTAATTTTTAATAAGGAGGGTAACGCTTTTTGAAGACACTTCTGGAGATTTAAGTCAATTTCCAATAATGACCTTTTCGTCTTTTGGCTTTTTTCACTAAATTTCGAGTAACGGCCGTAACACTATTTTAGAACATTTTTGTCCATTTTACTCAATTTTCAATAGGACCATAACGGATTTTGAGAACACTTTCGGCGTAGAGTCTCGGTAAAAATGTTTTCGCATAAAAACGGATGCAACGAGAGTATAAAGTGGTGACACGTCGAGTTTCCACAGCGGAGCGACAGACGCGGGTGGGGATCACGGCTGGAGGTAGCGAGAGAGTGAAACCAAAAGAGTAGAAGAACGAAAGTGGGGAGCCCGAGAGAAAACGACACTGTTAAAGCTCGCTATGGACAACTTGTCGCGAGGCAGAAACCTTAAGTAGCCATTCATTCGCCGTACTGAATCAACTCATGGTACTGTTCCAACAACGTCGAATACACACTTTGCACTCGGGGTTTTTCGTTGTTGTTGTTGTTGTTGTTGTTGTTGACAATTAAGGCAATCCAAATGCGATTGCTAAATAATCTTGTACGGTAGAAATTTCTCACTAACGTACACTCTGACAAACACGGAGCCACGTTATTTTGTCGAAACTTCAATCGGCCGAAAATCATGTGTCCGAACGCACTTCTTCCAAATCGTCAAACTTTTGAAACTTTATTTTTTCCCCAATTGTTCCCAATTGTTTTTTTTTCCCCAATTTCACCAAACTTCGAATCACCAAATACGAGTGAATAGTGTGACCATGCGCTATTGTCTCTATTCGTAAAACAATCTTACGCCAAATACGAATCGATTCGGACAAATAACTCGTCGGACAAATGCTATTCGAAAGAATGACAATTCGGTGACTTAAAGTTTGGAGGTTTAACGATTCGGGGAAATGAAGTTTGGTGAAATTATTATTCGGAAAAATTACCTTACGTTACATAACGATTCGGAGGGATAACATTTGGCCAATTACTATTTCCAAAGGGTAACGTTCGCTTAGATGAAGATTCGGAATAATAAAGTTTGGGAAATTTTACGATTCGGAAAAATAAAGTTTCGGAAATTTGACCGCATGGAAGTAGTACGTTTGGACCTATATGATTTTCGACCATATGATGATTCGGCCGATTGAAGTTTCAGCAAAATGAAGTTACTCCCTCACTGACACCACTCACGGACGCCACACATATTGTAAATCGAGATCTCACTTGAGTTAACTATTTCAGCAAGGTATTATGAACGTCAACGTGTCTGAAGGGGAGTAGACTCGTGACCAGTCAGGCTCAACATTGACCAGAGCTGGTACTTGATTTATAGAATATCTGTTTCTATAATGAACGGCCCTGGACCTTGCCTTCCGAGAGGTCAATCGCTCTAATGGACTTTTATGTGGCTTTGATATGGAGACCAGAATGTACCAAAGTTTAATTTTTAGACACTTATTTAGAGGTTTGATACACTTAGTGGCGCTGTGATATACCGAAAGTCTTAGTCATATCCCAATACATATGATAAAGCTGCCGATGATCGGATGATATATCATTCCGATTAAACTTAAGAGGAGATGAAAAGTGGACACAACACTAAGAATGCGTTTAAACTCTCCATACATGTTTTCTGGAATATGAATTCCAGAAAAAAATGTGTAAAAAATTGTGTGCGGCTATCTGCGTAATAACTCAGAGATCCCCACTCTTTGATTTTGATTCTATCAAGACGTATTCGAGAAATGATGGCATGAAAAATGTAACTCTGAATATCTCAATACAAATGATAACAATAAATTCACCCCGCATTCGGTGCCCTATTCGTATTAATATTCCGTTATTAATACCCAAGGATATTCATAAAGGAAGAACGATAAATTCTTCCGATCGTTTTTTACTGAGCCCGTTAACCGATTTGAAAGTCTTATAGGTCGCGTACCAATTGCGTTCGCCTCGTGTATTTTCAAAGCTCGGTCAGATAAAACGTATATCACACATTTGTCTCTTGTCGTCTTTCCTCGAAATGAAAAATCCAATAATCGAAGATATCTCGACGCTTCGACGAAGGCGATCAGTCCCTCGAGGGTCAGAGTGGAAGCATGGCAAAAAAAAAATATATTGATTGATAAAATCAAACCTTGAGAGTCGTCCTCGTGTCAACGAGAATGGGAAAAAATAAATAAAAAAAAGAGAAGATCGTCGCTGGAAACGCCCGGTAGGTTAAGGGTGCTCCCTTGACGGAGAAGTGACTGACAGCCACGAGGGTATGGCAATATGTTTATATTAGCCGTATAATGAATTCACGCTGAGCCGAGGGTAAAGTATTTGCGAACAGGTTGCACTAGCGTCGGAGCCGATCGGGCAGATGCTCTTTTGTCGGCAGATGAGCTCCCAAAAACCCAGGGGGGGGCTGAGGCTCGGGGCGGGATCGGGGGGCTGGCTGGTCACACCAGAAATCACCAGGGGTGCGATAGAGAGGCAGACGGGAGTCGGAAAAATACGGAGAGAGGGGGCAAAAGATCCGCGTACTTTGAAGAGATGCAGTGGCAGTCGGATGATATCCCACAGGTCCCCGGTATACGCTCGGGGACCACCTAGGGGACTCCGCGACAATCCTGACCATTCGATACAGCTCAAACGCTCGTTTGCGCTTGTTTGTACGGATTATGATTGCTCGTACTTATACCCTCACCCCTCCGATCTACGTCGTAATGAGATAAAGTCGACGACGCTTGCGGTTACGCCTGCCTACATTCTGCGTTATATAAAGTTTGCGCAGCGGTAATCGCAGACATGCTGAACTCGAGCCCCTCGCTCATGCGTTTGCAAGCCACGATAATCGTTATCTTCCCAAAAACTTTTGATATCGGATCGTGTTTCTGGTATCCCTCTAAAAGTTTAGAACCGAAAAGTTCGAGCCGACCTCACTGGGCTTTCTAATACTACATCTATTCGTAAAAACTATCCACACTGCCGATGGTGTGACAGAATACTCTTTATCGGCATTTCTAATGCAGCGTATCCGATCCGATAACCGAATAGAAATTTGTCTACACCTCTTGGAAAGAAGCGGAACCTATAATCGCGAAACGAAGCTCCAGTTTCGCGCTCGGAGCGCGGGGCGGCAAATCGATATGCGTATTAATATTAACGACCCGTGTAGGCCCACGAGCGTTTACACATTGTCCGTATGCGTACTTTTACAAGAGTATCTATGTAACACTCGAGGGAGGGAGGAAGGCAGCGCTAGCGTCAGCGTCCTTTATCCGAGTCAATAGGTGTAGTATAGTAATCGTGCATGCGACAAATGGAACTTCCCGCCATTGAACGGGCAGGTGGAAAGCGCCTATGTACTTAGACTTTGTCTAAAAATAAGTTATGCCGTGGCAACTGAGCGAGTTGGACATTTAGCGCGGTACGGAGTCACGTGTCATCGGGCGACGTGTATGTCCATGGCTTAATGCCATAGGGCCATACGTGCTCTGTACATGCATGGCCCATGCGCTCATACCCTTCTGGCATTGGGCCATCGATATCCATGGCTGTAGGGGCATATGTGTATTACATAGAAGTGGAAAAAGTAACGCGTTGAAAAATCGAATGCGTGGATAACAACAATAGAGAGGCGTATAATACGCGAACTGTACGTACAGTTGAGAGTCGTACGAAACGCTCGCACGGACCTCGGTCTCTTGGGATAGGAAATCCCAGGCGGTTATATCGACCCTCATAATATTTACGAGGCCGGCACGGCGTCGAGACTCCCAGCCTGTATCGCCGGCTCTCTTCCTACATACCTACTGGTATTCGAGAAAAACGGAGTAGCGCAAAACGCGTATAAAATCACACTTGAAAACGAAATATTGGAATTTATATGCAAGCAAGCCCACCCCCCCCCCCCCCCCACCGCCGATGCCTGTTGGTGTGTTCTTATACCGAGTTACGAGTTCCCCAAGGCGACATTCTTACGGCCGCATTACCGCTCCCCGCGTGACGCTGTACGATCGGCGAAGTCATTACCAGTCAGTCGAAGGGATATGATACGCTCCAACGCTGGAATATCGTCGCTACCCTCTTCCTGAAAAATACATTACGTCAGTATTATTCTTTTGTAATGAAAGGGTACAATATAAAATATTTTTTATTCATCGTAGAGAAAATTTGTGACTTTAGTGTAAGAGCACTTGAAACAGTCTGAAACATCGAGAAGTGTGATTTTTAGCTTGCGTCCGGATATTTGTGTATGCAATTGATTCTGGGCCTTTAAAATTGCTGTAACGATAATGCCAATCAAACACGATTTTTTTTTTCTCCATCTAGTATATCGAAATATTTCCGAAATAATCTCATGCCCTGTGACGCTATGCGCGAAAGCCGTGAGTCTCGGGAATCTTCAGGCTTCTCCCAGACTCATCACACATTCCTACAGCCAGACAAGAGCTTCTCGACGTTCATTATTTATTCGTGAACCCTACTAATTTCATAGATAACAGCACTACTACTCGAGAGACAGAGAGATGGAGAGAGCGCGTAAAGCTTAGAGCAATATACTGCATACAATATTGTACACCGTCATTGTTTCAGGGTTCCGCACTATCCGGTATCATAGAAGGAGGAGGACGGCGCTTCCTTTCATGTATACGCATATCCATCTCGTCCCGGTAATGCGACTACGATTTTTCAAGTACCCAGATTCACGTGCTGGCATTATAGAGGAACGAGAGAAAGAGAGCCGGTGGATCTAAAATCTTAAAAGCTCGCAAAGCGCATTGAATTGGGATTATGAATAAGGGATTCAGAAAACCCCAGGGGCGTCGATGGATGAGATGGCCCGGTGGAGTAGCGGTACAGCAGGAAGCACGGGCAGAGAACGAAAGGATGAGGGGGGGAAGCTAAAGGCCAGGGGAATAAACATGCTTGTTGCTCGAGCTATGATACGCTCAACATATGCGATGCATTGTCGTCATATGCCACGGTATACAACACGGGCCGATACACATTCAAGCTTTGCCCGACCACCCCCAGCAATCCATGTTCTCCTCGTCGCTTTTCCTGTATCTGCTACGGTTGAGTCGCGTACACTCACACAACGGCCTCGTTTAGCCGAAGAAAAGAACGCCAAACCCTGACGAAACTTTTCTCAAGAGCAACCGGGCGAGTCGAGAAAAAGTAAGAAACACGAATCCCCTGTTTGTGATTCGTAACTTCAGACACACGTTTGGCCCTACAATCGAGAACTCTTTTTTTTTGGGAATGAAGGAAAGAACAAAATGTTTCGTTGTTAGTGCAAGAAAAAGACTATAGTTTCGGATAAATATGTCCGGAAAAAATGTCTGATAAGATTCTTCCACACATTCATAATCTCATAAAATTTGAAGCATTGATATAAGACGAGGAGAAACAAACTAGAGAATTCAAAATAGCAATTTCGAAAATTAAAACTTTATCCGATCTGCATGAATCAGTATTCATTACAAGTGTGTTTACAAGTCTGAAGTGAAAAATTCTAAAATTCAAAATAGAGCACCAAATTTTGAAATTTTCCTGATCTAGCGATTCTAGGATGAATACTTAATTCCACTAATTTTCGTCTCGACAATAAAATCTGGGCAAACTGCAGGATAACCGTTGATACTTAATAATTGCAAAACGTGGTAGCTTTTTAAACCGTAACATTTTTATTCAAAATATCTGTTACACGTGAACTCAACAAGATTTATTTTTTTACCTTAAACGCATTTATCATCGCTAAGTTGTGTGCGTCACAATATCGTATATTCGTACTTATACGAGATATTTTGCGATGCGAGGAGTGGGATGGAGAGAGCAAGGTGTTCTGTCGAGGCTAATTATTCATTTGCTAGTTATCAAGTTAAAAAGAAAGTTTTTTTTTACGATAAAAAACGTTTGGTAACTTTTTGTACTCGTTCTTAAGGTCGAATAAAATTATCCAATATATTAAAACCTTTAGCAAAGTGGATGTTCAGTGATTACGAAGCGTTCGACGGTAGCCGAACGCCATCTAACGTCGCGGATGGTAACTACAACAGAGAATCTTCGCCTCGACGATGCACCAAAGAGATTTTGCGCATCAAACATTGATCAGGGCTTTTCGGTACTCTAACACCTTGCATATAACGATTGCCGGAATAATTCTAATTAATTTTTTATATTCTTTTTACTCACTTTTTTTTTTACAATTAATTCGATACCAAAAATATTGGACAATTTATTCATAGTCGCAGATACATGCGTTTTACAATACAGATGAAGTAACCGGAGAACTTCTTTTTAAAAATCTTTATTACCCGATTAGAATTTTTGTTTCGTCAACGACGCTTCGTCATTTCAACTGTACTTCTCATTCCTCGTATCTGTTCACCGCGCAACTTCGAAGCTATACTTTTTGAAAAGTATCGAATTATCGAGAGCACTTTTTTTTTCTTCTGATTCACGCTAAATAACTTTAATTATTTACACATTATCGTTGATACGTCGACAAGCTAGTAAGACTGCACCGATCTCTCTCCCTTCCTCATGACTCACGATGTTTTTACAATCCAGATATAAAAATGACATTCTATATCAGCATATAAACATTTTACGTCGAATTACTTCGATCGTAGTTAACATTTTCGCTATCGATACACAAATTCGGATCCACTGAATGATCTTTTTTTGTGCTTGATAGGAGAAACGTCAAACGTGATTTGTGTCCAAAATAAAACAGCGAAAAAACAACGGCCATGCGCGGTGCTGATGAGAAAGGGTTTGTGTGAATATAATTTCAATTGTTCGATCAAAGACGATGTGAAAACATCAATTATATATAACGAGATATAAATTATACCGGCGAAACGCTTTGGTCTCTGGGATACGACACCTACGACACTCGAATCAGATTTTTTTTTTGTTTACTTTCTCCGTCGAGCTATATAAACTTATGCAAGTTTCGATTGTATTTACATCGCTTCTCACTAAAATTCAATGAGGCTAGAGCCGCTTAATACTTTATATATTGCTTGATAATCGAAGATCGAGTGCGCAGGGGAGGGAGAAGTTTTACGTTCGTAGGTTTACGAGACTCGCAACGGAGTGCCAAGTGCCTATGATAATTGACTTAATCGTTGTCACGCGCGCATGGAGATGGAGAACTAAAATAAAACGATATAACTGCGCGCGATATTGTCGATAAGTTTTGAGAAAAAATATAATGAACAAAAGCCGAGAGGAAAAAAACCGTGCTTTTTCCTCTGTGGCTTTGATGATCGTTAAATCCATAATAATCGTCCGATACACTCTGTTACAACAGTATCGTAGGAGACAGGTCAAAGTTCAAGTGATCGGATAAGAATGTTGAATGTTACTTGGCGGCAGTGTCAACAGGTGTCGCGCATCTTGTTGGGAGCGCGTCTGGATCTACTTCCGGTACTGTACTCGTCACGGCTGCTGGCACACTCTCATCGGCCGAGGCCACCTCCATCGGAGGAGCGGCATCTGTAAGACAGTCGATACAACTCGTCAAATTTCTCGATTCGACGCGATAGAGGGATAAATCTTTTCGTCTTTATCCAGTACCGAGATGATAAAAATGGATATTTGGCTCATTCTGCGTCAAGTCGTTCGCCCCACTTTCGCTTGGTTTAAAAAATGGCAAATACAATATTAGCGAGTTGTTGTATTTTTAAAAAACACACATTGTAGTTAACTGCAGATGAAACGTGCGCTTTGAAAATCTGAAATAATTCCCACTTATTCTTGGTACTCCAGACAAGTTTTGAAAAAAGTATAAAATCATTTTCGGACCATGCGAAAATGGAATTTCTTATAATTTTTTTTGTGTTAAAGTTCATAATATAATTTTTTTCTGCGAATAACGTTTGGAATGTGTCAAGATCAAATATTCCAATAGGAACGTACCGGGACACGCTGGATCGGCCATTAGAGAAAACATCTTTTCTTCGGGCATGTCCTTCGTCAATTCTTTAAAGTGGACCACCTGATCCGAGAAGGATTGCCAGAAGGATTGACCCTCGGGGATAGTGAACATCGCCTGTGTAACCAGAAAAATGTAGGCAATTGCATCATTTTACATTACATACTAGATGTATTGAGGAATTCAAAGTTACCTTAAATTTGTTGTATATATGATCAGCCTTTTGCCGTATCTGTTCGGCTTTCTGTTTGAATACAGTCTGCAAAATAAATGGAAGGTATTCTATTTTTAATAACTATTGACTATAGCGATAATTTGGATCTTTTTGCAGCGCATTTAACGAGAACGTACCACTTTCTCTTCGCTCAGTTTCCAATCCGTCAAGTTGCCAATATACCGCCGCAACTGTAATTTTAAAGAAATACTGTAGTAACTTTTATGAAAACTCAGGCGATAGATTTGATTGTCATTAATGGTTATTGCATTTTTTAAAATATATTTGTAGAGCTATTATACAATAACTTGTAAAGTTACCAAGATTCGTCTTTTCAATTCGTCTTCACTGTTTTCCAAGATATTGACAATCAAACATACTCGAAAGTATGAAATTTATAAACCGTGGAATCTTGTTCTCAGAAAGAACATGTTGATATTTTTTATCGATCCTCTTATTAGTTTTTAAGTAAAAAGAATTGGTTCTTTTCTAGTTCTATTTCACTAGCCTATGCTCGCACTGTAGCGTTTCACGCCAAATCCTTCATATAATTGCATGTAACAGTATCTGAAACTCTTGTCGTATTAAGATCTAATTCCATTACCCTTTTGACAGTTTCAACGATGTGAGGATGCTTTTTGAGCATCAATGGATCGATAGGGAGGGCCAGCATCTCGTCCATCGCTTGCAGGCATTTGTCTGCGTCAGCACGATCCAGGCCCAAGTTCGACTTAATCTGCGCGTCCAGTTGAAGCAGTTGCGATTCTATACGGAGCCACCTACAATACAAACGTAATATAAAGGACACTGTAATCAAGTTGCAGCAAGATTTAAAAATTTTATTCTACTTTGGTTCTAGTTTAATTAAGTCAAACTGATTAATAAAAAAAATTGAAAAAATTTTTTTTTCATTTAAAAACAATTCAAGCGTTACGTCGGGTTTTTAAAAATCAGCCTTTTAATAGAGATCTAAAGGGGATGGATCGAGACGCTCCTCGCCGGCTCGTAGGTATTCTACTTCATTTCCGACAGTTTTTTTCCTCAAAACTAGATTTTTGAATACGACCTTTCAGTAACAGCGGAAGCCAATTGATTTCAATATGATATGCCTTAAAATTATAATATAACAACGCTATATAAATATTTATATAAACCATTTTTAAAAACCTATTAAATGTGTAACAAATTATCGTTAGGAAACAATATTCAAGTTACCTGAGCTTGTACTTTTTGCGCTGCATGACACCGTCCTTGGCGAGGAGTTTCTTATCGTCCTCTGGAACATTTACATTGAAGTCTAGAGAATCTTTAACATGTTCCGATAAAATTTCGCCGCTCTCTAGTCGAGCCTTCATTTTCATAGCGCTTCTCGTGACCGAGTTGTCCCATCGGACACGAGCCTTTTCGCTGTCAAACGATTTTGGTCTGTCTATATCTAGCTTAATTCCTACATATTCCCCGGCTAAAGTGCGTGCTAGAAGAAATCGTGCTGACGATGCATCCGAGGATGTTGTTATCGGTTTTAATTTATCCTCTGCCCCAGTTGCGTCTCCAATGTCGCTCTTTTCTTAAAAATCAAAATTCATGAACTCAGCAGCGCGAGTGACGATCGCGAAACAATTTATAGCTTACACGAAATTCTTCAATCTGTCGCGATTAATATATTTATATAACTCTCGGAAAATTTTATCTATTGCATTGCAGAAAAAAGTAACAGCGATTACTTACTTTCAGTACCTGTTTTTTTTCTATTGGGCCCACTAGAAGGGGATGCTTGGTTCTCGTTCGATTCATCAATTTTACTCTTGCCTCTGGCCCGCGATGTATTTTCTACAACACAAGCATTATCTCATTAACACTAAAAGGACCAAAGTAACTATAATTTAATAGAGTTAAAAATTCGAAACTTATGATACAATAAATCGCGTTTTCAAAGTGAGACCACAAGTTTTTATCAACTTTATAGTAACAATGACAGCGCTTGATGCAAAGTGCTCGATGATTGCAGTTCATCTTCACTTGAATTTCTTAAATTTTCGGGGCATTATGTGCAGCATGTGTTCAGGCGATTGTGTACGAAACAGAATGTTTCGAAGGTTCACTTAACTATTGAATTTTTAATAACACGACAAATGCTCGTCTTACACTCCTACACAGCCGTCACTTCAATTATGCGGAGGAAGTCTGAAACTTTCTCGGTCACATCTATAATCGTCCTAGTGTTAAAAGATTGATACCGCTCGTTGAATAAGGTACAACATTGACGTCGATAAACTATTCATTGAATTACTTCTTTAATAGAATTTCTCAACGTGTAGTACAAAACTTAAGTAACAAAAGCAATGTGATACATAAAATAAATATTTGTTTGGCATTTGCGTTGTCAAAACTTCAACGAAAACGCAAGAAGACTCCAAGTGAGTATTGCTGAATGGACAAGTCGGTCGTCGGGTGATGTAAAAAAGATAAAACCCCCAAAGCTATCGTCGTACAAATTTCTTTTTTCTCACACTAGGGCAAAGTAGTTTTCTGTCCCGCGAAAAACGGAGCAAATAAAAACAATCATACGTGATAAACGAGACAGAAACACTCGCAGCTCGGGTTCGTGTAGATAAAAATCGAATATCGACAAAAATTCCATGAAAGCGCTCGTCGATAATCCAGGAAACCTTAGGAATACCTTTCAGAGAATTTTTTTTCAAAGTTTTATAGAATTGAAAGATCGCAGACTTCTCTTCTCGTCTATCGGGAAAGAATTTGTTTTTCCGAAAGCAACGTCATTTAGTCGCAAATAAGACCTTCATCCCGTGACAGATAACTGTTTTACCTCTGGGGAGCTTTGACATCACATCAACCGTAATTTTCATTTTTCATCAGTTATAAAATAGTTTTGGTTATAAAGCGATCCAGTATTCTTCGGTATTCGCCGCATCGCATTAATCAAATGTCGTCACGACTTTAGTAACACTTCTAAAAATAAAAACAATCGCCAATAATTTTCTTTAACGGAGAAATAACCGAGTTTCTTCAAATATTTTTAAATGTTATTCATAAAACAGCATTAGTTACTTTTTTTTTACCGAAAAAATAACCGATTTTCATTAAACAAGCCAATTAGTTGTACACCGGATCTACGAGTAGGGCGGTCTGTAGACGTATGAGTTTTAGCTGTTCCAAGAGAACGATTCTTTTCAATTGTTTCGTCGTCAAATCTCGTGTCTCCTGACTTTCCGGAACCAGTGCACGACGATGATTGTTTGACGATGCCACGCCATGTTCCGCTCCCCTCATACTACCCGATGCAACGGACGAACGATCTACGCTGGCTGTACCTTGGAACATTTTTTTATCATCACCGTAACTATAGAACGTTCAACGCGAAAGACTTGACGGTCTGCCCAAAAATGTATCACTACCTATCTAATGCTTTCTCTGTTAACAGGCTCACTGTATGACAAAACTTGTAACTTTGGAATACGTACATGTATCTATACTACAAAATAGAAAATGTGTGAAAAAAAAACACCGTACAATACCTAGTATAAACATTAATAAAATATTTTCAACATTGTGATATAACCCTACGGTCTTTTGTTGAAACATTTGTTACAGCATCGATTTAAAAAAAAAAAAACAATTGAATTGCGAATTTAATAAAAATAAGCAGTGAACCTGTTGATCTACGTAAAAATGTTAACTACGGAAATGGCGCGAATGCCGTAAAGCGCTGACGTACCATTTTTCTCGCCGGTCTCAGCTTCCTCGGAGCTCGAAAAGTCAGCGAAACGTTTTGGCTTTATTTTACGACCGCTGCGACTGACAACTTCCTTGCCGGGTGATGTTTCCTCGCCCTGAGAATCGCCAGCAGCCTCTTGCTTCGGGGTTCCTTCGCTCATCGAGGCCGTTGAACCTTTGGCACGGCCGCGCTTCTTCTTCGATTCGGGTGTATCCTGTATCGAATTTGTAAACATTTTTTACCTCGTCGTGCAACTAATGATTATTCTATTTGTAAGGAGCGATCGCACAAACACTTTAAACTTAAAAAAGGCTTGTCGACTAGATCCTAATTTGATATTGGGATACATTGCATACGGCATTGTTTTCTTAAAGAATGCCGGTATATTTGATACTCGATCCCATTAAAAATATTAATACATTGCAACGCAACTGAACAGTACAGATTATTAAAATTTATACGTTTTTTCGACGTATATACATGAAAGATACGTTATTAGTTTCAATCGGGCAACATCAAAGGTATTTCACATCGGGTGGCCGAACCGATTTTTGTGGAATGCAAAAAAGATTATCTATTTTTAGAGAGTAGTTTCAAATATCAAGAAACATACATACAAAATTCGTGGATCCTTAAAATTAGCAAAATCAAAATAAGCATCTTTGATGAGGTTGTTCTTTTTTTAGCTTTTTGGTGTTTTAGGAAGTACTTAGGAATGCATGTGCGCAGCATACTTAAAATCAAATCATAAAATTTGCAGTGATCACACATATAAAAAAGTTTTCTCTATGAGGAAGCGAAATATAGAATATTGAAAAATACAGGATTTTGTCTCCATCCAATAGTTAGCAGACTCATCACAAATTTTAATAGATAAATCTTTCAGTTTTAACAGATATATTTCAGTCAGGAAAATCAAGAAGTGAGCAGACATTGGGAAATTGTATTCTTATTTAATTTTTTTTCTATTTCTTTTTCATCCCACCGGATAATTTTTTAAATCCAATTGGTTATCATTAATTTTTCCCTGCGCCATAGTTTGTGAATCCAAGCTCACCGGATTATTAGGAGTAGGCGCTAGTGATTTGCGTTTTACAGGCTTCTTTTTGTCTCCTTCGTCGATGACCAATGGTCCACTCTCTTGTCCACTGTCACTGTCAGCCGCCGCAACTGCTGCAACTTTCGTACTTATTTTTTCAGACGCTTCCCCCGCGAATGCAGGCTCTGAGGACAAAACTATTAATTGGCTCGCATTTCAGTGTCAGATTGTTAATTATTCAACAATTTACCTTTGAGGTCTTCCAATGAAGCCGCCTTTCCCTTGTCATTTCTGAGTTCCTGCTCAAGCTGCTGCAGACCTTCGTGAAATATCTTTCTCTTAAGAGGCTTTGTAAATTTGTCCTTGTTATCTGTGTACGTGAACAACTCTTCCACCTTGCACACCGCCCTGAAATCAGACATCCGTTAAAAACTTGCAAAGAATCGGCAGAATAGTGAAAAAAAAAAAAGTTATAAATAAAAAATTGCCAACTTACGTTTCTCCGGTCCCATAGAAGTATACGTTGTATTTGGCATTCTTGGTATTTGCATCGGTGACTCCCTCCACCTGTACGTAACAAAGTCGTCGTAGTGTTTTGATACGACTCGATGATTTAAAAAAACGATTGGACAAATGAGAGTATAATAAAACGTTTTCAGAACGTAGCGGAGCAAATAATAGTCGAAGGAGGTTGCGTTATGAAGCAATGAGATTGATATGTGTGCAATAAGCCAAAGGAATGGCGGCTTCGGTCATACGATCATCCACAACGAGTGAGTTACCGATGAAACGTAAGAAATCTCCGAGCTTACGGAGCAGAGCGTCGAGACTACCGGTTCGACGTGACATTACTTAATTTATAATCGGCGCGATAGATACACCGAAATCGTTAAATTTTACTCACTCTCGCTGGCCACGCTGGGTAACCTCGAACTTTGGCAAACACTTTGTCACCCGCGAAAAATTTTCCCTTCAGCTTGACCATGTTTTCGTTCGACCTTGCGACCTTCGATGAGCTTTACTATGAGACTCTTCGCCCACGCGCTAAACTCCTCGTCGATAATATACTTCTTTTTTACTATCAACTTTCACACAATGTATGCAACAATATCGCAAAAACCACCATTTGCACTAAACTTGTGTGTCGTTGCATGCCAAAGAAAAACACGCTAGATACGACGCCGCGTTCGTGTGCGTCTGCGCGTTGCCTCAGCGCCCTCTCGGTTCACCGCGCAATCTCCTCTCTCCGATTGGCCGAAATTAAAATCGTTCCGGCCAATGAGGTTGTTACATTGAAACGTGTTTTCGAAACGCGCGAAAGTTTGATTGAAGGCACCTTCAATCGTACACTCGTTAGTTATAACGGAAATAAATCGTAGATCGCAAAAGATTATTATTTAAAAAATCTTTGCTTCAATGCTAATAGTAACAGACGTTACGTAACAAATTATTTTTAATAATAATAAAAATAAGAATAAAGCCAAATAAAAATTATAGTAAAATCATTCTATGAGAAATGTCTATTGAACCATCGCTCGGTTTACCGTACGTCGCAATACATTGTATAGTACAGCTGAGAACATTTTAATTGCAGTACTCTTCGATTCAATCGCAAAAATAAACATTGGTTTTCGCATACAAAAATAAAATAAAAACGCATTATTATTTATTACGCACACAATAGAATGCTGTAACGCCAGCGAATAAATAAATATTAAGTGCTTGGCCCTCGCGAAAATATGTCAGGCCAATAAATAGTAGCATTCAACAGTCACCGAGTTTCCGTAGAAACTTATCGAGTCTTAAATAATTATTACTTTCATTCAAACATCGTAAAATAATGTTGCAGTCGTTTCAGAGCAACTTGGAAGCTTTCGTGATAACGTTGACGGCCGAGAGTGCCTCCTTAGCCGTTGGAATGATGTATTCAGCCGGTAGAATGAAGCCATGCTTGCCCTTGTCCCGCAACTCTATTGTGTACGCGTACTTGATCTTGAGCATCGCCTTGGCCCAGTCGTCGGCACCACCGGAAGCCGCGTAAAGGGTTGTAGCGCTGTTCCCTACGGTGTAAACGCTTCCAGCACCCCCCGAGCTCTTCATCGACGCCGCCGCCTGCTGTCCCACTTTGTCGAGGTCGGCGTAATCCGGTGGCACTCGTCGATCGTATCCCCAGGGATAAAGAATGTACTGTCCATAACTGTGGAAGGTCAGGTACGCCTGAAACAGATAATAACGTTCTCAACATACCATTTATCTACAAAATCATGATTCTTCATTCGGTTTCTATTTAATTCTACTCCAATCGATTATAGCTTCCACTTCCATTTGTATTTGCGCAAATTTACACAAATCCGAACTTCGCTATCGGGTATGGTAAGAATGGATCGGACCAAAACAGTTGTATTGATTTTACCATTTTTCTTCTCAGTGTATACTTGCGCCAGAGCATTGCTTAAAACTTCACTAACTAATGTCTAAGAGTAAACTTTAACGATTGTTCAATCTAACGCTCGAGCCTACTTTACTGTTGACGAGAGATTAACAAGTAAAACTTACCTTGAAGTCTGCCGCACTGGCCTCAAAGAAATTCTTGATGGCGTTGGTCTCGGGTTCCGAGAAAGGTCCGGTACCGGCGAAGATTTCTCTGCAGGGTTGTTTGCTCGTGCCCAGTCCACCCCATCGATACCCAAAGTTTCTATTGAGATCAACCCCGATGCAAACGCCACCCTTTTCGGGGCTGCTTCTGTTCTTTCTCCACAATCGATCGCCCCGGAATGTGTACTCGTATCTGCATTGTTTAAATTAACATACCGCATTAACGGTATAGAACGCCGCAATTTCAACCTTTTCTCACCGGTGATGTACCGGCAATGTGATTGAATAATTGGATTATTCGAGTGTCGAGAGTTCGAGAAACGAGGTCCACTTACCCGTCAGGATTCACCACTGGTAGGATGTAATAGTCCGCCTCGAGCTCGTCGCTGTTCTCGACCAAGTGATTGATTATGTACGTGACAGAAGCCGGGGAGATCCATTCGCGAGCGTGAATACCACCGTCGATCCAGATAGCTGGCACGCCTGGTTCCCCCTTGCTGATACGAAGCACCTATGAAAAACAAAATTATCATCCGATTTTGTACTAGGAAAAGAAAAAATGCAAGATCGGAATCAATGATCTCGAGAGAGCGCGTACCTTCAGCTCCCTACCCTCTACGGAAGTGCCGATAGTCATCACCGAGCAAAGATCGGGAAACGTTTGGGCTAGATAATCGAGAAAGCCATGAATGTCCTCCAATCGATGGTAACTCGACCATTCCATTCGATGACCTGCAGCAATTTGCTAATTGGAATCATTCAATCATAGAATTTGAGGGTGAATAGGAATAAGATGGATGTCCTATAATCGTTGGCAGGGATTTAAGCTAATGGAATTTTCATGGTTTGGAGCTCCCGAAGTAGGACGAAAGAGGGGCGATTTGTAACACGTAAGCATTAACGTATATTATGTCATCCCGCACCCAGCAAGCCTCAAATTTCCGGGTGACAGCGATATTCGGCAACATGAGATCGCGACATTGATATTTATTATTTTTAATGAAATTGTCTTACTTTACCCTAACTTTTTACCTTGCGAATAGTTTTTCCGAATCCTTTATGGATAATGCCGATTACTAGGACATCCAGCTTAATCTCATTTCGGCAGGAAGCAGAAGCACGCAAATTTGTTTTTTTGTTTTTTTTTGCTATTGAGAAAGCTCACCCCTAAAGTGCCATGTATCACTTCCACCACCAGTACCACCACGCACATTAGCTACGGGATAACGAGGAGGACGTACGGGACGCAGATGATAATGTCTACGTTGCGACTTGACCACGACCCCCTGCCACCAAGTGTAACGAGCTAGAAAATTACTTTGATCTTTCATGAGGAGACTTTGTCCCTATCCTAATCTCTAAAATTATTATCGAAAGAATTATGCGTTGCAGTTGCATGTGTCTGAGCTCGCTCTTATACATTGAAAACACAAATTTTAATCGGTCAAGCCATCAATAGTTTGGCTAAGTGTCCAGTGCAGTTAGCCCAACTGTACCTATGAATTCAACCAAAGAGTTGGAGCTTACTGCAATGGTGTAGATGGTCCGAACAAAGAAAAAGGCATAACGTAGGGCGCGGGAGGTTCGTACATTCCCGGCCAAAAACACTATTGTATACAAATGAATATATAAAATATTGTAGATCGATTTTTTAAGTAGAAAAGTTTTTAATAATGCTATTGAAAAAAGGGGTGCTAATTGAGATTTCTATATAGCTTCGTCACGTAATGTACTTTCGTTTGCAAAGCTTCTATAAAAAAGCAGTTTCCATTATAATTTGGCTTCCCCGTGCAAGAAGCTTTGTCAGTAAAACAAAAACAAATAATCCGGCAAAGATTTCTCAGTTCGATTTTTTTAACCTTTTGGATAATTCTGAACATATATACATGAAAATCTCTAGGAAAACAAAATTTGATGAAAACAAAGCTTCCTCTATGAAGAAGCAATAAAACACTTTTTCTGCCTCAAATCGCTGGAATCCCCGCCACTCGCCCGCCATTTTCAGGTAATTTTAGGGATTCAATTAACATTCTCATACGTTTCAGTGTATGTAACTTTGCCGAGACGCTGAGGCAGCCACAATATCGTTATTACCAAAAATTTTCGTTTCAGTGTATATACCAGCCGCACTAACGCGTACCAGAATAACGGTTATGTTAATCAGTATTGTCGATCACGAGTAACTGGGTTAGCAGGTTGAATTGAGCTGCTGAGGCCGATAACCCCGCTGGAAGACGATACGTAGGACTAGTCTCACATGGCATCGCATAGGAATCACGCTTCCACGTCGACGTCTACGAATGATCTAGCGAACTATTAGCATTAGAAAGGCTCGATCGGATCTATAAACGACGAAAATCGTTGGGGGGGACGATGAAAAATGAACGCGTGCTAATCAAGAAGTCAATAAGATAGGCGACTTTTTTTTCTATACCCAAAACAATTAAAGTAATATAGTGCAAATATTGACTGGCCATATAATTACGCCTAATGTCGAGGGATTTTGTGGTGGAAGTCATGCTCGCAATATAAAAAAAGCATTTAATTTATGTCACAACGAATGCTTTCGCTGTTTATTAAAGCTTAACAGTATGCGAGTTTGACCCAGATGACGTGTCTAGACGGAGAAGCGAAACAGCGCAAAGCAATGAGTCTGCGAAAGCGTAGCATCAGCAAATTCCTATCTCACTGTAGAACGAGCAGCAATTATAAATATGTATATAGATATATATATATTTATAGTATACATAGAATTATGATGAACAGACCTTTACGACCTTCCAATTCTTCCATGTCTTCGAGCGACGGTATAGGATTTTCCTGGTCGATCGCTTGCTGAAGATCCGGAATTATAACGTCGTATTTGACTTGTCGTTCCCTCAGGAAACGTGAAACCCGGGGAATGACGTCGGGACGTACCAAAACGTCTACTGCTGAATCGTTTCCCGACCACATTGAAACCTCTGCGAGTTTTTTTTTTGTTTTTTTAATAGACAAAAAAATTAATTACTCCAACATCTTGCACAACGTTTAAACACTTTCGGAGTTAGTGCTATCATTTCTAATAATCTCCGTTACGAATTGCGATATCGAGTTACTCATCGTATCAAATGGTCACAGATATTTTTTAATAAATTGTCAAGAAAAAATTTGTGGACGTTTTTGGACAAAAAAGTTTGTCAAATGTATAAATCTTTTTTACCTCGCATATACTTGGATTACATATGAACCATATATGATAATTCTTTTTCCTCTGGTCGTAAAATATTCTGTGAATGACATGAGCCAGAATTCTCACCTCCGGTTTCTTGCAAGTAAGAGACAAATTCGGCGTGTTCTCCTTCGGCAAGAACCCTCCATAGTTGAGCGCCCTCGTATGTGACCCTTTCTTCCGGTATCTCAACAGCTTTTATGATAACCGAATCAACGGGCTCTTGTCCCTCGATAATGGGCACAGCATCCGGTCGGAGAGACTTCTTCGAGCGTTCGATCGGGGCTCGGAATCGAAGATCGAGACTGGAAGCCTCGAGGACGAGGAGGAAGCCGACAAGAAGATGACCGACGCCGAGGCGTCCGGTGCCCCACGACCACCTGAACGAGCTCATCGCAACAAACTGACCTTGCTACGATACCACTCGGCACCTTTTATAATATTGGCTCTGCGTCAGCGGCGAGGCGACCGAGAGTCCACTGGAATAACGGGTTCCACCAAGAGTTGGCGTCCTCTCGTCTCACGCGGAAAACACGAACCGATCCGAAGAAACGATTCCACGCACGAACCTCACCGGAGTTCACCGTTCGATTTTATAGTTGAGGCAAAGAAACACGCGGTAACGAACGCGATCGCCGATAAAACGGCCGGCCATCCCACATACAGCGATTGCAGCTTTAATAAAACGAACGCCCTGGATTCTTCGCGCTGCATCTCGATGGTTTTTGTCGTAACTGTACGACGCGACAGCAAAGTTGTGTAATGAGGCATAATTTATGAAGATTCAAGCCGCAAATAACGACGTACGATCAATTAGTGCAAGTGCGGGAAGAGAATTCTACAGATTTTGTCGATTCTGCCTTTTTACCTTTCACCTTTTGCTTGGGCGAATTACCGTACAAGAAATGTATTGATATTTGTCCGAATATAAAGTTAAATAACATCGTTAAGATAGTTAAGAATTTTTTAATATTGTTCGTACCTTTAAAGCTTTCTTTTCATGAATTTATTTATTTGATCGATATATAGAAGTTTTTATTCACGGTAGCGACGAAATGACTTGAGCAACGAAAGTTATATGCATACGTTGTATAGAGTGCATCGATGATTCGCCGAGGTTCGTAATCCAATTGCTTCAGCCACTTCGGAGTGGCAGATACGTAATGCATGCGCGTTGAAAAAAAAATGTTTTGTTTCGTATTTCTTCGATATTCATCCTCTGCACCGACGAAGCGGCTAACGCAAAGGCGCATCGTCGATTTCCGTGAGCGCAGCTACGAAAATTTACTTAGCCCTTACGCGTATCTTAACATTGCCAACATTGTATGCTCCATTTGGCTTTTTTACATCTAAAATTCCCTGAAAAAAAAAAAAAAAAAAAAAAAAAAAAAAAAAAAAAAAAAAAAAAAAAAAAACTGTTTACGTAGAACGGAACGGACCAGCGGGAAGGAGCTCAAGGGTCTTGACTGTAGGAACGAGCTGCCAGCTTTAGCTGTTAAGGTCCGGTGGTGCTTCGTCGTTTCACCAGTCCAAACGAAGCAAAAGCACATAAGCAACCGAGCAAGGACGATGACGCGTTGGTCGAAGACTGTGGCGTGTACCGGGGGCGGTTGGATTCCAGTTAACGCGCGGCCCCCGAGCGTCTAGTGTCCCCGGTGACGTTGCAGAGTGCCAGCGTCGGATTAATACGCGCCATCGCGGCGGCTTCGCACCAACGAGCTCGCTACAGAGCCTCGCGTAGCATCTCCGACATCGACGCCAAGCCCCTGCATCTCTCGCTGTATCAAAAGTTATTACGCCGACGGGTTCCCGAGCGTCGCTGTGCATTTCGATAAAACAAAAAGTCCCGTCGCGTTCGGCATCATTCACGGCGTGTACCTAAACGAAACATCATGAAGCTACAACTCGCCGTTCTCATCGCCGTCGCGCTCGCCTCGACGAGCTGCAAGGTACCGTAAAGATAAATAAATGTACACGCGAATATGCCCTGCATCGTTATTTGAATATATATTATTAAATATATATATATATATATATGTATAGATATATATTTGCCGAGCTTACAACTACCTCCGCTCTCATTTATGACGCGGTTTAAGATCGCGAAAGCGGCTCGACTCGGCACGATTCTCCAGTCGCTTCGTTACACATCCGGGAAATTATAGAGGGAATATCGAGAAAGTCCCTCATCACTGTGAATTATTTGTCACTCACTACGGAACGAACTATTGCCGACGAGAGCGTCGATTATTGAACGATTAATGACATACTAACGATATTTATAATTTTCTTGGTTTTTACGGTTAAATCTATCGGAGAGTAATATCGTTCCGCTGTAGAATAGTGATGAAATCTTCGTTAAATTTTATTCGTCATAGTATGGATATGTCCGGTTTGATAAATGCCGTGGTATCGATTAGCAGTCGGCTGTACTAATAGACTCGAACCAGCGCAATTATTTATCCAATGGATGCTTTAAAAACAAAAAAAAAATTATTCCGTTCAAATAAATATTTATTTGCGACACAGCCGTAAAATAAAAAAGAAATTCTGAGGTTCTTTTATCAGCTTGATTGTTTTAGTTTCTTCCCGTTTGGAGAATTCTTGTTTCGCATAAATTACATTACGTATCTTTTATTGGATTGTAAATTACATAAATTGGAGCAACCTCTCCGGACTTTGTTAAATAAACGAGGCCGATAATTTGTTTCGACGTTTTTTTTTTCATCGTAAACATTGTTTTTCCGAATTGTGGCGAGTTGGTTGCGTCTCATTTCTTCGAATCCGAGAGTGGAAGACGCGCCGGAAATGAGATTAGCTCGAACGGCCGAGTAGGCGAAACGTATGGCGTTACACGTGAATAAGACAGAAAGATCGGTCCAAGCTGCGCCACCAGTGGCAGCGATTCTCGTTTATATACGACGTAAGGTTTCCCTCTGCGGCGTTGCCGTCGTCGTATCGCACCAATACCAGTACATTGACTCGGGCACACGTGCCTGTATCCCTCTCATACACGTAATTAAATGACCAGAGATGTGTTTGACCCTCAAACACTCGTACCGTCGAATCCGCCCCGGGTCCCTTCTCTTCCTCGCTGATACCAAATACGATGATAAGGACACCACTCGCGTGTCGACGTTCGAATCTTCGCGTTCGTGCACGCACTGGACCTCCCGCCCACGAAATTTTCCTATCGCACGATACCACAACCGACATTCGTAAATTCTCGTAATGATTAAATGGTGTTCAGCTTCACATTCTCAGAGCATCGTCAGGAAAGTTCGAAAAAATTTGTCGCACGACGGAAAGAATTCTATTTGAAGCAAGGATGTGATTAACGCACACATGCCCGATCAAAAGTTCGATACGGTCAGAGTCTTAATACTTCGTCAGACAGTGGAAAAATTAAGACAAAAAATCAACCATATCAAGGATGTTATGAACAATGATTTTATACAATAATAATGTCGCAAAGTTATTGACAAGTTGATGGGAGAAATTATTATTAAACACATAATTGAGAAATCTTTTCTTCGGCTTTTAAATCCTTCTTACAGCTTTCAAATCTTATCTTCGGATTTTCAATACTGAAGCTATTCTAAGCAAGAACAAATGTTTCACATGGAAGGTATTCACAAAAATGACGTATGTTTTTCAGGCTACAAGCTACAAGGTAACGGAGCAAGTGTACATGGACATAATGATAGACGATTATCCAGCTGGTAGAATAATCATCGGATTGTTCGGTGAAACTGCGCCGAAAACGGTGAAGAACTTCGTGACGATCGCGACCGAAGGTATCGAGGGCAGGACTTACTCCGGCTCGAACTTTCATCGAGTCATCAAGAAGTTTATGATCCAAGGTACCAATGCTTTTTCATTGCGTTATTCGAATTATTGTTTTAACGAAAGAGTTAAGTACATTAACAATTAATGCCACTGCTGCCGATGTGTTCATTCAGGCGGTGACATCGACAAGGGCGATGGCTCAGGCTCTATCAGTATCTATGGCAAGTACTTCGACGATGAGAACTTCGACATCAAGCACACGGGTCCTGGTTTCGTGAGCATGGCGAATGCAGGTGCAAACACAAATGGTTGTCAGTTCTTCATCTCCACCGTAGCAACACCGTGGCTCGATGATCATCACACGGTGTTTGGAAAGGTAAGCAATTTTCTTCAACTTATTTCTTTATAGTTTTTAATCACAATATTAGCAGTATCAATAACGATAATAGTAATCTGGCACGCATTCCGGTATTTCAAAACTTCTTTCAGCTATTATCTTCTACGATTAATTAATGAAGGCCTTCGACTTATCAAACGACACTAACGAGCTACGTGCTCCGTTTTCCTCTATCTCAGGTAATCGAAGGTATGGACGTCGTGTTCAAGATCGAACAGACGAAGACGGACACGGACGACAAGCCCGTATCGCCGGTGGTGATCCTCGAGAGCGGTTCCATTCCCGTTAGCGCGCCGTTCTTCATCTCCGACGATCCTTACGAGTAAAACAAAAAAATCGTTCGCTTAACTTTCACGACTTGTTTTATCGGCCGGCGGAAATCGTGGTCAATCTCATGCCTCACGATTCCCGAACGCCGTTCACCAAAAAGAAGAACCATAAATCGCGGCAGTCCTTAGTTCTGACGCGTACAAATTTATTACGTCTCTGTTTGTCTTACCTTTTGCGGTAAAACTCGACTAAACCATAATTAGACTCGTGCAAACTGAAAAAAAAAAAAAACATACGGTACACTGAAAAGTATATTAGATACTTCATATATCAGTATTGTATATATACATTTTTTCGGTACCGTATACGCATAAATGCGCTCATTGCCAGAATGAAAAAAAAAAAAATTAATAAAAATGAAAAAAAAAAAATGTATCGATCATCGATCAATACATTTTCCATTCCTATTGAGCGATGGTAGTGATTATAAAAAAAAAAGAAAAAAAGAAAATTGGCCTTTCACGTGTCCTTAATATTCGTTGACACGCGTTAAAGAGCGGGGCCGGGGTGAAATTTAATAATGTTTACATTGGAGCGAGAATCAATGCCAAGGACTGCTAGCGTGGTGGAAGCTCGGTTGTAACATATCGCTATTAGCCGACCTACATATCAGCACCGGCAACCCTAACCCGGCTCTCTCTCTCTCTCCATCCTCGTGATCCGGTCACTCTATTACGTGACCGATCTGGGACAGCGGTTGTCAGTTACGAATCACATTTGTCCTCGGACTCCCTGTAAACATGCTCCATCGACCATAATATTTGACTCGATTAAGAGAAAATTATCTCCTGAGTCTGAGAACCGCTGATAGCACGATTACATCCAGTCTGCTCCACGCTAAGCTCGCTGTTGCGACGTTCGGGCAGTTCGTTCCTCGCTCCCTAAACGGACGCGTCGAAATTTGTAGATCCATTAGATACAGCAAGAAAAACACCCGTAGATCATAGATCCAACAGAATCCTTATTATTATTATTATTATTATTTTTTTTTTCTTTAGCTATTCTACAAATTCGTCTAATCATACGAAATATGTATGATTGCGCGAATATATACAAAGACTGAGATATAGAGTTTCGTATATAGTTGAGTAGTTAAGCCCGGTTTGTAAATAGATCGTAGTAATAGAAACATTTTTTTTTTTCGCACTGATGTAACCACCAAAAAGAGCGTAGATCTTTAAATTTTCTACCGAAAGCAGGCCGAGCAACCTGTAGCCTAATTAAATATTCATTCTTGTATTTTTATTGTTGTAATGAGCGACAGAATAAATTCGACGACACGCATATTGCTTTGCTTTGTATGTGATCCCAGTTGACCCTACGTTAAAAAGAAAGTTGTTTCAGTATTTTAGAAATTTGTGAAGTCGGCGATGCGATGTATCCATCCATTGCTACGAAATTTCGTAGGATCATCATCGTTTGATAATTGTCAATTTGTGTACAACTTTTTAGTTCCATATTTCAAAAAAACATAAAAGCTGGAGTGCAAAAACGGTTTTCCTTTGAAAAAATCATCAAAGTCTTATAAGGCCAGATTGTTGGTCGGCGGTAGACGTGTCCCTTGAGTTTCTTGGATCCCTTAGAGATTGTTGGATAAATAATTTAAAGGTACAATTGACCATTCGAAATTTCGAGAGAATGACGTAATGTTTCAGTGTCTGGAGCTGGTTCAGAGCAACGGCGATACCGCTCGGTTTCAGCTTCTCCATTCTTGGTTTTTTCCACTGGATGATGAAACAGCTCGACATATAAATAAGTTAATCGCAAAAATCATGTGTACTACCATGGCTGCGTGACTCCGCGACGGAAGTAATTGAGGCACACGGAAGTTATGAGTTATCTTCCAATTCCTGTATAATCGGAGTGAAACACGGAACTCACGAGACGATGAGAGAAAAACTCTCTCTTTCAACAGGAATCCTGTGTATCAACTGTTGGCAGGACATCGTTGATCGATAAAACTGTGATGGCTGGCAAGCTGGTCATACTCTTATTTAAATGTCGCTAATTGTAACAATTTACAGATAATAAAACAATTGAGAAAAATCAGCAGCCATTTATCAATGCGTATGCCATCGATCAAATTATCACAAGTGAATTTATACGTTTAGTAATAAATTTTTTTTTAAGTTGACATTTCCAAAAAAAATTCTAAAAATTCCGACGAGAGTTTTCGTGAGGTATAATTTTGTTTGTCATTAAATCTTTATTTATACATTGAACATATTGTTTTTTATTCTAAATGAATTTTTAACTGTAAAATTCAATTGTGTAAGAAATGTCCGATGGTCGACAAGAAAGTTTTCACCTTGCGCAACCGTCAGTCAATACCGCAACTAATGATAACAATTTACAGATAAATCCGATGGTCGACAAGAAAGTTTTCACCTTGCGCAACCGTCAGTCAATAACGCAACTAATGATAACAATTTACAGATAATAAAATTCACTTGTAAAACAAACAAGGTCACGCCTTACATCCAGGTGAATCATCAGTCATCGTTCGACGCCCTCGCCTGTTTGCTCGCAAGCTAACCGTAATATTATATTTTTGAGAACATTCGATTTCAGGCACAGCTCATTCACGAGCTCCCATTGAGTTCCCCCGGTAAAGTCTCGGACCGGCGTAATATCGCACGACGCAGCGTTTCGCAGGCGTATCGCCGCCTGCTGCCATCAACTCAGTCGCAGTCTGACGGCCGAACGTTGCTGGTCCTGGCCGCTCTGGCCACATTTTGTTTGTCGCATCATCGCTCCAGCTGTTCATCGCGTGCGACACCGGGTGAGTGTTCGTTCCATCCACGAAACGCTTAGTGAAATATTAATCTTAACGAGAGAGAAAAAAAAAAAAAAGTAAAATAAAAATATACGATCGGCTCGATTTCGAAGCCGAAAGTTGATACGACCGGGTAATGCCGGTCTCGCGTGTTCCAGTGACTCAGTGATCTCCGACCCGAAGTGATAAAAGACCGTCGTGACATATAGAAAGACTCGAGGGTGCTTTTTGCGCAACACATGATATTGATGATTAAAGACGAACCTTATAAGAGTGAAACGAGCGTGAAGAGATTAGGCGATCGAGGGAGATCGAGAGGCAAGGCATCGATCGCCGAAGGCAGCGGATATTGATCCGCATGTTGCCCCATTCGGGGATAGAAGAGCGCGTCAACGAGATTAAGGCGATTGGATTGCACGAGGGATGTATTGAGTTCGCGAATCGATCACCGATTGCAAGGTAAGCTCGGACCGCGCGACTCTGCGGAACTGTGAAACTACCCACCACTGCGAAGGGTAAGAGTTTTAGGGGCTGACAGCGATTACTGTCGATCCCCGACAACCGCCCCGAGTCAGCTGATGGGTTGGGTGGATGTTCAACTGTCTCTCTGGATTTCATCCAAGGGGAGGGCACATTGAATTCAGCGGTACTGAAACTCGATGCTTTTTTTTTTTTTTGTCCAGTCCAAGTTAGAGTTCTGTTACTAGAGCCGGTTCCGCGTATGAGCTCACAGTCTTTAATATTCATGAGATAAGGGTAACCCGCAGCTGCTACACACGGGCTACGTTTCGACGATGCTACGACGTGTCGGCTAAATCGTTTTTTTTTTATGATATATTGTTCACATTGTCTTTTTTTTTCTTGTTTTTTTTTGCAAGAATTTCTTTTTGAGCACGTGTTTACAAACGATAATAGTTTATAGAGTGGTGATAATTTTTAGTAATTATGAGATCGAGTATCAATCACTGAGACAAACTGATATAATTTATATATTCTTTATAGCAGGTAATTAAGGGTAATTAAGGTAGTAGGTAATTAAGGTAACGAGTACCGATTGCGATATACCTTGCAACTTCAATATATCATAACACGGCTATGTATTTTGAATAATTTTCTTGAAGTGGTCTTCCCGCATGAATTAATGACTGACTTACTTCAGTTGTGAATTATCTGTGCTAAGAAATAACGTAAGTTTCATTTTTTTTTTTTTTTTTTTTTTACATTTCTACTCCCTAACCAACACTGAAGAGTCATAGTTTTTCGCGAAAAAGGAAGACAGCGATATACCGCAGTGACTCACTGCGGACAGCACATTTGATATTTATTTATGCGCAATGTTGATGTATCCGGCAGTTACATAATTCTTTATCCCCTGCAAAGTCGTTAAATTGTGCGCTCATAATTTTGGAGTACGAGCTCGACCTTCTGGAGCTTTACGATTAGGTACGTAAAGTCACTGGGGCTAACGCTGCGGACAAAAGTGGAGCGAATGCCACTAAAATATGGACGAGTGAAATATCAAGCCTGTCTTACCCGTCGCATTTGTTTACGTCCTAGTTAGACATTAACTTATTTTGGTACAATCCAATAATCCAAAATGAACAATGAACGATTGGTTAACATAAATGGTTTAACAAAACTGGTCAAAGTATCGACAGGAAGAGACACACACCCGATCGACGACGTAGAGATAATTAATGTGCGTTTCTAGCATACGGATGTCAATTATCGGCTGCTTTCGCTTCCGTGCCGTGGCGTGTTGCTCGCTATTCTTATCATTTTACTATCAACTAAGCGCGAACACGTAAACCAGTGTTTACCGAGACCTTCTATACTGCCGAACAACGTCATTGTCGCTACAGTACGGAAAAAAAAGTATCTCTTATTCTAACAAAATGCGAACGGTAGATCATTTGTTGTTGCGGCAATAAAACAATTCACCGCTACAGCAAAGAATTTTCAGCACCCGCTAATGAATTTTCTACCCCAGGAAGATTGTTTGTTGTTCCTATACACCGATAAAAAATACGGATGAATCAACTAAACATTCGGGCAAGGACTTACCAATAAATACTTAGTGGGATGAAAAAAAAAGTATTTTGATGCCTCAAAAATATTTTGGTGAAATAATCTACGAAATCTTTATTTCAACGCCCCTGTCCGAATCTGCGGTTGATTCAATTGTACTTGTTTATATTAGTACAGTATATTGAGCAGGTAAATTAGTTAAGGCAGCAAAATTCCTGCCGTAGCAAAATTTTTTTCTCCGTGTGCTAAGCATACAGCGTTCAGGCTGTAACATTAGTAATGAAAGAACGAAAGGATATCGCCGCTTCAACACGCACGTGGTCGCCGAGCGTGACGAACTTGTCAATGCCGCGTACTCCGCGAATGATTAGTACCTGACGCGAGTGATGTCATATCGTGAGACTCTGGATAGAGGAGCAGTAAATTCGCATGAAGCATACTTTTATAATGGCATGAAAATATTCACTAACCCTTAACAGGTCGGGTGGCAATAAATTTTTCCTCACACATGCATTTTATCCCACTGATAACTAAAGTTCAGTGAAGCGGTCTAACTATATAATAAAGAATCGTTCGATTAACGTTTGTAACTCCGAATTCCATTAATAAAATTACCATCCAGTGTTCTACCCAGCCGATGTGAATGGTTTCATATTTGCACACACTCCATTCCCAGAAAACTTTGAAGGATGATTAGTTCTACGGCAAATATGTACATCACAATTATTTACTGACAATGAGACGCTCTCATTTAATTAAGCAATCCTTCGCAGTCGCGTGTTGCATGCAACGCGTGTTAACGGGGGTGGTTAGAGGGTTGTCTCGCGTACCGTATTATTGTCATTATCCATGCGTGTCCCCGTGCTCGGCCTTCCATGAGGGTGTGACGCACGTGAGGGACAGAGGAAGTGAGCGTGAGAGAACGAGACTTAGACGAATCAGGGCAGAACCCAAAATGGTGATTGCACAATGAATTATCAGGGGAAATGCGTTGAGAATCGTAACTGCTTTTATCGCTTAAATCCGTCGGATACGGAAGGAATTGCAACTGAAAAATACTGAAGCGTATTAAAATTAAGAAGTTTAACGTGCATTGCTATTATATCTTTTCGTAAGCCTCTGAAATTTAATCTTTTTGAAGAATCCATCAGCATGTCTATACGCCCGCGTCATCGAAACATTTTCGTGTATTTTTGTCATGTTAACCGGAGACTTCTCCAGGGGTCACGAATTTCAGGCGTGGCGATAAAACCCCTCCCACGTACGAATTTAACATGAAACTCCACGCGTTCCGCTGTCTGGCGATCCGAATCCAAAAATATTTTTCTACCAGTACATTTACGCAAAAGCGTTTCCGGGCGGATGGTATCGGTCGATTGCGCGATGCGAGTTAAAATTTTATTCGGCAGATCGGCCAAAACGGTGCCACTTTGCCGTTGAATTCTCCGATGTATCATGGCCAGACGAAATATTATAATGCCATTCCGGATGCGAGAGCGATAACCGCGTAATAGCCGAGAACGCGGCGATGAAGCATCGCGAGTATCGATAAACGGGCTCGAATCGGGTTATCGTCACGCGGCTTATTTACGGACGAAACAGTGCGAGCATCGAGAGAGTATCGACCCTGTAAGGTGAACCATATGAGAAGCGATAGTATCGACCCGAAACTGAACTATATGTAAGACACCCAAGAATCAACGGCCCCGCGTCACAGCGGCCCCATTGTGACGAGATACACCCAATTGATACACTCCTAGAACGCGCTCACTTTCGTTTTCCGGTTACCCATCCGACTATCCGCGATCGAAGCTTCGTGGTATCCCGAAATTTCCGGTCGAACCCTCGAATTCCAGCTCGCGTGTGTACATCGCTTCACAAATTTTACAAACTGTCCGATTAATCAAATATAATGAATGTGGCGAATGTCATGAATTTTTAAGAATGATAAAATCGTCATCGGTAGATGAATTAATTATGAGCCTTACTAGTCTACTGTTGTCTTAGCTACGAACCTCTTAGCTACGGACCTTCTCTTTACGGATGTGCACTGCATCAGTAAATCATCTAAAGTCCAATCCACATCGTGTTCTCGAGGCTCGGTACTCTACGTTGCATATGAAGAGTGGGCTAGTGTATTTTCTCGAGCAGCGCATTTATCTGTGTTGTTCGCACGTCTTCGCGTGTCGTACGTACATCGGGTCACGCCTTGTCGGCTTTTCGAAGACGGGTCGATCGAAGCCTCCCCAACATTGTGAAAAAGAGGGTCGTAATTGCTCGGTAATGACGATGGAAGCAGCTATCCGTACATGGAGATCTACGAAACCACCAATTTTTTTTTAATGTCAACCTTTTGAGGAGTTCCTCGTCGAGCAATTATTTTTAAAATTTTCTTTATAATTGTATATTACCTAGCAGATTATAGTGGGTCAGGCGCCTCAAGGGCTCGCAACGAATCCCCCATAACCTGTTCATATATGTATATGTATTCCATACAAATTGAACCGCTCGAGCGTAAAATAACATACCAGGGGATTTTACAATAAACAAATTTAAAAATAAAAGTTACATACAGTGCATAGCGGGAGGCCAAAGCGACTTCGTCGGGCGCTTTGGTCTGTAAAATAATAGACTTGCGAACTGGAAATTCAGAATAGTATCAGAATAATATTAAATAAATAATAGAATCAGGACTTAGACTAATACGGCCTGTCGTCCATTATTATTCCCTTATTATTCAAAAGGCTTAGGTGCCTTAGTTGACTTCGTGTTACATCAGGCTGGCCTGATATTTCCAAAATACCTGACTGCTTCAGGATTTGCTAAGGTTTGTCACATCGAGCCAGCGTTATATCCCAGGTAGAGTTTGACAATTCACGAAACGTTGGGTCAAGTCCAGATGCCAAATTTACAATGCTGCGTCAAAACCCATGTCGAAGCCATGTGGCGGAGCCACATCAGGTCAGACGGAAGTCATATGAGGTAGCTCAGACATTAGTAAGGCATGAACGATCAGGCTGGCCGAATATCGCTCGGATCCGGACCAAGTTAGATATCACTAATGCCTGCCATATCAGGCCAGCCTGAGGTGGTCAACATTTCGACCGAGTTGATGGTTTTTATAATAGTCAAATTTTTTACGATAACCACTTGACCTGTATAACTACGATAATGTTATACTTATGGCCGATAAGACCCATACTAACTCAAACGGTGCCCGCGAAGTAGAACACTAATGTATGCATAATGGAGAATTTAAGATCGTTTGATCTAAGTAATAAGTCTATACCATTTACTCAACACCCCTCGAATCGATAAGTTTATTCTAAAATTGTCCAGAGACTATTTTAGAATATTGTCACAAATCGCGAATAATATACTCCACAATTTAACAACCGCCGACGGTTTTTCGTTGGCTCCTTCGTATTTCACCGGGGATCGCTGTTTCCAAATAGTCCAGGTATAACTGGAGTAAATTATGTTGGCTAGCCAAGCACGACCTCAAAAACAAGGAGCACCGCGCCAAGTCTCTTGAATCACCGGACTGTAGATGGAACGGTCTGTCAGCGTAAACCTCGCCCGAGGTCCTAGGAGCAAAAGAGGATGAGAATTCGTGAAATCCGAGCACGTTTCTCCTTTTTCCCCCTTTCGTGGCGTTACATTTCAGCGTATTGTTTGTCGCGACTCTGGCGTCGCCGGACAGTACAGCGTGATGATTGAAAGTCAAATCTTCAACTTGCAATCTCGTGAAAAAACAAAAAGGTTTATCTTGTACGCTTATAAATAGAAAGTACGCCTATCTGATTTCGTCACGCAATATCTACAATCGACAATATAATAAAGATTCAGCGAGTTTCCCTAGTAAAGTAAGCTCAGCAGTATTTTGCAACACAATAAATTCCGTGCGAGTACACCAAGGTATAAATTTATGAATTTAACATAACTCGAGCCATAAACGGGAAAGCTGTATCTGGGTCGGTCCGCAGCGATTTAGACCTCACCGTAAAAAGCCCAGGACCGCACGGAGGTATTCGACTGCAGTGGTACCAGGTTACTGCATCCTTATCGATCGTCGTCCTCGTTGCTTCACTGCTGCAGTCACGTACTTCTGCAGCCCAGTCAACTTCTCAAGTTTGTGATGCCACTTCTTAATTTTCTGTTTTCAGGGTAGGAGTTCAGGAGAAATTCGAGGATGGGGTCCTACTGGCTGAACGTGGCTGTTCTCAGGGTCATTATTCCAGCGACCTTCGCAGCATGTGAGTAGCATCGTCTTTTGAACATTTATCGTCACGAACCGCTCCGAAGGCCGCGTCCAAGTAGAAAGGTACGGCGGAGAATGGATTCAAACTGTATTATAAACGATGGTTCATGACGCAACAAACCATATCTCCGCGATACCGAAGCCCGAACGGGTTTCCTGAACCCGTGTTGTGGTGTTGCGATACCGGCCGATGAGATCACAGCAAGAAATAACGTCTCATATATTGTGTGTGTAACGCACCGGAAGATCAAAATAATTTGTGTCTGGAGAGTTAATGAATGTGTAATTCAACATCTATTGCCTTATTATAATGAATACAGCTACGGGTTTCTGCATCCAAATAGAAAAATTGGAAAAAGCACAATTTTTTAGGTACTGGTATATTACACTTCGTTCGATATTCGTTCGATATTACACTTCCCTCAAATATATTTACTTTTGGGCGGCTTGATAAATGTTTTGTTCAATTATTTTCTTCTTTGGGTGCTTTCGGCAATCAGCGAGTGGCATGGTAGACAGATATTCGAAAAAAATTATCGGGTTTTAATCATGTCGAATGCCACATAGAGTATGTCATTAAATGAATTGTTGACATTCTGCGTCGACCCACTCATGATGAATTGGAGTAGATTAATTGAAGCCAATAGGGTCACAAAGCTTGTAAAAAAAAAAAACACACCTGAACGTAGCGTGTGTACTTTGGCGGCCATTCGGCCCTCCTCAAAGTAAATTATTAATAAAGTAAAAAAAAAAAAAAGATAATAGGAATGAAAATAATTTTAATCCCGTACGAAGTATGTAAGGAGAAAAAGTACTGTACTCCCATAAAAATTCGATTTTCAGATTATGATCTGGAAACATGTCTTGCATGTCCCAGAATGCAACAACACATTTCTTGTTGGTTTAGATTATTTTAAGTATAGTGACATTAAAAACTCGATTTTTTGTTTTTTACGAAAATGTAGTTTCCTTTACGAGGAAACAAAAAATGTATGAAAACAAAGTTTCCTCTAAGAGGAAGCAAAAAGTCATTAGTATACCGAAATAGAACATTTTTTTTATCTTCCTATAGTATCCCATAGAGTCGGCTTAATGTATGTGATAAACCTAATGAAGGTCAGTGAGTCACGATACCCGAATCAAAACAGTAGAAAAGTAACGGCCGACATCGAGTCTCTTGAAGTATTATGTCGTCGTGCGGGAATTTCGAGAAGGGTCATAATGTTGCGTGTTAATATGCTGGCGCAACGTAATGTCGAAGGGTCTCCCACTCCATCTTCCCGTTCCAAAATTAGAGGGACCACTCTCTAGTCTCAGCTATTCGACGCCACTATACGTCTCCACTCTCGTATTATATACGCCTGTCCCACACCATTGTCGTGCGAAGGGAAGAAACTGTGCAAATACGCGAAAACGACGATGAACCAATGTGCAAATTCACGATTTGCAGGGTATTTGTACGCATGTGTTGCCTTATCAGTGAAGGAAAATGATGAGGAAGTAATATGAAAACAATCAAATTTTCAGGGTATTTAATTATTTGATAATGCATGAACTAATTCATGATTAACGAACGAAAGAAAGTATAATCTTCGTAATATCTGAGAGTAACACCGGATTATAAAGGATCAAGTAGAAAGGGATTAAGTATTCAGACACCAGTTGTTTTCAATTGCCAATACATTTTCGGCTAGATTGTGTCTCGACTTTATGTTGAGATCCCATTTCTGCGACCTTTCGCCGTCTTCCCACCGCTTCTACAGGAAGTGGGTTACTGTGCTCAGTGAATCCAGACGCGTTACACCGATTCGCCAGTCGGACGTTGTACGTCGCTCGTTCCTCGGCAAACGAAACTACATTCTTTCTATCGTTCCTACCCGCGGTCTGATCGTGTACGACTCGTAACTGCCAGACTTTATTCGAGCCACGAATAAACCAAATTCCTCACCACATAACGCTTTCCCCGTACGATCGAAGGCGTTCTGATTTTAGAAGCCGGGTTGTGAATGTATGTAAATACGTGCTGAATTCTCGCAGCTGCTATCGACACGCCAGGAAATAATTAGCGTCGCGTTTTCAGAGCTCGACGTGTGTGTCGTTGAAGCGGCTCTCTCTCGTTAGCTACCTATTGTTAAAGGAATTATGACGATATATTTTCATGAAGAACATTTCGAAGGTATTGCAAGGGAGAGCAATAAAGTGACGACTTCTGGCAGTCATTGTGACTTCCCCTAATATTATCGCTGCCCTTTAAAGAGGTGCTCACGCTCCCTGCATTCGTAATTTCTTGCTTCCTTGCTCGAGACCGATTTCAACGACCTTTTTTTAGCCCCAGGGATTTAAAGTAATGAATTCTCACTCGCAGAGTAAAAGATTACTATGCGCCAAGGAAAACGAACAAGAGACTTTTTGTTTGAGATACATTGAAAATGTTTTCAAATAGCAGAGTTCCCAATAAACACCGTAATGTAGCATTAATGTAACAGCAATGCAACTGAAAAAAACAGGTAACATTATCAGAATGTTACATGTAAATTTCATGTAAGGTGCCATTCACTACTCATCAATATAACACTGAAATTTCCATAAAACATTTACATTTATGTTGATTGACATAAAATATTTTTTGTACGAGAGCAGACACTGGAAAAATTACATGTCAGTACTGCGGGTCTTTTCTGTGAGCCACTATTTGTATAGGGCTTCTATCGCAAGTTCACTCTCGGTAACATGATGCTCCTCGCTGTAGACAGCGATCCATAGATCGCGAGTATCGTGTTACCGAGAGACGATGGAGTCTTGCTAAAAATAAACGTATGGCAAAAGAGATGGGGCAAATTATAACCCAACAAAAAGACTTTACATATAACAAGTACGCTGAGAGTTACAATTACTCTTTATAAAGATGTAATTTTGCTCAAAAAAAAGTATGTTAAGACCATGAAAAAGCGGGTGGGGCTGCACCGATGGCAACAAATTGCGAGCCAGATCTAAATCACTCTTTTCTTATCTCTTCCCGTTCCTTCCCAGTTGTTAGTAAGAATAAAGATGTGTCGGTCTCGTTTTTTTCCGCTACGCATTTGACAATCACTCGTCTATCTTAGGTCGATTAGTCATAGTCAATACTTTTAACCTACATATAGATAGTTGACGTATATCGTCGTTTTCTCCACAGGTACGATATGGCGACCAACCGGCCTGTCCCTCGTTTATCTCGTGTTGATGCTGTACTCGCCGATGGTGCCGATTCCGACGCACGAGACGATGAACGGCCATACGGGACGTTATCTCATGGCTTGCATGGTTCTTAGCTTTCTCACTTCTCTAACACAACTCACTTTTCACGTGGTACTGTTGTCGCTTCCGCCGTATGGACACTTCCTCGAGGCCTGTTCTTTCCTCGAAGAACTCTTCAGGCATTTGGGTCTCGTGAGAATGGATGGAGCATCGGTATGGGAAGTTTTCTTCTGGCTACTGCCGGAAATCGTAGCACTTCCCATTACCGTGGCCATGTTCTGTTTATGCAAACGTTTGACATGGGAAGCTGCGAAGGAAGATGACGAGAGCACAACCGTACAGCCGTCGAAGAAAGCCCGCGAGGATGGAAAAAACAAGGTACAACTTCCTATGAGCTTAAGAACATCGGCCTAATTTTCAATACTCGACAAAAAGATGCAGTGGAAACCAATAGAATTTCTAAATCATCCGCGTAGAAACTCTGTTCGGATCAATGCTCGTTTTATCGCACCTTTTCTCCGGCAAATGTCTTTGGATATGTTTATGAATCCCTGAAATGCTTTCAGATCATCAACATCCTCGGGATGATCGGAACTTACGTAGTTCTCGTGTCGTTGTGTTGCGTTTCCTCGCTGACACCCTCGGTCGAGGGTGCCTTCTACTTCCTCATTTTCATCGGAGCATCAACGTGGTGGGCTTGTCACAAAGAGTTGCTCAAGGGTTTTGCGGTCGTCTGCAGAATCGTAATGGCAGTCGTGGTTGTCAACATCCTCGTATTAATGGTCTATCAGAACCAGTGGTCGCAAGAATTCGTTCCAGTGAACAGTACCTGGTCGAGATACTTCGCACTTGATCCTTACTACACCAGCAACTGCAGTAATCCGAGATATGTCGATTACGTCGATGAATCCGACGAGTGGGCAAGTTACGGATACGCTCTGGGACTTTTCTGGCTGTATTATGTACTAGCTCTGCAATCACAGTTCCTCTTTAGGAAACCGGTGAGTAATTTCGAAATATTCAATCCACTTCATTATCAAATGTTGTACTCAAAGAAAAAAAAACAAAAAGAAAACCACCAGGTATACTCGTATCGTATTACATAAGTGACAACTAATTCTACTTTCCGACTAACGTATGTTATCGCAATTCTATTCGCTATGTGGTATTCTAATTGTTAAGACCGCTGATATATCGCGTTCGGTGACTATATATCATCCTGCGCCTCAAAAATATTCTATGCAAAGTCCCGGTAGCTTTGACTAACGAGCTCCGAGCTTACAGGCCAAGGAACCAGCAAGATTGAGCGGAAAATTGAAGAATCTGGATACCCCGCTGTCCCGTCATGTTTCCATACGGCGGAGGACGCCATCGCAGAGATGGCAATCCGCAAGGCGAAAGGCTCGCGTAAGGATCGTACGAGCCAATCAATATGAAATGAGACTATTTCTCGATGTCGCATCCAATTTTTTATGTTTTATAAGTTTCATAGGCCGGAGAAGCATCAACAGCACCGTTAAAGCGATAGTCCTGTGTCACGCTTTGCCAGTCGTGATTCACGCTGTAGGGTAAATGTACCAGTTTTTGCCATAAAAATGTAAAGATGAAAAGAAGGTAGTGAGTAGGTGAATTTTATGTGAAAACATATTTCCAATTTTAATATTAGATGTGAGTTAATGAACTACGCCCCCTGCGCAACCTCTGATTATTCTAAGTTCACCAAAAATCCACTCCCAGGCCCTAACAACTCAAAGTGACCTTAAGAATCTTCTCCTTGGGCCTGATTATTCTAAACACACTCTCGAGGTCAAAGTCTCGCCAAGTGCTGTCCTAGATGCAGATTATTTCAAGTCCCACCCAGGTCAGAGCCGACCTCGGGAAGACTTTGACCACATCCGTTTTGTGTGACACTTTTCGCTCCGAAATTCCGCTGAACATGTTTTTGCACATGAAAAGTTGTAAGTCAACTGCGTGTACTCGCTAAATAATTTCATGTGAATACATTGATAACTCGTTTTTTGGGCATTTTACCCCACCGCCAAATTACTACAATTATGGTTTTTGAGGAGACTTAACCATTTTACCGCACCCTTGAGATCAGGATGATAACACCTTTGAGGACACTTTTAAAGGGAAACCTTTTATTTCCCAGGAAATATGTTTTCACAACAATAGATATATAATTAACGTAAGATATGGCAATGGTTGCATTTACCGTACCACGTACAGGATTAATCGTAGCTTTTTACTAACACAATCACGCCGAACCCGGAATCCTTATTTATAGTTCCCGATTTTCGAAATTTATCGCTACCTTGCCAGAACTTCGTCATCTTTACGCTAATCTTTTGTCATCTACATAGCATTTATACATCTAGATATAATTTTGTTCCTCTTCCACTTCTTCGATAACGCCCAGTAGAACATTCTTTCATCTTGGATGGCTGCAGCTGTTTTTTTAGTTTGCCAATGTTCTAGAAGCCGACTATGCCAGCGTCGTATCAGCCCGACGAGACAACCCCCGTACGTATATTAAAATCAAATGCTTCTGTCAGATTAACTAACCGGAGATGGGAGTCAACGTGCTTGCATGCGTACGTCATAGATCAAGTTGCTGCAATAGAATCGAACATTTTTAGAACAAAAGTAAGAAAAAGTCTGATGTGAGGTGTAGGACTGCCGCGTTAACGACACGGTGAAGGTAAATTGTTGCTGTTTGCCGCACGTGTTTCGCACTCTTGGCTTCGACTAACGTTCACTTTGTCAGTAATTCCTAATTTTCGTAAATCATCGTCGTGTTCGCATTCTGTGATGGGAAATATGTAAAAAAAAATGTAGCGTACAGAATTAAGTATGTAAAAAATGTTATAATTGAGGAATGGCCCGGCGAGACAACTGATCATTCATTATTCCGGGAATTAGTTGATGCGCTTTGGATCCGGACGTACCGGGCTTCTTCAAGACTCTACGGGAAGTGTCATCGTGCAAGATGGTCACCAGGACGACAGTATACAAATGCAGTCGCTGAGCGAGGGTAAGAATTCCTTAATGTAATTAATGAAATCCAAAAGTTTTCGGCCTATTTGTAAATAATTTGCAAAAGTTGTTCCAGAAGATACACCCGGAATTGTGGAGCAGGTTATCATGGCTGTGTATTCGATATTCCAGCTGATAGTAAGCTCGTCTTATCTCGCGACGAACATAATGATGATGGTAAGTCAAGGATTTAAAAATACTACTCCGCTTGCTCATAAAGGTGGCTTTGAGTTTTTGTGACAACATTGTTTTTGCGACAAAACACAAAATCACGACTATAAAATATTGTCAGACGGAAACAAAAACGTTATAATTATATCACGCGCGTAACCGACGGATACAGCTTTCAGAGCATTTTGGAAAAAATTGTTATTAAAAAGCGCATTCCAAAAACGTAAGTTTTATATCTATACTTATTTTGCACAAACGCTGATTTTCGAAACATGTCGAGTGCTGACGTCCCTTTCGATATTTATTATCAGCATTAAGTATGGCATTTTCATATCTGAAATAATTCGATATTTTCGGGAATCAACACTTTTCGAACTCGGCATAGATCGTGTCAAGGTCTTGACGCGAGGTGCCTCGTATGTGTGTTACATTAATAAATTTTGAAGTTTCTTTTGCAATTCGATATTAGAGGAGCGTCACGTTTCTCTGATCCATTTTAGGCATGGAGCATAATGTACCACAGCTGGACGACCTTCGCTCTACTCATGTGGGCTCTCGTTCTTTGGATGGTGCCGAATAAACGTAGCTCGATGATGAAGTGTTCTCCGTTCATCGTATTCTACTCGACGCTCTTGCTCCTCGTAGGATACGTTTATAGCATGAACCTCACGGAGGAAGAATTGCCAACTACAGTGTACGGTATTACATTGGCTGAAATCGGTTTCAGCAAACCTGATCAATTGAGCAGCTGGCATCAAATTGTTAAAGTACGTATATCGATTACATTCTCCGCTACAAATCGATGTATTGTCTACTAAAACAAAACTCTGCAAACTATTTAAATATGTTCAGTGCGCCTTCATGTCGATGTTTTGGATCACGATGAGACAATACATGGCCGAGAGACAAAAGCAGCGAAGAACTTCGGCCTTAAGGGACATGGTAGCACCCTTGCATGTTTCCGTTTCCACCGCAACTACAGCTATGAATCAAGACACTCCAGAGATCAAAAGTCAATTCATGAAAGACGTTGGACGCATCGTGAAAAAGTTGCTCATCAAATTTTGGATCGCCGTTGTCGCGATTATGTTGTTCACCAGTGGTATCACCGGAGAACGCATGACTGTCTTCCGCATCATTTACATGTCATTGTTCCTGCTTTTCGTTATAACGTTTCAGGTGATTAGAACGAATAATTCAAACCAATCTCGGCATTAGACGATTCATTTTTTTTTATTTCTATTATACGATCATGTTGTAATTTTATTCCAAGATCTCGTGGACCGCATGGAGAAAAATGATGTACGGTTTTTGGATCACCGTAATCGCTTACTCCGTCGTCATGTTGATTCTCGTCTACACCTACCAGTTTCATAATTTTCCGAGCTACTGGGAGTACTTGCACATCGACAAAGATCTGTAAGAGCCAGTTATCGATGGAAATAATTATCACCAAAAAGCGTTCTTACGAAGCTCTTACTCTGCAGGCAAATGGACATTGGTTTGGAGACGTACGAGACCAAAGATCTCTTCGTGCGTCTTCTGACACCTACGTTCTTCGTAATAATCACTGTTCTACAGATTCATTACTTTCACGACGATTTTCTTGAACTAACGAACATAGAAAAAATTGGGTAAGTCTTCATTTTTTTTTTTACTCATCGTGTGACAAATGCGGCATAATGATATTTTGTTGTTATCTCAGGCTCGATACAGTATCGAAACGCGGAAGCTTAGGACATTCGCCGAGTACTGTGCCAATGGCCTCACCCGTGGAAGTTCAACTCGCGGAAAATGAAGAAAAAACAACGATATACACGCTCAAGCAATTAAAGCGTACGTACAATTTTTAACAAATATCTTTCTACGAGTAAGATTCTCAAGTGTATAAAGAGTACCATGACTCTCAGACATGTCCAAGATGGAGAGAATAGCCCTCATCCGAACAACGCTGAATCACGTGAAAAACTTCTACAACTACGTGTGGTTAATTCTGGAGATCCACATGCAAAAAATCATTTATATCTCACTGATCCTCCTCTGCATTAACGACGTGAGTGCGGAACGACTTTTTGAAAAAGTCCTAGATTAAACGGTAACGTAAAAAAGGCTCTTCATCACCCCAGGTCTGCGCGATCAATCTCATCTTCGTAATCGCGATCGTGGTGGCAATCAACTTTCAACGAAATATGCAAATAATGACGATAAACGCGATGGCAAGTGTCATAGCGTTACTGATGGTCACGAAGATGCTTTATCAGATAAAGTACATAAATCACGAGAACTGGAACGTTACGTGTACGGTACGATGAAAAATGAGCCCAATAATGGAGCGACATATATATATTTTTCTTAAGTAACTAATCAACGATTATCTTGTCGACGCAGAGAACCGATATGAACGACACGAACCCAAACACCGACAACGGTACAGTCTACAATATTGCCGAATGGATCGGAATGAGAAAAGCTCAGCGTGGTCAGCTTCCGGACTTGCTGAAGGGTTACATCGGCATCGTTGTCGTGACGACGATACGAGCGATCATAATGGTTCGCCAGTGCTTTCACAGACACGAACTGGGCGAGCCTTTGGAAACGCCTCTCGTAATGTTCCCGAGCATTACCCGAGCGGATGCCGACAAGGGTATCCCGGAGTGCCTCAAGTTTCTCTTCAACTATGGTTTCTACAAATTCGGTCTGGAATTTTGTCTCATGGGTCTCGTCGGCCTGATAGGCATTAGACTCGATTTCATCTCGGTGCTCTATGGTGTCTGGCTTCTCGTTCTTTTCTCGATGAAGAGAACCGTTACGGCGAAAGTATGGCCGTTTTTACAGATTTTCGCGATTGTTGCGCTTCCGATCCAGTACGCTTTCGTCGTTGCCCCACCCACCTGGCTCTGCATCGGTGAGTTATTCGCTATCTGGTATATTATCAAATAGCTAGATTAATATCTAATACATCCGCGGGATGATAATGTACTAGACAACTGGACAATTAGACCGACACACACGGAAGACACTTATACAGAGTTCTTCGTAGACCAACTCGAGTTTCGATTCGTTTTAGGCACTAGACGCGGGCCTAGCGAAATATATTAATTTTATTATTTACTCTTAATACAGATTATCCTTGGGGCTCATCGGAGACACTTCGAAGACTCCAAGAATGGATGTACTTCCCCGATCCCGAATTCCCACCAAATCCGAAAAAGCTCATATGCGACTTCATCCTTTTGCTGATGATAGTCCGACAGAGTCTCGTCTTCCGTATCGAAGTTCGAAGTCGTTCGACTGGCGAAGAGTTCGTAGCTGGCCACAATTTCTCCGTTTTCCAAGAAATGGAAAAGCCAAATTTTGTTAATCCTGTGAAGGATTATGTGTCAAATATTCACTGCTGGCTCGATATCGTCAAGCGCGGCAGTATGATGAGCTTCATGTGGATCACACTTTCGATAATGTTTCTCGCCGGCACCAAGAGAACCAACATATTCTCGCTCGGATACTTGATCGGTGCATTCATCTTTCTATGGCAGGGAAGTGATTTTTATTTGAGACCGATAAAAACTATTCTCAAGTGGTGGAACTTTCTCATTGGTTACAACGTCGTTGTGATAGTCTCAAAGGCTCTCCTTCACGGTGTGGGATGTGTTCTTATCAAAGAGGTGAGTTATAATCGCACTGTTGTAATGCGTGCGGCACGTAATACGTATTATGTTCTCCTGGTAGAATCTGGTAGACATTTTGGAGTGTTACATCACGCCTTTACAGGGCCCTGACAAGACTTAGTCAGGTCCTTATTAGGCCACAATGTAACGCTCCCAAACGTCTACTATAGAAAGTGTTTTCATAACTTCAATAATTTTTCGATACTTCTATCTTATATTTCGAAACTTTCGACTTTGATGTCCTGTGTATCAACTAATCAATTTTTATCTCATTAATATAAATCAGATTTAATGACCGTCTGGACGTTACATTTCAGCCTGGTCCATCGATCTCATGGTTGATACAACTGTTGGGAATCGCGTGGCATAAAAAAGTTCGTAGTTCGGGTATAGATTACGGTTCGACAAACAGTCCGTCGTGCGAAGCACTGCGCGAAGACGTCGACATGGTCTGGGACGGCTTGTGTTTTGCGTTTCTCTTGATTCAAAAGCGTCTCTTCAAAAGCTACTACTTCTTCCACATAGTGGACGAGACAAAGGCGATGAGTATACTAGCTTCGCGGGGAGCCGAGCTCCTCGAGAACTTGCATCGCAAGCGAATCGAGTATCAGGAGAACGAGGAGAAGGCGGTGCTTCAAAAGTTGAAGTTCAAGATGGACAAGATAAAGGCCGATCAGCAGAGGATTCAGGGTCCCAGTTACAGGGAACCGGCGACCCACAAAGTTGGTAAGATATCGGCATTTATAATGATAGAGTATTGTTTATTAGTCTAAAAAAATCTTGTCCTCGATTAATCAAAGACCATGCGATTGGTCGATAAGTAATGATTATCTACCGCAGAGATGCATCAATTTTTTCATATGTCTCAATTTACAAACAGTAATATCTACGAAAAATGATTACTTTTCCAAGATTGCTATTGACGTGCATTAAGTCCCACATTTCGTCACTAGGAGCGCTCTTGATCCGGTATTTTGTCTTCACGGAGATATAAACCGCGCGATATTTTAATACATCACGGTCATTACTGAACGATATACTCGATAATTATCCCATGCCATTATTCATGATTATGACAATAGTAACCTCGAATCCGGAATATTGATAAGTTTAACGATTACTAAAACCGACTAATCGTCATCGTCTGCATAACTGTTGATTTATCGCACGCGTCCGCAATAAGGAGAGGCACCGTTGGCGAAAGCATCGAGCGTTAGCTCCTGCGTTTCTTCGGGTCACACGCCACCGCAGGGTTACAGAACACCGATAGACGAGGATGACGATGACGATGACGAGGGCGACGCCGATCCACCGCCATTAACGCCACGCGCAGCCTCACTGTTGCAAGCACCTTCCCCGAATTCCGCGATTTTGACAGTAAGCCTCGATGGCTATCTAGAACCTACACGAATATCATTCGGTTCGCCGCCTAGCAGCGAGCTCAATCCCCGTGGACCCTCGCCCGATGAAACCTTTCCAGTATTCTCACCGCCTCCATACGATCAACCAACCCCGTGTCATCGTACGTGCCTTTCCAGTAGAGGACATCGAAGACAATCGAGCTATACCGGCGGACCATGGCTCTCGGAGCTGCACACGCCGAGAGCCTCGATCATCTCTACAACTTCGCGATCCCCGCACTCGCATCACACATGTAACCCGATCCGGATATATTCATCGAAATTCATGGAAAAAAAAACGCCTGCCACGATGTCCTGTACATAAGCTTCCACGCGTTACCTAGTCCTGTACGCACTTTGAAGATTTATCCTCGAAATCAATTTACATAATCGGCAATGTTTAGGAATTCTACAATCCGGGACTTACGCATGCTGCGTTCCTTCAATGTTTCGTATTATTTATATACATATTCCAGTCCTTTTTTTCTTCTCTTCAGGAACCCTCGACGAACGATGTACAGATCGGTGTTGATATCTATACCTACTATATGTCCCTTCCCCTGGCGAATCCGGTCAATCAATGATCGATCGAAAGTCAACGGTCGATATGTCCAAAACGTTAACTATAAATTGCCCCCAAGTCGAGGCATGTGTGGTGGCCAGTTTTTTTTTTATGTAAGGCGTATTGTAAGCCGATTTTTATAACTCGACCGAAATCCGACTTTTCATGTCCCTTCTAGTCGAGTTGTTGCATGGACGATTCAACCAAAAGTCCATTTGTGACATCCATTTCAAACGGCATATAGTGGAGTCGGCGCAAAGTCAACACTAATAATAGGTCTTCAAATTCCTCAACACACGATTGAGTCAACTCATTGTCAACACTCGAGCTGTGAAAAATGTCAATGATATGTTGCCTGGCATTGGCTTTTCGATCGAAAATCGTTATTTTCGATTGTCGATCAAAGAACGGAAAAAATATTTATTTTTGTTCCAAACGACCAGATCCGCCAGGGTCTCGTCGACGCTCGATTTGTTCATCAATGTGGTTTTTTTATTTGTCGTCCGAATCATTATTCTTTATGTACGTATAAATGTGTATGTTCTCGTTAGATTCGCTCTATCAACGAGACCGGCCATTGTACAGACTTCGTGTGCCAAAGACCAACAGAGAGGGTAATTCTGAAAGAATTTCTACAGCTTTGTGGCTTTGAATTTTATAATATATTATGATCCCAAACCCGAACTAATATCATTCCCGTTTTTTTCTACATTCCAGACATAATTTATTTTGTAAATTTGTGTATATATATATATAAATATATATATGTATATTAATATCAGTCATCTATCTATTAAATTTTCCACAATCGTAGATAGCAATCCTTAGTAATTAATTTCCAAAATTTGTAAATATTTTTATAACTGTATATCCGTCCTGTGTAACTATGCATCCTATCCGTCAGTTGGGATCAACGAAGGATTCGAATCCTGAATGCATGGCTTTGTTCCGTCCGTGTGTTGTCGCTAAAAAATAATTTTTAATCAACCTATTAATCGATCAATTTGTCGTACAGCCGTGAGATCCGGTGACTATTACATGTTCGATGACCTCGACGATGACGACGTGACGGACTTGGTTCCCGATCCGGAGGAGCAACAGGAGGACGAGGAACGTCAACGTCAGCAGCAGCAAAGAGGACGTAGAATGACGGTCGCCGAGGTGAGTTGGTACTTTCAATTATAGTCTGATAGAAGTGCAGTGAATCGCCAAGAGCGTTACTCGTTGTCTGCCAGAATCAATTGCGAATGCAGAATATCATTAATCCATTACCTGCACGAGTGGATTTGAAACAAGCGACGATATCACTCGACATAAAGATTTGAATTTAGTGCGTTACGGGAATTATGTGACATTACTAAATTATCTTTTCGGATACGATAAAATTTCACTATCCAGTCACTTTACGAAAAAGTGTCTATGAATTTGGTACATTAAGTGATGCCAATAATGCCCACAATAACCGATCTTTTGGTACTTAGTTTTTATATTTAGTAAAAAGTGAGAAAAATAGAAATAATGCTCTTAAAAAAAATGTATCATTCGTAAAATCGATCTATAATTTTATTTACAAAGGTACCAAATAAACCCGCTATATCTTACCGGTTCAAACCATAGTATTTGACACTCCGTACTTTACAGCCGAGATATTAAGGATATTTGGGCTAAAACTTTGCTACTTTGCAGACAAAGACACACTGAATCATTTGGAATTATTTTTCAGATTTTTTGACCATATATTTTTTTAAGTAATGCGTGTACAAAACTACATAAGGTACCGTGTAAACGTTTCGGAACCCGGTCCGTAACGACAAAACGTACCGATTTTCTCCGGTGAAGAGCATACTATCAGACAGATCGTGTCCTAATTTCAAGAACATTCACGTTTTCGCTCTGAGATAAATTAAATAAAGGAAACACTCTATCTCTGTCTAGCAGCTTTCCCTGCCTACGTATCTCATTCGCACACTGACTAACGCGATCAATGGAGCCCCTCTTCCATTACCCTCCCGCGATTTCGGCCCAAACATCCTTAAGGTGCTCCCTGAAGTGACCGAAATTCACTCACCCTCCCTTACTTATGGATAGATTTCAGTGCTGGGCAAAGTACCGAAAAATACTTAAAGTATTAAGTACTAAGTACCGCAAGTACTTTAAGTACAAAGTAATTTCCGTACTTAAAGTACTTTTATAAAATACAAAGTAAACAGTACTTTTTTTTCTTAATCGGAAGAGGCCGAGTTCCACGAGTACGAAATTTACAGAGGAATTTTTAAATCAAACGGCCCTGTTCAGAGGCAGCATTTTTTTAAACGTCCAAACTCTTCGTTTACCATCAGACTTGGTAACAGGCTAACCGACTGGACTACTACGACTGAACCTTGGGGAACTGAGTGTAGGTCGACTGGATGTATGACAAATAACGAAAAATAATTGTTATATTTGTGTTCAGCGGGAAAAAATACGTCGAATATAGCTTTGAAACCAAAAAAATCGAGTGAACAACGATTTTTCATTTTTTGAGCCACTTTTGAAAAAACGTTGATTTTCGTGATTTTCGAAGGTCGATATCTCGGCTCCCAATGGAGCTACGGAAAATCTGAGATGCTCGTCGTGCTCTACGGGAAAAAATACACAAGATAAGGTCTTGTTCGAAGTTCTAGAAGCGTTTTATTGGGTCGTTTCAGAACGTTGAAAAACGCGAAAAATGGACTCGAAAGGGGTAGCCTTGGAATTTCTTGGCAAATTTTTTTTTCTTTCTTAAAAATGAACGGTCACGTATTTCGACGTATTTTTTCCCGCTAAACACGAATCCGCTGGCTTTTTTGGGACTAAAGTACAGTGAGACATTGAAAATCTCGATTTTATGCACGAAAAATTGTACTTTTGGGATTTAAATGGGAAATATTGGGTTGGGAGGAAAATCATTTTATGAGACGGACATTTTTTTACGTTACGAAAAAGGTGCAAAGTAATTTGCACATGGTTTCCTCATTTATTACAATTTTGAGCATAGCTTCCTCAAAGAAGAAGCTATGCTCAAAATTGTACAAGTACTTTGGTCTTAGTACTCAGTAATAATATTTAAAGTATCGAAAAGTACTTTGATACTTTAACTACCAAATAAGTACTCATGTACTTTAAGTACTACCCAGCTCCGATCGATTTTACGAAAGGTGGAAAGCAAGTACCACGAGAGTGGGCATATAGTTACAAGACTCTACGGCTCACCAAATTCACAGACATCTTCATTTGAAAATTGAATAACTTACACAGACTGGTAGTGTGCCAAAAGGGCTTATAAACATTTAACGTCACATCGTGCTCCATGCGCCCAAAATACGGTCTCACCGTGCTGTTACTCGTTGCCCAAAAATCATTGGAGATCATTCTTATCTTTTTACGATTGCACTAAATATCTATCGATTATTGTGCGCCTACGATTGCGAAAACTTCAAAAGCATTCGTTGCAATCGAAAAAGGAACATAACAGGTATATTCGTTGTAGTCGTGAGCGTCGCAAAAATTTGCTCTCACTTAAAGTCCTGAGGATAAGTAAACGAAAAAGCAAAAAAAAAAAAACCGAACGGTAAATGATATCGTGAGTAAATGGATTTACAGCTGATGACGACGCTGTTAAAGACTGACATAGAGATCGCGACGCACGTCGCCATGTACGGAGGAACGCAAAAGGACGCTCTCCGACTCCGACGTCAAAGTGTGCCGCTCACTCGCAAGAAATCATCCATGTCCTATCTGAGCGCACGTTCCGAAACCGACACTGCCGCGGCCACCGATGTGAGATCCTCCCTTAAACCTGCATGTAAAACAAAAAAGCGCAAAACAAATGTATGCAACAAAATGCTGTGGCGCTATATACCTCGCTATCCGTTGTCCATTGCTACTTATCATTTGTTAATACTCCTTCCTGCTCTCAAAACCATACTCCACTTATTAAACATCGTTCGTACTGTATTATGAACGTTTGCATTTTAACGGAGAAGGATCTTTGGTTCTATGCCTTCGTAGCTGGTGGATCGATTGTATGTGGATTTTTCGCTTTCGATCTAATATTTCTGTTCATGAAGACATCGATACCTGTCAACCAAGAGAACGTAATATTATTTCTTACTAAGAAAATTCAAGACAGACTTAGTTACTCGGGAAATTGGTATCCCCTGTGATACAACCGTTTCATAATAGACGCTAATCGCCTTCTAAGATGGACCGTTATACCGCGATGGATAACGAAAACGGTATTACTATTTTTTTCGTAGCTGCTGACACTCGGGCGTCCATAAGAAATTGGATTCCAGTGCTGGCCGGATAATCGGAGTGGAATCCTATTTTCGTTTGTATTCAGACATCTACGAGAAAAACGGGTTTAAAATGTTGAGGCGAAACTGACAGTACTTACCCTTCATATTAGGATCGTACCAATTCGATACGATGATCATGATAGGTATCAAAACTCTTTGGCTTGTGAATCGTTCGTCCTGACGATTCAGTAAACGGTAATGGAGAGGCGTTCTGTCACGCTACCTGTATCATCTATCTTGATCACCACCACCACCTGTGCTCTTTTCGCGCCATTATCGCACATCTTACGCGAATATCGGCAGTAAAGAGCAATCCAGCATTCGATTTTGTCGCTTCATTTATATTTATCATTTTATTTTTCACCATCCGTCGCTAGACAAAATTGTCGGTCGACTGAAACTTAATGCACGCTTATGTAGACGCTGATTATCGTATAATTGTCGATGTCTGTAACAACAATGAGCTGTAAATATGACGTATATATTTTGCTGCGTTCGTTATTGAACGATCGATGGATATTTATTGGATGTCTCGTAACAATTAGGGCCCAGATCGGACGAGCCTCGATTCTACGGAGGTCGAAGATGTCGAACGCGAATTGAAGACTGACGATCTTGCCAAAACACCCGAACCATCGGAAGACGGTGAAGATCTCGCCGAAGACGATGCGGGCACCCTTGATAAAGATGCATACAAAGAGGGAGAAGAAAAGAAGAGTGTTCCTTTCTTCACGTACTTTAAATTCCTCTGGGTCATCATTAACAGTACAATGGTCTCGATGACCAAGTATCTCAACAGATTTTCTCGGGACTATAGGTACATTCGTAAAGTACTGTCGCAAGAGAAGACAATTTTGAAGGTCAGTGAAAAAAACTGAACTCGATTTACGGATAAGTCGTCAAAACATAAGTCTCAAATCATTGAATTTTAAGGCAAAGCCGGACTTCAGGATGGGTACGCGTCTCGGAATCAATCAGATTTGGCAACCGATACCGATGATGAAACAGAGGTAAGAAACTGGTCTTTTTGTGCGCATAAAAAGAAGCTGAGAGTTTCGACTATATTTAGTACTCCCCTCAGCAATGCTCGAGCAACGTAGTTTCACTTTTAATTTTGGCACATAGCGTAGAGCCAGAAGCATAGTAAATGCCTCGAAAAAAAAATACCGCGCCGTTACTGGGAATGCAAAAAATGACATTAAACACTCCTTCATAGTAACAAAGGTATCCAATATCAGTTACAAAGCGCCACCTTGAATATTTTTGCAGTCCCAATAGCGACTTTTACACTCAGAGGCATAGATGTGCAATTTTTTAGACGTTCGAAGACCCCGAAGACGAAGATCGTAAAAAAAGAGAAGAATTGTAAAAATTTTGCTTAGAGCCTCCATTAATAGGAAAGTAGTCCCCTAGGGTAGCCAGTCGCCTATAGATTATAGTTAAACGGGCTTGCTCTAGTAGATCTGAGACTGACGGAAGCACCGAAGAGCCTTCGGACGCTGGTGAGGGCACTAGTCAACCGCACAACAGCGAAGAAAGGTAGGAAAAAGCTTTCAGCCTGCATAGAACCCTACGTGAGCACGTAGAACTAGTCGCTCACTTTTTATAGTTGTTTTTTTAATGTAGCTGCATTTTAGAGGCCCTCTCAAAGTATTTTTAAAAGTGGAGAACAGTGTTGTTGCTGGGAGGGAGTGGGGTCAATTGCATCACTAGCGTTCCTGATTGCTGTGGTATTCCTACACCGCTGCTCAGCCCAGTGCACATTCTTTGTGATGATAGTCATGTTCTTCAAAAATATTTTGGTCTTCCGACATTTTTTATTCAAACAAAACTGTGATCCCTGCTACCATGCTTAAATCAGCTACACGGTCGGTGAGCATAACGTAGATTGGACCTTCAAGCTTCAACCTTACCGGTGCATTTGCCGGTGGGTTTACACCTGTTTGTGAAACAGCCCATCGAAGCACAGACCAGTGGGTGGGAGCGAATCAGCGCGCAGCTATCAAGCATTTACACCAAAATCCTCTGGAAAAAAGTGTCAGCTTTTTTGTTAAGTGTATGATAACAGATAACAGTAAGAAACTTCCACGCGGGAGGCTTTTCATGATGCTACATGACTAACAAACTCGTTCCCCGCTGAAAAAGGTACTTTCTATGATTTTTGTTTAATACACATTCGAAAAAAAATAGATCAGAGCGCAACCGGGTGGCAATTTTCACTGTAGTACACTATCGAGAGAAAACTACATTTGTGGAATGGCTATTTAGCTGTTTATACCCGATTTTTCAAGGTGTTACAAATAACTCTACTCACTGATGCAATTGACCCAACTGAACCCTATTATTGTTACGTCAACTAAAATACAACGTATGGATCATCGACCCTAAAGGGGATTGTTCCCTTCTTGTTTCTAAAAGGCCCTTAAAATTAAGCTAAAGAATAATCCTTAATGACTGCAACGTATATATTTCATTGACCAATAATGTCTTATTTCACAATCCTAAAAGTATCCCTTATCCCTAATCCCAGGCACAAGATTCTGTCCGCGTGGTTCAAAAAACGTCTGCGGCGTTCTCTCGATTTTACCACCAAGAGTCGTACGTAAGTTCCCAATTTCCTACTAAAAAAAAATCCCATTCCCTCTGTAATACAAGTTTCTGAAATCCTTCGGGGTAAATGACAAGCCCAACAAAATCAAATCTGTTGAAGTAAACGTAGAAAGAGAGTGGTGTTGTCTGTGCCAGGAAGGAGAGATCGCTGACAGTGCCACACATCCGAATACTGGCGCCGAGTTTGGAGCGAGGATTGGACGTGTCCTCCTCCAGGTATATCCTCGATAGCGCGCAACAGAGGAAGGCAGCGATTTGAAAGAAAAGAAAAAAAAACAGAACAAAACAAGAAAACAAAGCGAATAATCGTTATTAATGATATTCGATCATCGTAACATTGTTATTCACGATTGAAAGTCGCTTGACACACCCGCAATGCACGCCAATCCCCGCATGAGACACCAAAATCTCTTATTTAATATTAAATATCACTTCTAATATTCAATTTACCTTTCTCATCTCGTTGGTATTGCTCTTTTCGTCTCCATATTTACAATTTTACAATTTCCGATTTTTATAATCATAAAAACTACAACTGCGAGAGAATTTCCAGGAACGCTTTTGATATTACAGGTTCGTCTCCGCCCGGCTCCCGAGCTGAGCTTTGTGTGTGCTTTCGTGATTTCGTCGTTACGTCGATGATTTCCTTTATGCTTTACTGATATGACATTATTTTTTTGAAAAATGCAGCTCGATTTTTTCGGCAACACCGGCTGCACCACAACCCGAAGAGGACGGCGAGCAGACCGGTGAACTTTCGGAAGTCGATCAGCCGCCGTTTATTCAAATGGCGGCATCCGTGTGGTTCGGGATTCTCGCTCATTCGACATTCATGTGTTACTTCATGGTCTTCCTTCATCAGATAAAAAATGCATCGCTTATATCGATACCGTTACCACTGATGGTATTTTGTTGGGGTTCGCTGACGATTCCTCGACCATCCAAGACGTTTTGGGTCACCGTGATCGCTTACACCGAAGTAAGTGCTCATTGTTATATTATAATTAAACAAAATTGATCAATTTCGGCATCCTCGAGGAGAAAGCCCTGAGTGGTAAAAAATAAATTAGACATGGCCGGGAAGCGAAGGATGAAAAAAATTTGAGTTGGAGAATTTTAACGGTACATTTTCACAATTTAAATTTTACATTATAAACATAGCTTCCTATAAGAGAAAGCCAAAATCAGTCAACGGGCTTTCTCGTACCCGAAACTATGCACATAACGGTGAAAAATGGTGAAGAAGTCTGAAATTACGGTGCATCACTCTATACATATTTATCAAGCTTTGGCTCGATAGCTCAAGCGAATCTCGAGTGATAGAAAATTTCAGTTTCTTACTTCGGCTTTTTAGCATTGGTGACTGAAAGCAAAAATAGATAATATATTTTCATACATTATCGTCCCACAGATAATTGTCATCGTGAAGTGCATCTTTCAACTGGAGCTGGTCCCATGGAATCAGACCGTTGCGCGAAGTCATCCTCTCTTTCCTCCCAGAATCGTGGGAGTCGAAAGCAAACCGAACTATGCACTGTGGGATCTTTTGCTACTCCTCGTGGTATTTTTCCACAGGTATGCCTCATCTTCAGTGACTACAGTATGAACATTTATAATGTGCATACGAAGTCTGTGTATAGACGTTATGGCAAGACGAATTATCGTTACAATATTCTTCATTTCCAGATTCATGCTTAAATCGCTGGGTCAATGGACAACTCCGGTGAAGCCAAGAAGAATTATTCCGTCCCAGATGACGATCGCAACGACAAGAAATATGGATGGGCAAGGACCCGGGGAACCTACACGTTTTCACTGGCAGAATGAGGAAACTAAGTAAGAATGGATAAGTGTTAAATGTTTCGTTAAGTTGTACGTCACACCATTGCCAAATCGGAAAGGCTGTGGCTGTGGCATTTTTACATATTTCAACGAATCATAAAACATCTTTACCGTTTCAGTAACCGATCTGAGCCCGATACGACTCCGAAAGCGCAAAGCTTGAGCCTTCACGGGGATGGTGGAACAGAGAGTCCGAAAGAGGAAGTAACAGACTCGCAGGAGAGACTAGTAGCGATTAAAGCTGAAGAGACGAGTCCTTGCAACGAGAATCTCAAGACCACAATTAACATGACGTAAGTCTTTCGATGCTCATGTTGTACGGTCGCCTTCTGTGAAATCTACATAATACTTTCAGTTCATGTCAATTGAACACTCATTCCGAAGCACACAGAGACTAATAGCTACTCACAGTACTCACAGAACTCACAGATTCTCACAGATACTCGCTAACACTTAGGCCATACTCTGTAAGAGTCGTCTCTAACAATATGATGCAGATCACAGGGGTTTGCACAGATCTGCTCTATTTTACGATACCCGTGCGATCCACAAATCTGGCGACCCACCATAACGTGCTAGTTTTGTGATAATTTAATTAATTTATTCTCAGAGCTGTGAAGTATTGGGAACCGGTCAAATCCTTCTTCGACAATATTCTCAGTTCTGAGGGCAAGGAAAAGACAAACGTGTACGCATACATGTTTCTCTGCGACTTCTTCAACTTCGTTCTCATAATATTCGGTTTCTCCGCATTCGGGGTAAGTAACAGCGATTCAACTTACAACATTTTCGATTTCATAACTTTGGGGATTTTATGAACCGATTAAAACAATGCGCAAAACTACTGAATGTCTGTTGGAGTACTTAATATACCAGAGTGCTTGTGTTCAATGAAAATGAGTTCATGGATGGCTACATGATCTATTGGTTATGATTTGATTTCTTATTTTTACGAGCATCTAAATAACATCATGCGTGCCCCATTTACAAGAACAAATTCACAATTTCAAAAATTGTTAATTGCAGACTCAACAAGGGGACGGCGGAGTGACCGCATACTTATCCGAAAATCGTGTGCCTATGCCATTCCTGCTGATGTTGCTGCTACAATTCGCGCTCATCGTCATAGACAGGGCTCTTTTTCTGAGAAAATCGATACTGGGAAAGCTCATCTTTCACTACCTTCTCATCTTTGGGGTTCACCTCTGGATGTTCTTTATTCTACCCGGCGTAACAGAGAGGCGCGTGAAGCTTCAATAGATCGTATATCTTATGGAATGAAAAAAAAAAAAATCATTATAAGTGATCAATTCTTACAGGCAATTCAATGAGAAACTGCCACCGCAGATCTGGTACATGATGAAGTGTTTTTACCTCTTATTGGCGGCCTATCAACTCAAGCTCGGCTATCCAACGCGTATACTCGGAAATTTTCTGTGCAAAAATTACAGCGTTGTAAACTTCGTCCTCTTCAAGGGGTGAGTCACACATATCAAGACTAACAAATCTGATATTCCCAGTGTAAATCTCTTTTTTCTATGATATTAATTGTTGTTTTTCTTTGTTACGTGAAAGATTCATGTTCGTCCCGTTCCTATTCGAGCTACGAGCAGTTATGGATTGGATCTGGACGGACACGTCCATGACAATAATGGATTGGTTCAAGATGGAAGATATCTTCGCCAGCATCTACCAAATTAGGGTAAATTTTCAGTTATATATATATACATATATATTTTTTGTAGAACTTGTTAATCGATAATAAAACTTTGCAGTGCATGCGAGGAGTCGAGACGGACTTCCCACAGCCAAGAGGAGTGAAGAAAGCGCAGATGAGCAAATACATGGTTGGAGGAGGTGCTCTATTTCTCATGATCGGTCTTATCTGGTTCCCTCTGCTGCTATTCGCTCTCGGTGGAACGGTCGGTGTGTCAAATCTTCCTTTGGAAGTTTCGATGAAAATAAGAATCGGACCATACGAGCCGATATACGGAATGTCCGCGCAGACGAGCTCCATCTACAAATACACCGAAGCCGATTTTACGGCTTTAAGGGACTTGTACTCTCACGAAAAATCGGCAGTTACTTTCTTGGATAATTATGGCTACACGGATATCGCTGCGATCAAACTGAGCGGATCATCCAGAAGACTCTGGGGCATATCACCACCGGACAGAGAAAGGTACACAAAAATGATTTCTTTCCAATGTTGAAGGATATAAACTTCAATTGGGCAAGCTCTTATAATTATAATATTATTCGAGCTCTACAGTGTAAATGTGTAATTTACTGAAAAACGGACTTTAAAGGTCGATAATTGAATCGTAGACATCGTTTTTCACTCATGTATTACCGGTGACTCATGAGGCATCGCAATTATTACTTTAGGTTAAAAGCCGAACTGGAGTCGAACAACACAGTGGTAGTTCACGTGGAATGGACAATCTCAAGGAAGACGGATGTAAAAGATTCCAGCGGCATAACTACGAAAGGACGCGATATTAAACTTGAAGCTTGGGAAGACGGTAAATTTAATCCCGTCAGGAAGAATCTTGCTGATCTGCTTTCGGCCAACAACGACACAAATGCAGGAAATGGGACAATAATATTCAAAAATGCATTTCCTAAGTTTCTCAAAGTCACCAGTCGAATTATTGAGCCTGTGCCGCAGTTGATGAAAAGCTCATTGCGTAAGTACAACATTAATTAGCTTAGATAAACATGATAGTGCTGTAAGTGTAAAGTACTTGCGTATTTATTAATCCACGGTATATTTGTCCGTGGAAAAGTCCTTTTTTTGAACCACCCTAATATATGTATTTCGATGATTTCCTTATCGAATGAGAAGCTAACGTTACGTACGTTGTGTCCTTCTGTCTCCGTCGAGCCGACCTCATTTGTTTTTCGACAGAAAATTGTCCTCATTCATCAATAACGCCATCTCCAGAAATTGTCTTACCCGTGGAGGGCTATCATATAATGCTAATAAAATTTGTACATCTCGTGGATTTTCTTTAATGTCGTGTATTATTTTAGTTTCACCAGAAGATGAGTATGACGACGACGACGAAAGAAGCAAGGCTAAACTTTATAGAAACATTAGCGTGCAGCTATCGACGAATCTTGATTGTTGCGCTCATCAACAGTGGTGGGTCGTCAAGGAGAATTGTGACGATCCCATTGCAAATGTGCTATTGAAAAAAGTGCCACTCAACGATTGTAGATACATTATGATGTTCCTCTTTAACGACAAAGCCTTCCCCGAAGGACTCAGCTTTATCAGCGGATTTGGGTCAGTACTTTCGCCGGTTCAAATTCAACTTTTTCGATTTAAACACTTGGACGTACGCATCACTGAAATAAATAATTAGAGCCATTATCACTTATAAAAGTGACGAGTTAGTGAGTTTGAACTGAAAATATGAATTTGGCATATTGTTGATATATTACACATTGACCTCTATAATTAATTTATTTTATAATTTCAGTATATTGGGTTTATACACGACGGCCGTGATCGTAGTGAGCCAAGTTATAAGAAGAGGGGTCAGTGAAATGGCACCGAAGATAATGTTCGACGATCTGCCATACGTCGACAGGATACTTCGTCTCTGTCTGGATATTTATCTCGTTCGCGAGAGCGGAGATCTCTGTCTGGAAGAGGATCTGTTCGCGAAACTTATTTTCCTCTATAGGTCACCGGAGACCCTGATAAGGTGGACGCGGCCACCTGAACCAGGGTCGCAAGGGGACCGCGGCGATGACGATGAGGATGACATGGAACCCGGAAATGGGAGTGAAATGCGAAACGCTTGAATGTCGTTGGGAAAGGTTTTTCTCTCGACGACGCCCACACATAAACTAGTCCGTTCACCGTTCGACAGATATGAACCGTATTAAAGCATAGATGGGCAAAATCCAATCTTCTCGATTAATCGTCCAATAAAATTTTTTCAGATTTTCGTGCTGCGCGGCCATTGCAAACGCAACTGAAAACTGGCGATTCCATAAAAAAATGTAATTGTAGATTCGAATATTAGCTCATCTGTGAAAAGGCAGCATTGCTGGCTTGATGTTTACCACGGTGTACAGTTGCATTTACTTACGCGAGAATATTGCGGCGCTTAGTAAGAAACTGCGTGAAAGGATATTGTTATAAAAACGTAAAACATAATGTTCCTACTCGAGTAAAGGGAGTGGCGAACGGAGAAACTCCGTGGGTGATCCGGTGAATCGCCCACTGCATTCGCAATAATACGCGAAACCATTATTTTCATTTTTTTTAGCCAGCTAACGTAACTTTTTCTACATTTATACTATTATTTGTGTGAATCATGTATATTCGTAGTTATCATTCGACGCTTTCGAGCTCGTTATTTTACTTCAATGTACCCTGTATCGTGCGGTCACGAACATTGTTTTTCAGCATTGATCGAATCCATGTTTGTATATATAACATTAATTGTCTGTAAACGTTACGTGTTCGAGTTTCACATAGAAATATATATATCTGTGTGTTACGAAATTACTAAATGTTTCGCAATACCATATGAATAAATTACGAACTATTTCGAACTGCGTTTTCTTTTTTATTTAAAATTTATAAAAAATATTTATTAACATCGGGCAACGGTTGTTTCCCTTAAAACATAATACGGAAGTAATTGAAGATCGTTCACTCACAGCTTGGTCGACGTGAATAACTTCACTTCTTCATTCAATGAAAAAGACTGATGTTATTTCGAGTTTCTGTATAGTTCTAAAAATGTCCGGGCCGTCGATTTTGAAGCGCTGTTTCTGGGCGAGATTGCCGGACGGCGGTTTTCCTCGTTCCTCGGGCTATTGGACCGGCCCTCTTTTGAATTCACCAATCTGTCGAGTATCGCGATAATTATTGTCTCTACATTTGCATAAACTCTTACATCACAAATATTGTTAGTCGCATAGCATAGAGGAATTAAATACAATGAATAATTACTTGAGAAGCTCTTTGCAGCGTAGTTTGAGTTGTAAATTCTCCTGTTTTATCTGTTCCGATTCGTCCACCGTTTTCTTGAACTCTTCGTTTCGCGCTTCAAGAATCGCGATGTTTTCTCTCAGTCTGACATTCTCCTCCAGCAAGTATCTAACGCGCGGCGACTCTTTGCCGGCGTTGCCCTCGTTGACGATTTCCTCCGTCTGCTGCAGCATGAGCTTTATGAGATTAGCCTGCGAATTTATGTACAGATCTTGCATAGCTCGAAGAATCTTTGTGCTCTCGTTCTTCGTGTACGTGCTGACGATCTCCTTGACCGAGTTCAGCATCGCAACCTCGAATTTTTCCACCGCCTCTTTCCTATTGGAGAGTCCGTCGCCGGAACCTCTGATTCGTTCCTTAGCCGGTTCGAGCTGGAAAACATTTTCGCGCGACGTGTCTGACGGACGACTGTTCTCCTTGCTCGATCCATCTGAGCTGCGACCGCTCTCTTTGTTCGACCCTCCAGACCAGCGAGGACGTTCTTTGTCGTCTCTCTTTGCAGTTGACACCTCGATATTTGAGTTCTCTACAGGTTTCAATTTGTTCTCCGTTAGCTTGGTTCTTCGCTCCGGCACTCTGGATTTCGCTGTCTCCAATATTCTGGCCTCTCTGCTACTCGGCCTTGTGGTATCCTTGCTCTCCTCGGATTTCCTGCGAGAAACTTTTGTTGTCACCGACGCCGAAGGGACTTTCAGCACCGTATTCTGCTTTTCTATCAAACGATTGAGCTCTTCCTGATCGGATGAAGCGGGCACTAGCGAAGGCTGCAATTGACGCCTGGTTATGTTGCGTGCCGCATGAGACAACGTATTTCCTGGTTTAGTCTCTGCCGGCACAAGCTCCAGATCTTCCAGAAAGGAGTCATTCATATCTGCAACATTCGTGCATCGTTAAGCAAGATTGCGTTCAGCGTCATAAAAAAAAAATTGAGAAAAAAATTCAACTTAAAATAATTTTTTCTGGAATTGAGGTTAATATTAAAGCGTATGTATGTATGTATGTATGTACTGCTTTGCCCATGGGGAAGTGAGTTTTTCTTTTCACATAGTTAACATCTCAAGTATTTAATTCGATTCATTTGACGGTTTTTTTCAAACTCACTATCAACGCCTGCGCGTTCGTAACGGAAAACGTTATGAAAACAAAAAATTTTGTTTACCTTCGATGGAGGCGTGTCGTTGATTCCTGGCCTAGCACCGAAAAGATTTACTACTCCCAATTACACTAGGGGACGACTTTTTATATATTAATTAATTCGTATTAGACTAATAGGACATCATTGCCGGCCTTGACAAGAAAAACAAAGGCATGTAAAATGAAGCGTCCATAACCGGAGAGCATAGAAGTATATAGAATCGTACTTCCCGTGTTAATATTTGGCCCAGAAAGATAGTCCCGATTTCCGCCTGTAGTTGGCGGCGCTATATATCGGTGTGCCCAACACCCGAAGTATCTCAAGCAACGCCCCTCGTGGTCGTCTCTCTCACACTCATGTGTATTGGCCAATAACGTTCTCTCACTCGCACTAATGCAGTAACACTATTGGGCGTGTCTTGAGTCTGCACAGATGCTTTGAATATTTCCAGATTTTTTTCAAGTAAAACTCTATAGTCGAATAACACAATTTCTGATAAAAATATTCAATTATAATAGTAAAAGATCGATGGAAGCGTTTCAAAAATGTAATCTTCAACAGCAAAGCAGCGCACTAACTAATTTAAATCAACTTTGATACATATTTTTCTAAATAAGTCCGTGACGGAGCTGTTAAAGGTTTTTCTTCTTATTTTTGCAACCCGGGTTCAATTCCGCCACAAGCATTTGTTTTTTTTTCATCTTGCTTACGCCACACGCAATCTTTTTTCTCGTTTTGCTTACGGCAATGAACTAAATCTAAGTATTTTTTTTTTTTGGTTAACGGGATCGCGCCACGAGAGCGTGATTTATACTATTATCCATACTCGCGGTGGATTCAGAAAGACACACGAATATGTTTTTTGTCCTCTTCAACGAACACTTAGCGGTTTTTTGCGGGGGCGCGGAGAAATTAAGCATCTGCAACCTAATTAGCAAAGCAGCGGACTCGTTACTTTTCATCGACCTCCAGACATAAATTTTCAAATGAGACGATGTTCAAGCGGTCGGGGGCAACGCTTGTTAAGTCCGCCAACCGTGGTTCGATTCCGACATAGTTTTTTTTTTTTGTCTCAACGTCGCTACAAACAAATGCATTCGCATTTGTTTGTAGGAATGTTAAAAATAAAAAAAAAGGAAAAGATTACGAGGGAATCGAACCATGGATGCGGCGTTAGAAAGTGAAGCCTCCTCAAACCGCTCAGCCATCGGTTCAGTTGTACATCTGTATGTTAAAGTCGATGAAAAGTGACGAGGCCGCTAATTTGCCAATTGGGTTGCAAGTGCTTAATTTCTCCACCCCGCCGCAAAAAACCGATAAATGTTAGTTGAAGATAATGTAAAACACACTCGTGTGTCTTTCTCAGTCCACAGCGAGTGTGAATAATAGTATGCCTGACGCTCTCGTGGCGCGATAGCATTATATGTAGCTGCTCTTCGGGATATAATTTATAGGGTGTTTATTTAGCGTTGAACAAAAAAAAACGACTTAAAAAAATCGTTCACTTATAGAATCTTGGTCTCCAGGTGAACTTCCCCGAGCAAAGTTTGTGCGGAGCAAAATACAGCCGTTATATAACTTCATGAAATTTGGTCTCATGAAAATAACTTCAGGGTCATTCAAGAAGTTATATTGTGACGCGAACGACTCGTATCCAAGAAGTTCCCGATACGATGAGAATAACTGTGAAACTCAACGAACTGTAAATGTTCCCCCATGGAATTGTCTAGAGGATCCAAAGATCCGACTTCACATTTGCGTCATGTTTTGCTCCTATCGAAACTGAATCTTCGTTGAATGATAGATCGATCCGAAGAACTTTTCAAGTATTCTTCGAAAAAAAACCTCCATATTTGAGAAAGAAAGGTATAAAAACTATCCAATAAAAGTGTGTATCAAAAGATACCAATAACGGATTACTCAATTGAACAAGCCGAGGAATCATGTTGCAGCTGAGTTTAATGAGCTGCGAATGTTAGTTAGTTACGCTTTTAGATGAGAGAGCGGGTGTCACTCCTCTTGACGTATGATGTTGCATTTTAGCAGATGCTTTCGAGAGATGCTGTTTTGGTGCTCGGATTTTGCGTTATGCTGTCTCCCATGCTGGGCATTCCGTGACTCGTTATACCGAGGCCGTTACCCTAACGCAAAGCGAGTACGCATTGTACCGGCAATTGCATGCACAGGAATTTGAAATAGATGAATTTCGCTTTATACATAAATGATATGCGTAATTCTTCCTTTTCCATTGATTCACACCCTTCCGTTGCAGGTAAAATATATAAGGATTGTCCAATTTTCATTAAGACCCTTAAAACGGTTTAGCTGATGTCTTCATGAGAATTCACATGGACCCTGATCGCAGATCATCTGTTATGGGAAATACACACGGATTATGGGTAAGCATGCACAGCCCATTGTCACTGATGCGTGGCCTATTCTGTAAAGCAGCAACCGTGAGTCGTGTCAAATAAAAGTACGAAAGCGGCGCACCAGCACGTCGTCCTCTCGATCAAGTAGATTGAATGAACGAGTTAAATTTTCATTACGGAACCTATGCTGGCCGCGGTATAGCAGCCAATTGCCACTGATGCAGTCGTGTGTGCGCACTAAGAACCTACACATATGTCCCCTTCGAAGATCGTGCTATTATAAGCAGACGTTGAATTGTTCTCCGCGGTTCTTCTCCATTCTCTTTTATTTGAATGCTAGCGGTCTACCCCATCGAATATAACTTTCATCACTTCGCATATAAGCTTTCGAAATTTTAGTCTCGACGCCTAGATAGATGACATCACCGAGATATAATCAAAAACATAAATAAGTTATTTTCAAAAGTTTTCTCTAGAAGGAAAATAAAAATGATTAACGTATTCTCTATATATAAAATTATAGGCTTTGCGAACGACGGTGACAAATGAGAGAGCATTGTGCAAACTTCTTCTGCACATTTTCTGTTAAGTTAGGGTAAGAGTGGCCAATATGGACTACGGTCTTTGGCATTTGGAATGGCCCAACTAGTTTCAACTGAAACCGGTACAATTACAATAACAAAAAAAATCCTGGATACTCAAAACTTGAATGCAACAGTTTTTTTTTTAGCATTTCTCTGTGGTTTAATTCTAACACTCATTATTTTAATTTTATTCAGTGTCAACATTAAAGATAGGACATAATTGTTCTTAAAAATGCCAAATGCCCACAGTTTTAAAGCGAGTCAATGAGGATTGGGCCATCGTGTGATCGATTACTTCAACCGCATGCTGTGCTATCGTCCTCGTCGTTTAAATGATTAAACGGTAGTTTGTAAACGTCGTTAACGGTCATTTGTTATGTCGCCTGTCAGATTTTCTTTTCGCTTCCACTCAGCTTAGTTCCCAGATCGACGATGCTCGTCGGCTCGACTCGCAGCTTTATCGAAGCTCGCGTTCACCGTCCGTGCGACGACTACCGCGACGTCGCGACGGTGCCCAGGGACATAACGTCGGACGCGCCGCACGCGCGTTCCGACGTATCGCTACTGGTGGTATAATACATCGAGTAGAACCGAGCAGAGCGGAGCGGAGCCAGATCAGTACGGGTACTCTCCCGGCAGTAGAGCGGGAGGACCACACTTCAAAGTACATTCAGAATAGCGATAGAACCGACGACGACGACGACGAGGACGACCCTAAAACGTCAGAGTGCTATACAGCTCCGTCGAGTTCACATCCTGTGGCGGTGGATCTGTGCGTGTGTCTATGTGTGTTTGTGTGTTTATGTGTGTATGAGCGCGAGGTCGAGTAACGAATTAACAAATTCGAAGAAATTAAGTGCAGTACCGAACCAACCCAACATATCAGTCTTGTGCGAGCTTTCATCTCGAGTGTTTGCAGTGGTATAATTTTTAAGGCGTGCGCCTGAATGATTTCGAAGATTAAACGAAACTTTTTTTTTTCTTTTTTTCGACAGAAATAACGATAAATACAAATTAATTAAATAGATGCGACGTCATCGTAAGAGTCATCGAGCGAGTCGAAGGGAAACAAAAAAACGAGCCTTTCTTTGAATTTCAATCACAGTATCGTCTACAGGATTGGTTCTAGAGATTCATTTCCGTGAAATAAGTACCCGCTCGATTAACGGCCAACCGAATGAGAAGCTTTACCACTGGAGGATAAGATGGGAAAGGAAATGAGAAAGAAATAAAGAGATATCGAACCTCCGACAAGACGTACGGGCAACGGAAGCGAACTTAATGCGAATTAACCATCGAGCAACGACGTAAACTATTCGCCGAGACAGAATACTTTAGATTTTCGATACTTCGTTTGACCGCGATTTTCCGTGAATATTTCACTGTCAAATTCTTCACGATGAAAGAATATCTGGTGCGCAAGACTGCGATCGAGTGTCATCAGAATTATCAGCGATCGAAAGGTCGGGCGTACTCCTAAAAATAAAAAAAGAAGAGGGTCGAGGGAAGATCAACAAGAATCGAAACTGTAATCGAGAAGTCAAGAAGTTATCTCAGCTGATCACGTTTTCTCAGAGTTGATAAATTCCGTCGTCGACGACAACACTCTGTGGTGGCATCGCAATATGCTGCATGTTTGCAGCACATAAACAGAGCCAAGCGAAAAGCTTTCGGTGTGAATCGTTTGTGCACCTTGGCTCTCTCATCGAGGCATCTTTTAATTTCAGTCATTCGCGTACCAATCCAGTCGCGAGATTAAACGTCCGATGAACTCGGTTCGGTGGTTATTTTATTTTTAAATTCGGATTCCAATACGTATCCTTCGCGACAGTGAAAGATGCCTCGGCAAGTAACATAACAAACGTTCGCGCGAATAGACTGTTGTCTCCAGATCACTCATCACCGTCGCTTCCCAATAAATCGACTATCAGTGTTCTACTCAAGAATAGAAAAATATTCGGAACTTATCGGGAGACGAGAATCGCATGTATTCTGAAATTCGCTCATGTAAACTGACGAGTGTAAGGTCATCAACCCAAAAATCTTCTTCTTATATACGATAAAATTTGAAATACTATTACAAAGTGTCGCACGCCGAGGAAGATTACGTATAGGGTAAAAAGCTGCCACAATAATGGCGACGATGGATTGGGGCATGCTTGTGGTGTTGATTTTGGTCCGGAGCACGTGGGCGGACAATGCAGTTGACTCGACGGACTACTCGTCAAATTGTCTTAAACTGAAGTCTCAAGAATCCCTCGATCTCGATGGAGTAAGTGACGTCAATCTATGTTTTAATTGGAAAATTGTAGTTATTGTAGCGAATTGTTCTATCGTCCACAATACATCGTTCGTAACAACTACGATAAATCCTTATTTTCTAAACAATGTTGAACAAGCTAAGTGGTGACGTCATCCAAAGAACACCGACTTCAGTTTTTTACGCAATACATTTTCTTCGAAGTATTTTTGCCGACAAGTGATCAACACGCGCAATTTTTACACTGAATTTTAGAATTCATCACTTCAATCCGTTAAACACGGGAACTTCGTGCTTACGGATTGCAAAACCGGCAACTACGAAACTCTGATGTTAAATGGATTGAAAACAATTTCATTACTACTTTGTCCTCTTTGAAGAGCACCGTACTGTACTATTAAACAATTGCACTTGTTGGACCGAATAATTGGAGCTAAACATTGGCTGTCGATCTTCACATCGATGTAATCTAAATTGCAGTAAGTATTGTTTTGTCGTTCTCGAGAACACTGATGAGCTGAGGGCAGTGAAACGTATAACTCGCTTCGTTTCGCTTGGCGGACCACCGAGAGACGAAAATATAAACTGTCAACGTATATACAATGATCCAAGTCTAACTCTCATCGTGGTTCAACAACGACATCAATGAGAAATTGGAAGACAATAAGACGTGGAAGATCGCAGAGAATGAGGACGACAACGTGCCAGCACGTCGCGACGACGAACGTAACGCATAATCTTAATAAGGCGGGCGCGCAGTTTAGGAACAACCGGTCGCCTGCGGGCGAGAGGCGAGAACCATCGTTGGCAGCGGCGGCTTTTCTCGCCTTTTCGGAATCCTAGCACGTCTGAATAATGGCGCTAACGAGGATGAAAACTTCGCGAAATTCGTCGGATGAGATGATACGCTACCGGGCGATGTCAGCTTGCGTCGGAGTCACGACGTCGGAGTCACGACGTCAGGCGTCGAAAAGGCTCTCGCCCTCTCCTGACGCGGTCATGTGACTTTCACCTCCTCTTTAGAGCAGGTGAAAGCCACCCGACTGGCTCCCAAATGGATGCAATTGAAGGGGGGTAGTTAAAAAAAAATGCTAGTTCATATGTTTATGAATTATCTGTAATTTTGAAAAATTGAATGCATTTCATCAATATCGTCAATGGTAGATCATTTTTTATGCTTGCTGTATTCACGCAAAGAATATAAATCCACATAAGATCATCAAAATTAACTAAGCCTGGAGATCCGGAAGCGGGTGTCGCACCCAATTGTTAATCATTATTAATAAGTAAATTTTTCGCCGGAGAATTCTCAAAAGAATTCTCTACTTCTGTCATCGAAACAGGAAAATCAATATATCAATAGAGTCGAGACTGGATCGTTGTCCCGATCGGACGTGTGAGGGATCGTGATAGAGATTATTAACTTAAATTATTATTAATAATATCCGCCGCCATAACAAAATATGTGTCTTTATATAGCTCGTTTATTACATTGTTAAAATCATTACAATAGCTATAAAATACAACGGGTTTCATAATGCCTGTTCGTTGTCGCTTGATGGTAGCGACGACGCAGGATTTAAAGTTTGTCGTTAAAGTTCCCTTACATTATTTACAAAATACCAAAGTGGATACCAAAGTGAAAATACTGGATGGTTCTTATCAATAGAGAAAGCATTCTGTTGCTTTCTCTTCTCCCACAAACACGAAACAAGTGAAATGAAGGGAAAATCCAGCATAAGCAAACTTTGAAAAGGGAAGAAGATGGAACAATAAGATGACAAAACCAAGAGAAGAAAGGAAAGACCTGAACGCTGAAATGGTTCCCTGCTCGCGGAATCTCCGCTCGAGTATGGTGACCGGGTGATAGACCATCTTCACCGTCTGCTCCCGACACAACAGGAAGGCTTTGTCGGGCGGCTTGCGCGAACCTCGAAGAAACTTGCTGTACGACCCAACTCGACGTATAACTATTAAAGTTTAGTTAAATACGGAATATAATAATGTTTCTTCCTTGCTCTTCCGCTTCTCTGCCACTGTTTCACTTCCTGTTGGTTGCCTTCCAGTCACCCCTATGGTAAGCCCGTAGGCACTTGTAGGAACTTGCTGCGCTATGCAACTGTCGCATCGAAAACTTGCCGAAACTGCTATTACTGTCATTGCAATCCTCGTCATTGCGTAACTTGAGCTGTATGTTTCGTGAAGATGGTGTTCACGAAACCTTGTTCGGAAGATGCCTTGTTCGGGAGAATGTGGATCGTAAATATTTTTTAAGCTGTCGACTCCTCCTAACCATCTATGGCACAGAAGATGAATAAATCGGACGAAGTTTTCCATTTCCTAAATACTTGACATATGCTGTAAGTGCCAAAAACATTCATAATGACACAGAATGACATTAACGTAAACGGCGAAGGTAAATGTCACCCGAAAAAAAATTAAGCTAAAAACCGCTTAATTTGTTCTTCCTAATTAAAACAACGATGTACACATAAGCTAAGAGAGAAGCTAAATGGAGAAATACGTGATTAAGTAGCCTGCAGACACCGTACTGTACATCTTCCATTTCAGTCCTAACAGATAAGCAGTACAAATACAGCTTTACAGGACTATAATTAAATTACTCGATTCCATGCAACTTGACTTTTAATCGGACTAGGAATGTCTGCAGCTTCAACACAAAGACCTGATTCACATGTTTAAGAACCGAAATTCCAGTGAGCTATCTCCAAAGGGTATTGACTCCGAAAACATTAACTCTTTTGATACCTAAGCATTTCTTAAACTGTATGGACTCCAAGGAATGCATTCCAAAGCGTTACACTTCAAGAAACTAAGAGAACCCCCATACGCGTGGAAGCACCGGTCTTCAACTATGAGAGTTGGTTGCACCGTTGCGACGGGTGGATGAATCTTGGCTGGTCACAGACCCTAGATTAACATCCTACAACGTCAAGAAATCGTACATGTGAAGCGCGTCTCTTCAACCACCATGGTTAGAGGATTTTATCTATCTATGTGTGGATGAATAGATACTGTACATGCCAATATATATGCCTACCGTTAACACTCTAGCAACACGCTGGGAGTTACTATGCCATAATACTATCGGTAGATGTAGCCGCGTCTATTCATAGTACTTTTATATGTTCAGGTATGTGTCGTGCGACGCGAAGCCATAGGCAATGGGGAAACTTACCCCACCTTCCGTTTGATCGAGCATGAGTCTGGTTGTTTTTTTTACCTTTTACCTACTCTTCGAAGCGCGCATAGAAGCCATTCTCCAAAGTAGGGTGGCTTGCGAGCTTGCTCATGGCCCCTTCGAAGCGAAATTCGCTCGCTCGATCATACTGCTGAGAGTTTCACCTCTTTGCATTCTTTTATTTGCCTTTCGCACTATTCTACATTGACGGAGCCTTCTTGACGCCGAGCTTTTTCTTCTAAAAGTCCCTCGCCAGTATAATACTTAACAGAACCTCGTAAGTAGCAAAACTTGAGGGATACGTATACGTGACTTTTACGGTAACACTATTTACAGAGAAGGCTGTAAATGAATTGACACATTGCTTTTTCGTTGTCAAAGATCGTTTACAAAGCATGCGGAAACGTGCTGGATAATTTTTTTGCTGCCTCTTAAAGAAAGGTTTGTGAGCAATAGAGAAAAATGAGCATGCGACATGAATATGAAAAGAGAATACAAGTGTAACCGGTAGCTCTAGCCAGGTAAGACGCAAGTCATCGGCTTCAGCCCCATATCAACCCGATAATATTCTCTCAACATGTAACGTCGAGCTTGGCACATAACAAGAGTTATAAAAAAAGAAAATCGCTATTTTTCAGGCTAATATTTTTTAAATAAAGTTCAGGTCCCCTTACCGATTGCTCCTCAAGCAGACGTACATATACACGTGATACAGTGGAGATTTGGAGATTGAGGGTAAAATAGGTAAATTGATCCGACGATTGCATTCAATGTGCAAATACACGATGTATCAGGTGCTTAGCGAGGCAGCAAGAAAGAGTCTATAGAGAGATACCTTGGTCCGTTCCGAAACACATACCGAATAACGGAGGGACGCCATCGAGATTTTAATATCAGATCCACGGAAGCACCAAAATCCGTGGCTTGTTTCGCCGGTTCAGCTTTGCCGACACAAACCAAACGAGGCTATCTATATGCACTTGCTTGCTCGTATGCAAGCAAATGCACATTTTTTGCCCATGCTGGCAGAAACACCAGTACGTCCTATCTATAGCATCAGCAGCTAGAACGCCGGAGGCAACCTCGATCTTGTTTCGATTCGCCAACCTGTGTCGGTTTAACTTTCGCCAACACTATGTGGACGGAAAGTAGAGTAAAGAGTGAATCCCGCTTTTGTTAATTTCGATATAGACAACCGACGCGAACGAATATTCATTTTGATGTACATTGAATAAGAGTAATCAAACTTTAGTCAAATTTCAGTGGACTAATCTAGCATTCATTGCAGCTGAACTATAGGTTTGGTGTCCGTGAATTACGAGGTATACAATTTTGCAATCTACAAGTTTTTATGTGGATTATAGGTGACCCATAAGTTTGCTTCACTGTAATATATTGTATTTTGTTTCGATGAAATTCCAACAATAAATCCATCAGAAGCTTCAATAAATCCAACAGAGAGACTGTGTCAGTTGTCTGGGACTACGAGTGAACGTTCATTTCACTCTTGTTACACATAAGAGGGTGTGTTGTTGTATCTTGATTTATTAGCAGTTTGACCCATAGCCCTCGCTAATGGTGAAATTCACTCATAGGATACCACACCACGCGGCAGCTCTATAGTACATAGAACAGTGCACGTAATACCATGAGTAAAGTGGAGCTTTACGTATCTTGGTTAAAACGCGACCAACAAGGTAACAGCGCACTATATCTACGAGCTTCATACCAGCGTCGGAGCATATAGCTGGTTGTCTGCTATACAGGAGTCTCTGTGTTCGTTCTACCGACTGACCGTTTTATCTCGGCCGATTACCCCACGTAATTTTCCACGTCGAAACCCTGTTCCTCTACCATACACCCGTTATTCCAACGTTGCTGAGGAAAAGAATAAAACACAAACAAATATAATCAAATTTGTCTCGACTCGCTCGTAAACGACAACAACACTGGTGTATAAACGTGGTTAAATACAGTGACGGAGTTGTGGCTTTATGCAAATATGTTAGTGGGGGAGGATCAGACGTGAAAATACTTTCGCATTCGTAGAAGGACTCAAAATTGCCGAAAAAAGTGTTCACCCGCGAGCCGTACTGCTGTAATCCCTGGGATACGGACAAGAGCTGTATACGCAGCCGATGAATCGCACGCGAAACGTAAATATGAGCGAAACAAAGTGGAATTAGTCCAATTGATCGAATCGGCTGTTGTTCGTTCGCCAGCGGAGCGCGAACGCTATTTTGGGTGTACAAATTAAAAAACGTTACGTTAATCGCGCGAGTATGCCACACGCCGAGTTACGCTCCAGCGAATAATTCTCTCGCCGACAAACCAAACGACCAGCCGCACGAATTACCGGTGGAACAGAAGTAGGAAGTGAAAAAAGGAGGTGGAACAAAAATTGGATAAACGGTGGCAGAGAGAGAATGAAAAACCGACACGGGAGGGAATGGTGAATAAATTTCGTTCGTAAAACCAAAAGTGTCGACGAAATTGTGCACAGCCTATACATATATACTATATATATATATATATATATATATATATATATATATATATATATATATATATATATATATATATATATATATATATATATATATATACAGCACCTATATTTCTCAATATAGTATATCGCCTACGTGTATGTAAGCAGAGGCTGATCACGCAGGACCGGCTGGGCGTCTACAGCAAGGTTCCAAATAATAATTTCAACAGCATCTGCTGCTCGCAGCTCACACGACCCGCACAGCACCAGTGAGTTTAGGAATGGAGAAAATCGATGAAGACTTGGGATGATGCACAGTAACAGCGATTTGCTAACGGCTTGGAATTTGACAGAGATAAAAAAAAAAAAAAAAAAAAAAAAAAAAAAAAACCTATGGAAAAAAGGCTGCTGCGATTTGAGGGTGTTCGATATACATAGAATATTTACACGAGGCCACCGAGAAGTGTAGTTTTGAGGAAATCGCGATCAACGTTCGCGTTTACATGGCCTGCAACTCTCCCCATTCTCCGTTCTCCCATCCGTATTTTTGCACTCTTACTTCCACCGATTCCCAAAGAAATCTCGTCAGATGCTTATCTCTGCCGGTCATCTCCTTTCCTCGAGTCTCACACCACCGGACAGATTCATGCATTCTGAACTTAGCGAAAAACATGCGTTAACAAAAAGAAATCACGAGAAGTCCTTCATCAATATCGCAGCTGTTAATCTCATAACAGAGGCTATAGCGAGAAAAGCCGATAATCGAACGATAACAAATCACAAAAATGGGAGAAAAGGATAACAATTAATTGTTATTCGGATGGCATTATTCGGACTATTCTTGAATATACGCAATATTCAAATAAACCAAACTTTAAACCAGAGCTGGGCAGTACTTAAAGTACATGAGTACTTATTTCGTACTTAAAGTATCAAAGTACTTTTCGGTACTTTAAGTACTATTACTGAGTACTAAGACCAAAGTACTTGTACAATTTTGAGAACAGCTTCCTCTTTGGGAGGCTATGCTCAAAATTGTAATTAATGAGGAAACCATAAATTACTTTGTACAATGTCTCCATGTGCAGTGTCTCGCTATACTTTGGCCCCGGAAAGGCCAGCGGATTCGTGTTCAGCGGGAAAAAATACGTCGAAATAAGTGGCAGTTCATTTTTAAAAAAGAAAAAAAAATTCGTCAAAAAATTCCAAGGCTACCCCTTTCGAGTCCATTTTTCGCGTTTGTCAACGAGCTTAAACGACCCAATAAAACGCTTCTAGAACTTCGGACAAGACCTTATCTTGTGTATTTTTTCCCGTAGAACACGACGAGCACCTCGGATTTTCCCTAGCTCCATTAGGAGCCGAGATATCGACCTTCGAAAATCATCAAAATCAACGTTTTTTCAAAAGTGGCTCAAAAATTGAAAAGTCGTTGTTCACTCGATTTTTTTTTGTTTCAAGGCTATATTCGATGTATTTTTTCCCGCTTAACACGAATATAACAATTATGTTACACCCAGACCAATATTTTCCATTTAAATCCCAAAAATACGATTTTTGGTGCATAAAATGGAGACCTTTCTCATTTTCGGTCACTGTACTAGATCCATACGTCATACATTTAATTGTTATACATCCACTTATTTCCCGAAGATCCAGTCGTCGTAGTCCAGTCGATTAGTCTGTTACCAAGGATTGGAAACGAAGAGTTTGGACGTTTTGAAAACATGTTGGCCCTGAACAGGCCCGTTTGATTTGAAAATTCCTCTGTAAATTTCCTACTCGTGGAACTTCGTCTCTTCGATTAAGAAGAAAAAGTACTTTTTACTTTGTATTTTATAAAAGTACTTTAAGTGCGGAAATTATTTTGCACTTTAAGTACTTTAAGTACTCTAAGTACTCTAAGTACTTTAAGTACTTTAAGTACTTTTCGGTACATTGCCCAGCTCTGCTTTAAACACAATAATGCATTATTTATGTACGAGATCCGTACACCTAAAGTTAACTATTAATCTTAACGAATCTTTATGACACGCCCTTATGTCGTGTGTCAATGCGCGAAATATTCTAACGCAGCGCGAAGCGATAAACATAATACCAATAGTAACTACTATTCTTGCTATGTTTAAGGCTTCTTTAGAGCCTATTACTAAGCCAGCCTAGTAATAAGCTGACAAGTTTGATATTTGTTATTGCTGTGTTTAGAAAATACCTTACGTATTTACACTATTATATTATTATGTATTATTATAATTAAAAATCTTATGATTGAATACCTCTATTTACAGCTTTAGTTGTTTTTCAGATAATGGGCAAGTGGTACGTCGTCGAGGTGTTGGACCACAACAGAGGCGAAACATCGGGACATATGAGTACCGCCCGAGTGGTGGTCGACTCCTGTCCGATAATCAAACTCAAGCCCGACGACGGGAACATTCTGAGGCTTCTATGGACCGAAGAGGCCGGAGATCTTGAGTACACCTTCGAAGTTCCCAACCGTGCGAGGGGACCTGGACATTGGATCTCTACGGCCCTTCAAAATGGTACATATTGAAAAACTACAATCTTATACATATTTTGCAAAACTGTGAGTTTAGTCGAGTGTTACTTTGTAGTTGTCGCGTCAACCCCCCTCAACCTTCGGTGAAACGGAACCCTCTTTCGATAAAGCTGATTCCTCGGCCTTTATGTTCTCGCTCAAAGAATTTTCTCTCCACAGAGCCTTGTTTTTGCGGTATGCATCAGGGTGAGATTCGAAAAGTTACCGTTAACTATTTCGGCTATCGGTATCGATGGCGTCAGGTGATAGTTCGAGATTGCAGCAGCAATCGGTCAACGAATTTTGAAATAATTGTTAAAGGATTTTTACATATGTCTGGGAATCGTAAAAATTGATATGAACATATCAGTCTATGAAAGTCATAAATCGAGATTGACATGGTTTAACCAATGGACACTATTATTTTACATTCTTCCGACCGCCTCTTTCCAAGTTATAGGATGCCCCTTCAAATTTCCATACGACCAAATTTGTTGGTCCGCTATTGGAGTGCAAGGGGAGGGCTACACACGTCTTTTATCGGCAGATTTCAACGGTACTGGGCAGACATATGAATATGCATGCTGCTGAACAAGGCCGGCATGCCACGATCCTGTGCGCTTCCCTTCTCTTGATCTTCTTCCTCCTTCTCACTGGTGCTGGTGCTGACATGAAGCACGCATCGAAAACTTTACGTGTATATAATATACAGTATATGCATGTAGTATCTGAAAACTTGGAAACCTAGATGAACCAACACGCGTCGGTAACTCGAACCACGTTTCTCATATCGCTACGTCTCACCCAAGAAAGTTTTCAACTGCTAACCGAGGAGCAAATTAAATTAACGATCGCTCGCGGGTACTGGAGTGCTTCGCTTGAAATCACTGCCACAATCAGATGCATGTTAGCAAATTATTGAACGTGCTGAAATTTGTAAAAAAAAAAAAAAAAAAAAACTCGAAATGTTAGTTCTGTTTCCAATGGGCTTGAAATGTGACTTTGAAACTAACTATCAGGTATAGGCTCAGTTATGCATCGCCTAGTATCAGCAAGTTTTTCATTCTTTAATTCGGATAAATACAGGAAAAGCTACTAGTTCGAGCTAGCTGTCGATAGCAACGGTTTTTGCAATTTTATTGACAAGTTACTAATACATTAGAAACCCCATCTCATGTCATGAGATGTCATGAATGGCAAATGGCAGACAGCGGAGCTTGTAAGCAAGCAATTAAGCTCGTTTGCCTGTGCTATGGTTGGGTATCCGGGTCGGGGGCTTGTTTGTTGTTTAACACTCAGCATAATGTACTAGAAGGCTGAGCTAAGATGTGTGTCCATAGTTGAAATCTTTTCAATGCCAGCGATAGTATGCGGGCGATGATCGTCTACAATTCGCGGAAAGCTTTATACGCCTGGCGGGTCGTCGATGCAGACGACTGAAAGTCATTTAGATAATTGAAATCCTTTGCTAGCTAACGATCTTACCCCCTTGCGAAATCCCAGGCCTTACTCTACCACAGGGGCTATTTTATCCTCTCCCCTTCTATAGGAAATCTTCCCTATCGTATTCTTGAACGAAAGAGTGAAGGCCTCCTCCTCTTCTCCCGCTCCATTCCCAGGCAAGCGTCATATTCAATTAGTCTCGCACGGCTCTAATTTTAAATCGCTTTCAAGTTCTCAGTAAATTGCAATTCACTTGGGACTAATTAAATTAAATTTGTTTAAATTCACCACCGCTCTGACCATTAACGTTCTTTCAGATTGTTACATAGACTCGTTATGGTGCACGCTTTATGATTGTACCGGCAAGTTTTTTAGAACTCGGGTTCCTGCTATCACCTATATCTGGTATATTGCACAGAAAAAGCTGGTGTTGTTATCCCGATACTAACAAACTAAATTTGTTACGGTGACAAAAATTTTGTTGTACCAACAAATTTTTTTTTCTCCGTGCGTAAGTACTTGCGAGAGATCAATCGGATTCGGTCAGGTTTGCACACTTTTACACGTAAGTATGCGGCGCGCGCCCTGAATTCACGTCGCACTTCCGTTACTACCCCAGTCTTTGTGAAACAGCGCCCGGGTATTGATGCCTTATTCGATTGTCGAACGTGAGTTAATAAACTAAGCGAAACAAAAAACGCGGAAGAGGTGGGTCTGGTTTTAACAAACTGTCGCTATCGAAGACTAGGCAGCGATTGGACATTGTATACAGAATAATACTCTTTTATCAATTGATGAGTTTCATGGCCTACGCCATAGGAAAAGCATTGCGTCATAGAGGCAGCTCTAGTAGGTCAATTGTTCGATCCAATCGTTCTAACTTCCATGGACCAGAATTTGACGGAGCCAAACGCACGTGTTCTCTTTGTTGTATGTTTACTCCAGTGCATGTAACGATTGTTCCAAAGAGCGTGGGTGGATAAACGTGACCGGATGCTTTTCATCGTGGACATTTCGGAAAGTCAAGTGTGTTATATGCTATTATGCTACGGCGTAAACGTGGGAGGCCGAGTATATGAGACACGGCAAACTCGGCATATGAACATTATTCCTCACAGCGTTATTAAATTTATGAAATCTATATGACGTGTTCGCTTCCATAATTTAGTGCTCTAAGGTATAAAGCTACGTACGGCGTTACACATTAGGGAATAGACCGAGCAACTGTTATTTCTGCGACTGTACACTCAAACAGGATGTATTAAGCGTGAGAAGTAAAATACCTCTCATTGCCAGGCAGCCTCGCAGCCCTCGTCGAGGTTACCCATAGTTAACTCTCAAATTATCGGCCCGTCAAATTCTCTAAACGTTTCAGCATTCAGATCATTTTCTTCTTTACATAAGACATACATCCATTCGCTATGTGTCTTGAAGTCCTAAAGTTCCAATTATAACAATTAAAAAAAAAGTCTTCCACGAATGCAAATTATTAATATTATCAAATATATATCTTTCTGTTTCGCAGGCACACTTACCCAAAAGGTGTACTCCCAATTCACGGGGACCGTCCATGTTATGAAAGCCGTCGGTAATCATATGGTGTTGACCTTCTGCTCTGGCAGCCAAGACAGCCAGTTGTACTCGGTGCTTATGTCACGCGAGCATATTCTTCAGAAAAGCAATATCAAGGGTGTTCACAACCTGTTGGGACGACGCAATCTCAATCTCGTCAGCATTCGGGAAACCTGCGCAAAAGGAGCCTCATCGTCGACAACTCGTAGTCTCCTCGTATTAGGTCTTTGCTGGCTCGTTTCATTGAGATTTTTACAGACCTCGTGGTTGACAGTTAACTCCAAGAATTTGTCACTTTAGAGCCAATCATCGTGTGACCTGGAAATAATTATCTTTTTTTATCAGTGGCCCACATAAAAAATGTTCAATCTTTAAATTCTTATTTAATAACTAAAATGTTAAGACATTCTGCACCGAGCTGGTGTCTCGTGTTTATTGCCATTGTTTCATTCGATGTTCAACTCGCTGCCACGACACATGACGTACGATGTACTTGAAAACAAAACTCAGAGAAACCATCTACGCATAAACACAACTTCCCCAATCCGCTGCTCCAACAGTGTTGGTGAATTAGAAATTGCTGAGCGCGAATGCAGACACTATACAGTAGTTGCCATTCCCTTAGGACACTTAGGATTGTGATTGTTCGTGTACAAATATAATACAAAGATAATTTGTGAAACAAAAAAAAAAACATTCTTACCCGTTGCCAGTTTGCTCAAGCCCTCGAAAGGCAGTTGCATTTTCTGAATCTAGTACCACTCGGTCATCACAAAATATGAAGTAAGTGAATGTGCGCAACTTCTCAATGTATTACATTACTATTATTTTTTCTAATTTCAGCGTCAAAAGAGATAATTATTAGGTATAAATTATTTCATTACCAATAAAAATGATAGTACCCTTATCCCGGTAGAACAACACTTAGATTCATCGATGAAGATATTATTCGTGAATAAATATGCATATGATAAATAATATTACTGAACCCAAAAAACGGTAATCCGACAGCGACAAATGATCTTTCTCGAAAATATGACATCGATTACCTTCGGATCGGATCAGAATTGAAAAATCAATAATTAAAAAAGAACGTAGAGGAAAAAAAAAGCAAAAGAAATACGACGGTACCCAGCATTGTGTTGATATAATATTTATTTATGTGCAAATACTCAATGTTATATATACGATATATAATATAATAGATACCTATATATACTGACGTGAATTGAATATTCGTGTGCTCGACGTATACGTATAAACACGATAAAGTAATAAAGAGTGACTGCGACTTATTTGATGTACAACTTATTCTATACTGTAACACCTATGCTCTCGAATGCATAATATTTTTAAGTCTTGGGTATGACCCTTATCTTGCTCTTACGGCAATCTGGATGACGCATAAGGGTCTTTAAATACCATTTAAATTAATCATATTGATGAGGTGCGTCGGAGTGAATAGATCAGAGAAAGCTAGCGTCGGTGGTCTCTAACTGGTGGTATTGTGCGCACGCACTAAATCGCGTCGGTAACTCGTTGTTATTGGGAAGGCAATGTGGCTGGCTCGTAGAGGATGCTGGAGAATAGAAGAGGCCGCTGGGTATAATAATTAAGGTTAATTGCACAATTAACCTAACCCGTCGGTTTCGCACGTGACAAAAGGCTGGGTCCATTTTTTTTTTTTTTTTTTGTAAGTTCAAAGGCAAATTTCTTTATCGGCTCCTATTTTCCTCATCTCCTTATTCCGCGAATTCTTCTGTACGATTTTATCTACCACCGCATCTCTTCTTTTCCGATCTGAGTTCCATGGTTTTGTTGAATCTTCCGCTTTGGCTCGTCAGCTATTCTTCGTCGAGTGGGCTTTGTGAACGAAGAAACTGAATGGTCAAAGGAAACGAATACAAAGGGCTCGATTTTCGTAAAAGCTCTAGTTCGTCGAACCTGATGCCTGTCATTCGCCTGAGAGAACGCGTCTGTCTGCGAATGCAGTGTCCGGATTACTCCAAGTATTATTTCTCGAACATGTAAATGCCCATATTCTAATTCCTTAAAGAATATCCATCGATCTGCAAAGAGTCATTCAATCCCCGACCGCGTAACCCTGTGCCGGCCAAGCAGTATCGTTGATTAATCGTCGACGGAACAGCCAGCAGAACTCGCGTGCTTGGCACTCGACTGTTCTATCACTCCGCTATATAATAACGTACAAAACTTATAAAACTGCATGTATCAATATGATTTTTTATTACTCTACTTTTATTTCTTCATAGATAGATTATTTACACAAGATGTGTGGGAACTTGTTCACGGGAATTTAACCAACCAAATATCGCACATCAAGAAAAGCGTTTACCTTTTTTTTCTCCGGAGAGACGAGCGCCAGATGATTACGCACCGAAAATAGATCGACGGCGCAAACAAACACCACTAGCTGTGGCTAAATAATGTACAGTGAGCAGGATGGTTATTGCCGAAGTAAATAAATTGTACTTTTGTGATATAAATTTTAGCAATCAATTTAACTAAAAAAATACGGTCATTCAAGAATCCAACAAAACGAAATTTTCATTTAAAAGAAGCTATTCAACTGACGGAAATCAATTGGATAAACCGATATGCCCGGAGAAAACATTCGTTCCTGGTGCCGTAGATACATAATATTGTTTACAAGTCGATGTTTACGTGTAGCCGCCTCGAAGATTCGACCCCCAAAGGTCACACAGAACGAACAGCTCTAAATAGAACTCAACGTGCTCGGGACTCGACGGTCCGATCACAGGCGCGTGCACACACACTCTCCATCACACACAAACACTGTTTCACACATGCAAAATAACGAGCATATCCAGCCGCAGAAAAATTCACGGACAAAACTAGTCCCTAATCCCACGCGCTTCTCTCTACAACACAATTTCCAGAAATTATCCAATACGGAAAGCACGAAAAAAAAAACGGAAAATAAAATACAAAGTCTCCACATGCGGTCACGTCGCAGCACGGTTATAATACGATTATTTCCCAGCACGCTGCGGACACTCCAGCAAATACGTTTTGCATTGATAAAATAAACATTGAAAGGTTTAAGATACATTAATTATACATGACCATACAAGTTTAAGATACGTTAATTATATATAACCACAAAAGTGGTATACTACTAGCAGAGAGCAGAGCAATTCCAATAATTTTTGGATACTCCATTTTGCCCCACCCAGATTTTCTGCCCCGTTTTGTCTCACTGTCCGATCCAAAAATAATTAATGGAAAATTGCGTTCTGCCCCGCGCTTCCCTACGTATAGATTATAAACATGGAAATCTCATATCGGACGAGACGAAGTTTGTTTATTTCCATTATATACTGTTCCTTGCTGTTCAGGTTCTGTGGCCAGTTATCACTGTGACGACTTTTTCGGTGTTTATTTGATGTACTGCCGTTTTTTTTTCTTTTTTTTTTGGGATACTAACCACAGGCAATAACAAAGCGAATAGCTTTAGTTCACAGTGTCACCAGCAACGGGTAACGAAAAAATATAATTCTCATCTTGCTATCTTACCCACTGATGTATTGAATGGCGCTGCTAATATGTTCTTATCTCTTGGCAGCTGGCGACACACGCGGTAGAAATGTAAGATTATCAATTATCACATTTTATCCATTTTATCAGTAATACCGAAAAACACAAAGAAGGTCTTACCGAAAGTTCAGCAGCACATTTAAAACTTAATTGATTTAAAAAATCAAGACCATCAAGCTCTGAAACGTCCCTGCTTCATTTGTAAGTCCACATTTACTACAACTTTCAATCTCTAATAATTTCAGTATTACTGTGATTATAAAAATTTGAGGTTATCGGCCTACCTTAGTTGCAATAACATTATTTATCGACAGAAATCGGGAAAATGTCTTCAGCATTTAAAATAATAAAACGCGGTATCGCGACCTCGTGTACTTGTCACGGTAAACGAAATTTTCGTAAGTTTACGTTAATTAATAAAAGAGGACCCAGGGAATTCAAAGAAAGACAAAGAACAAATCCTGACCCGGATATTCCCATCGACAGTAAGTTTGACATATTTAAAAAAAAAATTAAAAATCAATTAAAAAACGTGATGTTACTTGACGATAAATATTACAGAACGAGGTGTCAGAGACACTGGAATCACAATTGATGGAAAATTCGTAGTGGTCCCCGAGAAGATTCCAGAACTCATAGTTCCGGATCTCAAAGGATTTAATTTGAAGCCATACGTTTCTTATCGCTCTACAGATGTTGTACAGAGCAAGTTTACAGCGAAAGATCTATTCACGGTTGTGTACGCAGAGAAAATTAAAAAAGATTTTCAGGAAAACAAGCTTGATTCAGACGGCCAGCCGGTTGAACCTAATACATATGAAAAGTTAACACCGCAAGAGGCTATAAATGCAGCTGGCAAGACTGGTTCCGATATTTTTGGATGAATATAGTCAAAACAATTGAATAAACCATTCGACCATCATTCAACTTTTCTTGTTATCAATTATACATTTAGTAACTGATTGTATGAAAAATGTCTTACTTGTTTGCAACAATAAATGAGAAAACCAGTACCTTTGTATGATTCAATGATGCAACATTGTCACCACCCATAATTAACACTTTTTGGAAGAAAGGTGAAAGAACAAATAATAAAAGTATATCATCTTACCAAAGTAAAAAATTAATACTTTGTGTGCACAATACATTGTGAGGGTTTGGTCATGCATTTTAGGGCAAAAAAATATCACTTCCAATTTTATACATCATGCGTTACATACATATAATAGAGAGACTAAATATCATAAACAATAACGTTAACAACAAGAAAAACTCACAAAGTTCAGCCTTTATATATATTTTATTAGATAATCATCTCTACGTGCACTTGTGTACATTCTTATTAATGATTCTATTCGTACTCGATAAATTGGTAAGTATTCGCTATCATCATGACTGCAAAAATTGTCGGATTACACCGATTGCAGAACATATGTTTTCATTTTTTATGCGTTTTAACTATTTCGCCTAGCGCTTATCAGACGACACCATTTTCTCACCTCTTGATATGCTGTTCATAAAACCCATTTTGTTTAAATACTATCGCGCGAAAGTCTTTATTTCTTGTTAGCAAACAATTATCCCTAAAAAATATTTGCAACTATTGACTATATGTTAGACCTGGCATTGCGAAATGATTAATACATTATCACATATACAATCCTTAACGAAATAGTGTAATCGATCCTCGACGTAATCGGATATATACGTACATATACCATTCTTCTTCTTGACTAGCGATTAAAATGAATTCGATTATTGCTGGTGGACGAACGATGTCGAAAACGATCTCTAGTTACGTCATGTATATACGTGCGACCGAATCCGTTATTCTGGAAAGTCGGTTCAGCTTTTATTTTCACCTTTTCGTGCCGATCCTCGATGTCCTATCGACATCTACTGTTCAGAATTACACATTCGCCTCGCAATTTGGCTACCTTAATCATTGTTCTTTCGCTTTACAAAAACCCTCTTTGAGCCGAGTTTGATTGTTTTTCTTTCTTTATTTTATTCTTTTATTTTTTATTAATTCATTTGTTTTTTTTTTGTTTTTATAAAAAATGGCTGAGATTTCGAATAATAGCGTCGTTGTCGGTTGTGCGCGGCCGGTATTGCTTTCTATATAACGACTATAGGTCTTCTACTTATATATATATATCCGATGAGAATCTACACTGCGACGAAGTGCTGCACGCGACCTAATAATAGTATAACAGTTGAAGTTCATGCTGGAAGGCATGCGCAGATTGCATACTTATCTACTATTACATTGTCAACAGGATATACAGTGGAATTCGTTTATGAAATACGCTTATCGTCTCGACACTCCGTCTAGCTCCGACCAGATTCGAACGCAGTGCCTAGCATTTCACGATGACAAAATATTATCAGTCGTTCGTGTTGGAGAATTTTCGGAAGTGATCGGTAATATTCGAAGCCTCGTTAAGGCAGAGTGGTATAACGAAAATTTTGTGAGAACAACGGCGATGTTTATGATATCAACGACAAAATTAATCACTTCCAGCTTTGGTTTCACTCTCAAAAACGCGTTATTACCAATAATCAATCTAACTTTCCAGACAAGCTGTGATTACGTAAATCGAAATATTGACGATTAGCTCCGATATGCAGCACTTCATCCTAATCTAATGGTTCAATTACCCTTTTATTCTTTGTTGTCATTCTACATGATTTATTATCAGACCGTTTTGCCATAAAAACATCGAGAGTAGTAAAACAGCCTCGTTGTTTTTTTTTTTTCTTCTTACATTTCTCGATTTATTCGGCATATCTTATTTCATTAACGTCGATGCATTTTTTTTTCTAACCATTCGGCGAGCTCAAGATAAAAACAGAAACGTACAAATCTCTAACCGATATACCTTCATCTTTTTCTTCAACCCTCCCGCGTCAATTCAGTTTGTTACATGCAAACAATACTGTCTCTGTTTTGCTTCGTTTCTCTATTCAGTGTCAATTTTTTTTCCCTACGTTCTTACGGTACTACTTATTCATTTCATTGACAAACTAATAGTTATATCCTCCAAAGTTCTTATATAATTAATATCAGTATCTATATAAAATCTTTTCTTCATCATTTGTAGTTTGAGCATACGTGTCCTGATTTATGTCGTTGGCAGTACAGGATATTTTTTTCTATTAGATCAAATCGTAGAACCAATATGATGCGGCTGATAGTATCGTATTTTTTTTTTTTAACTCTTTTACTCGAGGTACAAATGACTGTATAAAAATGAGGACTGGGCTACCGACCAGAAATCACTGCTGGGATTTTATCTGAACTTAATAATCATATACGTTTCGAATACGCTTCTTCGCTTACTCCTCACAAATCGCAAAGTTTCTTTTTTACCTAGAGCAAGACTATAACGCCACATGGGTGTGTACCACTCGGCAATGGGTATATACACCATTTTGTTTCCATTCTCAGTCTATAATGAAATTGGATTTTTTTTTTTTTTGTGTTGTGGAAAATTCAGTCGAGTAACAAGATAGAAGTGCATACAATCACGCAGATTCAACTTCCGCTATCGAACATTGTTCCAGTATCAATTCTCTGTATGCACTCGTTAACAGAAGACTTATCGATAGAAAAAAACACTTTTGTAGACCTTTTAAAGATCTAAAACAATTCAGGTGACCACGTTTTTTATGTCGGAAAATATATGCGGGCTCGAGCGTCAAATTAGCGATGAAAATTCATTGGACATTTTGAAGAAAAAAAAATTAATTCAGTTTAGGCACAAAGCAACCCCTAATGGTAATATTTTTTATGTGTCCAATACTGCATTTTTTAGCCTCTTGTCTGCATTTGTGCAGCACTAGATCAATTTTCACGACCAAAATATATTTTTCTTCGATGCATTGTTACACCTATGTACATCAAATGAATATCCTACCTTTATTTTAATAATGTCTGAATGGAGCAAGCATGACGTCGAAAGTATAACCGAACGTCTAACGCCAGTATCAAAGTTTTTTTCTAAAAAATAAATACTGGCGTCAGTGATTTATGGTCAGCTCTGAAGAACTAATCCAGTGCTGTACAATATTTGTGAATGTAGTGTGAGGCGTGAGGGGACAAAGAGTTTATGTTACGAACGGTAATTATATTTATTTACATAGTCTTTTTGATCAAGTTCTGTTTCTTTTTTTCTTCCTCCTTTAATGAATTTAAATTTAATTAAACCCTGTACCGTGTAATAATGCAGTTGTTTAATATTTTGATCGTAAAAATAAAAGCACTGCTGAAAAAATTACGTCAATAGGCTAAAAAATCCTGTGCATATTTCAGAGGCACCTTTTAAAAAAAACAAGCTTTAGAATTTTGTATAAAAATAATTTTACAATTCTACTGCAATTTTACGTTGTCCGGTTAATAGCTACATCGACCCTCGACCTCGGATATGCTTTCTGATATAATAAAGGTGGTAACGTGTATTTTTCCAGTTTTTCAAAAGCCCACCTAAAGATTTTTTTTCATGAGTAAGTTTCCCGTTAAGGAATACTCCGCAACAGAGCAGCTTGAAATCGTCGATACACGGCTGATTTTTTCCCTCTTGCATTTCTCATGTATGGAAAGTGGAATAAAGTAAAAAATAAAAGAAAAGAGGAATCAGCGTTATATCATGTATTTCGGACTGCACTGTTGAGATGGTTCGCTCAACCAATTCGAGGGACTTCGATCAACAAGATCTCACCTCCCTCCCGTTTTCGTACAATTAAAGTAGTGTTTATAGTCATAAAATTAAATGACGAAATGAATGATGATGATTAAAGGTCACATCGAAGCTATACAGAAATCTATTTTCTAAACTTGAACGAGTTTAAATACTTGTAGATATTATGAAGAAAAAAAATTTGCTCGTTTCATCGTCAGCGACGTTGCAATTAAAAAAAAAAACCAAAAAATGTAAGATCCTCGCTGTCGTGTGTTTCGAAGAAGCGTGGTCACTCTCGGTCATATGCAGTATTTTTTTCAATGATGTGATGTTGGAATGTTGTTTAAACTATGTATATTTCTCGGGGACTCGATCGGAGTCTTCAAGAACCCGAGGCTGCTAAAGAGTTCACGTGAGGCATTTATTCCATCGGGTCTCCAGCATTTTCGAATATGGTTGCATGGGGGTTACTTCCGGTTGGCCACAAGAAGCCCCCCACGCTACCCGGTGGTAGATACGATGCCCCTCCACCCAGCCCAACCTGGCATATATTATATCACAGTCATTTTTTTATTTTCATTTTCAAAATTAAATATTGGCATTATCTAGTTTTCAATTTACGAGGTCATTGGCATGCCGGATGTGCGGGGTAAGACGAAGCCGTGTTGCGCAACTCTTTCTCAACCCTACCATTTTACTCATAAAATTCTCATTGAGAAAAAGCGCACGAGGGTGTGAAGGGGGGGGGGGGGGCGGGGGGAGGCAAATCAGATGTCATAGATAAACGGCGCAACGTAACGAAAAATAATCATTTATTATATTACGTCAAATAAATAAATAATAGTAGGAACAAATCGCAGGTACAGGCTACGTATGTATCGCCATATTAAAACTACTAAGAAATTATAATATTCATTGCTGCTCCTTGTTGTCCGCTAATCGAAAACAAGATTCAATATGCCCGCCAAGTAATACGCAAAATAACGATAAACAATAAAATAAAAAATAATCAATTACAGCGTATCGCTCTACGTTTCAGAGTACATGGATGATAGAGTTCCAGCCTCATGGTAAAACTCGATTTTCTATTGTCACATTATGTAACACACATACGATGTAATAATTATACATTTTGATAACCAATTGCCAACGAGGTTTGGAAACCTCGCTTTGGGAATATAGTAATACAATCGATCACAAATTTTGAATTACAAACGGCTACCTCAGATTATTTTTTTAAAAAACTGCTTTATGGACCACACAACGGATTCTATAGGCCTTTTGGATTCCTCCCATGAGTGCTCACTAGAACCCAATGATCCCCTCTAATTCTAATCTATCTCACTCAGGAGATTACCTGTTGACTCCATAGGAGTGTTCTCTCTGCCAATTGACAATCCGCTGCCAATCGTGATGGTAGACTTTTCCATCTTTCCTCGTCACGTTCACGATCTCTCTCGAAATCCGGATCCCCATGTCCCTGTGACAAAGGCGGCAAAATCTGCGTACGCTGTGCCATTTTGTAACTATCCTGGCGTGGTACGTGTTCTCCCCGTCGTACTGGACCGCTTGACAGTGACGGCATGGGCGTCGGGCTTCCTCCACCTCTGTGCCTGTGATAGAGGTTCCTTTTTTGTTGCAGCATACGCTGCTGAACCATCAGCTGGAGCTGCATACCCGAATCTCCTCGCATTTTAAATTGCTGCGGACTCGGAGACGTTGAACTTGGCCGCAGATGTACAAGATCCAGGTGACCTCTCGCCTTTCCCGAGTCTGAAATCGACCGTAAGTCCATATTAAACGGTGTATATTAAAACATATTAAATTGTGTTAATTACTATGAATTTTATTGCCATGAAGCGGCTCGAAAGTGTTCATGCAAGTGTTCACGCACGCACACAGCCCTTGAGATTTTGCTACAATAATTCGTATATAAGTTTGCCGAAATTCAAGTTGTTACATTAGGGGTTGGTCAGCTGGTCGGAGATCTTACTTTGGCAATTAAAAATATTAAAACCAATACAGGAAAAGATTCTAGCGGTCAATGAAGGTCAATGCAGGTGAATGACCGTCAGCTCATAGAGTATATCTCCATTCTTGTTTCTGTAACGATTTTTCGAATCTAAAATAGAATTTTCCTCTTCAATCGAATTAAAATCTTAAAGTTCGTGACTTCAAATATACGTATCAGTTCGATCGTTAAGGCGAAGTGAAAGTCACGTGACAGAGCCAGGAGTGTGAGGGACAGGGAGCCATTGGTCTCAAGGTGGAGCGAGGGAGAGCAACGGAAAACGTATTTCACTTCACCTTAAATGTAAATTGAAGCGCGACTTGACTTTTTTTTACCACACAAAGGTAAATTACCTTGAATACTGCGCTGCTTTGCCGGCCTGTCTCCGGTACTGGCTTGTTGACAGAACAACATTCGCGATCCTCCGTCGGAGGCTCTGCGAGCCTGGCTGGCTCGAGATATTCTGGCGGCTATAGGCGATGGACTCTTTGGCGGCGGTGGCGTGCACGACGGGAGGCTGCTCGTGAAACATCCGGTTATTGTAAAGTCAGGTGGACATCCCGAATCGAAGCTCGACTCGAATATTTCGGACGACGAGCTGCCGCTACCACCGGCACCGAAAAGACTGGCTCTGCTCGGTGGATCGATCGGATCCATAATCGGGCTATCGAAGTGATGTTGCTGATAATCGCTCAGACGTCGATTGACGATCTGGCTGTCAATTCGCTGACTGATATCACGATCCAGGCCTAATCGGTGTTCCTGCAACTTGATCTGGGCTTCGCGCAATTCGTCACCGCTCGGGCCTTCCTCGAAATCACCCTCCGCGCTGCAGCAACCTTCATCGGTCGAGGAGCTTGTCGAATTGAAACGTTTGCCACCCCTGCCAGTCTCTTCCCTTCCCCTGTAAAATAATTATCGACCATATTTTATCATCCTCGTCGGAACACCGAGTGAAAATAGCACGCTATCCGAAAATCGGAACGTTCCTATCCAAGTTCCTAGCCAGTTGTGTCTGGATTTTTCGATGAAGGCACGATATAAAGTTTAAAAATTGTAATTAACCGAGCGATGAATTCGTCGGGTTGGACAAAAGATGAAATAGTATATTCGTTTTAAACGAAAAAAAGCGCCAACACAAGCGAGTCAGAAACAATAATGGGAATTGAAAGCAGGTAGGTTGAAAAGAAGAGTTACCAAAAACTGAAAGGGACAGCCTCGATCTTCCAATCCAACCTATCCCGAACAAAATCTTCAATTTTCCGCACCGACGACGGTCAATAACCCAATCAACGTCCGACTAAGCTATCGCTGGAAATGAAAACCAGATTCATTAAAGCCCTGCGCACAGTCTACCATTTGCTTTTCAAAGGCAGGATTGGAAGTTTAAACGCGCGAATTACATGGGCAGCATCGGTACTTTACATACGCGGCGAAATAAAATTTGAAGGTTTAAAAAAAAAAGGTAATCTTTACCTCGACTTAAATTTGTCATCTTTCGCTCTACTAACGGGAGGCCAGCAACTGTTATTTGTTGGATTCCCAGTTCGATGTTGTTTCAATCTCTCCAATAACAGAAAGTAGATGGCAGCGTGATGATCGTAACTGTTGTTTTTTAATGACTGCGAAAAAAAATGAAAAACATTAAATTATCCATGCCCGTTACAAGCGGGATTCAACGGAAACAAACATAATTTTTTGAGAATCTTACTTCTTTGGTGCGTGTAACATCTATTCCTAAGCTGTGCATCAGCCTGAGTATCTGTTCGTTAGGCTCCTGGAGTGCCGACGGTGGATTTGGTATTATTGTTGGGAATACATCTCCGGATCCGACCATCCATCGATGTCTCTTTATTTGTGGAATTGTGTAACGCTTGCCCGGCTCCAATACCAGCATTTTCCTTATCAGGCTTTCGCAATCTGTCAGAGATTTAGAAAGAATTAATATTCAAGTCACCACCACGAATAATGTAGTTTGCACTCCCAAATAATAAAATAAATAAATAAAATTAGCGAAATAAAATTGGATCAAGAATGACCCGCAATCGATTATTCGTAAAGCTTCTTTAATTACATGAAGTAATGCCTCAATCGAAAACAAAAAATCTGCCCAACCAAAAGAATCAGTCACTAAATTTTTCTTTCGGTTGCTTAATGTTAACGTACCTGTGCTCATGAAATAGGGAATGCGAAATCGACCGCTGAGAACACGATCGCGCAGTGACTGTAGAGTTGATCCATCGAAGGGTAACGCGCCACAAACGAGTACGTAAAGAACCACTCCAAGACTCTGCGAACATAAGAAGAGCTCACATGAAGGAAATCTTCGAGGGGCAAAGGAAAAAAATGCACAAGACGGGTCGAAACGGGACAGTTTTTTGTACACAAACGACTTACCCACACGTCGATCTCAGGGCCGGCATAATGTTTTCCTCGAAAAACCTCGGGCGCAGCGTAGGGGGGACTGCCGCACCACGTGCTCAGTCGTTCGCCGGGTACGAATCTGTTGCTAAATCCAAAGTCTGCGATTTTCACGTTCATCTGTGCGTCGAGCAGTAGATTCTCGGCTTTCAAGTCCCGATGCGCGACGCCAGTTCCGTGACAATACTCGACGGCAGATAATATTTGCGCAAACGTTGATCTCGCACGTGACTCACACATTCGTCCGAATCGCGCTATGTAATCGAATATTTCACCCTTGTTCGCGTACTCGCACACCTGTTGAAACGAAGAGTGTTACTTAACGACATCAAACATACGGTCATTTAAAAAAAATATTTATATGCGATACGCCGCGCCGATATTACGTACCATGTAAATCATATTTTTCGTTTCCATTACTTGATATAACTTGACGATGTGAGGATGCTCCAACTGCTTCATGATTTCGACCTCGCGATAAACCTTTTCCAGATTCGTCGAATCCAATTGTGTTTTGTCAATAATTTTTATAGCAACCTGGTGAATTCATATCGATCTTTAATAAGCTGGTTCAAATTATCGTTTTAATTATTTAACAACCTACTATTGCCTGAAATTTATAAAAATGTCAATGTTCAAGTTGCACAGTATGTACGTTTGATCCATTTTTTTTTCTTCACATTTTTGTGAAAGCCGAACATTTGCCAAAATAATGAACAGAATCTATCGAACGCTCAGGCTATAATAGGCTATTTTTCCGTTCAGAATCATTCTGATACCTCTGTCTTCGTTATGCGATGCCTGGCCAGCTTGACGACAGCAAAGTTACCTTTGCCAATAGTTCCTTCAATGTCATAGAAGCCCACCCGGATCTGTTTTTTGTTACCCTGACCGGCACCAGCATCCATTTTTGTCATAAACCGGGATGAACCAGACGCGTTCCTTTGTTTTCTAATCGACCCTTAATCGACCTTGACGGTCTTTCTCATAGTGACCTGAAAGTAGTATCGTCATTTAGTGTAATTACAATAACAATAAATTAAATTAATTAAAATAATAATAAAAAACGATATAAACGCTGACCCGATCAATGTTAAATTTTTGTCAAATATTAAACCCGATTAATGTAAACAATTTTTTGAAACTGATTTCATATAAGAAGTAAAGAAGCAGAAAAAGACATGAAAGGATAAAAAAAAAATTGTTTTCGTATAAGAAGTAAAGAAGCAGGAAATGATATGATAGGATTTGAAAAATGTCGTGAGCGATAGCGTTTGTTACAGATAAGCTGACCGCGAGTTGCAATTTAGAATTGTCGTTTACTTTGTATGCTTTTTATTTTTAGACTAATAGTGCGCAAACTTAATGGAGGAATTGAAAAAAAAAAAAAAAATAGTTTCCTACGCGTGCGTCACTGCTTACGCATGGTCGGGAAATATCTACTTTTTTTCACACTACCACTATTGCTCGCTCGCTCGTGGATGTCATTTTATACCGCTCCCGAGTTAGTATATTGTTGACGAACATTGGTCATTTCCCCCCCCCCCCCCCCCCCCCCCCCCTCAACGAATGGAGCATCTCCATTCCTGACAATTCTACGGTACATCTCACTCGACCATTATCCTTATTAGCATTTTCGTTGTCTACAGCACGGACGTATCTTCCGTCGTTGTTAAACGCCGTTTGAAAATAATTAGTAACAAAAAACGTTGATAAGAAAGCGCGCGCGCGCGCGCACACTCTCGCGAAGTTATACCGCCGCGTCTCGAAACTCGGGCTGCTTTCTCGTTTGTACGGTGGCAATTGTTTTTAGTGCCTAGAGCCGCGTCATCGGGCACCGGTCGATAAAGGCAAAGGACCTCGGAAATGGATTTTCCGTTCGATGAAACACACGTCCGAGCGGCACGAGCTTTTTCACGATCTTTCGCATGCATTGATATAACCGACGTACGTCCGAAGTGTCCTTCGACTTTGTCGTCGATTATCTTATTTCGAGCATATGACGCGTGCACTATATGCGGACAGATAAATATTAAATATCCGAGAAGATAATCGTTATTGACCGTTATCGGTCGATTGTATTGTCGAAGCTTTAAAATGAGTGTGCAGCCGGCTGTTATTTGTATATATAGGTAATACGTACCGGTCGCGAGTTTGGAAGTTGTCTCAGAAGCTGCGGCGTTGCCGATCCGAGGGTGGCAAGCCGATGATAAATTTCGGTGTTTCGGACGCGCGACGCTGTCTCCCAGGAATAAATATATCGAGGTAATTTGTTCCGTCGAGCAGTCCAACAGCGGCCTGCAACGCTGCAACAAGTACAATGGTTCGGGTGTATTCGTACGTCGAGTGACGTCACGGAATCTCACGGGGATCCACCGACGCGTACGATCGAATCGATTGTCGTCATAGGAGCTATACTCGTCTGCAACTACATAGGACAGTCGGCGCCGATAGATAGAGACAAACACGTTGCAGCTCGCGGACTAATCGAACGAACAGAAACTGTGCGAAACAATAGTGCGCGCCGGTTCGGTTCGGGCACAATGAAGAACCGACTGTTTTTTTTTTTTTTTCGTATAGGTAAAAACGGACGCACTGTAACGAAACGCTGTCTGCCGTGGATTGTTTAAAGTGTCTTGGTCGCGAAGTCGATCGAAGCGTAAGATATACGGGTGACTGTGGTAGATCCGACTGAAGTTAGTAGTTGTGTAGCAGTAAAAAGTGTCGTCGTCTCACCAGGAGGCGGTGTGCGAGGCCCGGCGAGAAGTGTTGCCATCGGCGTGACCGCTGAACCACCACCACCACCACCACGAACGCCGGTCTTTCCTCTCGTCTGCCTTCACGAGATTTCGAATATCCTCTGTGCGTCAGTCGTCATGACGATACCTAGCTTCCACGGCGGTTCGATACCGACTAAACGTCGGCCATGTTGCTACCCTCAACCCTGGGCTGCGCGATCGTTCGCGTTCCGCGGCTTTGCCCCTCTATCTGTCCGCACCAAGTGGAGTTCCTCTAACCAACACCCCACCCGCACACCCACGACGTCGACGAGCCGGCGCGAGAGAGAGAGAGCCCTCTTCCTCGTCGTTCCTTACTACGCGGAGCGTACCTTAACGCCGGACAGCTTCGTTTCGCTTCGCCTCCTCTCACGCTTCTCCATCCCACCCAGGCCGCTCCGCCTCCCCTCCGGCTCTCCCACTACCGAGTGAGACCCGACCGAAGACGGCGTACGACCACGCGCATTATATTATCTTCTTCGACAATTGACGTCAACGCTCTACCCCGAGCAACCTTGTCGTACCTAGCCTGAGTTCTATCTGTCTCTCCGAGCGGCTTAATTGCCGAGACATGTAATTGTCTGGCTCACGTACCGACACCGGCTGGTGGAAGTCCCTTCGTCGCCATCGCTTTTCTCATCGAACACGCGCTTGCGTCCGCGTACGTACGTATGATTCACCGTACCTTTGTTCCCGCTACGGTTATATTGCTTACCATGGAAAAGCGATATTGCATATGCCGAGAAAAATTTCGGGCGAGCCTGTTGCACTTCGCGGGGACGAGTTTTGAGATCCGCTTTGTGCGACCAATGGAACAAAAATGATTAGCTCGCTCGGGTAACTTCTCCGAGTTCCTAGAGCCTGACGATAAATTCGTCCTGCCAAATAAATTTTGTGCTCGGGACATATTGGTCTGCTTCGGCGCGGGGATTGACTGTGGCGAGTCTGCCCTTTTTCCGTTTCGAACATGGCCGAACATTTTTTTTTTAGAGAGATCTTTCAGGAAGTTTCTACTCGCGCTTCGCCCCGCACGTAGTAATTTTTTAATTGCTTTAGATGCCTCCTTCCATCGCGCACGGCCTGCCTTGTACACTGTAAAAAAAAAAAAAAATCCTATGAAATTTAATATACGATTGTGGTAAAAAAAAATTAACGCCCAGTATATTAAAAACTTCAGAAATATTTTACTTTTAATAATTTACTTTAATTTTACTATAAACGAAATAAACGAATCGTATCTTTCTGTGCATCTAAAAGTACTTTAAATACAATAATTCACTATAATTTTACTGTAAAACTCCATTCATTTTCATCACAATTGTACATTAAATTTAATGCACCAGTTTTTGCATTAAAATTTAGGTATTTTTTCAAAACCTTTTAAACCCTTTGAACCTTAATGTCAGCGTTTAGTTTTCTGAAAAAAAGAGAGCTGTGCGAGTTAATGCAATAACCAATCAAAAATCACAAAGATAAAGTATCAAATAAACAAAAAAAAAGTTAAACCCACGTCACTCGATAGAATAAACAAAGCCAAGTCGACATTAACCATATATCAACGAGGCATACGCCGTGCAAAAGGAGGGAAGGACGTGAGCGATAAAGCGATAAATTACAACTTCGCACTGTACAGCACTTACTTAATTTTCAGATAATAATTCAAAAACCTGTACGCGAGCATGACTTCCTTCTCGCTATCTTGCTCTTTGCCAAGCTGGCACGTATTCGTTCGAATTGCTTGCAATTTTTTTAAATTTGATCTTGTTTTTTTTTTTTTTAATTGATGATTGATGGAATATGAATTTTTACACATAAGCGAGTATATATTAAATTTTATATGAAACGATGTCCCGAAGTTAAATGAACTGACTCATTAAGGATATAAAAAAAAAAATTCCATTCGCTGTACCGAACTCTAATTCGATCCCTCTAAGCAATTTTTTAAATTCGCATCCATGTCTCGGCGTGAAGACTCAATATTTCTGTAAAAGAAATATATACAGCCAATTAATCTGTCAACAAATTTTTCCGTCCGTCTTACGGCCCTGATGTTCCTGTAGGTAAAATCAGTGTTCTCCTCCGCTAACTCCGTCATTCGAGCGTCGCCGCGATAACCGTCACGAGATTCGTCTGGGCGTATCGAGATGACAGATACTCGATCACGGCTGGCCGTCGAGTCAGCCGGCCCTGTATTATCGCTTCGGCAATTGACGTCAGCCTCGATGTACGTACTATACGTAAGAGAAGGTTTGCGTTCGATAGCTTTGACACACGACTGTGCGGAGTTCGGATCTTTTCAGCTCGGACATCGTCGAAGACTCGACCGCTAATAACTTGTCAAGAACGAACGATGGCTTTCTTTGCATTCGCTTTGCGGAATCGCTCTTCTCGGTAAAAAAAAAAATAAAAAAAAAATAAAAACAAAAAAAAAGCACCTCCCTCTGGCCAACAAGTTGAAATGAGTAGACGGAACATTAAATTCTTATGAGCACCAGTTTCCTCCATCCGTCTCGACTTTCCGACTATCCAAATCTTCCTGTACGTTTCAAGGAACTTCCGCGTACGATGTTTGCACCGGGTAGACGCACATTCAGAGTCTCTCCCCTCCCGGCTTTCTATCCTCATTCAAATGCGATGCCTACAACTCGGGACTCTTTGGAAGCAACCGCGTTTCGGGCGCAAGTTCTATCTCAGGAATCGTAATGTCCCGCGAATTTCTATCGTCGACGTATATTTTCGGCTCGGCTCCTCTGCACGCGAGCCTCCGCTGTAATATGTATGTGGGTATGTTGGGCGTGCGTCATAATTAAAGGAGACTGAGATGTACTAGAAAGGCGGATAAGATCGAGTTTCTCGGGAATCGACGTACAAACGTACACGTTACCGCATGCTATCGGAATAGTCACTAGGGGAGAACGACAATCGTGACTCTGCCAACGTCAATGTTTCTTTGACCTTGGGATCGCGAGCCGAGCTTTATCGACCTATATATATATATATATATATGTATTTTCGTTCTTTGTCGCAGCACCTTGGAATAATAGGGGCGGTAATTCTATTATTATGGGTCTGAAAACGGTGTACAATTTCCTATCACTGTGACTTATAATTCCTACTGGCAACAATAGTCATTTCAACTTTAATGAAACGGTAGTACGCTATTTGTGTAATTACACAGATACGGAATATAGAGGTGTCGGACAATATATTTGATGTTTGCCCAATTGAAATGATCTTTCACTGAGTCCACACGACGCTGTGTCTGCTTCGATGATTTGGTTTCGGTGCCTACACAGTAAAAAAAGTTTGTACTTTTTACAATAATTTGCTGTCCCCGAACGTCCACAATTTTTTATTTGTTAATTTTCCAGTTTTACGAAGAAAAGTAACAACTAAAATTTTCAATGACACGGGAAATAAAAGGACAAGTTCGCATATTCAAATAAGTGACAAACGAGTTTGTCACTTTTTTAACAACATTTTTTTTTACAAAATTTCGCATTCCGATTTTACGAAATTATTTTTTACTGTGTAAGTCACCTACCTATCCTTTACTATACACGAATATATATATATATATTTTATATCACCGTGATGTGCGAAAATAAATGAATGGCCGAATTTTTGCGGCACCGTCCAGATGCTCTAAACAGTGCCTTCTACTATCGAGCTTATATACGAAAAATCTAAAAAATCTATAATAACAAACAAATAATCTATCAAACATAACAGTGCAAGCGCAGATTCGATTGAATCTGAAACTCACAGCCCTGTGCAACTTTTATAATTAAGTCCCAGTGACCGGACAAGGCATATGTGCAAGACAGACGGGAATACAATTTTTTTAGGCATGTCCAGAAACTGGAACTCCTCCGTTAGGTGTGCGGCCACTGGTACTTTTGTCTTGTATCATCGTGAGTAGTTAAATAAATTTCTGCTGCACTGCAATTTATAATGTCTCCGTGAAGTCTCAGTGAGATTGAACGAATTTCTGCCCATCGGCGTCCATTCGATAGACGAAGTGCATAAGCTCAAATTGGATTTGGAAACCAATATAATTGGAATTACATTAGCATATCTCACTATTTCACGTGAGTTCGAATGTTGGCGGATGAAGCGCGTCCCTTTCGTTGATTGATTTTAGACGCCGATTCGGAAAATTTCAAACAATTCCATCGAGCCTCCGCAGACGAAACACGTATGGCAGATTTGTAAGTAATGGGAACCGTTCTCTCTTCGATTTTTGCCCAAAATGATTGAATTTTCGTTCGCTGTTGTTTTACAAATTCAAATATTGAGATACTATAGATAACAATAATACAGGATAAATAGCATCGTGTGTGCCTACGAATATGCACATCGTAGGACGTTGTGCAGAAATGGATATCGTACTCTTCGAATTATCGACCATATGATAAAACAAAATATTGGATTTTTTTTTTTTAATTAATAAATCTCGATATTATATTGAATTATTGATACAGCTTAGCCCTCAAAAGATATTCAATTGCAATAAGTACGAATTAGTTAGCAATCCTCAAAGTTTCAGAACGACGTGCGAAAGTCCAAAGTGTAAGTGCACTCTTGTCAAGGAGGTACGTGTACTTTCCGAGCGAGAGAGGGAGAAAGAAAACGCGAGGGGGCGAGGGTGATTCGCCCAGGATCCCAGACATTCTCGCACGGACCTGCTTGACGTCATCGAATGACGTCAATCCTGGACCCCTCCAGATCTACGCCCTCCCTACCTCTACGTCCGTTTCTGTCGTGTCAACGCAAGAGCGCCAGCTATCCTCCGAAAGTGCCCACGAAATCCAATAAACTTTGGCGGCTCAAAGAAATAGGAATATCAGTAACGCAGAAATCCGAGCACATATACACCTATATGTACTATATACATGTACACCGCTTGGATCTTGAAAAAAAAAAAAAAAAAAACTTAGCCCGATGGAAAATCGATTGCAATTAATCGCCATGAAAAAAAAAGAAAGTAATACTGTTTTTACTGTCAGCTTTAGTTTAATCGGAGCTTCAACATTGAAGAAGCAATGATTACACGATGTACTCCCAGTGCAAATCGAGCCAATCGATTTGTGTATTCGCACGTTTCTACACCCAAGTGTATAAAGACCCATACTCGAATTTATTATCGTAATGTTGAAGACGATGATCCAATCTGGTGGCCAGCCGAACAGAAATTATATGACATTAGGGTTGCAATAATTTTTCCCAAAGCTCTAAAGGAGACTGTCGCTAGTTTTGGCAATGATTTATGTATTATGGACCTATTTATATATTACCTATGAATGTCAAAACAACAAAATTTAACGCTCGATTGTGCAACGTCAATCTCATTCGTTTGTTTAATGTCTCAAAACGTAAACGTTTCATCACTCTCGACACTTTGATTAACTTGAGGTTTTTTTTTTTTTTTTTTTTTTTTTTTTTTTTTTTTTTTTTTTTTTTTTATACCGATACCTACTCGCTGTCGCTATTTTTGAAGGGGATTCGATGGATTTTTGGCCGTACAGACTTTGTCAATGTTTCTCGTCATCTTGAGGGCATGTGAAATTGCCTCGTCAGCAATAGAAATTGCTGTCTTTTTTCAAGAGTACTGAAACTTCGGCGTTCAAAGTAAATTGGATTTTATGGTCTTAAAACTATGTGAAAATGCATTCGTAGAAGAGAGGGAGACGTAGATAAGAGTGCTCACGGTAGACCTTAAAGGGAAACACCGAGAAATACATTCGATCATCGTCTTAAGTTTGATTACTCACGAATATCAAACTTTCAAACCAGCAAAGATCCAGCAATTACGATAAATTGGTTTCCTAATAGATAAATCTTTGTTTTTGTGATTTTCAATGTCAACGTGTTCGGAATACTTAAACCCTGAGTAAATCGAACTACGCACAAATAAAACATCGATCAATTAAAAAACAAAAAAAAAAAACAAAAAAACCGACGAGTCGTATGTCCTTAGTTTTTTTTTTTCTGTTTTTTTTTTAAATATCCGTTCTTTTTCTGTATGCGCTTATTTACAAAGCTTTCCTCCACAAGAGAGCCAAACAATTGCAGAGGGTGACTTTTTTTTAACGCGAACTTTGCAAATGAAACTAAGGAATACACCAGAAAGCAGTGTAAATGCTTGTAATTAATTTTTTTAAATTAATTCAATTTTCTCCGGCAGGTTCGACCTAACCAAATAGATGATGTAACATGTGACATCGTGACTTGTCAATATCTTATCGTAAACTATCGCGGAAGCCATGGTTTATCTAAAAATCTGATCGACTTTACGACAGATTCACGTTTCGCGGTGTATTCGGAAGGGCGGACGGACGAGTCTAAACTTCGATAGATGTGAGTACAGAGAACGTAATTTAGGGTTCATCTGGTCCCGACAACGATGTCAGTCAACTCCACATATACATACAATATACTGTAAGAACAAAAATACTAGTTCTCGTTGGTTCCCAAATATCGAAGAAAATCAAGTAATTGGAAATATGTGTTAGTTAGTTCTTAAAAATCGTTGAATATGTCGATTGTCTCTTTCCTTGTGACGGAAACTTCGGTTTCATTAAAGATTTTTGAAAACGTCGAAAATTCACATTTAGAAGATAAATGCCTAGGCACGAGTATGTATTGTGCATCTGTACCGCGAAAATGGCTTGACCTATCAAAATGTAATTGATCACGTACGTACAGGACTAAGTTCGCGTTGGACTTTTAAATTTTTTGCCAATGCTTTCACCCATAAACATAAAATTAAATGCTTTCGCCCATTGAAATGCGGAATAAAAATATTCTCCGTTATATTAATCGGACATCCTACCTCTTATAAATTTAGAGCTATTTGTTCGACGTAAAAAGTTGTACGGAAATTGACTCTTGTAAATCAATGATCCTACTGAATTTGGCAAAAAAAAAAAAGCGATCGAAACCTGAAAAACCCTAACTCGGAACTTGCAGGTACCTAACTTGTTCCACAGAAAAAAAAGTACACGATAAGGATTATAAAACAACGTCTTCGGGTTGTTACAGAGCAATTACTTGCTTCCGCATTATTTCTTCACTCACAAAAGTAAATTACACGAGATGACAATGTAAATATTTCAATTTTCACGCTTTGTTCAAATGTTTTTTTAGACTTCGACGACGAGTGCTTATCGCGTTTTATTTTTCGAGCCATTTCTGTCCGAATCTAATCCGACAAACCGTGCATTGACAGACTTTAAGTATCAATTGTAAAATCAGTACGGCGCGCTTATTTTCCTTGCCAGTTGTGAACGTGTGCTTGGATATTTCGAATCTCGCGCCCGTGCAATTCTGTAAAACCATTCTCGTTACATTTGATGATTCATCGTGGCGAATTATTACTGACGTCGAGGGCTTAGGAAAATGCCACGTCGGTAAACGAGGCTGCAGCTTGCTGATACCAAATCGAAAACATAAGATGCAATTGTCTGTTGCCTCGCAGTGATAGGACGAGGCTTCATATTGCCGAGGGTAGTCGTCTCGCGACGGGTACAGCGAGATCCGAGGGAAACGAACGCCCACAATGACCAACATCGCGTCGTTACCTTATTTCACATCTGGCCCGATAGTCAAAGGCTTCGGCAGGGGGTCCCAAGCCCTCGGTATACCGACAGGTACATTTCGATGATAAACGCAGAAATTATTCTCACTCGTCAATAATCTTACGATCATTCGATTAATCGGTTCTTCTCAAATGTTATCGTCCTCGTTCCACTGATTTGACCGACGTGTCACGAGTTTCACGATAATAAAGTTGCGTAAGCGAGAGCACATTCAAGTACACGTCACATGGAATTGCCTGGACATATTACTGACTTGATCGACGATCGCCGGAGACGTCACAATCGACGTAGACCCTCGGCTCTGGATGACACTTTAAAGTGTTTATTCATTGTTTCCAGCAAATTTTCCCGAGGATGTCGTCGCCAGTTTGCCCGATGATTTTGCCACCGGAATTTATTACGGATGGGCGGAGATCGATGGGGATATTTATAAAATGGTTATGAGCATTGGATGGAATCCATTCTTCAAAAACGAAAAGAAAAGTATGGTAAGTACAGAATTAACAATATTTCACGCAACGAAATTGTATTATCGGCGTTGAGTTCGAAGCCAATGAATACCGCCTGGTAATTGAAAAATATCTTGTCTTTAGTTTGATAGGGAACATCATATACTGCCATTAATAAAATCAGCTAATTTTACGATATACAATCGCATAGTTTCAATGGCGAAGCTTTAGCAATAGCGTATCTCCGCTTTGCTAAGCCGTCGAAAGGTCTTAACTTGCAGAATCTTTGTTCGTTTTTTTTTTTTTTGTTTTCATCTATTGTATTATTTATTTCGTGTTTGTAGAATTTTTATATAGCGTTCATATGCGGTCTGATACTGGTATCGAAGATGACAGTTATAACTGTACGCGAAAAAACAAAAAAAATCACCTCAATCGTCATCGTTCCATTGCTTTCTGTAAAAACAATTGTTTTTTTTTTGTCTAACTTGGATTACAGTGAAATCATATGGCCGGGTGAGCCGGTAAGAGCCATCGGCTTCGTAATGTTTTGCCGATATCGCAAATGATATTATAAAAATTAATGGTCACAAAAATTAAGTTCTCCGGCATTGTCCGAGCCACGCGGGTAATCATTTTTATGTTGCTAAAAACATTGCTACCGACGATAAGTGATCTCCCACGTTATAATGTAAAGAGGGTGTTAATTAATCAATCTTAAATATGAATGTCATGTAATTTATCATTCATCCGATACTCATGGCTAACGTAGTATCAAGCATCGTGACATTTTAAAAAATTGCTTTCCTCTCTTTTAGGAGACTCACATTCTCCATAAATTTCCAGGTTCTTTGCACGGCAAAGAACTGCGAATAGTTATCACGGGATACATTCGTCCGGAAAAAGATTTTTCTTCGATCGGTGAGAAAACACGCACGTCCCAATAATTTGGAGCTCTTCCGTTCGCTTGTAACGAATTTTCACAACATGTTATAGAGGCACTGATCGAGGCGATAAACAACGACATTTCGATTGCCGACCGACGCCTCGACGAGCCAGCGATGTTGCAATACAAAGAACATAACTTTTTTAAGCAACGGAAGTCTGAATAATCTTATACAAAATTTACTTATTTTGCAAGATTAATTCGAAATACTAAGTTAACTCTTTAACGGATAATTGGAATAATTTATTTTACTCTTTCATTAGTAAAGTCTTCCACTTATATGGTTTATGCATCAACAGGCGATCGACTCGATCGACATTTTCCGTTGGTCAGTCATTAATGGTACCATCCGACGTAACAATTTTTACGACGTCACTGAGAAATCATTTCACCAGTTACATCTGTTCACCAGAAAGTTATCCGAACGGTATTTCATGTCCGAAAGTTGACTTTCGAACATAAGCTAGTTTCTATTGATCATTTTTTATTTTAATTTATATCTTGCAGCTTTTTGATGAACTATGTAACTTTTAATTTGAGGTCGCAGAACGTTATAAAAAAAAAAAATCATGTACCTAATCGTGTTCGATAACGTGTTTTTTGACTGTCAGTTTATTCACCTTCAAGTAATGTTTACGAAGAATTGCTCACTCGGATGATTCAACAGCCAATCCTTCGAAATCATATGAAGGTGTTCAGATTTTACGCATTTTGAAATTTCGCAGAACGCAAAGCAAACCCGAATATCGCTTCCCCATTGATCATTGTACTCGTAAAGTTTTTTTAAAGTACACATCCATTGTTAACGACCGAAATTAACGATGCGTGAAAGTAATCGACTGAAATACGATCAGCCGGTCGCCTGATATTTACAACACCTCTTTTCGAGGACAAGCCGCTCGCTTACAAACAAAGAATAATTTTCGATGCCAGCGTCGATTCGGCGGTTTTTGTAAATCAGAATGTATTCGAAACCAACTTATGCGTATTTTGAATAAAAAATAATTTTCATTATGAATACATACATAAGTATATAAATATATATTATGCTGTACAAGGATCGTGGAGGGACTTTGTACACTTTTACATTCCAGGTGGAGGAGGTGGTGGTGGCGGGGCTAGGCTCCACGACATACCGGGTTGTCGTGGGGACTGAGATCGCCACGGGATATTCGCGCCCGAGTATCTTACGGAATTTGATTGCTGCGCGTAAGGTCTATTCTGTGCGTATGTATTATGTGCGGACTGAAACGATTGTTGTGGCCTGAAAAATGGACGAGCGTTCGGACGTGGGTGCCGATTGCCAAACTGTTCGGAATAACCGTAAGTATTTTGTGGACAAGCTGCGGGCCAAGCATTTCCTTGATAGGGTTCGGGGCCGGTAGACCACGGATTGTTTGGATACGCCGAAGGATAATGCCACAAGTTTGTCGCATGACACGCATTCTGTTGTGAACTGTCAGACCAGTCCGGTGTATTGTAAGTTTTAGCCTGTTGTTGCTGCATTCGGCTGCTACTCCACGGATGATTCGATTTCCAGGTGGGCCCTTGGGCAGCTGAATAAAACATAGCGTTATCGTTATGAGATAATTTATCAGTCGACCATTAATCACATATATGTGAAACATATTCAGTGTTTCTTTCTAACTCTACAATGATCGCCAATAGATCTGTCTCTTTCACAACCATACATTTTAAAAATTGTCTTAAGGTCCGTCTAAGATTTTTTTGCGAAATTAATTTGCGACAGTTTGTTACTAAAAGACGAGTATGGTGTTCGCTGACTGGTGAGCTTTAAATCCCCATCAAATGAGGACGTGCTCGAAGAATTTAATGAAAAATTGTATACATTTTTTTTGTACTATCGTTCCTAAATGATCTAAAAATGGAAAGGCATTTGTTTCCGATTTCTCACCCATCCGCTGACGTTTCTGCGGAACTTCGCCCTTAGATTTTGCCTTTTCGTTTTTCTGTTTCTGCTTTAGAGCTGCAAAATAAGCACGTTCTTCCTCGTCGTCCGAGAATTCTGGATGCTCGTCATCCCCTAATTCATCCGTGACCTTCATTCTGTAGAGATAATATAATTTTTTTTGTTTGTATAAGCACAAATGCATCAACGATAAATGTTTTACAGAGAAATCAATTTTTAAAAACATACTTAAGCAAATCTTGTAAAAATACAACGGATGTGTACTCCGTGTTTGGACAAAAGTAGACTGTCATGCCCACTTTGATATCACATTCTTTGATATGCTCGGTACTGTTGAAACGAACGCAATAATGGGGCTCCGACACCTGACCGAATACATCGAAAATGCGACCGAGAACTCGCCGACCGCGTTCGACAAATAACATTGTGTCTAAATTCAATGTTGGTTTACCGGGCTTTGGTCGTACAACGACCATCTGTTCAACCATCCAGCCAACCTGAAATTTAATAAATTTAAATTATATTGTTTGTTATAGCGTCTAAAAAATGCGTCAAACTTATTGTCTAATATCATGTAAAATGCCATGGTCGGTAATAAAAACTGGTATCATTTTTTCTTTTTCACGGGTGGTTGCATGTCCGATCAAATGAAATGAAACTTTTCGTTTAACCTTACACACTGCTACTCGTGAAAAAAGTTGACTACAGTTTTTTATACCGACCAGACCTGGCTTGGGTAGGTGGGTGGTAGGTGTTTCCCTTAGTCTTCATACCTCGCCCAAAGGATCGCAGAGCACTTCAGGAACAGATATTTTCAAATCTTTTATGGGTGGCAAATTGTCAAATTCACTCTTTAATTCCTTCTCGTGGCTTCCTTTCTGTCTGCGGTTCCTTTCATTCCTGAATGATAAAATAAGACAATCATTTTTTCTACAAAGAATTAAATAAACATGTTCATAATTGGAAAAATAAGCAAACATACTTTTTTTTTGAATCATTAGTTCCCTTATTGTTTTCGCCGCTGTCATTGCTGTTGTCGCTATCCGTGTCGGAAGACAAACTGCTTTCAGCCGCGCTACTAGAGTCGTCGCTATCGCTATCTTCGTCGGACGTTTCAATAATCGTCATGTTTCTATACTCTTTTGTTATTTGCACTTCCTTTTCATTCTCAGCTGCACGATTATTTTCCTCTTCGCAGATACAATCTGGTTCTTCGCTCTCTGATTCTGAACTATCGTAAGCCGCGGCTATGACGGACAATGAAGTTACAGCAGCTTGTACTTGCACTTTTTTTGTAACTTGCGTATTTACGGATTTTTCATGTTTGTCCATGGAAATAGATAAATTATTTTCCATACTTTCTGCCGATTCTGTATGTTCTTCAATTTTTGACGACAGTACGGCACTGCATTCCAGGATTTCACCGCTTTGCTCATTTGGTAATACGGAATGTGTTTCAAGTCTCTTTTCAATTTTAGATTCTTCCATCTCTATATTGACAAGTGACGTGTCATGGTTCACAGAACCAGTATCTATAGTTGCTTCATCCATTGATGAATTATGCGTACCCATCATTGTCGATTCTACGCAACTTGACAACGCCACTGACGACGTCTTGTTGATAGATGCATATACCGCCTGCATGCTACTTTCTATCTCAACTGCAACATTGCCATTCTTCTCATCATTGCTCAGTTTCGTTTTATTTATTTGTTTCGGAACAATGCAACTTCTATCAGACTGGTGGTGATTTTGTGCCTCTGGAATTTTCGACGCTACAGTGTCAGCGACCGCTATTTTTAATGGGCCCTCAAACACAGTTTCGATATCCTTCTCATCAGTATTGTTTACACCCTCGACATTTTCTTTCGTCATAAATGCAGTGTTTACAACAATGGAATCAACGAATTCCATCGATGTTTCAGCTTCGAATTCCGGTGAATTTTCGACAAGCCTTTCTACATTAGACGCAACATTTGCGTCGATGTTTTTTACATCACTATCGCCACTATCGTTCTTTACTGCAATCGTACTTGGACTAACAATTTCGGCGGCTTCCATGATTTTTTTTAACGTATTTTTATTTTATTTTATTTTAACGTAATATTGAATTGCACGGTTTATCGGTCGACTAACCTACGACACGCGGTTCATTTGTGCGTTTCAACATAACCAAAAAGTCACATGCTTTAACATAGAAAGGAAGAGTTTACACTAAATCTTATAACGCTACGGGCAGGTGGTTAAGAATTATCATTATTGTGCGATGCGAAATGCATTTTGAGTAATTAAGTCAATCACGAAAAAGCTTGCAACGGTAATATTACTAATGCTGATATTTCTATCAAGCATAACACGTGCTGAAAGTTAGACACTGCAACTTCAACTCAATATACCCCAAGGAATTAGACTCAAATAGCCCGGTAAATATGAATGTAAAGTTTTATGTAAAGTATACATATTTGACACGGAGAAAATAGCAACTGAAGGAATAAAAATTGAACAAAAAATAATATGTAGAATCTTATGCAGCGGTGATACAATTTATACATTTATACACTACACGAAGCAACGGTGCAATGCGATACAATATAATACAATACAATATGGAATACAACGCATTAACAAAAACAAGTTATCAACAGACAACAATTATTCCGGAGCGTTTCCAATGCGACGCTGTATCACAATGAAAGTGTTACATTTCCGTGTATTTTCGTAGCGAACATTTTTAACAGTTCGCACGTAGATCATTTCGAGACAATGTGCCTGCATTGTCTCGAAAAAAAAAGAGCAGACATCCTCGCATAACATTCCAAAAAATTATTCTATCTCCAAACATACATTTAACAAATATGTAACGTTAACAAACAAAAAAAAGAAAAAAAAACTTTAAATCAAATGTTCGAATAATTGATCGACATCCCTGTGTCGAGAACTTTTTTTTTTACAAATAAATTCCATCGACGATGATTTGCGTTTACGAATTTAGAACAGCTGATTTCCCCGAGAGAAATAGAAGAACGAGGAAATCGATTTTAATGTGGAAAACATAAAAAAAAAATCGTCGGTAATCGGCATTGGCCATGTACTACTAACTGCGATCGGCAAAAAAAAAAAAAAAAAATCCCAATTTTCTGTATGAAAAATGTATTATGGATTAATAATAACTCTATCGACTTATTTGGATGACGTGGATGAGTCACGACGATCCCAACGACTCTTGAGGATCCATCCACCGTCGATCTTTTTCGGAGGTGTACCGGGTAAAGTTACGTTGGACTGAATTGTCAATACGCCTCGCGGCGACACCACGATCGAATAATCTGTTGTCAAAGCGTCGTCGGCTCTCGCCGATTGGCGATTATGGGGGTTGTACGGGTCATAACCCATTTCCGCAAAAGCTCGATCGATTCTGCCGAAAAGCTCGTCGAGATCTGAGATCGGACTCTCGTTTCCGAGATCTCCGATCGGGCTTTCGTCGACATTTGCCCCACCAATGTCACCACGATTTCGAGGATCCTCCGTGAAATCTGTACTCTCGATGGTCGTCGATTCAAGCGTCTTCCAATTTTTTTGTGCGCCACGATCGCAAGGAAATGCTGAGTCTAAACTGTGTCTTCGCATCCTTTCAGCGAAGCCCACTCTCTCCGGTCGTCGAGCGTTTTCTAATACCGATCTTGATCCCGAACTCTGTTCTTCTCCATGATCGTCATAACGCAATCTCTTCGGCGCTGACGAAATCACCGATTTGTCGTCGGAATCAGACGAGATTTTGAAGACGTTACGATCTTCGATCTTACGATCGGGGCCGAAATTTAATGTGTCGTGCATCGTTGCCATTTTCGGTGACTCGACCTTACTTGCACGTTTCGTTCTTGACTTTTTATTGTTTTTTTGCGGCACTTGCCGAGTTTCATTCTTCTGGCGGTGTACTTCTTTCGGAGGTGTACTTTTATCGATCGTTGCCTCACCAATGTCACCACGATTTCGAGGATTCTCCTTGAAATCCCTTATCGCTGTCCCTCGAGCGAATTTATTGGCATTGGTGTCCTTGGAGCGAATTTTTTTCGTCGTAAGATCAGCGATTCTGCTACGAGCTCGAGCACCCGCCACGAAATCTGGACTCTTGGTGATCGTTGATTCAACCGTTTGCCGATTTGCCGCTTCTAACTTGCGTCTTCGCCTCCTTACAGCAAACTCCACTCTCTTCGGTCGTCGATCATTTTCGGATACCCATCTTGATCCCGAACTCTGTTCTTCTCCACGATCGTCATAACGCAATCTCTTCGGCGCTGACGAAATCACCGATTTGTCGTCGGAATCAGACGAGATTTTGAAGACGTTATGATCTTCGATCTTACGATCGGCGTCGTGCCTATATAATGTGCCGTGCATCGTTGCCATTTTCGGTGACTCGACCATCCTTGCGCGTGTCGTTCTTGGCTTCTTCGGCTTTTTTTTCAGCACTTGTCGTCGAAATTCCTCCATCCCTGCAATAAAAGCGTGTTTCATTTTGTTGTTGACCATTTATTATTTATTAGGAAAACATCGATTTTCTTACTCGATTCTGATCGGCTACTGAGGCCGGTCTGGAAAAATCTTCTTTTTCTTTCCGGGGGATTTTTCGGAAAAAGTTTCGGGTTGACCAACACAAATTCGTCCCATAATTCATTGGCTCGTTGGTTGATTGCGGAATGAAATCTTATCGGTGCCGGCGGTGGGGTCTGTATCGGAGGTGGTATCACGCGACTCTTTTCGACTTTTTTTTTTTTTATTAAATACGATATCATTGGTAAATACATAAAAACGACAGTTTTGATAAACACTTGTAATTTTTTTGAAAAAATAAAAATAAATAATACTAGAAAAATAACAGTTACATACACATGCGCAAGAAAGGTTCGGGCCTCTTGATGATCCTTGGCACTTGTCTCCCAATGCGAATGACATCGGCCCATCGTGCCGGGTAGGTTTTTAAATTGTCGCGGCGTACGTGAACTACAAATTTCGTGATAAAATAGTCATTAATACTCGAATTTCTAGTGTACAGTATTATTGCGCAAAACAAAAACAACAATTTCACCTATTGTTCGTGATCTATGATCCCCATTTGCCGTTGCTTTACATTTTCCTCCGAAATAACAATGTATTAAACCATAATAATTCGGTTACTCACGTTCACCACTGTCATCATCACTGTGATCGATTGAATCATCATCGAAGCGATTCTCTTTGATGATCGCTTCTGCGCCATTTGGGTGTACTTTTGGGACGTCCGACACCCAAAGATGCTGTCGGCTCGGAAAGATTGGCTGCTCCAGATTGGCAATGTCGTCCATGAAAGGCACTGCCTCGCGTGTAACTTCAGCATCTTGGGTAAAATTTTCTGAACTTTCATCGATAATTTTTTTTGAATCTTCTGTCGATACGTCGTTGACTTCCGTCGATGATTTTTGATTTTTCGACGATTCGTCATTTTTTTCGAATATATTTTTTTTCTTGGTAATGTTCGAATTTTGATCGCTGAAATTGGTTTTCTTCGTTATCGGGGTAGCCGGGGTATGATGAATCATCGTGGACGACAATAATGCCTGACCCGGAGCCGGTAAATCCAACGGCGATGAAAAAGTCTGCTCTCTCTTTTTACGTTCCACCGATGGTGTCGAGGACAATGTCTTCCTCAAGTTTGCCGCCTCCGTGGACGATTTTGAGGACGATTTAGAAGACGATTTGGAGGAAGACGATTTCTTCGGACTCGGCGATCTTGCCTCGACGATTCGATCGTTCACTACGGTTTTAACGTTAACCGTTGTCCAATCGGTCTCGGTTAATTCCACCTCCGCGGCCGTTTGATCCTCGCCCGATTTCACGATGATTTCATTGTTGATCGATTCCTTTATTTTTTCGGCCATGTCACTCACTGACTTTGACATCTTTTTCTTTATTTTTGAAGGCCGACCTTCGGATGACGATTTTTTTGAAGACGAGGGTCCGATCTCTTCCCTCTCTTCGTTCTCCACTTCGTCTGTCCAGTCGCTGAACCATCGAGCACTCATTTTTGCAGATTCTACGAATACCGTATAATTAAATTTTTAGAATACATGAAATTTTCTTAGCTGTATCGGTAAAATCAGTACAAAAATCAGTAGAGTGATTTGTGCGCGAGAATTATCGAATTGTCTTCAAAGATCGGAGAATCAACAAGTACTGAAACGTTCGAGACAGAGGCGAGTCGATCCTGAGCTAGAAATGTTTGGGTTTTTTTTTTTTTTTTTTTTTTTTTTTTCACTTTCCGGATTAGGCTCAGACAATACGCACGTTTATCGTACGATATTTACGTGGTTGAGTCGGCAGTAGAATATAGAGAATATAAAGGAAGTAATGAATAACTGAAAGACTTTTTGTTTTACTGTTTAAACTTTTGTTAATATAAAATTACGACTTTCGGATAATGTTCGCCTGATATCTTCTTTGAGGATTATAACCAATCAAAGGTTGACGGGGGGGAAGATACATTTTTTCGCTGACATGCAACATTCGACAGAGTCAAAAAAAAAAAAAGGAATCTATCTATTTATTCATAATTATTCTGTAAATCATCGAGGCGGGATTTTAGGCGTTCTCTATCTAAAAAAATACATTTTTTGATTAATGCAACATTTTAAAAAATTCTAGATGAATAACGAATTGAATGTTTTTTTTTTTTTTCGTAAATCAATTTCGATTTGATTTGCACGAAAAAAAAAACATTCGATCAAGATTTCTCCCAGGTCGACAAGTGCCACGATACGGACGAACGGGGGAGCAATATTAACGACACGCGCACCACATGTCGGCAAATGTTGCGCCAACTGCGACCATTTCGTGGCGCCCGTCTATCTGGGGCTTACATTAAGGTGATGTGAAATGCCGCCGTCGGTAACAAAAACTGTACTGAATGCAGTTTTGAAATCACAGACCACCGAGGAAAAACAAAATTGTCTTTCTTTAGGGAATCGTCAGACGCAGGGAAAGACAATTTTATTTTTCTTCGGCGGTCTGCGACCTCAAAACGGCATGCAGTACAGTTTTTGTTGCCAGATGGGCGCGAGGCAATTGGGCGGGAGGGTGTTCCACATAACAGCATAGTCGTACAGCATAGATTCGACGAATACATGCAAAGAATATCGATTGTTAATTAATAAGAATGAGGTTACAGAAATAGTCGAAAAAATATATTTCATCTGTTCATCATCTTTTTACAATGCAAACTCTAATGTTCCGAAGTATTATACAATATTATCTCTCAGCGGTTTTTTTTTTTTTTGCTCATATCGTGCGCACGTACATGAAACTTTCGTTCCACGTGTTCGCATCTAAACTTCCCTGCACTAGCCACTTGCAAAAATCCTATATTTAATTGGTACGTAAAATTAGACTAGGTTTGTCAACATGGATATGCAGTGGCAGTGTTTCATAAACATTGTGTAGGGTAGAACCATTAAATTTTCACCTCTCGATATCTTATATATGACTCATGCGCATTATCACACATGAACACGAAACATTGCTTTTGAAACATTTTTCCCGAAAATCCTTCTTTCTGAACAACTTTACGTTGTAATAAAATGAATATTGGCCTCTCAAAAGCAACTATTCCGAAATAATATTTTAAATAGTAATTACTTGAGCCGATCTTCGTTAAATACTATAATTTATATTGAAGCTAAGAGGATTTAAAACATTATTTTGTGTATTGAACTTTCTATAAATTGATAGCCGACCCTTGATTTTACAAACTTCGCTCAAAGGGTTAACGAATAACAGTATGGCTACCAATTTAAAGGAAAATAACTTAAGCAGGTTTAGCCAAACACGAATCGGAGAGTCTAATTAACATTAACGATAAATTCGATGTAACAATTTTCTAATCTCGTTCTAATACGTCGACTATTGTTTTTATTATCTTTCTGCCGTTCTGATGGTTTAGCAGATTGAGCAACGGATCTTGCATCTTTTGTTCCAAGATTTTCACGAGTTCGATTCGCATGTGCTGCAACAACTGGGCAACCTTGAAAAATAATAATAATAATAATAATAGTACACAAATCCGCCAATAAACCCTATCACCGAACGCTCCCCTACACGGCGAGGTTGTATCGACTTACCGTATGAGATTCGACGGCAAACATGATCCAGCCATCTGCCAAAGACAAGATGAAAGTTCCATTGTGCTGTTCGATGTTCAGACCGTATCCGGAAAACAAAACTAGCGGCAACATCGAAACCATCGAAATTTCACGAATGAAAATTTTACTAGTTTTAATTTTTTCTTGATAAACCAGATAAGGACTCGAAAAATATCCGACAGAGAAATTAACGGAAGATGGATGAAGATTGACGTAGCCATCTTCTTTGGTCTGGAACTTGAGTTCCTCCGGTTTTGGTTGTCTTGGTATAGCACCGCCGGATTGCACTTGAAACGACTTTTCAGGTGTGAAGATTTTCACCACGTTGGGATACAAGGCCGCGCACAATAAGCCTTGAAGTAATTTATAATTGTCGTTGTTTCCGTTGAGATCTGGACCCGTAATTTCAAGAACTCGGTCGACACCCATTTGCCGCCTCGGTATATTTACCGGTACGAAACCGATGGATACCAACAGTTCTAACAGCTGATGCTTTATGTCTGCTAATATGTGAAGCGTTCTCTGCGAGAGAAAATTTTCGTTGGCGAAAACTTGACCGGCATAAGTACTGCGCGAACAAGCCTCTAACCATCTCTAAAAAATAAAGATTAGGTATGTTAAAAAATGTACTATATATACCACACTCTTATTGCGAATTAAAATAAATGCAATTGTTGTTCGAAGAATTATCAGATGGAACTCTTTTGTCCCATCCATTCGCGAGTATAAAATCATATATACCTTATAAGCTTTTAGTATGGTCAGCTGGTCCGATTGTGCGGTTGTAAATTCTTTTCGCTTAGCGTCCACCTCGTGCCGCTTATCAAACGGTGAAACGAAAGGACTTTTGTGCGACAGACAAGCCGCGATTGTCAGCGCCGAATCAACGCAGCAAAATATAGCGCCGTAGAGTATGAGCTTGCCGATTCGTACGTCGACTGGTAAGGCACCTAGGTGATGGCCGAGAGGCGTCAGATTGTACTCCGAATCGAAGGCGCCAACGTCTTGCAAACGCTTCAATGCGTCTGATACACTCTGTTGTGGCGGCGGTTCTAACACCCGTTCTAAGACAAAAATGACAAAGCATAGTTTCATTCTAACATTTAATTTTTGCGTTCTCAGAGAAGAAGCTTCGGTTTCACGAAAAAAAAATTCACCATATTATTAGTATCATAGTGTAAAGAACATTTCCTAGTAGTTGGAAAACCTTATTTAGAAAAAAATCCAAATGTATGGATGTGTCTGTGTGTGTAATGCCTTGTAAAATTGAAACCTCAATAACTCGAAAGACTCCGATCTCGAGCTGAAATTTGATACACGAGTCGAGAGGTAAATCACTTTGCCTCTTATTAGCAGTGAAGTTATACGCAATAATGAAATGTTTACCTAGTTTGTAATTTTATGGAAAATGTGTGTCATAAATTAGCCATTGCCTAAAATGTTCTATACAATATTAAGTATTGAATGAGGTTTTATTAGAATTATCACACCCACCTAAGACACCGTGAAGATCAGCTTTCTTGCCCATGTGCATTATTTGAATGCGCAGTAACAATGGTTCCAGAGGTATTCGAAGTATCTCAGGAATCGGCTGGGCCAAGAAGTGATACTTGAATCTGCAACGATAGTATTTGTAAAATATAATATATACATGATACAAGCCGAGTTTAACAAGGTAAACGATATAATTCGACGAACCTGTGGGATGTGTACAGATGAATCGAAATTCCAGGCATTACGCGACCGGCTCTACCTTTCCTTTGCATAGCGTTTGCTCGTGAGACCCAACAAGTTTCCAAGCTTGCCATATTCTGATTCGAATTAAATCGAGTTTCCTTCATTTTTCCTGTATCGACGACAAAGACGCAATCGTCTATCGTCACGGATGTTTCAGCTAAGTTCGTGCTGAGTACGATTTTTCTAACCCCCTCTTTAGGCTTTTTGAAAATAAGATTCTGTTCTTCGCTCGACAGTGTTGAATGCAACGGAATGACGAGAAATCGTCCGCTTCGAGGGGAAAGTATCTTGTTGTCATTAAGGCAATCCCTTACAGCGGTTATTTCAGCGATACCAGGTAAAAATACCTGTAAATTGATTGAAATTATCATTATCGCATCGTTTTCTCAGTGATACCCGAGTGAGATGTAATCAGCATCAAATAATGCGAGCTATAAGAAAAAAAAAAAAAAAAAAAAAAAACAATTGAAGAAAAGTTAAGTTATTTACCAATATCGAACCTTCCCGCGGATAATCGTGATCACCGTCCACAATCCATTCCAAAACTTTTTCAATCAATTCGTTGTTTATCTTTTCGTGATCCATGACGTACAAGTTTTTATACGTTTGACTCGAATAACCGGTGTATCTTCCGATAACTTGCGCCAACGTTAAGTTTTCATCGAGTATCGTATGCTTGGGCTGTACAGCGGATGAACGTTCAATGTCCGCAGCTTCCAACTCAATTTGCAAATTTTCCCAGCCACCCTTAATTTTCCGAGTATATCTGGAGTTCTCCTCCAGAACGTAATTCGTTGCTTCGAAAACATCTTCGAGAAAAATTTGTTCCACGGGAAACGTTCTGCCTGGGATGTCCAGAACTGGTGAACCCATGAAGTAAGATGAAAAAGCATCTGCCTTTAACGTTGCGCTCATCAATATTACTTTCAAGTCGGGACGCTTTGGAAGCAGTTCCTTCAGCAGCATCAATAAGAAATCGCTACAAATGATATCGTGTCAATAAATGTTCTTGTTTACTTGTCATCAATAATTTCATTTTATAAAATTGACTGATAAAACATGAAGGCAGTCAACGTTTCGAAGTTGAAACAAACAATACAATGAACATTAATTAAAAAGTGCTTTGACGGAAACAGGAAACAGCTTGTGCCGTTAGTAAATAAATAAATAATCAAACAATGATGATGATAAATGATTACCTTTCAGCACTTCTTTCGTGAACCTCGTCAACGATTATATGCGTGACCGATTTAAGACGTGGATCGCTAGACATCCTTTGGAGCAGTATACCAGTTGTGCAGAACGTCAATCTAGTCGAACTGGACATTTTGCTTTCCAATCTAATTTGATAACCCACTGTGTTACCGATTCTTTCGTCTCTTTCCGAAGCAACTCTTTCCGCAACACCAATCGCGCTTATTCGTCGTGGCTGCGTACAAATTATTTCCGCGTGTTCTTTGTTCGCGTCCGATCGGTTGACCAGCCAGTCGTCCAATAAAAATTGTGGTACTTGTGTACTCTTACCGCAGCCAGTTTCGCCGGAAATAATCGTTATTTGATTCTGTTCTACCATTTCCAAAATTTTGGTCATCATTTGCCAAGCAGGAAGTTTTCGTCGAGTTTCTTTCATTCTTTTGTACGCCGGAGCTTGTTGTTTCTCGAAGAATTTTTCACGTATCCTGTCGTCCTGCTTGACGATTTCTTCCCACGAGACTTGGGTCCGACCGCTTCTGTTCGTCGAACCCATTCTGTAGTGGGAAGCTAATGATTCGAACGACATGGCGTCGGACAATTTTGGGAACAAAGGATCGTTTCTGTCGGGAAATTGTGGCTCGTTTTCCAGGAGGTAACTCTTCATCTCGTATTCGTTCTCCAATAGCGAGATGATCGAGAACAAGGACGGTGTTCCACTCGTACAAAGATCCAAGGCCTCGTCGTAAAGCCTTCGAACAATCATGAGGTATTCGAGACTGGGATAGACCATTTCATTCTTGTAGAAGTACAGGTACGGTGGCTCATAGGGATACTTGCAACCTAAATATATATAATTAGAAAAATTATTATTCATTTTTTATGATTATTCTTTTTCTTATATATTATATTAGTTTATTATTCAAAGTATTATATAATGCAGCTTCCGAAACCGGGCAATGCTGGCAAACTAATGTCACCGACTCGCGTTTATCTTTCATAGGTAACTTCATGATAAAAAAAAATATGCGCATTCCAGTTATTTCCAACGAACTATTAAAATCGCTATCTGTTTTATTTACATGATAAACTGTGTACCTTCCGGAAACCGAATCTCCAGTGTGTAGTAAGGATCGTGGGTCACAGCGGATCTGGCACCCGATCGAGCTTCCTCCGGTTGCTGGTGAAGAAATCTGCACTTCGTTCCAAATCTGCATTTACCATGCTGGAATAATCGGCAGATGTTTTTACTTTGAACTTTTGGTTTTTCTTCGATTTTTTCCTCGTTATCGTCCAATAAATATTTCAGCTTCAGTGTGACAAGCCAAATTTGATTTTTTATTTTCTCAACGAACATATCGCCGTAGATAGACTCCAAGGCTAATTTCTCGTCGCTTCGCCGCTCCAATAATTCATTGGAGTCTAAATTTTCTATTCTGTCCGTTGAACTGTAATCCTTTACTTCGTAATACTTTTCAAACAAGATTTCCAATGCTTTTCCTAGGTGTCCATTTGCGTATGTCAAGGCTTCGTTGCAATGCGAACCGTGAAAGCTGAGAATAATTTAATAGATTTAATTTGAATAAGGAATTATATACATTTTTATAGATTCCAAGTTTATTTGAACCTTTATTCGGGCATTGAAAAAAATCCCTTTACAGATTCATTACCTGAGTCACATCTTATTAAAGTGGAATTGAGCTATGGCACTACTGTAGACGACCGGAGAAGTTTCACTCCCGAGAAAATAAGGCAACTAGTAAAGTTACAGAATCACGACCAGAAGACGAAAAACTTTTCATTATGCACGCCCGACGCATAAGGGCACCCAGGAAGGGAGAGTTGCCACGGGATGAACTTTTTTGGCAGTGCCTAACTGGATAAACTCTCGGGGCCGCGACTTTTCGGGTCGTCTGCACCGCCGATCACGCCTATAGTTGCAGGTGTGATCAGCGATTGGCCTGGTGATTCGATAATCTCCATGGGCGATTAGATTGACCTAGGTATAAGAATTCTTTTCGGAAGAGTGTATTTCAACACAGCAAAAAAAAATTCAAAGTGGTACATGTTAATCTGGTAAAATACCTATAACTTTCGAGCTTTGAAGTGGCAAATTGTTTCGTGAGTTGGTCATGAGATTTCGGATTAGTGTCCTTTGTAGAATAATCTACAACTCCCTTTATCACCAAGTTGCCTCTTTCCAACCAATATTGTCTACCCAGGTTCGTTCTTTTATTTTGAAATTCCGACGCGTCACTGACCTTGAATTTCTGAAGACAAATAAAGAGATACCAAGAAACAATCGGGTTTGCATAAATTTTAATAAATCATGAAGTATTTGATGTAATAAATATACTCCTACCGATCCATAGACGTGTTTTAAAGTTTCGTACAGTTGCTTCTCCGATTCATCCGCTATCCTCAGCGTTTGCATTTCAACCTTAAGATGACTGTGGTGACGTGGGCCAGGGTCTTGTTTACTTTCTGGTCCCTTTGAAACCTTTGGCACAGCTGTCTTTGATGGTGGACTGTAAGTGAATTCATTTGTCAGCGGATATCATAGCTCCTGATAATACTCATTGTCGGGTGTAGCAATTCTGGTCCCTTTCGCATTTATTTATGAAAATATAACATTGTTCTCATATCATATGAATCGTACGAGTGAAATGAAAATATAAAGTGCATATACTGAAAGCTGCCTGTACAGTTCCGGCTCATTGTAGAGCTTCACACCAAGATTGTAGAGCTACAGGGCAAGCTGGAATTCTGCAAGTATACTTCTGATATCAAAACGCCATGCCGTCACAATATCGTCACATGCAGACATATATGTCTGCGTTGTGCCAGCAATGTCACTGCATGTTACCATTGCGATTAATAAACAATGTAAAAAGGTATTACAAAAGCTCCAGATTGAGAAGCAAGTCAATGACGGTTAAAGTATACATAAGTAATTGCAGATTGATTTGAATAGTTAACTATACGTTGCCGATAAGTTTTATATTTTGCAAAAACATTTTTTTACAAAAATAAAAGAAAAAAAAAAGTATACATTTTTTAGCATAATAATTAAAAAATAAACAAGACGGCGGAAATAAGTTTTTGTGACCGAAAATAAATGCGGTATCGACGAAGCGAATAAAAATTTGTTGACGAATGGTTTTTCGGGTAAGAGGTTAGGACACGTTTTTTTATCTTACGCATTTGTGTTTTTTCCTCGTTTCACTTCCAAACAATAATCGTCCATCAATTGGGCACTGTAGTGATCCATAGTGGCTTCAAAGTCTTCACTATATATAAATAAATTATTTCACGATTTTGACATTATATTTTATTTATGTAATGTGAAAAGGTGACGGTCAGTTACAGTAGCGGGTGGCCGACTGCACTCGAGTAGATACACTATACGGCCCGTTAGTTTTGCAAAAGTCCGACTCGATTGGTGGAGGTCTTGGGGAAGAGACAGAGAGAAGACAGAGAGAGGTGACAATTTTCATAGTTCGGTCTCTTCATACAAAAAATATGTGTCCTCCTTAGATTAATGTTTATTATTATTATTATTATTATTATTGTTGTTGTTGTTGTTGTTGTTGTTGTTGTTGTTGTTGTTGTTGTTATTCTATTCCCAGATAGACAAGCGCCACGAAAAGGAACAGTTGCCGCTTCTCTATCTGGCTTATGGATACACCATCGCAAATTAGCGAGGTAAATTGGTGCGACGAGAAATTAATTACGCTCCGATATTTATTAGTCACAACAACGAAAATTCTTTGAAGACGATTATACGATCAGAGGTTCATCATATTGCACAAGCCTTAATTACGCAATAATGCAGCACAGCGAGGTGAAAAAAAAAAAATGAAAAATGAAAACAAAAAACTATGTTATCTATTATCTGAATTTCTTATGTAAACGAGCATGTCCCATAAGAAACATAAGTAAATAATAGAATAGAATATACAAATATTCTATTCCGAATAAAGTTACCGTGTACCGTCTACAGTAATAAGAAAAACAAAAATATCTTTATAAAAAATGAAATAAAAATATTTGTGCTTGAATATTATACAATCGATGAATAGAGTCCAGCTAGATCGATCCGTATCGATCCAACAGCCTCGTGCACGAGCGTAGCAAAGTCCTCCCCAGTCGCCTCCGAGATCGTACAGGTGTAGCACAATATTTCTCTGCGGCGAAATCAGTTTATCATTTTGATTTTTGTACGGCTGGTTAGCTCCACAATCTGCTCGCTAGGAACTTTTAATTTCGGCGCCGAGTGTGCCGTGTATTTCGTGCCCAGGTCGATCAATCATCAGGTAATATTATTATTATTAAAAAACTGCGCCGATATCCGCCTAGATTCGCCGCCCAGCCTGATGCTTGTATCTCGATGTAACGCTCCGTCCTTTCCAGTAGAAGCGACTGATCAGGAGATAGTCCAGTACGGAAGCCGGGAAGGAGAAGACCGCGCCGCATGCTTTATAGCAATCCCAAATATCATAAAATATTTAGAAAACGTTTAAGAAATATTTTCAGTATATCAAATCTTGCAAAATAGTTCAGAAATATTTTCATTATTTCAAATCTTAATAGCTCAGTAGTTTTTAATTCGTGCCGGTACAAGGTGAAATAAATGCGGTAATACCATTTATATCTGCAATATATTAAATAATTATTAATTAGATACAATGTGCGATAGTAATTCGAGGTCATGGTATATACAATTTTCCATATACTCTCTGAAACTTGTTCATTTCATTTCAATCGTCCTTTGCATTAAGTTTTTTCGTTTTGTTTCACATCTTTTCACAGAAATATCAGGCTCCCAGTTTAGAACACACTCTGCATTTACCGAATGCTCACAGAAAGTCTTTGTTGTTGATTTTAATATTTTCTCATTGCGGGAAGTAGCCTACCACGTGAGGTGATTTGATCATTTTTTATATTTTATAATAACACATCGACGGAAAAAAGGCGTGTCACCATTTGCGCATTTCTTATTTCGTTTCTCTTGAAAAGATCGCTTAGTAGCAGCGGTCTCTAGAGTAATTAATTGATACTTTTTGGTAGAGAAGACACAGCAAGCATTCTTTACTATGCGGGCATCGGTAAAACTTCAGACAATTACCAATAATAATAATAATAATAATAATAATAATAATAATAATAATAATAATAATAATAATAATAATAATAATAATAATAATAATAATAATAATAATACAAGCCATTACGACGGATTGATTATATTAATAGCGGTAATAATGACCATGATTCGAAGGTACCATCTTGATATCGCTTACACAACGGTTAGGAGATAAAAAATGCAATGTTCCGAACACAATCGATATGCAGATTTTATGCAAGTAACAGTTTATTGTCACCGATAATCCGTACTATTATAAATTCATAGGACCGATATATTCTTGTTGAATCTACGTTAATAAGAAATTTGTGCTTCAGATGAGGCCCAGTAGTGAAGACTTGTCAATTCAAGATTACAAATGAGTTCTATACACACAAGATTTCCAAGAGCAGATCGGTAACAATAAACTCGTGATTTAATCAACAAATGTATCCGGAACACGAATGTAAACAGTAATAGCGATGAATTTTTAAACTATATTTCGCGCAGTCTTTTTTGTACGAAGACCATGTTTTTGTAAATAAATCGTTATTAACTCATTGTGGCGTTGCGGTTGATAGGATAACAATTTTCGAGTATTTTGTCTTTATTACGATTAACTCCAGTCGGATCCGTGCCACTGAAAGTAATTCTGAAGTAGTCGATCGCGTTGAATCAAAATTGAACGGACAAGCTAACTTTTCACAAACTGGGAATTACGTAGTAACCGTAATGCGGCCTAATTTTCTTTTTCTAATAACAATTGGTTTATTATTTCATTGCCTATCCACAAATACCCTAACGCCACAAAAAAATTGCGGCAGAACTGTATTGTAGGTAGCATTTCTTTTTTTTTATCGAACAGCGACGCTTTGAAATTTGCCGGTAAATAGTTCTGGAATGGTTGCATTCAGGTACATCGATCATAAAGCAAACTCATTGGATAGTGTGAACTGCTCCATGACTTTCGCGTGCTCGGTTTATTCATTAAAGTGGAACTGTAGTGGCTTTTTCTTTCGTCGGGATTGTTGCATTTTAGTTTAATATCGATGCATTTACAATTATGCAAATTGAATTATACCGAGTTTTAACTTATATGTAATCATAATGCAATGCAATTGTTAAATTGTGGTCGCACCACTCCGACAGATACATGGCCGTTAATTGGATGATTTTTTCTCTTTTCTTTATGTAACAAACGTATTCTTATATCTTCCTATGCAAAAAAGTAATGTTTAATTGCAAATGCGGCGATAAAATTATCGACTCACTTCAGAAATCTTGTAGAAAGAATTTATTCGTTTGACTAAACTGTTGTCAGTGGACTCCGCTTCAGGGGATGAACAATAGATCATGGCGATGGAGTTATACAAACGCATTCACACGTAAATAGATACTAGATTGCGATAAATCGGAAGATTTAGCTCATCAACCTATTTAGAAAAAAATAAAATAAAAACAATACTGATAATGGGATTTAGAGATTAGGACAAAAAGTATACATAATATATATATAAGCGGACGAAATAAAACGCGCCGGTCGATTAAAAAAAACTATAATCGTTAAAAACGATTGAAATGAAATTGTAATAAATAATCAACGTTATAATAAAATGATTAATGAATATTTGTTATAGGAGTGGTGTAATATTAATAATAATCGATAGGATGCCTTTGATAGTCCTTTCGTGAGATAAAGCCACGTCCGGTTCAAATTGCATCTATACCGCGATTGTATTCGAAGCGAACTTTGTCAGCGTGTCCGTTCGGAAATGACGTAACCGAAGTTATAAATATATATTTTTTTAATGTGCGTTTGTACTGCGAAACGGAAGTTTCTGAACAAGGTCTGATAAGATTTCAAAATTTTGTTTTATACTCTCACATTGAACATAAGTTATAGATTACAATGATAGTTTACATCCATTAGTTTAGAGACATCGCGAAGTTTGTTTCATACGTGTACTCGTAACTCACGTGTGCGCCTCATTTATAATATCGATATGGGGTCAGACACATTACTCAAAAAAAGAGGAGGAAAAGTTCGGCTCTTTAAAAATACTCAAGAATATCAAGGACCAAGATAAGTTACTTACATGTTCATAATTCGCAACACTCAACATAATTTTGACATTTCTGTTCTCCGAACGTTTGTCATTTTTTAAAAAATGCTACTCGCATCTTGCCTCGCACCGGCACAAAAATTAATACTTTTTGTTGTTGCGTTTTCATAAATCCGGGTTTGAAAAATGGGTAACAGGCAGCACATTTTTTTTTTCATATAGCCATCTCGAGCTCTCTCTTTCTCTCCTCGTCCAACCAATTTTATGTTTGCCTCGAGGCTTAACAGCTTAGAGAGCTAGCCATTTAGGTACATGAAATTTCTCAATTTAAAGTGTTTCTACAGTTGCAAAATCTAAGGAAATACAATTATTCTCTTTCTCATTTTTATCGTACATTTATCTCGATCGGTTGTAATTTTTCGAAACTCGTAGTACATCTTTCCGTGCTAAATCACGGGCTCCGGTAACGGTAGATTTTTATCAAGCGTCAATTATTTTTAGAGTGAGACCTCGAGTCCACTTGCCTGTGATCTGATTATTTTTCAATTTTTTAATTATAAATAAAGGGTTACCCGATCGATAGAATTCTCGCCACCCTTTCGACGTTGGGGCAGCGGATAGTCTTTGGTCACCGAAGAAACCTATTGATATATACTATTATGGGTTGGCGCGGACCATTCGTTAAATTATTTATAATACATTTCTACGATTAGTCTCTTTTACTCCGATAGATTTGTTTATCTGGATATAGAAATTGCTTTTTGACCAAACTTGGAGCCCGTTCGAGAATACCAGATTCTGGCGCAAAATGTTTATTACAACTATCGGTTTATTTTTATGTTAATACCGTGGAGATTTCTTCTTTATTTCTTCGTTCCAGCACGCGCTTCAATCTTTTAGAATTCTTTATAACGAGACTAGAAATTCGCAACTAAGAGAATCGCATTCGTGTCTCTTTCCCAAGTATTCTTTTCTCGGCGTCGTTTCTTTTTTCTCGAATTTCCGTATGCGGTCTATCGTTTTTTTGTATAGTCTTCCAACACCAAGATCACACACATATTCAATATAAAAGTGTTTTTGCTCATTAGGTACTGCAAGGTTAGATCCTTTCGCACGCCGAAACGAAATATCTATCGCGATACAAGGTGAAAATTCCGAGCGAAATTAGCGATATCGGAATCGAAAACTCAATCGTTTCAGCTCGGAGCTTGACTATTAAAGGAAAGAGGTAAGAAATCCGATATTCGACGAGTGTATAGGGAATCCGGTAGTACATTTCTATGCGGAATTTGGTAACCTAATCCGAGTCCTCTTCGACCGTTGGTGGCAACATGGCAAGATGCTGGGGACTCAGCATCTCTCTGGATACGGCGTATTCGGCGAGAGCACGATGGCAAAAAACATACTGATCTACCATTTGAATACTGTGGGCACGCTGGGCTCGTATTCGCTCGACTGTACCACGAATATCTACAGTTCCGGTGTCTTCCAGCCGGGATATGCAAATGTCCAGAGTGCAAAACGTTCCTGAAAATTGTAATGAACGTTCTTTAACAATTTCCATATTCGTTTTAGCTTCGTCACAGAGGAATGTATGTCGATATGATTTGTTATTAGTCTTATTTCATTACTAAAAACGCTAATTGTTCGACAGCTTTTGTTGAATGAACATGTTCACATTTACTTAGATCAGAAATCGCCGGTGAAAGCATCGAGACAAAAATCTGTTTACGTTACACAACCACTTTTGCGTTGGTCAAAGCAGAAATTATTGAATCGATACGAAAGTTGAACAAATTCGTAATATTCATTCAGTCAAATGTTAATACGAATAGCATTAGCAACTTTGTCGTGTTTAGCCTCATTTCAGAAGAAGACAATTTTAATGTTGTTTAGCTTTATTGGGATTCTAATGAACAAAAAAAAAAACTGTCAAATACGACTATTTTACAATATAGAGAGACTTGTACGTCCACCATTCTGATTTTAATCAGAACATATGTTGTTTTATTTGCGACTTGTAGTAGATGAGTAAGCTGTATCAGAGTTGCGCTACAAGCGTCCACAAGCTAAGCAAACAATTATAGTGGTGACTGAATCGACATGAATTCATTGTCCTTGATCGAGGATAGAAAGACATATGATGTATAATAAGCTTATTTACCTGTCCTGCCTATGCCAGCACTACAATGCACGACTATAGGCGGCCCTCGTGGGTGACCAGCCCAAGTGTCGCCTCTGCTCGCTAAGAGCTTATTCTGTTGCTGTCTGACTAAAGACAGGAACTGCAGTAGAGCCGTGGCAGATTGTGGAACACCATAATCCGGCCAGGCGGTGTACAACATGTGGCAAACTTCTCTGGTCTCATCAGTCTATGAAGAAGAAAAAAAAAGAAAAGCATAAGCACTAACCACACACGACTAAATTAGCATAGGAAAAAATGTATGAACCTTCTTATTGGTGAGAAGTAGCATGGATATCGTGTAGTCTGGATTTGTTTTAACTTCGAGGGTAGTTACTGTGAAGTTACCAGCGGAAACTTCGTCTGTCGGCTCAGGGCCCCAATACTGTGCACACTTTGTTCGGCCCCGTTCCACGACTCTACAGATGAAAAGACATCATTTAATATTTTTATTTATACTTGTGTGAAGAATTAATAGCAACAAAATGGGGATACGGTTTCGATGTACGGAAAAGCCGTTACGATAATAACAATGGCACCGACTCTTTCAGTTGACAGTAATGTTATTATGAATTTAATAATCTCACCTAGTCGTCATTACGACAACAAGGGTTTGCTGTTCCCAGATCATTCTCCAAAAGTCACCGCACGTTTTTGGCAATGGACCCTGTGTACTGATGAACGCATTCTTTTGCTTGTAACCATCGACGAAATTAGCGTTGATGTAATCAGATGTTGCGTCCCCATCAATTTGCGAGAGACAAACTCTTGTGTGGTCGTAGCATAGAACGTCGGTATATCGATTCTTCGATTGGTTTGGTTTGAGTCTGAAAGCGAAAAATAGAATATAGATATTTCGATTTGCTTCGAAAAAAAATCATGTTTAGTAGATAATTGACGTACTTGGCATTGTTGAAGGAACCGTCGGAACGTCTCTGATTGATCTCACCGTAATCGGCTACGAGGCCAGCGCGACCTCTCGAGTGTATGTCCTCGATAAGTTGCTCCAGACTGACAGCCTGGAGACCAAGATCCCCATGAAGGCTATCATCGTCGCTGAAGCCCGAACTGGCAGAGGACGGAGGCTGTACCGGAGACGGAGCTTCGTCGCTCCCGATCCATATATCTCCATTGGTGATTTGGATGTCGCCAATGTTGACGACGCCGTTTTTCGCTTTGTGCTTGTCGGTCACAGGACTAGTTGGATTACTGACGGATGTTTCATTAGGATTTTGGTTAATTGTATGGATTTTTGAAGTGGGCGATAGAGGACTACCCACTCTAGGGGTAACCTGTATAGAAACAAACGAATCATCAATTATTTTTGTTTATTCGCGAACATTGAAATAATTTATAAATATATCTATTTATTGGTCCATTATACTTGAACTTTATTCCTCTTTTTTTTGCTACCTTTGTTCTTCTCTCAGACGAATTGCGAAATTGTTCATTTGCCAAATGGCAACTGCAGAAAAATTGTTACTATGGTAAATTCATTGGCAAACAGTGTTGTCGATTTTAGTTACGCATTGATCAATGTCATTACATTAGCACCCAGTTTATCCAGGGTAATGTGGAGAGACAGTACCTCGGGTACTTTTGGTACTTTAATAAATTTAAAGAAATTATTCTCTGTATTATGCGAGTATACGCCTCAATTAATACGGAGTACTTGGATGAGTCCGGTGTCTTAGATAAACCGGAGTCTCGGTTGATCAAAGGCCGGATAAATGCGGTTCTGCTGTATTACATTTCATGTGAGATTACTAAATTTGCATGGACTATTGGTCATACCATTGAAGAGTAAAATATATGTTTCTGCCTTTTAGTCTTTTAACATTGGCACAAAGGGATGAGCCGAATATTATGGAATTCATGAGACCGGTTTAAAATTTTGAAATCTATGAGAATTTCAAATGGGATAGCTGAGAATTTCATACTTAAGACTTGGATACCGCTGAATCTCCATGTTTACTGATCGTTATACTAATAATGGGCAATTGGTTGTACCATTTAAGAGTAAAATAGGTGTTTCTCTCTTTAATTTTCTCAACATCGGTGCGAAGGTACTAGGTGAAATCACAGTACCTAACGGGTTTAAACGAAGGAGACAATTAATTTTACCTCGCAGAGTTCGCCCCCACTCCGATTCGTCATGGACTTGAGACAATGGAGCAGCCACGCTTCATGCTGTACCTCCAAGGTGCCCCCTAAACGTCGTGGCAACGATTCTCGAGGTATGTGAAGCGTCAATTGCGGAATCGATACAGTGAATACTCTGTCTCTCAGTTTTTCACGAACAAACAGTCTGAGGATTTTGAACGGTGCCTTGAACCACAGCGGCGCTGTTACGATCAACACTTTTTTCAGTTTCGCCGGATATCCACCCTGAAATCATACAATCTTCTTTAATGATACTCGGCCGATTCTCGATGTTCGATGCAACAGAAAGAATCAGAATAATTAGTTAACTTAAAATTTTTACGATCAACGAGATATTAAAAAATTATAATTAATTTAAACATGACACAGCAATTTTATTTTCAAAACTAATATGTGGCTTCCATATTTAGAGCGAGGGGGAAGGGGAAGGAAGTTGAAACAATTATAGCGAGTGACGTTTGGGGTTAACCAGGTGAGTTTTCTTTCGAAAGGTCAAACGTGAAAAAAAATGTATTCTTGCGTGCGGATGCAAAAGAAAAGTATATCCTGAGACCGAATGAATTTACAACGGAAACATATCGTCAGTTCGATGTTCCGAACGAGATTCATTCGCGAGAAAATTTCGTCGATGTCAACCCCCGTCGAGAGCCCCGGAAAAAACTACCCTTCCCTACGCCGCCTTACGGTCAGAGGGCGGAAGTACCGCAGCAACGGTATAACCGCAACGTCGCTACGCGCCCGCTTAGCCGCCGCTGCTGCTGCTACTGATGCTGCCGCACGGTCGAACACAAACCAAAGAAACTTAACGCGCCCTCGAACGGGGGTAGTTGCGCTACGATAACTTTTCATCAGTGAAGCTTATTGACAAACAAATTCTTCTACTTACTCGAGAGATAGGGACTATGGTTTGAGATAATGAAAATAAAATTGACAAAAGAAAATTGCAATACCGTTACTGTACGAAACGACGCACGAACTTGCTGTATATACTTGGCTAGGCAATCGATAACACTCGGTTAAATTCCCCTGTCCGCAGTCGATAACCGTGGTGAAAATGAGGAAACAGCTGGGACGCGAAAAGGTCGAATGATCGAATATTCTAAGTGGCCACCGTACACTGTACTCGGAACAAAAACTTTTGAAGCTTGTGACGATGGTTTTCGAGAATTGTTAGTAACGCGGGTTGAAAGAAAACTTGTGCCTCAGTTGAGTGCCACTTTTTGTGGTAAATTCTTTGAAATCCGGGCCAGCAACGTGTCGCAAAGGTCCACCAACGATTACTGACCAAGACCGTCGTGACGTTTCAGATGCGTTTGCACATGCGCGACTCGACAGCAACCCCCCTCGGGTTTTCGCTTTGCAAGCCCCGCGTACCCCTAAAGCTTTCCGTGCCATAGTTCTACCTTCGCTTCCCCCAATGCCGTCGAGCAAAGGGGATTGCATGGCGCGCTGAACCGTATCGAAAAGTGGCATATTAAGGGCCATCGGCGTTCTAACAATACGAGGATTCATAATATACGAGAGCTGCGTTGTTAAATCGTCGCATTTCAAGGTCAATCGTTAGTGGACGATTGTAAAACAACAACGTAGCGCATTATTCTCAAATGGAATCCAGAATTTGGCTGTTGGATGCCTAATTGGTACACAGATTCTCGCGAGCGAATAGCAGCTAGGATGGCAGCTAGGATGGCTATAACTCTCAACCGTCCTAACTAAATATTTTGATCATGAGCTCCATGCTATCACAGACGTTGGCTCCTGTCATTTTGTTGTTGCTCCTGTCATTTTTATGGGGTATATTCACCAATGCGTTAGTGGCTCGCGACTGGTGTGAAACCCGAGCATAATGCTGGCAGAATTGTGCATGGAATCGTCGGATCACAGATTTTTCAGACAATTTCGAAACATTTTGCTAGACGAAGCGAGCGGCGAAGGTCAGAAAAAAAAAATTTGCCTTTCCCTGATACTTTCTAAAGCTCATTCGACAGTCATGGAAAATTGAAATTTTGACGAAAGTGCTTTTACAATACAGATGTGACTATTTCCGAGAAAATCAACAAAGCTCGTATATTTCCATAGTTATTGGCTGAGATAACTCGGAGAGAAAATAATCAATGTTCCGAGCAATTAGGAATATTTTCATTGAGAGAATATCCCTGCATTATCTGAAAAGTGCGATACACTTTGTAAACTACACATTTTATTCAGGTGTTTATTTTATGGTAATATTGGTGATTACAACATTTGGGATTGCGAAGGTATAGAGGTATAGATTTGGGTAAGAATACAATTAAGGATCGGTTTCATTATGTGTATTGTGGGTTGATCGTGTTAACAAATACTTACCTGCTCAACATGCACGAATACAATTAGATAAGTCACAATTTTGACGTGAATAATACACATTACACAGTGCTAAGTAATCGATATAGTTTACCTTCAATAGGGTGAGTATTTTTTGTGACAGATCATAATCAAAGTTCTGATATTTACTGTCTGACATGTCATAAATGAAGACCAAACCGTGCCTTTGAGTTTCCGTACTTTCCAATGCTGCATCCAGTTGATACACAACGCCCTGCGCAACATGACAAAAAAAGAAATAAGAAAGAAACAATTTTTCGTTTTCACAATGTTTGTAAGGTCTGAGCGCACTATGTACCGACCTGCAAAGTGGTTTGGTGAGTGGTAGTTTGGGGTAGATGCAAATGGGCTGTAAAAATGGCTATGGCTGCACCTGTAGCATCTCGCGAGGGCTGTGAACAAAACGGATATGTTCCTTAATGAAAAATAATTCACAAAACATTTAATTAGATCAAAAATATGTTATGAAATTGAAGTCGAAGTTTATTGAAGAATCAATCAATTTTGTAAGCACAGAAATCAATTTCTTTTTGTTTAACACCGTCAAATAGAAAAATGTGAGTCATACCAGAACTGTAAATTTTCCAGTTCGTAGTTCACTGAGAAGAGGTTCCTGAGTGGGGTAAAGAAGTGCAAGTCCTTCCCGTCTTCGTGTCGCCTCGTGCTGTTCATAAAGCGCCAAGGCCCTCGATACTTCGAATTTTCGGGCGGTTAGGAACTTTAGGGCTGTGCTCCAAGATACAGGGCCAGCTCTTCTGCCAGCTCGACACTTATTAACCGCCTCTATGAACTCCTTCGTAGCCTATTGCGAGAAGATTGTAAATATCTTTTGGTTAATCGACTTATTAAGGACATGTGATTATTATATTCTAGACATGAATGCGGATATTTTTTCAACAGCGCAATTCTTGTTTTCATAATGTATTGTTTGCAATATTAATAACTACATGGTCAGATTTCGAAGAACTCGTCTAACGAATCTTAACCAGCGTTGAGCAGTACTTGAATTATCGGATATTTGTTTGGTACTAGAAGTACATATTTGTAGTACACAAGTACTTTTTGAGTACACGTCCTTTTCGCCTTGAAATTCTAAATTTCCGACCAGAAATGACGTTTTTCCTAGACGACGTTAATTCGGGTCGAATAACGAGATTTTCAAACCAGAAATGACGGTTCCCTTACATCATATCACTACCGATCGAAAATGAGATTTTCAAACCGGAAGTAACGTTTCCCTCTGATGACGTCACTTTGGGAATATCCGTTAGAGATTTTCTACAACAAATTTGGCGGCACATTTTTACCGTTTCAATATTACGAGATGTAGGCTTTTTCTATGTGACGAAAAAAGGTGCAGGGTAGTTTGCACAGGGCCTCCTCGGTTATTACAATGTTACACATAGCTTCCTCTATGAACAAACTAAAATCGATCAACGAAGTATCTCATAGAGAAAGTTACGCGCAACATTATGGGGATAGGGGTTGCAAGAAAAATGTATTCTGTAGAGTCAACCAGTTACACTGTTCAACTGTGAAATTGAGTCGAAAGTACACATTTACGAGTACTCTCTATAAGAAGTCTCGAGGAATTAAGAGAATCAATCATTTTAAAGTTTCGTCAACAGCACGTTTTTGATTTTTTTTTTCATAAATACCGGTGGGGCCATCTTTTATTTAACAAATTTGAAGTTTTATTGAAAATCTGACATGAGATAATATCGATGGTCTACCACCGGAACAGCATATTGGCTATGCTTACACAGTCGATAGACTCTTATGAAATGAAGTAATCGATATAACGTGGTGATGTTGTACACGTTGAAATCCAGAGACGTTAGCGCATAACTTTATCGCGAGGTTCAAAAGATTCCACATGAATCATCTAGTGTATTTGCTTGGTGTTATATTTTATGCCCAGGTACAAATCCATATCGGTACGAAGTACTTTTTGAAACCTCATAGACGATATAAATCATGGGGTCATATGCTATATAGTATACTGTAAGCGTATACAATTACACACATGCATAAGCAATCAGTCGGTCGGGCATTAAATAGTTTAAACGCCGGCAATCCGGTGCTGTCTCTCGCCTATACTGTGTATATGACGGATATATACGGACGGATGCGTGTGTGTGTATATATAAAAGCATATGTCTTATAAGTGTATATATATAGATATATACAACACATATAGTTGCAGCCGACTCATGCAAACAACCTTGCTAATTGAAAGTTGGGCGTTACGTACTACGAACCAGTACTGATGTCTTAGAACTGCGGAAGTTTGAAAAACGAGAAGCGAATATCAATGAGATTCTTAAGCTCTCGACCCTCCATGAATAAAATCATTCTCGTCGTTGTTAATCATATATGATTTCTTGCGGGCGCGCGGCAATCTAAAGTATGAATAATGGGACAATGCTGTGTTTTCCTGTCACGAGCGATCGAGAAAGTTGTAACAATAGAGTATACGTGCATCGGTTATATGTCTAGTCTATACATAAATTTCGTATAGGTGTGCCTGTTGATACGATTATTATGCATGAATCGTTAGTTGGATGTGATATATAGTAAACTAACGGGTGTTTCTTTCGTAGCTCGCTTTTTTGTATACAGTAAATGTTTATGGTATACATTTTACGGATTCTCGATCTATTTACATGTGCTTTACGTTCAAATTTTGTCGCGGCATTGGGAACCGAAATTTAACATCAGACAACCTCAAACGCCAAAGAACTTTCTAACGTAAATATGACGTCCGGATTTTAGGCTGAACATTAGCGGTGCGCCAAACGATTTTTTTTTTCTTTGAATGTACTTTTCTACCGACATGATTTTAGTACACATGCCTGGGATGCCAGCATTATTTCCGCTGTCAGCTTCCGTCTCTCACGCCCGCAGTTATTTCCGGTACCCCACCCTCCCAGGATAGACGGCAGTGAATACGGAGGATGCTGCCAGGGACGACTCGACAGCTAACGAAAAAACGCACTCTATTCATGCAGTGATACCCACGTATATATCTGTGGTATTAATCACGCCGCAGACGATCGATTATACTATCAATAATAGTAATAATTCCCCGGTGACATAATTACAAAATAAGTCAGCAAATGCACGGCACATCTGTTCTCAGGTTAAAAGTGACGTGCCATCGTGCGACACACTCAGTTAATATTCATGATAGCCTAATGATTTTAAAACGATTGTTTTTTTCAAGTCTCATTTCGAACACATGCACGTAAAAATCTTACGATAACGCGGAGTACAGTAAATACGACGGTAAGAGTTTCCATAGAATTAAAAACAATGTTCTTTTGGCTCTTTTATACAATGTCTTTGGAGATTCTACGTCTCTATATTCGGCCGCGATGTACGAGACACGTTTGTTCGTTGTCTGTTTAATGAAATTTCGAAAGACCTTACCGGGAATTGCATTGCTCATGAGTAACCAACGTGATCAAATAATTATTAAATGCAAATAATACAAACGGAAGAGTACGCAATGATCATCACTGAGTGAATGGTATTTTGTGGTCTTACATGGATGTTGCTAAAATTGTAATTGGACATAAAAATTATATAGGATTCCATGTTTGAAAATCCAATTTATCAGCTATTTGAAGTATTAACATTCGGCTGTCATCTCCAGAATAGATAAGCCCCTTCTGAAAGTGCAGTGTTTATTTTGTCGATGATGATTGATGTTGGAATCGTTACGGCGGATTTCGACGTAAGTTGGAAATTCGTTATCATGAATCATTCCAGACTGTTAGATATTGCAACGACCTCAAGGTTTGCCTTGCACGTTTGCGTCGCGAACGAAACAATTAAGAATCACTTACTTGTTCCTGTTCAACGGTTAACACAGCCGCCATCTTGGCTCAACACCAAACACAAAACCTCGACCAGCTAAGATGACTAGCGCCGCGTAGAGAACGCACTCACACTACTGTTTTATAACGGTATAATCGAATCATAACTTTAATCAATCAAACATATCAAATTCACTGGCACATACGCGCACGCACACACTATGATGCATGTACACAGGCTCGGTGTAAGACAGTACACTATTGGTCGTAGATGCTTCGATTAGCGAGTATCACGTCTCACGGCCACGCTGATCCTTCATGTGACATACAACGGCACAACACACTTGTTCGAGCGTTCGATTCCTTCCCCTTCGACTATGTATCTCGAAAATAGCCGACTAGAAGGGGCTGACCGAAACAAGTCTGCGGAATCATCACATCACACCATCTAATTAACTCGGATGGAAAGACATTCGATTGTGTCTTGCCGAGCTTAGCAACAAATGGTAAGAAATAATCTTCCTAAGGCAATGTTAAGCATCCGCGGTCGGTAACAATAACTAATGAATGCCATTCAGACTTTTGAAATATTAAAGAAAAAAAAATTAACGTGTGGAAGAGTACAAAAGAAGCACATAATACCCTCTGATCCGACCCCAAGCCCTGTCGATAACAAAAACTGTACTACCGTTTTTCAGAGGAGCATATGCTGGAATACTCTCGCTGTTTTATCCTCGGAGGACCATAGTACAATCGTAGGATAGCTGTATCGGATTTCGGAAAGATTGCGCAGTGGCGCTGGCGATTGTGCCGGTATCATCAGTTAGCAAATAGTCGAGTGATTGTCGTGTCTGTCAAGGGGCAGATTAGTTACTTATTACGTGGAAGTGTAAAAAATATACATACAAACGGAAAAATGCCGACGAAATTGTTTTTAGATTTAGATATAAATAAGCTCTTCGAAGAACATACAGTCAAGGAAATTCAACAAATTCAGAAGAAGATACAGTATGAAAGTGATAGAAAGAAGATCGAACTGCGAACATTGGTTGGGTTAGTTTCATTAACTTTCTATTTTTGTTTTTGTTTTAATAATATTATTAAATCCGAATTTTGTAAAAAAAAATTAGGGAACGCTATCGCGATCTGATTCAAGCTGCTGACACGATAGCCGAAATGAAAGACACTTCGGAAAACGTTATTTCAAGGATCGCCGATATCGAGACGACCTTTCGTCAACTACAACAAAAGTATCTCATTGGCTTTAAAATAGACACACCGGACAAACCATCGGACAGGTAATCGAACGTCTTTTTGTAAATCATTCCGTGTCAGACTTTTTTTTGTAACTGCACATTGGATTCGTGTCTGACAATTACCAATGATGCACCATTTCGTAAATACGAAACTGTTTTTTTAACAAACAAAATGCGGTTACAAAATTTTGAAATGCCCAGATAGAAAAATGTGGGGTGAAGTAAGTATCATACCATTGGTACCGCCACCATTCCATTGCTGTGCCTTCATTTTTTTGCCTGGGTGATTTCATAGCGGAATCTTGAAATAGAGTTTCCATGGTAGTACAGAAACAAATTCATTATAAATATTTTTAACATTGGCATAACCAGTAGAAAGTAAACGTCAATTACTTTTAACAAAAGATTCTTAAAGGAGGCTTTGTATCGGTAGCTCAATGCTTCTTGGTATTTGTGTCTTGCCACCCAGCAATTTATTATTATACAAAGATACAATAGTATACCAAGTTTACAAAATTTTACTAACAAAAATGGTTTTTGAAAAAAAAATTTCAAGATATCGAATTAAAACCTTCACCATTGTTTTCAAGTGGCATATTTCCCAATCGATTTCATTAACGAAAAAAATGGACAAAAAAATTTTCCCCAAAAATGGTTCCCTCATAATTTTTTGACGAAAGTGGACTTATTGAAAAAAAATTTTTTTTAGATTTTTTTCGTTAATGAAATCGGTTGGGAAATATGCCACTTGAAAACAATGGCGAAGGTTTTAATTCGATATCTTGAAATTTTTTTTTTTTTCGAAAACCATTCAATATGCTAACAAACCCAAATTTCGAATTGTTAGCATATAGAAGGGTTTTCGAAAAAAAAAATTCAAGATATCGAATTAAAACCTTCGCCATTGTTTTCAAGTGGCATATTTCCCAACCGATTTCATTAACGAAAAAATTCTAAAATTTTTTTTTGGAAAAACCATTTTCGTCAAAAAATGGTAAGCTGACCTTTCGAGTCCATTTTCCGCGTTTTTCAACGTGCTGAAACTGCCCTATAAAACGCTTCTAGAACTTCGGACAAGATCTTGTGTATTTTCTCCCGTAGAACACGACGGGCACATCGGATTTTCCGTAGCTCCATTGGGAGCGGAGATATCAACCTTTGAAAATCACGAAAATCTACGTTTTTCAAAAGTGGCTCAAAAATTTAAAAAATTGTGATTCACTCGATTTTTTTTTTGTTTCGAGGCTATATCCGACGTATTTTTTTCCGCTGAACACAAATCCGCTGGCCTTTTTTGGGCTTAAGTACAGTGAGACATTGAAAGTCTCGATTTTATGCATGAAAAATCGTATTTTTGGGGTTTAAGTGGAAAATATTGGGCGGGCAGTAAAGTAATTGTTATATTCATGTTCAGCGAAAAAATATACGTCGAATATAGCCGAATTTCGGATCGGAAGTGAGATTCGGTTCCTTAATATATATATTATCCGGCGATCGCGTTTCAATAGACGAGGCATTTGTCATCTATTGTCAACAATAAATAATATAAATAAACGAACCTAACGTCGGGCGCAAAGCGCCCGATCGCTAGTGTTTAGAATAAACTGTTTGCTTATATTAACATTAATATATAAAAATATGTTACAGGGCTCTGCAGGATGTATCGGACTCCGTGGTAATGCAAATAAAGATCTTGATGGATATCCCCGAACATATTTGGTCAGCTATCGACAGCAGAGATCTTTTATTGGCAGCCCAATTATTCATCTTGGCACAGCACATCAATTACAGTTTAACATTTGAAGTTGGCCACTCGATGTTAACCCATAAATATCCAATAGTGTCTAAACAATGGAGCATTGTCAGTCATTTCAGGAATGTCATATTCAGCGAGTGCAACAGTGTTTTGCAGTCCTTGGATCTGTCGACAGAGGTACCCGATTCATTTCAGCTGCGCGATTTAAACTCGGGACAGCACCGTTTTTCTTTAACTAAATTTGTTGTTATAAACGGAACTGAGCTTGATATATGGCTAACTTAAATTTTCGGGCCATGATACTTTAAACTCGCGGGTTAGTCGTAGCGTTAGTTTTATGCTTACATTGCACTTAGCAGTTTTAAACAAGTGTAAACAGTTCCTTTGAATTGCGTGAGACTTCTTTCAAAAGCAGAAGCAGCCGCAATGCGATCACGACAAATGAATCACTCAAAAGTCACAAATCTATTCGAAGATAATCGTAAATAAGTTCTTTTATCGCTGACGAACATAACTGATCAGGATTGTTTGCGGTACATTACAGTTGAAACAATTTTTACTAAAACCATAACAAAAGTATTCCTGTCATTGTAGTCATGATCTTCGGTTTCAGCTTCCAACATTCCAGACTAGTTAAAAAGACGCCTACCTGTTGGAACTCTCCCAAAGTCATGAAACTAATTAAAATATTGACATTTATCATTGTTTACAGGCCAGCGCAAATTGTTTAGCTGCTCTCGTGTTGATGGATGGACCAACGTCAAAGGATCTATTGGAAAAATTGATTAAACTTAGAAGTCAGGCCATAGAGTCCATCATTAAAGATGAAAGTCCTCACAGTGTTCGTCACAGGATCAAGTTGAGCGTTAAATTATTAACTGATGCAGTCACCCTCATTCATTCTTGCTTCATCAGTAAGTATTATAATTTTTTATTCTAGACCACAGTGATCGTGACATCGACCTTCGCTGGTCATAGGTATTGGCCACCTAATAATCTAAAATTAATGAATTAATGATAAAAAGTATCCGAGCATTATTTGGATTCAAAAAATGGCTATAACGAAGATATAACGAATGTACAGTCATAAGAGTAGGTATACTCTTATGACTATACAATCGTAATATATAGATTATAGATTCGTTAATAAGTTGAGTCAAAGTGATAATTTTACTCCGGTTGACAATATATCACCGGCCTGCCAAACATCTTAAAGGATTAATGACGACGATACTTATGTAGAGACCATAATTAATTGTACATTTGATGAAATTGTTCTCACACTGGTATATGATTTTTTAAATCGATTTCCTCGATTGTGCAGGAGTTCAAGAAAAGAGTTCCGGCTTAGTAGCCGAGTACGTAAAAAATTTGACGGATCAACAAGCTTCTACAATGCTGTGCAAGCTCGATTTGGACAACGATTTGTTGGAAAAGTACCTTCCCACAGTCACCAAAAGTCACAAACCATTTGAGAAGGGTCAATTTATCGACCTATTGTCATCGGATTTCAGCAAAATTGTACAAAATTGGTTGGAGTGGATCAGAGAATTTACTTCGCGCGAAATTTCAAAACTGCTGAATCTCGTCACGTCGATAAAAGGTATCTATAACATTCGTGAAGAATCACTGGCAGTGGATCTTCCAGAAAACTGGGGCCGGATGTGGAGCGAATTATCGTTACCAACGGCTAATTTTTGGGCTGCCTTTTATCAGCCTTTGTTGACGAAGCGAGTGAAAGCTATAATTACCGACAAATGGGCGGAAGCTCTTAGATGTTTGAAAACCAATATCAGCGATTTGTTGAACAAAGTTAATAACGATAAATTCGAATTTCCGGAGCACGATTTGCGTTGGTTCGTGTGGAAAGATTCGCTGTGTGACATTCCGCAAAAACTTTCGAAAACCGGTGGATTCGACGCTAAACGATCGTTGTTGATGAAAGCGCGAGGTTATTCGCCAAATGTGGTGAAACTGTGTGAAGATTTTGACAACAGATTATATCTTCTTTTGCTGGACCTCGAGCAATATTTGTACGAGAGCGAGAAGATACAATCAGTGAAAACCGATTTGCTTGCTATAAGTCTATTATCGGTTTCCGACAAGTTCATCGATCGATCGGAGATACAAGAAAACCTTCAGGATGTCAGTGCAACGATGATCGAAGACCTGGTGAAATTTATTAGAAACGAATGTATAGCAGAAGAACCACAGTGTGGTCGGCGCGAAGTTAATGCGATAATGATGGCGCGATTTCTTCAAGCCCTTACAGCACTCTGTCCGAGTCTGAACAAATGTTTCACTTTGTCAAAATTATCTGGCCTCGTCATAACTAATGTGAAGTGGCAATCGATCTGTGACCACGTCAAAGAGGAGAGTATTTCCGTTTGGATGGTTTGGGCCGCCTATTACAAAGTGAAGATACACGAACACCGTAATAGGTACTTGACTTATGAAACTTTGGATGGATGCCGCGTCAATTCGATTATTTCGGAGTGGGAAAAAGTCATGATTGAGGAAGAAGCCGAAGAAGGGAAACGAATCCAATCCGAAATTCTTGTTCCCTATCAAGCATCCGTACATCTGCAAAAATTCTTAGCTGCCGTGATGAAAGACTTGAATAAATTAATTCCGCACACGGTTCCAAAGTATGCCACATTAGCTTTTGTAAGTACGTTAAAAATGTTTTATTTTTTTCAATTGTTAATTTGTTTTCAGAAAGGTTATTCATGAGATCATCGATTGCGTTGCCGGAGAATTGTTCGACTATTACGAAAAAACCGCGAAAGATTCCAATCTTAGGCAAAAACAAGCATTTCAAGTTTTATTCGATATAAAATACATTACTCTGTTGATGGTGCCACGAGAGAATAAGAATCTCTTTGACCGATCGATGGAAGTCTGCAATAATGTTCTTACGAAGATCGATCCTTTCGATTCTGATGTATTTTATCCGTTTATCCATATAAACGTAAAGAGAAGCGTCCAAAGATCTTTGGTAAGCGATAGCCAAGAGCGTGGCATTATTAACGGGCAAATTGACGTCACTTACGAAAACTGATTTATTAAGCACTTACAAGCACCGCCCATTATAGATGCGCCATGTACATTAAATAAGAAAAACATTATAGGCGTTTGATCTTTAGCTTCCCTTACCGATAAAATTCTATATAAGAAATATTTTTTTACGTAACCATACACAGGCAGTATGCTAAAATAGAATTATGATACTACGGGATACACACCCGAAATAATTCAAATTTCGTAACTGATACCGATTTGCTGGAACTCGCTTAATCGTTTAAATAATGCACAACTGTTACTAATGATATTAAATTGCCTATTCACAATTTTATAGCTTATCTTTGGAAATTTAGTCCCTCACATTGAACAACTTCACTCAGTGTTGGGCTCGCGCAGCGAATATGCTCCCAGTGACTGTTCGAACTCTATGGCTGATCCTCCAGGCGGACTTGCCGTGTGTACTGGAGCTCCATGGTTTCCCCCCCTGGCAGTTACGGTGCCTACAAGAAATTTGCCACTGATGGCTCTCGCGACACCCGATAAAATACAGGTATTTCTTTTTTGTTAATTTGCTCGCTTTCATTTTATACACTTTTTTTACACGATCCATCATTTTTGCACAACCTTTGCATTCTTATTGTCGATGTATATTCGTAGATCGGAGCTTGCTTGATGTAAGACGGTTACATGCTACTGTGGTAAGCCCGGATAGATGTGCTTTCCTTAAAATTGTCGAAGTGAATGCATGATTTTACGAAATTTATAATTGAATGTCGAGTTCGATGTTTTAATGACTAAACTCGTAGGTGTTTGGGAAACATAATTTCCATGTGTGTGTGTGTGTGTACGGTCAGGATACCTTTGGCAACCACTTTTTCATTATTATTCGATACTCTGAATCGTGGGGGTCGGTAGGTCTTTGTTTGTTTTGCGTGACAAAAATATTGTCGGGGCATAATCCATGAGTTGTGACATTTTCAGTGTAATTATATATAGAAAACCATGAAAACACAATGGAAACTGTCTTATGACAATTACCATTTGTTTTGATAATTATTTTCACAAGTAAGAATTCTACTTTTACGATTATAAAACAGTTGCTGCGATTGATAATCGAAACATCGTGCGACTTTGTGCAATTTTTCTATCAGTTTTTTTTTCTCTCAATCTTGCCATCGTTTCTAAGCTGCGTTTCCTATGTTCTTAAATTCAGCCGCTTTTGTCGTTTTCGATCGGAAGCGACGTCATTTAGGGATTTAGGGAGGGTAAGCGCCACTTCCGGTTTGAAATTCGAATTTTTTTGACCGGATGTGACGTTGCCTCGAGAGGACGTCACTTCGATCGAAAAATTAGATTTTCTAACTGATGGTCCCGTGTCCCCTGGATGACTTCCGGTCGGAAACAGAAATGAGACCAGTATAAATGTTTATCGAAGCCAAGCAAGTAGCATGGCTAACAAGTCATGTCATATACGACTTACTTAAACGACGCTTAGATGGTTTCATCCTAACAAATATTAATTATAAACCATGTATAATAATGTTTTTTTAACGTTGTTTTTATTCAGTGCGGATAATCGCTAAATCGAAACTGTTAATAAGTGTAAACGAATAATTTATTTCTTGCCTATTCAGCGAAAGAAGACTCCAGTGAAGGAAGCTCCAAAAAATGACTTTAGCGGGGTGACGATAAAATCCGGAGCTGCGGCGTTCTTCGGTGCAATGGGATCCGATTGGTTCGGCACCAGTTAATTTAGGAACATTATAAGGATTTTTATTATATATTGTAAATAAATAAATACAAAATTACATTACCGATAAGTTGTACTGATTTCTCATAATATTTGTTACTTTCCTCAAATCTCATAGACTTCTTCATTTTTATAATGTCTTGTACCTTGGGGTCAATATTGGGGTCAAAGAAACAATCGGGTATAATTATCCTAACAGCAAGCCCGTTTCAATTGCCATTAAAAAAAAGCTTCATGCTAATTATTATTCGTAATGGCTAGTACATTATCCTCGTACATAGAGCAGATGAATCATCAATGATAAAGTCATTGTTTCATATGTAATCACTTATAAGATCCAGTACGTTAACAGGACATCCGCCGAATCGATTATCGCAATCCTTTTCGTACTCAGCTCGTTGTATATCATGTGCAATGTTTTCATTTTTCGACGAAGACGGGCTGAAATAATCCCCGAAGTAAATTAGTTGTTACTTACATTTCACGTCAATTCTTTAAATTATAAGCTTACGTCAAAATGATGTGGAGTAAATCACCGATAAGACCATTGTGAGTTATGGGATTGTTGGCAGCGTTACATATAGCGTGCATTAAGCAAACCCTGCCGGGGTAACCTGCTCTATATGACGTATTTTATTATCCTTTTGCTTCAAATTCATGACGTTAAATACTTTTTTTACCATTTTTTTTTACCTTTCTAGCTTGTTTTCCATAATTTGGTAAGCTAGTTTTCTATCGAAACTTCGATCACCGAAGTAGTCTCCAAAGTTGCTCGAGTTTTTGTCACCAGGAAGTTGGTAATTGGCTTCGAAGTAGAAGGATAAAGAGACTGCCTTGTTGGGAATATCCAAGGGAATGCTAATAGCAAAAAATATCTGGAATTGAATATGAAATTATTAGATGTAAATCCTGAGTGAACCCGTGCATCGGTAAGGGAAAGTGGGCGTAAAATGTGAACGTCGCGTAAAATAAACTAACTTCTTATCTGTTCCATTACGTATTGGAGACCTTTGACAAAATTTGGTATTGTCATAACCATATGTAACTGTACATTGAGGGGCGTTGAGAGAAAAAAAAATGGTACGCCAAGTACTTACATTTTTTATCTGTTCTAAAAAAGCTGTGTATCGAAACAATAAAAAAAAAATCGTAAACAAATAAAATCACATGAACCAAGTTATGGTAAACAGATTTGTACAGATCTATATATATTTAGTATGGTAATTATGTCATCAAACATTTCCTTTCTAATTCAATTTTTCTTTCAATAAAAGAAAATAAAAAGCACTGAATGCCCGTGTACAATACATAGTAAACTGAGTTTATTGCATCCCAAGAAAGGACATAACCATTTTTTTCTTATTGTGCAATAGGCAAATTCCTAGCGTGTAACACAGACGGAAAATAGTTCATCGAGAATGATTGATACAGTACCCCCATACCGCTACCATCAGGAAATCCGACAGACCGTATTTGCCTCGTAACCGCGGAAGTGATGTTCTTGACTCTTGATCCACAAACGACAAGGCACATTGAGCCGCACAAGATAAGAGATGACAGCCAAAACTGAATGCTACAATGAATATTATAAAATTTGTTCCAAACAATATTTCAATTGTTAATAAAATATTTAGTTTCATTCTTCAGTGATCAATTTTAATAATTATGTTTTGATCTATTGCTCAGCGAGGTGCACTTACTTGAACATTGCTTTGTCGATTAGCACGCATAGTGCTCTTTCGAACCGTTGAAGATAAGACGTCGCACTTACATGAGATATAAAAATCTATTAGTGCGAAAACCAATTAAAGGTCTTAATTCCATTGCTACTGGCTTGTGAAATGTTTAGAACAGCGGTTCTCATTATTTTGAATGGAAGTTTATACGTTCTGCTTAAGTGAATGCAAAATACCGCGACCGGTGAAAAGACGCCTTTCGTATTTTCTTCGCGGTTGTTGATGTTTCGAATAAAATCAGTTGGGTTTTCACACGTCTATCTAATGACTATGAAAAGTTAATTTACTTTTGTCCAAAATAGAGTAGGAGTGTTGGAGAAAATAGGGAAGACGATTTGTTATCAAATGAGTGCAGGGCAGATAGGCGGGAGGGTACGTGATTATTCGCACCGTGACACCGTGGTTACGGTATGCGCCATGTGCTGTGTATCCCGCATGAAGGCTAGAGAGGAGGAGACCGAACTATAGTGGTAGGAATTTTTTAGAACAACTCTGAAATTGTGTCGAGTAATGTCTCCGAATTCATTATGCATATGAGCTGTGTATAATCATAGCCTGTTCGCCCTTTTGTCATTACATCGCCGATATATTGTGAGTGCTCTGTGACAATTAGCTTTTTGTTCATTTGTATTATTACGATAACAAATGATAACAGAAAATAATTTCGAAACACGATTTGAAGATAGAAACAAGATCATTTTACAAAGTATTAGAGGCTACCGGTTCAAGCATTATAATTTACGAATTTATATCTGTTAGTTACGAATAATGTTGAAGTGGGTGGGTCATATCAGTTCTTTGTCGTAGTCGTCGACGATGTCGATGTCGGCGTCGGCGTCGATGTCGACGTTACTGCCGTGGTGGAAAATATGTCTAGGACGTTCCTCTCGCATTCCGGATATAGAGCGTGACAGTTTTGATCCGGGTGCTTGCCCAGTCTTTCGGCTGCGTGATATTCCCGATCGCTGTATTCATCATACACCTCATTCGTGCTTGAAGGTCTGAAATGAATATGTACATGACAATGACGTAAAAATATTCAGCCACATGATTTAAACGGGCAATATACGATACACAAATTTAAGGATTTGTAAAAATATAAATATGATATACAAAACTTATTACAATTATATATAATAATCTTCATTATTTTTTCGGCTTCCACTTTTTTAGCGTTTTCGAGTACCGTGTAGAGAACAACAAACATGCGTGACAAACCGTTGCCAAATGTACTAATCCAAAAAACTTTGCTAAAAATTGGAAATTTCCAAGGATATGCTGGTTTTTGGCATCTTGAGGTGAATTACGTGCAAAAATATGTCCAAATGTGAGTCACGTACCAAGTTAATTGATTATTTATTTTTTCCTTTTTTTGCTTCAATTCATATAAATGAGCATACATTTTTTTTTCAACGCCTGTCTGCAAAAATATGACTGTTTGAACAACATCGGTACAAAGAAAGAAAAACAACGACTTAACAAAAAAATCTTACAAAATTATCACCAATCAAATATTAATTTTCACGGAAGCTCCGTCCACTTTTGTCCATCGATATTTGCTCCGAATATAATAACAATAATAATAATAATAGTTTTTATTTATACTTATACAAGATATAATTATTATTCGTTCACTCATATTAAACATATTATTGGTAAACTTACGAGAGAAAGGCTTGGACCATTTGGCCAAACAGTCCATGATGAAGGTTGAATGGTGTCGCAGCCACTTCACATATTGCTCTGAGCAAGCATCCCTTGCCGGCTCCGAAACCGTAAAGCTCCGCAGCTCTCTCCAACACTTTGTAAATACTCCAGCGGCTTTTCGTACGGCCGAAGTACATCACAGGTTCTGTGAAGTCCGTAGAGTTGGTCGGCAGAGTATAAATCATTTTAGTGAATAGTCCGACGATAACGCTCTCACTATCCAACTGCAATGGTGTACCGAGTCCGAAGATCAACTGTGGGAACACGAAAATTGAAAATATCATGTTGGTCAGACTAAAGTTCCATAAATCTGTCCAGACCGTCTGATGCCAGACAGCGATCGGCCAACTGATGCTACTTAATAAAAAAAAGGCTCAAAATAGATTTATCTCACGATTTGGCATTAGTACAAACACCTGTAACAACTATTAAAGTTTGAAGATAAATCAGATTCATGAAACCTATTCTACGAATCCGTGAACGTCGCTAATGAATACGATCCATTGCTATATATTTCTCAACCCCGTAACGAAATACAATATGCTCACCAGAAGAGTTGACGGATCCGTAAAAGTAAGAGTTCTTCTATTTCGTGTCAACACATTGTTCGCTCTATTGGCATAGTCCTGTCCAGCATGGATATTTGCGTCAGTAAACTCCCGCACAACATTAGCATCTTCAGGCATACGGGTAGCCGTATCGACGAAAGTATCAATATTATAATCAGACGAAGCCTGCATAGGTAATATTTCAGCGCCAACGGCAGGGCTTTCCTCGAGATTGGCATCTCCATCTGAAGTTACTGACGTCTGCACGGTAAAAACATCTAGAGTTGGATCAGTAACCCTCGCTGGGTCCGTATTACAATCTGATGAAACCTCTGCAATGTCTTCATCTGTATTCTCTCTTGTGCAAGGGCTGACAAGACCAATTCCAGCTACTTTATTATGTGATGAATTGACAATACGATTGTGCAATTCTCTATCTTGACGAGCGGCTGTTATTGCATATTGAGGTTTTGGAGGCACGGCGAAGAATAGAATGACCCACATAACGCCTCCGGTGATTTTCATTATGTGTGTATAGTACTAAGGGTAAGTCATAAGGGAGAACCAAATTGCGTTGATATAACAAAAATGTTAGAACGATCTGTTCGAGGTTGACAAACTGTACAATGTTACGCACCAGCAATGAGGTCGGCAACGGCGTGAACGGTGTAGATGCCCGGTACGTCAGGTTTGACGCGGATGGGAAGCGATGAACTACAGCTAGCAGCACCAAATTAAATTATCACGGTCCGTTTTGAATCCATCCTAAATAAACTTTCGAGTTAGCATGTCTGGCAAGGCGAGCATCTTCGCTACTTTGGTTGTCCAGATATAGCTTCAGCAGACAACATCATAAACAGTGCGCGTAAGGGAAAATTACTATACTTAATTAGCCGGAATTCTTTTCAATCTATTTTCAGCCGACTATGCCCATCTGAAATTTGCTTCTACATTCTCCAGGGAAACCGGATTCAAACCATGTCTGCCGATGAGACCGAGACTACAGCCGGTAGCCGTATTGCTGCGACGTTAAGATCATTTGACCACGGATTCGTAACAAATTGCACTGCACTGATCACACACGTCACCCGGCGTAACGAAAAAATTAGAACTGTCGCGCACGACGCGCCTGTGAAAGGAGTGGGGCTGTGCGCGGGATCCACACACCTTTCGTACCATCAGTCAGGAATCAGGATACAAAGTTTAAACGTTTCATCACCACGAGGGAAAAAAATATAGCCGCCGAATTTAAATCTCGAATTCGATAACTAAAGCGCTCAAAATGAGTTTAAAAATGATATGGAATAGTAATATTGGTAACTGATGGGCCTCGGCTTTCCAGTGCGTCGCTGCTCAGCTGTCCTGCTTACCACTCACGACAGGAAGAACGAAAATAATCATTAATCAACCATCAACCATGAGTTCTCGGTCTCCCCTCAGGAAGGAACTCTCAGACAGGAGTGCTCCAAAGATTAAAATGGTCAATTGCTCATATAATTGCTCTCCAATCTCGAACTATCAAGGTAAATGAATAGAAGCAGCATGGACCACCCCATTTCTTTCCATCTACCAAAATGGGTTTAGTTCAAAGTCAGAGCGTATGTATTTGTAACAGTTTACAAATATTGAAGAATGGATTATCTTAGTTCTGCCAGAGTTTGAGAACTTTGTCCTTTCCTCCGGAAGCGACTCTGAGACCGTCGGGTGACCAATCTACCGCGTAAACCTCGTCCGCATGACCCGGCAAATCTTGGCCGAGTTTCTTAGTCTTCATGCTCCAAACTGTAAACACACGATTATAATATTAGATTGGATAGAAGAGTAGTCATTCAAGAGACGAAGATATAGGCATACCTTTGAGCGTCGAGTCGGCACTTCCACTGACGAGTAATCGTGAATCGGCGCTCCACGCGACCGAGTATATAGCTTGAACGTGGCCTCTCAATGATGTTATGTATCTCCCGGTTGCCGCCTCCCAAAGTTTGATAGATTTGTCGAAAGACGCAGAAGCTATTATACGTCCATCAGGTGAAAATTTTACGTCGTTTATGAGCTGCTGGTGTCCCGTCATCCTTGCTAAAAAAATCAATTCCGTCTGAACATGTTCTTCGGATCATCAAATTTTATATACGTACCGATCGATTTCTTTTCCTTCTCGGGCCTCCACAGAAACAGTGTAAAGTCGTCGGACCCCGAGACCAATTTTTCCTCTCCCACAGCTTCGTAACGTTTTTTCGCTCTCTCAATAAGATCCGCCGTAGGCTCGATACTGTTTTCGCCGACTTGGAAAGGTCCTGTTCTCAAAACATAGTCAACGTTAAGTGCCAGCGTGTTCACCCAGTGTGCATGACCTTCCAAGACCCTGCAAAGTATACCCTGAACCAAAATTGGAAAAATTAATAAATCTTTCTATCTAAAAAATCGCGCATCTATAACGTTTTCAATGGGACTTATCGCCTCATTCTTCTGCCAAGTGGCTGACACACGGGCTTTTTTTAAATAAGAACGAAAAAAAAGACGCTTCTGAAAGTCTTCTGTTGAATATCTTGAAAGTAAATAAAATTGTTAACATCTTACATCCGCGGCTCTCCAAACTCTGATGGATCTGTCTTGGGAGCCAGAATAAATGAGGCCACTGCCTCCCCATCGAACGCACGTGACGCTCTTTGTGTGCCCCGCAAGTACTCGCGTGGTTTGACCGAGTTTTGTGTCCCATATCCTCAAATCGCAGTCTTTCGACGCACTAACGAGATAACGACATTCGGGATCGCGATGATAAGGCTCCCAACACAATGCAGTGACCCACATTTTGTGGCCTGTCATAGCTTTGCCAATTTGCTTTCCCGTTGTGGGATCCCACTGGAGTATCGTTCCATTTTTACATGCGGAAACAATTTTTGTTCCGCAAGGCGACCATGCTATACAGAGGACCCAGTGCTTGTGTCCTTGGCATGTAAAATATGGAGTTTGGGTATTTATGTCCCAGAATCTGACTGTAGTATCTCCGGAGCCACTGGCCAAGTACCTTCCATCCGGAGAGAACGCAACAGAAATAACAGCCTCTTTATGTCCTGGAGAAAAAACATATTAGAATTTCATATTTGTTTTTTCCATTGATCAATTGTTCCATTGCTTTGTACCTTCCATAGATCCGGTGCATCTCGTAACAGCCCTGACTTTAAATACAGCCTGGGGCTGATAAACAATCTCGACTACATCCTCGCTGATACTGAAATTATTTTCCAAGTTGCGCTCCAATGTGTCCGTAACTTCAACATCATTGACAAAGAATGCGAGAGGAAGAGGATCTTCCTCTTGCAGCAGAGCATTGCAGATCAGCTGCAACTTTTCCACTGTAATGTCTATCGGAAGGTCCAGAAGGCCGCCCGGTAAAATTTCTCCTGTGTCTGACTTGAACCTTGACAGAACTCGCTTTGTTTCTTTTTCCGTTGCCTCGCCCTCGCCCTCGCCCTCGCCATTGTGCTTTCGTTTATTCATCTTTTTATCAACAATTAAAAATAATAACAGTGATAAATAATTGAGGTTAAGTAAATAATTGTCAATCCGGAATATGAAAATAAAAAAACAGTAGAAACAAAATATAAACAACATTCGTTGTGTACCTTTTGTATTCAGAAAGTAATTTTTGTCGATGGATTAATATTTATCGGTTGCAATAACGATTGTGATAAAATACACAAAAACACGTGCCACACATCGTTTCCTCGACGAGGAAATACTAAGGCGCATATAGATGAATCTCGTTAGTAGAAGCGATCTGTCTATTCGGCTGTTGGTTCGGCAGAAATGTTCATAGAGCGGGGCGCCCAATATTATTGTATCCGCGATTTCGGCGTCTCGCTTCGTCTTGTTCTTAGCGGTTTCCTCGTTTCCCCCACTCGCACAAAATCCTCGGCACAAGCATCGTTCGTGCACCTGTCAGGCGGATTTTCGAGGCTCTCTCTGGTCACTGGATTGTGTGCGATTGTCTATTTACTGCAAAAAAATGTATCTTCGCAAGGGTCTTTATACTGAGGTTTGACGCTCTGCGATGTCCGATACGAGTACAACCAAAGCGGACACTGGTAGTCAAAGCCTTCTCGACAATCTTCGCAAATTTCGATTTCACAAGAATCCCGAGAAGAAACTGACTATGTGTAAGATATTTTATATTCGTTTCATACAAAATTCACCTTTTTGCAGCCGAACATGCAGTAGAGTTTCTTAGATCATTCTTTGGAATATATTTTCCGCATACTGGTGGGGGACAAAGTCGTGCACGATTGTGATTTTTTTTTAATTTTTATATAGCCGACGACGACAGCAATCTGGGTCCTGAGATCCACATGCGTAGACGAACTGTTAATCGTATAGAAGACAGTGACAGCGACTCAGGATCTCTCACGAAGCCTGGAGCTTCCAGCTCCGATACGGACGAGACCAAAGAGAGGGAGAGAAAACTCAAGTGCCTCATTGCTTTGTATCCCAACATCGATGCAGTGGTAATTCAGATGGAAAAATAATAAAAATAAATCATATCTATTTATATATATGTACAGTGACCAACCTCTTGTAAAATATGTGTTCCTTTTGCAGCATGTCCATGAGGTACTGAACAATACAAACTGGAATGTGGAGGAAGCGGAAGAGTCACTGAAAAATAACAGAAAGCGAACTCTGAAACATTCTGCAAGAACGAGTAACAAGAAACGACGAAAACGTAATGCAGATGAGGATGTGGATGTAGACTCCGACGAGACTCACTATAAACAGAAAGTCTTCGACAGGTAATCCATGCTCCAACTCCGATTATCACCATCCATGTGATCTACAAATTCTAATAACATTTTTTGTATGAAACTATCTTACAGCGACGACGATTCGGACGTCGAGGTATCAAATGAGTTGACCGGTGACAAAAAAGGTGTCCTCGAGTTCATGCAGAACGCCGTACAGACGGAGCTACTGTTAATGAATCAATGTACACAGAAACGCGCACAGGCGATATTAGATGCCCGACCGTTTGAAGGCTGGCGGGACTTGATATATAAATTTCAGAACAGCAGGTATCTGGACACAGAGTTGTTAAATTCAGCTCAGCTCTTATTAGCGACAAGACACGTCATAGCAGCCTTGATGAAGAAGTGCTTGAGACTTTCGGCGAACATGGAAAAAGCCGTGGCTGCCGGTGCATCGACGGTTACTCAACAGCCGCTAGGATTGTCAGAGGGATTGAAATTGGCCCCTTATCAAATGGTCGGACTGAATTGGCTCGCCGTTATGCACTCTCAGAACGTTAATGGTATTCTGGCCGATGAGATGGGACTCGGAAAAACCATCCAAGTAATAGCGTTTCTCACATACCTAAAGGAGGCAGGTCTCGTCGGGGAAGACGATGGACCACACTTGATAGTCGTACCCAGTTCTACGATGGGTAATTGTAGCTAACATCTAATACGTTCTATCAATTATTACGTTTACTTTCATTTATTTGATTTAATTTTACCATCAGAAAATTGGAGCATCGAGCTGGCGCGTTGGTCACCGGGATTAAAAATCGTTCAGTATTACGGCTCGCAGGATGAGCGGAAGGATATGAGAATGGGCTGGCGTGCCGGTGATCTTGACGACGTCGACGCCATCCTCACAACTTATAATCTCGTCAGCAGCACACCTGAGGAACGTCGATTGTTCCGCGTGATGCCAATTAAATACGTTATCTTCGACGAGGCTCACATGCTCAAAAACATGGGCACTATACGATATGAGAATCTCGTTAGAATCAATGTGAGTTTTCACTTCATAATTAATGGCACACGCCTTTTACTCCGTTTTGTCTTTATTTTTGTTTTTATTTTTTTAGGCCAAACATCGAATCTTGCTGACTGGCACACCCCTGCAAAATAATCTACTCGAGCTCATATCGCTTCTGATTTTTGTAATGCCGGCAATGTTTGCTGGAAAACACGACGACCTCAAGAGTCTTTTCTCCAAGAACTCGGTTAGTACACAAAGTTTAAGCGAAGTGAGCTTGTTCGTAACACGTTTGACTTGCAGAAAATAGCGGCGATAGATAAGAAAAAAAGTCAGCCGTTGTTCGAGCAGGAGCAGGTAAAAAATGCGAAGCAAATAATGCGTCCTTTCGTCTTGCGACGTTTGAAATCCGAGGTGTTACGGGACTTGCCGGAGAAAACAGAAAAGGTGATAAAGTGCACCCTCGTGAAGAAGCAGCGTGACATGTACAGGGACCTCTTATCCGAATTTTCGGAGGAAGCCGGTAGAAATAGCGAAGTAAACGGTGTCGTAATGATGATGCAGTTAAGAAAACTCGCGAATCATCCGTTGTTGATAAGAAATTATTACGATGAGAACAAGCTCGAGGCGATATCAAAGAAGCTCGCCAAGGATCCCACGTACAAACAAAAAAATCCTCAATACGTTTTCGAAGATTTGTTATGGATGTCGGACTATCAAATAAATCAGTTGTCGCGCACTCACAAGTGTCTCGCTGGTCAGGGATTGCCGCAGGAGTTGATACCGAACTCGGGAAAATTGAAAAAACTCGACGAACTTTTACCGAGTATGAAAGAGGATGGTCACAGGGTTTTGATATTTAGTCAATTTACAATGGTACTCGATGTACTGGAGGAGTATCTAACGATGAGAGGTCACAAATTTTTGAGGCAAGTCGATCGAACGTAGATTTTATTTAAATTTCATAATAAATATTTTTGGGTATCTTGTCAACAGGTTAGACGGCCAAACTCCAGTGACCGAGAGACAGTCGTTGATAGATCAGTATACCAAGGATCTTTCGATATTTATTTTTTTATTGTCAACGAGAGCAGGAGGTTTGGGCATTAACTTAACGGCATCGGATACTGTCATTATTCATGATATAGATTTCAATCCATACAACGACAAGCAAGCCGAGGATCGTTGTCACAGAGTTGGACAGAAAAAGTAAGTTAAAACCATGAAAAAAATGACACTATTATTGCATGGAAATCTATTTTCAGACCGGTATCAATCATCAGACTGTTGGGCGAAGGTACCATAGAGGAGGGAATGTACGAGATTGCGCAAGAGAAATTGAACCTGGAACAACAGATCACCGGGAATGAAGGCAAGAATGAATAATGATAACAATTGCTTGAGGCTATTTTATTATTGTTACTAAAAATACGCCTTTGTTACAGAAAACGAAAACACCGACAAGAAAAGTATCTTGAAACTGCTCAAAGCGATACTGGGCCTCGATCCTCACAGTCGTTCCTTATCGTTGTCACCCACCAAGACCACAAACGGTTCACCAAACGGCTTTAATGATCACGATACAGATTTTTAATTTTTAGACAGTCTATATACAAATTGTTTACTCTACGTTTATTACCGAAACATCGGCGTCATACTCATATTATTCTTTTATACTATATTTTTTTTAGGGTTTCTCGCGGTACCAAAACCTTCGACCGTTGACAAAAATTACTCTTGGTAGAAAAAAGTGGCAGGTTTTTTTTTGCTGTTGATTTTTTTATGTATCTACCAATAGTATTTTTACTCGTAATGAAGCATGTGTTAATTGATCTATGTATCTGTGTAACGAAATTTGTAATTCTGGAATTATGCGGTGAACTTTCGCGAGTAATGGACCGTCGCAATTTTTGTATGTAAAACGCTCATTAAAGCATTCCTTTATTTATCTATACATAATATATATCATATCTACAAGTTGGTTTCGACCAGAGTTGACCAGAGTTTAGTTTGAAACTATAAGTTCGTAGAGCGTCAAGAAATCCACTTTATCGGCAGGAGGGAAATTGTCGTCTTTGATGATAATTCAAACTACTGTTACCTCAATTTGTATCTAATTTTTAACAATAAAACAACAATTTTATAGTTTTCACATTGCAATTACTTCAAATTCAATCTTTAACTGATGAAAAACAAAACATGGAAGAAAAATTCTGAAATTTCCATACCCTCCGATCGAGTATTATTGACATGCCTCGTAGTTTCATCTATCACAATAAGGAAACGCGACATATTTATTTATCGAAAATAAATTTGTATGAGCGAAAGAGCAAGAGCATCTGTTGCCCAACAACTGACAAACTGACAGTTGATTATCGTGTTGTGTTTCGCTCTCAGCTGTTTTAGCGAGGCTGCGTCGGTGTACGATTGAGCCACCGAGCTAGCCACACAGGAAGATAGGAAAAGATTGGACAGATAAAGAAAGAATTACCGTTATTGTGTAGAAAGAGATTGACCAATTGAGCAAGCGAGCGTGACGACGACATAGCATTTATTGTTTCGTATCGTTGTGTGCAGAGAAGGAAAAAAATAAAAACACGAATAGGAGAGAAACGTAGTTCACTATTTGAAACAGTGAGTCTTTCGATGCTCAGACGATCGAGCCAGCGTCATCCGGGAAAGGCAACGGTGTAGTTGTCACTGTACATTAGAGAATACACAAAGTACGCTCGCGAAATTGAAAATAAAAACATTTTTGACAACGATTGAGGATAAACAAAGGAACCATTTCCGGCAACTATGGAAGTTTTGGATCCAACTGTTACACGAGATGATCATCCGCTCTGCGTGAATGACTCATTGGACAGAGGTAACATATATGCTTCCGATAATTCAATAATTGACGCGAGTCCTTTGTTTAGCGTATATTCTTATCTCCTTTACACGCTTCGTGTGTTACCCCCACTCGACACTACGATTACACTTAATTCCGAAAATTATTCAGGGAAATGAAGACTTTATATACCTTGATAAATGTTATTCAATTGGACATGTAAAAAAACGTTGACAAACAAATATTATCATACGGAGAATCTTTATTAATCTTTTGTTTAACTTTTCAGGAAATAAGTCAGAACTTCCACGTGATTCTAGATCTTGCATCAAGGCGAGATACACCCTGGGATTTTTAGGATTTCTGGGATTCGCGCTTGTTTATGCTATGAGAGTTAATCTTTCGGTCGCTATAGTTTCCATGGTTAATCAGACTGCTTTTCCTTCCAATGACGACAATGACACTACAGATGTCTGCCCTTCGCTACCACCTATCAACGGAACTTTTGTCCCTGTGAGCATTTGTTTGTTAGTTTATTAATGGATTTCTCCTTAACCACTTATGAAAATACAAATGCGTCTTATAATTGTATTTCTATAAAAAAAAAAAAAAAACTAAAAAATAATTGCTGGTACAGTAATTATTTTTTAGTATAAACATTTTTCTTCTATCTCCTTTTAACTTAGTTCAGGTATTATTGAATTTTATGTTTACTAATCATACACATATATCATACACATACATATCTTTTGTTCTCCATTCTGGAAAATGCTAAGAATTTGCCCAATGTCAGAAATAAATGGTAACATTTTCAATCTAACAATAAAATTACTTATTTATGAAAAATCGCTTGCCGTCTAATCTACGCGCGTCATTTAATGGTATGCCAGTTACGCATTCCGATTTCATTATCAGTGTATTACTCATGTGCACTTATCAATTCGTTCACTCGGTGACCTCGATGAGTACACGCGTCTGTATAATCTCTCTTTGCTTTATCAATTTTTATGGGCCCAGAAGAGTAGATAGTTGAGAAAAAAAAACATTGAACCAGACGTTTCCGCATGGATATTCTGACAATGTTAAATTGCTTTCAGAGTGCCGGAGAGTTCAACTGGGATGACAAGACCCAGGGAATTATTTTAGGATCTTTTTTTCTTGGCTATGTAATCACCAATGTACCAGGCGGAAGACTCGCCGAGAAAGTCGGTGGAAAACTGATATATGGACTTGGAGTTTTGCTCACAGCGATTCTCACGGTCATAAGCCCTTTTTCCGCTTACTGGGGACTTGGACCATTTCTTGCTGTTAGAATAGCCGAAGGATTCACGGAGGTACACGATCTACAAACAAAAAAATTTGAGAAACGATAAAATTAGCTTTGATATTTTTTGATTTACGAATCTCAGTGCGTTAATGATGTCTATTGATTATCTTAATTATCTCGTTTATCAGGGTGTTACATTCCCGGCAATGCATTCCATGCTGGCTCACTGGGTTCCGCCTCTGGAGCGTAGCAAATTCGCTGCGATAGTATACGCAGGTGCTAACTTTGGTACAGTCATATCTCTGCCGATGAGCGGATGGCTGTGTTCCCTGGAACTCTGGGGGGGCTGGCCTCTGGCCTTTTATCTTTTCGGCACCCTCGGTATCATCTGGTACGTCTTCTGGCTTTTCCTTATCTACGATACCCCGGCGCAACATCCGTGGATCGATTCCAATGAGAAGGCCTACATAGAGGCCTGCGTCGAGCCAAAAGATGAGGTCTGTTTTCCGGTTTCAATTGTTAGCAACCGATTTTAAAAAATACAACGTGATTTTTTGTTCAATTCCATGTTTAACAGGAAGATGATCCGGGTGTGCCATGGCTCTCAGTATTCACATCTCTCCCAATGTGGGCGATAGCGATAACTCAGTGCGGTCAGTCTTGGGCATTTTACACCCTTCTGACCGACCTTCCCACCTACATGGACAAAATATTGCACTACGACGTCCAAGCGGACGCTTATCTAGCGGCTGTGCCGTATCTAACGGCCTGGATTGCCGGTCTCGGGATATCAAGTTTCGCTGACGCGTTACTGGAACGTCGCATGATATCGCCGTTGAATTCAATGAAATTGTGGAACACCGTGGGATCGTTGGGACCCAGCCTCAGCTTCGTTGGTGCTATATGGGCTGGCTGCGACAGTGTTTGGGTAATGGTTATGCTTTCGGGACTCGGGTCCCTGCAGGGAGCCGTTTATGCTGGTAATCAGATGAATCATATCGCTCTCGCGCCTCGTTATGCGGGTACTTTGTACGGGCTTACCAACGCCGCTGCCAATGCATGCGGATTTCTCGCGCCTTATGTCATCGGCCGAATCGTACAGGGACACGTGAGTTACAAATATTTTCTTTTAGCGCTCAAGCGCATTTCCGTAGTAAATATCGAACTATGAGTAACAGAAATATCGACTATTCCTATTTTCAAAGGATAATATTTTGGCAATTAATATTTATAAAATGTTTCGACGATGATTTTTAGGAAACTCTCGCCCGTTGGCACACCGTATTCTGGATGGCAGCAGCTATAAACATGGGTGCAAATTGTTTCTATCTGCTGTTCGCATCATCGAAGGAACAACCGTGGAGCCGAGGTACCAGTTGATGATCGTGCCCGCTTAACGATAATCCCGATTACTGCCGTCGAAATGGCAAAGGTATGTCCTTTGATCGTATGGCTGTAAGCGCCTTTTAGTTTCGCAAGGAAATAATTTTGTTGTCTTTACTATTTTTGTTATTACTGGGGTTCATGTATTAATAGTGGCACGTCGACGCTTTGACAAATTCCACCCTAGCTTTACGGTTTCGGTCTCTAGTTTAATTTGTCTATTGGTTGATAATTCAATGTAGCATTCCTCCGTGGACTTATGACAAAACGTACGATTATCGACGAGACTCACTCATATCCTACTTTTTGGGATTCACACTCGTTTTGAACAGTATTCTGTAACGTTGCACACGGTTTTACGTGATAATGATTATAAGTATTTGGTGTTTGGGCGGGCTTTTACTTTTTTGTTTTACACACAAGGTGCTGTTTCTGACTGGATCGTTTCTTCGTTGCTTATCTTTTTGTTCGAAACAAAAATGATGTAACAATGGTACAAAAGATACACGTTGATTTACGATCGTTCGGTTATTAATGCCAAAGGAATAACATGCATATACTCGGAATTGATAAATTGTGAGATTTTTCGTTGCTGGAGTGTATAGGATATATACGTCTGTTTCTTTCGTCACCAGGATTAATTTTTATCGCACAATAAGTCGTCGTTAATTTTTTTGGATGATTGTAAAAAAAAAACGATACTGTTTATATCTTGCCTCTGTACGAAAACCATACCAAGTTAAGAGTTAACTTACGTACGATGTAATTGTAGGAATAGTAAGAAGGATAGGGGTCGATCGTAGCGAGGTGATAGTAGAGTAGAAGCCTATGTACATTCGGGAATTGGTAGACGAGAACGAGAGTCGTTTTCATTCTTCGGCAATCGTGATGTCGCGCCAGCAGAGAATCTCCGGCTCGAACTTCGTAAATGTACAAATCTCGTATAGGCCTTTATCAATGAGTGTATATGTGTGTGTGTGTATATATATAGAGTATATATATTGTATATGCATACGTTGTAAGCATATACATCAATCGTGAGGGAGCTGGACAATACCGCTTTTGTACTTGTAAACTCATTGTGATCTACTTAGAAGGAAAAAAAAGAAACGATAACGATGACTACAATTGACTAAATAATTTTTGCAATGCTTTTGAAGAGGAAAACATCTTTCGACTACATATCTTCCGTACCTCCCACGGTCTCGTTCGCATAGTGTTTCAAAATATCGTCAGAATTATATTAACGATAATCGGAATGATTGGTATTAAAAAAGAAAAAGAATATCGCCAAGTGATAATGACAGAGGTGTATTCATGACGTTTCAAATGTAAATAGACAAATGAGTTTGAATAATGACACCGTGCTGTAGCAACATGGAAACGGGATATATAATAATAGCGACAATTAATTGTTTATACATAGAGAAAATTATATTTAAAAAAATATGTATAATACATATACTATCACAGATATCGCAATTATTCGTTCGATACAACTATTTACGTTAATGCATAGTTCCGCTAATTATTGCTGATTAAGGCTACATGCTCATAGGCTAGAAAAAAAAATCCTTATACTCGTCCGAGAAACTAATTATTCTCCTGCTCGGGGGATAGAGATGTGAGGGAGCGAGGCCAATGAATATGTAGCCGTTATCTTGGTGGTACGATATATTTATAGATGTAGGTATAAAAAGAAAAATGGTTAATAAAAAAAACTTGGGAAAAAATTGGGAACGACGAAAAAAACATACACAGCTAAATAAAATTAGTGTCACGATATAAATCTATTCCCGTTTACGTTTTCGGTGCTATGACGTCGTGTTCTGATCTTCTTTCTTCTTCGCTGCTGTTAATTGATAGATCATATCAGTCATTCGACTGAGATCCCCAAGCTCTGATGACATTTTTTGTACGGTTGCCTCCTTTTCCGCTATCGTTTGCTCATACGTACAACACTGATGCGTTAGCTGTTCTATTTCCAGCTTCAATGCCGAAATTCCGTCCATATTCGAGGCGATCTCTTGTTCCTTTTCCGTGATTAACTATCGATGGAGAAAAAAAAATTATCTTCTGTTACGTGTCTCGATCGAAATATTTCCTTGATGATCATCGATACTTTTAATCCTTACCTGTTCCTTCTTGTTCAGATTGTCCTGAATCTTTCTTATTTGTTTCTTCAACTCGGTATTTTTAATACCGGATTGCTTGGCCGTAGCTTCGACGGTTGACAGTTCACTCTCTAATTCTTTGACCTTCTTAGTTAAAGCATCAAAATTGTTCGAAGATGTCTCGAGTTGTCTCTTGAGATCCGCTATGACCAAATTATTAGACTCTATTGTCGCCGATTTGTCAGAGACGATTTTCTTCAATTTTGGTATTTCCTGCTTTACGAAATAAATTGTACTGTAATACACATATCCTCTTCTTTGTTTTAATTTCGTCCTTTACCTGGATCTTTTCGACTTTAGTCTGTAGTGTCGCACTGAGATTCGCTTTCTCTGCTCGTACACCCTCCAGACACTGCTGATTGTGAAAGAGCAACTGGTGAAGTCTACTAGATTCCGCGACGACCTGGGCGAGCCTATGTTGAAGACTCGTCGCGTGATTATTCGCCGCTTCTAGACTCGCTTGCGTCGCCCTTTCCGCGTGTCTTATTGCCGCCAACTTTGTTACATTTCCAAACAGGAATTAAAAAAGTTGGTTATAATTGATAAAAAAACCTATAGAGTAAAAAATGTATACCTTGTAGTCGTACAATTCCATAACGGCAGAGGTCGTAATGTCTGATATTTGATTATTATTGTAAGCTTCTTCGAGCTTTGCGAGAAAAGCGTCCAAGCGGCTTTCTTGATTGAACGAGAAGAGCGGAGACATCTCAACGTTTTGTACGTGAGCGGGATATTTTGAAGACATCGCAGGGACCGTTCCCGTTGTATTTTGTATCAATACGAGAGGCTCCAGTTCGCACATACATCGAGAGACTGAAGCCATGCTGTTTGATACATGATAAATAAAGATATTTTTGTGAATTAATTTCAAATCAAAGAAACTGTACTGCAAGGTATCTATATGAGCAGTGAGGAATGATAAATCTTACCACTCCTGAGGGAAACCCACGGACGAAGTCAATTGAAGAATCTTCTGTTTGACCTCGAAGCCCCCGGTGTACAATGCCAGCGCCATAATCATGTGTATCCGTTTCTTCTGCAGAATTTCTGAATACAAGGTCAACCATGCCGAGTCCTGCGCCGCTAGATCGGCAGTAAGTGCGAGTGCGTGTACGTAGAGACTCGTTGCAGGATCATTGAAGGAATTTCCCGGCCATTCACCAGCTCCTGATAGATCGTTTTCCTCCAACATCGGTTTGAGCAATTTACGCATCGACTGTTCGCCAAAAGTTTGTGTAACTTTATTTTTCAGATGTGGTATTCTCGACATCTCTTGAAGGAGCTGCATCAGTTCGGTAAGTTTGGTTTGCGTTTCAGTACTCCGTATTTCGTCGTCCTGGCAATTCGCTACGAGCATCAGTACCGATAAATCAAGCTCGGCTAGAACTTGGGTAGAGCTCTTAATTATTCGTGAATCGATGACGACCGTTCTTATTAGAGCAAGGGCTTTCGAGCACACAAGCTCGGATGGTATCCAGCTCATCGCGACTTTGACGCACAGCGGATAGAGAGGGATCAACGACGGGAGTTTGAGACTCGCCAATGATAACAAAAATTCCATCACGAGAGCCATGCACTCGGGCTCCGAATCCCTCTCGATCGTCGACAATACTTTACCAACGTCCGCAGCATAATTTTCATAATTGACTATAACTGCTTTCGAATGTGGAACTTGACTTGCGTCTACGAAAAAATCGACTATGTGTCGCAATAGAAGAACGTCACGATCTTTCAGAGCTATGATGAGACTGCTGAAGGTCATTGCCACAAATTCAAGGATGTGTCCCCCGGGTATGCTGTTGTTGGTGCTCTCCATTATTATTATCAATTTGCAACATTGTACTCTAGTGTTTACGTTGTTGCTGTGAATCTTGAGCAATGTCCGCATAAATGTTTTTGCGTCCACTGTGCGCATCAGGGTGTAAACGGCTGATAGATTCTTGTAACATAAATTAACTAGGGTTCCCAGAGACAACGTTACAATTTTCTCATCCTTCGACTGCATCACCCACTGTGTCAGCGATGATATGAGATAAGGCAAATGAGCCTCTTGCCAGGATAGTTTTACACCGTAGGTCAATTCTTGAAGAAGCTGCAGCACTCTCACCCTCTTTTCTGGGGTCAAATTTGTCTGTGGAATTAATATTTTTGTGTATTAAAAGGTAATAATAGTCAACGGATGGTAATATTAATGAATCATTTTCAATCTTGCCTCCAGCAGCCTCGTAAGTATCGGAGCAAATTTATATGTGTGTATAAGGGCCTGTCTAGCTGCACCATTCCTGCATGCATTCTGTAGAACGTCCAGTGCGTTCCAGATAAGCGGAGTTCTCGAACCAAGCAAATTCATTAGCTCGTAGAGGCTGACATAAAATTCTGCTGCTATGCTGGAGCCGGGATCGAATATACTCAAGTCCAGGGAGACTCCGATTACCTATAAAATGGAAAATATATTTCTCATGATGACTCGCAAGCTCCAAGACAGAGTGCAGGCACAACAATTTTATGACAGGACAATATTTCGATCGGTTTTTTCGTTTTTCTAAATCTCATCCTTCTAACTGCTTTATCAGTTTTTTTCTTTCTACTTACGCCAAGATTTCGTTGTAAAATCGAAGTTGTCGCCTCGCTGGGATGTTTCGTGTACTCGACCACAGCGGAGATGAACGATTTCATATGCTGATATTTCTCCATTGCGACCTCTTTCGTGTGTCCGTCACTCCACAACTTAATAAAATTTATATACGGACCTTTTTTTAATTAATTAGCACGGAATGATATTGCATCGATGGGGCGAACCGTTGCGACGATTTAATAACCGATAATGCTCTCCATTTTTAAAGTACCGTCGTGCTATTGAATTTGCCAATGAACAAGCCCGCCATTGGTTCTGTCGAAAGACATCAGACGTCTCTGTCTCCGGCCAATTAGGAGGCTTGCGCCAAAGAATATGAATAGCATAGAAGCGTACTTCCCATAGCCGACTTGAAGCCAAAAAGTTGGGGTGATGTCGACGAGCTTATCACCCCAGTGGTAAGATGCCGCTACAGTAGCGTGCGAGTGTGTCTTTTACATATGGCCACATGTACAATAGCGATTGTCAATGGTAATATGGCGGTTAAAATGTAAGAAAAAACTGCCGACGGTCTTATTTGAGCGGGCAGTCCTTGGTAAAAACGCGGTTGAACCGTTGAATTTAAACCGCAACACTCTAGAGACGCTGACCGGGATCGAATGAAACCACCGCAAGAGGCGCTACCGTCGGTTGGTTTGAAGTTGATCAGCGGTCGAAAAAGTTCCCAGATGAACCAGTTAAAGTTGTGGTTAATAACCGGTTAAAACGTCGGTTGCACGTACTGACAGGGTACTTCGTAATTAAAAAAAAAAAAAGAGCATGTGAAACACTACGGAGTGAGAGAGAGATAGCAACACTGGCGCTCTCGGCGAAGCGAGTGAGACATATTGAAAATATGTTTCACATGCTCTTAAGAGAGGAATTACGAGAAAAAAGAAAAAGGCTCGTACTTTGCGCCGATGCTGTAAATGCAAACATTTTATTCTTCGTCGTCGTTTCCAGTGGCCAGTGCCCAGGTAGGCAACCGCTATGAAAAGTAGCAATATTGGCGCAATATTTGCGATATGTGCAGCACGTGTCGCAATTATCGAACCAACTGCTACTTTCCGCGGCGGTTCTCTATGTGAATTGTGGCCAGTTCGGATGACCTAAAGTGTGGTGCTTGAATCGAACTTCACTTGGTAAGTTCGTTCAATCTATCAATTTGTGTGTACTTTGTTAAATTATTGCACATGTTCTACACCGTCGGTCGCGTAATCTACTGGTCCAGCCTCAAGGAATGTATCACGGCCATCAAGATAATGTTGATTTTACGACTATTACTTTAAGTCATGCCGAAATTGCCCGATTATCTCTCGCGTTATTAGTAACGACCTACGACTAGTAACGTGGGGAATTTCGTATAGCCGAACAACGCAAGTTCCCATACTTATCGATGGTAGACCATAATGTCATTTACAATTCGGAAATCGCGATTGATTTTAATTAACGAACAATCCTCCAGAAGATCTTTACATACAAGTAATGCATTAATAGCCGTTCTTATTCGAAGCTTAGTGAAGCACACAGATCACAGTGAAATTGACCTTGAGTATATATATATTTTTTTTGCAAACGGTGCAACGAACGCCATCGACGCAATCGTTCGGTAAACAAGTCACTTGACTTTGGCGACTTTAATCGCGGTCAGGCTCTTGCACACATAAAAAGCAACAGATTAAGACCCCCTGCGAAAGCTTGATTAGATAAAGGAACGAGTGCTCAATAATCCATATGGAATATTCCGAACGACGATTTAACCAGCCAAAGACATTGGGAGGAAAGTAAAGAATTCGCGAAAATATTAGCAGGGAAGTCGGGAGGGGTAAATCTCTTTTTGTACGATGTATATTCCACCTTGCCACCTGGAAAGAAAAATAAATATATACATCCGTCGATTGTTAAATAATGCGTCATTTATTAATAATAATATATCTTTACGTGCTTCGCTTACGTAATACTTCATTTTTTTTTGTCGTCTTACCGAATACATGGACAATATTTGCCTTGCATAATAATTCTGTCGAGATAAAGGTCGTTTTCTTTTCGACGCTCTCGTTGGCAATTATTATACTCTGTATGGTTCCTCTGAAGGCCAACGAGAATATTCTATATCTATTGAACAATTTTTCGTCTATACACTGAAACGCTTTTCTGTACATACATTTTTATCGGGCAATAATCATAAGGCGTTTCTTAACTCGGCAAAATCCGTGACGAACCATAACGAGCCTGTTTTAACACTTTCTCGAACAACGTTGCCACCGTACCCTGAAATTATGAGACACGCACGTAATTTAACGAATGTACGCGAAACTGCATTAACTTCACGGGCGTGTTTTTTAATGCAGATCTGCTCGGCTATGCGTTCCGATTTGTTTCCCGGGATACATTTCATCCGTGTTGATAACAAAGAAACGTTCACCAAAGAAGGAGATTTGTGTGAAAACTAAACCCTAAACTGTGGGTAGACGGAATATAAGAACGTCTATTTTAGCAGCGCATATATGTGGATACATCTCGAATATTTCCGGATTTAGGAGAACAGAATGGAACTGCATTGAAGAACGCACCCTATCGTAGGGATAAAGTGATAAACTGGAGTTTATTACGCACCGATAAAAGCGTCAGCGGGTGGACAAGCCTCCAAATCCGTTGCCCCATCGCCGATATGAACTATGTTGTTCAAACCGTGTTTTTCCTTCAATATTCTGAGCGTCTCGGACTTTCCACCGCTTCGAGAAGTCGGTTCCGTTTCATCAAAGCCCGCGAACTCACCTGCGATCAGCGCAATAGATAAAACGTTACAAAAAAAATGTTTCATTCGTTTGTCAATGAAGACATGTGTGTCGATTTTAGACGAACCGTTGAAGAAAAATTTGAGCCTATTAGCGCACACATTGTCAGCAGGAATATTGAGTCGAGACGCTACCGGTCCTATAAGACATCGAAAACCGCCGGAAACGAGAAATACTTTTTTGTTCCTCGCGTGCAGATCTTCCACTAATTCTCTGCAATTTTTTGTTAATGAAATTATCCATATTGCGAACAAATGATCGGTTGGACGTAGACTTCTTGACGATGTTTACTTTATGCCCGGTGTTAATTTAGGTGGATGATTCCTAATAAATTCTCGAACTTGTTCCAAGCTCGGTTTTATTATATTAAGCCTGACTGCGAGTGACTGTTGGAAGGTCATGCTACCCTGCATGGCTTGTTTAGTCCTGAAAACATTGCAAATTACATACGAGATGTTGTAACGAAATTATGAAATTCTATTCGTTTCTTTTGATGCAGAAAACTTTGGTAAACATGTTACAAAACCAATGACGTTACGACATTATTGTAAAAGAACATAGTTGTATTGGGTAAAATTATTTGAGCGCGTATATCGATCGATAGATAGACAGCGATTGGAATGAATTCGCCGTTCACTTACAGGTCAGCAACCTGGTCCCCCTTGCCGCAGAACTTGGCCAGCTCGTCTATACCTTCCTCTTGTATCACCGTCGAATCGACATCGAAAGTTACCGCCTCGGCGGTTCTCCAGGCTGCCTTAACAGCCTCTAGACTCGCCATTTTTCGAACAGTCGATGATCTATGTAGATCACGCGAGAGCAGACAAAACACAGTCGGGTTAATGTTGAAAAATTTTGTTTTATAATCGTGCGCCGCAATGAGTTGTAATTCTTGGTTTGTCACGAACGGACTGACACGCGAGAGCTTGACGACGATTTGTGAGAAACTGTGCGCCTCGATACACGAGAATGACGAATGCCTCTGTCCTCTCGCAAATATTATCGTGGTAGGGGCATCGCACGGCCGAGCACTTTTTACTATACTCTAGTTCGAGCCGATACAACGCGCTCGACTAACCCAAGAGCGACGACGATCAACGACCGCAACCGCGTGCGTCTCTAATCTCGGATTTCCCGAGGGCATTTAAAATATATTCCATCGTTTCGTGAACCGATGCATTATTCAAGAGTAGGGGCAAGGAGAAGCATTCTTTCGTTAGATTTCGACGCTTGACACACACCGATTGCCTCGTGATCTTGCAAAATCCATAGGATATCGAAGATTGTACCGGATTAATATCACGGAATTCGATTCGTTGCTTATTCATTCACACAATCAAGATCGACTTAAGACAATTAGAATGGTACGATAATAGTTAATGAAACTAGATATATTTTACTAATTGGTGGAGTGTATCCGCTTACGCTCTGGAAAGGATAAATTACTCCCTAAATCTCTCAATAATTGAGATATCGGTTTTCTATAGTATGCAACTTTAAACACTTATCTTTTGGAGTGTTCAGATTTGATAAACATTTATTATCTCGTTATCTTGGCAACTGGACGAAAGGCAAAAGTGAGATACAATTAATTTAATTCTGAGGGTAAGGATAAAATTTAACGTGTTATCTGGAATATATTCACAATTTATTGAACACTTATAATCAAACACCCCCTACAACCGACTTTGACTATAAATATAACATTTTCTTTTATGATACAGAAATTGTATTATTTCGATAAATTATCGGATACTTTGTACTCGTGATATAACTCGATTTCTTGTCTATTTAATCGAAGAGAAATAATACACGTTACCGTAACACTCGTGTCGTTGCGGTACCGTGTACGGTTTCAACAATCACAGAGCTCCGCTGTATATATGTGTTTATACAATTACAGGAATATCCATCGTCCTTAAATACGCGATTCGTATACGAGCTCTTTTTTTTAATTTAAAAAATCTTTACGTCGCGTGTCTCAACACTGCTCGCTCGATGATTTTTCTTGCTTCTTCTGTCTTATCCACTCTTCAATCTCTCTACGCAGCTCAGTGTTTGAGGTTACCATGTCCATCGTCAGCGGCGAACGATTGAAAGGATCCGTTTGGTCACTCAGCAAGTGTCTGTAAAATAATTTCTCATTAATTTTATTGTTAATTTCTCTGTAGATCATGATAAGTACCTCGCTATTGTTTGACGATCGACTGTCATTTTTGATGAGGGCAGTATAACAGGATCGTTCATCAGCGTAGACATTATAGGATCTAAGAAATCGTCAGGCGCGTTATTTAATATCTCGTCCTCCTCTTTCTTCTCGTGAGCGGCTTGCTGAACTCGCTTAGCAAAGTTGTCCAGATCTCCGAGTATCCCGACACCGCCGATCCGCACTGAAAAAAAGTAGCGGAACCGATAAATTTCATGAGTGTTCCATTTCTTATTTAATTGCCGAATAATATTTCTCCGGTCCTTACCCAAAACGTTGTCAGCAAGATTAAATAATTCTGGGCTGTATGAACGTCCATCCTGCGAGACGGCCAACGTGAAACTTTCGTTTTGACTAAGATTTATGTATATCTCGGAAATATTGAGAACCAAATTAGCCGGGTTGAAGTCATACTCCTTCTGATCTTTCACCTAAAAATTATAACGTAGTTTGCAGACCCAGCTCTTACCCAGATTATTATTATTATTATTATTTTTTACTTGGCTACGGAATTTACCTTGAGATTTCGTTTATTAGGTCCCACGAGCTGAAGCAACAGATAGTTCAGCATGGATGCTATTCGATCGACCATAGTTGAATGACAAAATATCGATTTTATTTCCGTTGTAAGCATCTTCAACATATTTATCGTTTCGCGACCGAGAATGTTATCGAAACGAGCTATCATTCCTATATGTTGAAGGTAACTGGCTTGTTGATCACGTTCCTGCTGCGGGAGCTTGTTCCATTCTCCACTTTCTCTGCGAAATTTCATTCCGTGATTGCGTTAAGGAGAGTTGTTTGAAGGTTGCAAACTGGCAAATTTTACCCTTGTATTAATAAGCTTTGGATAACAATTAAATACCGCGCTTGATGCATTGTTTTGAGTTGGGCCATATTGGAAAGCGCCTCGTCCAACAGAAAAACAGCGTCGTTCATCAGAAGATTAACAAATCGCAAAAACAAGGGTGGCTGCACAGCTTCCATATTTTGCTCAGCTTCTTCAGCAAGATTTCTGCAAATGCGACGCAAATTTCGTTAGCTCTCAAAGCTGGAATCTCTATTTGTCCTTTTCACATACATACTTGAAATTGTTCCGATGCTCGTCCAGTTTCCACAGATAATCCATTACGATGTACATGGGTCGACGATAATTAAATTTCTGTTCGAACTGAACACTATGTCCGGTCATCTCGATACTCACGAATACCTCAAGTAGATTCGCTACGATCTGTGGTAATGAACGTTAGCGTAAGAAAATTATTTAAATTTTAATGATTGTAAGTCTGAAACACTACAAAAATACCTGTTGCCTGTGCGGATGCTCGACGAATAACAATTCTCTGTGCATTGTTCCCAGCGATGTGTGAGCTTGACTCGCGCTCTCGTCGTTCGTCGGCAACAAAGCTTCAAGTCCCTCGGCCAGACGGGCCCGCAAATGCGGATTATAGAGTCTCTGAGGCGACTCCATGAGGGCTATTATCTGTTTAAACAAAACTGCAATTTGAGCGGAAAAATATTTTCAAAATTGATTTATCATCACTGAAGTTAACTTACTTCCGTTAGTATAGGATTGAGAAAGCTCGTTCCTTGTTCCTCGAAAGTATTGGGAGACAAACGTCTCAAGAAGCACACAAAGCCCACAGTATTTTCCACAACGAATTCGGGTATGCATCTGACGGTATTCGGTACCCTATTCGGTAGGGGGAATGTAACGGGAATAAACTTTTTTGGTGCGTAACTGCTCCCAGCGGAATTTTCAGTGTTTATCTCGTCGTTGAGGTCCAGATTAACTTGAATCAACCAAAAGGCTGTGGTTGCGTGAAATTTGGCTAGAAGGTTTAGCATTTTCGGAACGAGTAGACTCGCACGTAGAGACATGTATCTAAAAAAAAAAAAAATTAATAATTTTGATCGATTGTGTCTAAGAACCCGTAACGTTGCTGTTTGCCTAAATGACTAACTTGGTCATTTCCATTTCCATTCGCTGCACAATAACTTCGAGAACCGCCGAGCCTCCGGGCTCGTTGTTTTGCGCGTCGGAGTGCAGCCTCTGTATCCTCGCTAAATCTTGATTAGTTCGCAATAATTTATCGAGTACAACTCGATAGCCCAGATCGAGAGCTCGATGAGTAAGAAAAAAACACTCAGTGACGAATCCGAAAAATTCGGCTACGGGTCTCGTTTCACCTTCCGGTGTCGGGATCAGGCAAGTTTCTGAGCTCATTCCCTTCATGTGCAAGCCTCTGTTACGACTCTCCTCTTCACATTTCGCCTGCAACAAAAAATCGTTCTATCTTTTATTTCGATTTTAATTTGGAGCGCGAAAATAAAAGAAAATATTTGAAATCTCCGTACCTCGGCAGCGCAGTAAGTTGGATCGATCTTCAGGACTTTGGGATCGTTGAATTTAACGCAAAATGGTTGGCACAACCTGAGCAATACCGTTGCGAGATTGAGCATAAAACCGTCGGACACCAATAACACAGCTCTCATGGCGACTTCGTTCTGAGCAATCCAAAGCTTGCCGCGAGGACTATTCGCGTCCAGACAATTACCAATCCATTTTAACGTCAAATGACGCACTTCCGGGGAACACTTTAGCAGAGAGTGAAATACAAGGTGCAGAGATTCGCTGAGGGCGTCGAGAGCCGTCCAAATGTTCCCCTCTACCATGGATCTGGCCTGCAACATTAAAAATTCAAGTGGTCTTCCTTTTTCAATTTAACGGCAATTGAATAATTGAGTAAAATTGTAATACCTGCTGCAGAGGTTTGTCAAAGAAGTCGAAAGGAGCGTCCACCGTCTTTGGCAGACAACTGAGCGTCAACAGGGCCCCCAGTAGTGTATCCGAGTACGCTCTGCCGTTTTTGTGTTTCGGCGTACTGTGACGAATTACGAGCTTTGCCAGGGCCTCGACCGATGCGAATTTCTGCAGCATCTCGAACCAGTACTGACGAAAAGTCAAAAGATTGCGATTCGCGGCTTCTTTGTGAATTATGTCGAGGATAGGTCCGAAAGCGGACGTCACGACCTCTTCGTCAACTTGACCGTTTTCAGAAGCGAGTTCGGTCACTATTCCCACGGTGAAGGACGCTAATTCGTCAGTTACGGGAACACCGTAGTCGAACAGAGAAACAAATTGTGCGTGCACCTGTGTTCAGAATTTTACATTAGTTTCATCATGGAAAAAAAATTGAAAAATCAAAACTACCAAGTTTTGTAGAAGAAGAAAGTTCATATAAATTATATAAAAAGGTTGACAATAATTTTATGAGCTAAACTCAATGTAATCATTATTTTCTATGCAATAATTTTATGCATTACTTCTTGTCCCTCAAAGAGATCAGGTTCTTGGAGCGCAGTTCCAACATTACGTAGTGTTATTCTGCAAAGCTCGTCGGCGGCTTCTTCCAACTGGTCGTTTTTTCTATACCGCTGTAATCTGGAGAAACACTCGAACAGATATGGTATTATAGAACACTGGAGGGTGTGACTTTCACATGTCCATCCTTTAGTGTCGATTTTAGGAACGACCCTTTCCTCTGGATTGGTTAACATGAGTCTCTCAAAAACTGCATGCTCTATCGAATCTGTATCTATGAAAACTAAGAGTTTTCTGTATTCGTCCGATGGCTGCGAATTTAGGGTAATCCCAAATGCATCTCTGAGAAGATTATTCTCCGATTGATTTTTCTGAAGAGTCTGCGCTTGGTGGATATTAGAAGAAAACGATTCTTCTGTCTTTTCTTCAATACTACTTTCCATCGGCTGACCTCTGTCATCCTGGCAGCCAGATTCGTTGGCATCAGACGAAGTCAGTGATGAGAATGACAGTGCATCGTTGACCGTCGAGAAGAGACCGGCAAAGGGATTGCTATTTACATCGTCGCACATTTTTGGCTAACTTTTTAGATCATTCCATCAGGGCGAACATGGTCAAACTGTAACAAAAAGTTTTTTTACATTATCGTGCATTACGTGTCAATCATATGCTCACTCGAAATATACATTTTTATTTACTCAAATCACCGCAGAGACAAATAATTTGTCACGCATACATTTTAACAGCCGACAGGCTCACCTGTTATGTGTTTATCTGTTAGTCAAAATTGTACACGTTTACTTCCTCTACTCGCTCGTAAACAATTGTTATTATTCAGGATCAGATCCCCAGGTTGCTTCAAGTCCTAATAGTGGAGCTAATACCAAAGAATATGGATAGCATAGAAGCGTACTTCCCATAGCCCACTTGAAGCCAAAAAGTTGGGGTGATGTCAACGAGCTTATCACCCCAGTGGTAAGATGTCGCTACAGTAGCGTGCGAGTGTGTCTTTTACATGTGGCCACATGTACAATACACACTCGCACGCTACTGTAGCGACATCTTACCACTGGGGTGATAAGCTCGTCGACATCACCCCAACTTTTTGGCTTCAAGTGGGCTATGGGAAGTACGATTCTATGCTATCCATATTCTTTGCTAATACGCTAAAGCCATATATATGGATATACTGACTAAGCTAAGATAGAGTTAGTGTTGGATTCAGAGATACTAGCGCCGCTGGTAGAATCGAGAACATCGACTGAGAAATGTACACAGCTCGCCAGTAAACCTTCTAACCGACTTATCAACGGTAGCTTCGGAAGATTGAGAGACCGTACACGCTCCGGAACGTCCATTGGACACACCGGATTTTTGATAATCGTAAGAAAATCTGATATTTGGCTTGACGGCATGAAACCTGAAGGAAAAAAAAAAAGAATCGTAAAAATCTAGGAGTTTAAATCTTGACCTCGGTCGCTCCAGATTTCGTGCGTTCTCCGTATATCAAATAACAAACAAGTTAATATAATGTGAAATACCTGCGCCGTTAAAGAAAAAAAAAAAAAAAAAAAAAAAAGACTATACTGAATGCCGTTTTGCGACCGCGGAACGCCGAGGAAAAAGAACATTGCTCTTTCCCTGCGTGTGCCGATTCCCCAGGGAAAGAAAATTTTCTTTTTCCGCGGTGTTCTGACGGTATCAAAACGGCATTCAGAACAGTTTTTGTTACCGACTGGGTGGGGGCTTATACCACATCACCTTAATCTAAACGGCCCTTTAGCTCTACCGTCGAAACAGCTCGTGTAACCAAAGTCAGCGAATTCTCACGTATCGCATGTTAGAGTCGACCAGCACTCAAAACCGTCTCATTATCGCTACCAAAGAATGCAACAACATTGCGATTGTGAGGAGCTAGCGGAGCGATCTGTAGAGCCAGAGAATCAGTCCGAGTGTGACCATCGTCGAATTAATATTTATTTATCGACAATGACTACCGAACGAGTGGTTGAGGGTTCGTTCTCCATATCTACAGTAAATTCCATTTCCTGTCGGTTATGCGAAATGCAATTTTTTGTTGTTGTTGTTAGAATCGCAATTAATGTAACATATATGCAGCATAGAATTACAAACGAAACTCCGGGTTGTTTCGAAAAATTTGTCTCGCATCTCACTGTACAGTATACATTTTAGCGGTATTAAGATCTTCCAGATCTGAAATCGCGTTGAGGGCTTGTGAAACATTGTCGAGACCTGCTGTATACGCGGACGAAAATATTGAGACAGTATCGTCGTCGTTAACAGTAGCCAGCCAGCGGGTACCCCCAGACGTACATCGTTGGCGTATTTATAAACCTTGCGAGATGGGACGGAAAGTCGTGTGTCTACGATATCTTCTCGTCGGCTCTTTCATTCTACTGGGCGTAAGTGCAATCGTTACAAACGAATTCTTAATTCTTGATAATCTCAAGTTCGATGAAACTTCAATAAATCCAACGTGATTCGTGAGATATCAATAGTGCGTGAGTAGTCGAAGCGATAAGAGAAAGACCGATCACCCTCGGGCTGAGAGCGGCGCAACGTCGGATGGGATTACTAACGAACGCACGGGCGGTGTGTTCTATTCTTAAAAAAAAAAAGAGTTGTTTCGATGACTATTCATGGTACAGCGAATCGAGTTACTTTGGATTTCAAATTCTCTGTTAGTTTTTGCACACTGTACGAGACCATCGACGTGATAAAATTTCCAAAATACCATTTTTTTTATTTTTTATTGCCAACTTTCTTCCTTCTTTGTGACACAGTAGTGAGGTGAATCTGATTGTATTATCGTTGTTATCAAATGTAGAAGAAGGCGTGCGTTGTGTTATCTTAAGAGATACGATGTGTTATATAAAGCAGTGTTAAACCTTCGGGGAAAAACGTCCTCGTGGTGTTTTTTTGTTTGAGCTTCGAGGTTCAACTTACTGTCTCGATTATGAAAAAAAAAAAAAAAAAAAAACGAGGATCTTTTGCAGATTTCCGGTGCCGTTGTCTGCGGCACCGGAAGTTACTTCCTCCATCAGCTTCGCGGTTCACTGACTCGGCCCGATTGGTACGGTCCACCTGCCATTCTTTTGATCACCGGAATCATCAATGTCATTCTCGGACCTTACTTCTGGCACTACTTCGATGCCAAGTACAATCAGCCACAACTTTTTATGGTAAATTATCGTTTCCTCGCCATCGTCAAAGATCAGTCGGAGTTTTCAAAGAAAGAACGAACAATTATTGTTGTTGTTGCAGTTTCTCGTGTCTGTCGTACTGGTCGCGACATGTCAAGTTGGCGCTGGTATTTGGTCACTCGTCAGTCATGCCGCTGTCGATTCTTCAATATCGGAAATGCTTCACGACAAATTGGCCTCCGTCGGAACGACGAACGACAGATCAATGTGGAACGTTACGGAGATCAAGGTTCTCTCCGATCTCGCCTACGACAAGATAATTTTATTTTTTTTTCTTTCTATTTTCGTAAGATCATTCATAGGAGAACATTCACGCGAATCAAGTGTTTCAGGTGAACTGCTGTGGTTTTGATAATTCATCTAAGATGGAAATCGACGAGAACGACAAGATATCGTGGTCGTGCTGCAATACAAAAAGATACAGCGTCGATTTTCAGGAAATCGATATGTGCGCCGTTTTTTACATGAACGAGTGTCGTCATCTCGCTCTTCATCGATATCGATCGATTCTCTTTCACACTTTCGTACTGGCATTGTGTGCCTTTATTATCCAGGTGAGTTTTTTTTTTATTCTGTATTTCTTTTCTGTCATTCTTTGAGGTGCAATTACGATAATTTTTTTTTTCTTTTTTTTTAGCTTCACACGATGATCTGCATCAGGTCTTACTTGAGGGCTTTGATGAGATCATTGAAGACAAGACGAGCTCGGAGTATCGTTGCTCAAAGTACTATTGGTCAACAGCCTCAAAAGACATGGCCCGCGGTGAATCTGGGACCTCAACATGTATGCGAAGGTTGCTCGAGCGCTCGATACCATTGATGTAACTTTGTTTTCTACATTTTTAATCTAAATATTGTGGAAGAGTGTTTTGCCCCGAATTCGATTCGACGCTTCGGAGAAACCCCTGCAGTTTCCTCGACGGGATTCGTGGAGAGTCTTACGTCACTTCATGGAAGGAAGAGCGTGCAATAAACGCGAATGCGCAGTGACGAGATCGCATCTATTAGTCATCGCTGACGTCACACGTGTTCACCGTCTGCTCGCAATCATACGGATCTCAAGCTTTAATCACAAAATTTCATCTCTCGACTCGAAAATATCTTATCGTCGGATGCTTTTTTCATCGGCAAAAAAAATAATAATTCTTATCGTCCGAATACCGACGTTCTTGGAATAACCGCGTCTAGATTATTCTTTCCGGCGATCAATAGAGAAAAATTTCTCGGGAAAACACTCGCGTCTCATTGGTGCCATTGCTACAGCGATATCGAAATTAAAAAATAAGTTAAAAAAAAAAAAAAAAAAACGAAAACCAAGCGGCAATGGTAATTGTTATCTTGCGATAAACGATGATATCCAATCTCGGGGGGGCTGATTCCCGATAGATAGAGAGATAATCAATACCTACATAGGTGGTCAACGTCGTGGTACGACGGAGTGTTGGACTGGGATTCCACTAGTTTAGCTCGTAGCTTCGATCGTTCCCCGTCTCTGGTATAGCTCCCTTTTTCCAACCATCCCTCCCTTTACGAGACTTTGTGAAGTAAGTTCCGTGGTACACTTTACCAACGGCAACCACCGCGCTCGCGACGCACATCTTGCGCCAGTGCTCGATCGTTCAGCTGCGTTCAGACGCAAAGTTAACGGTCCTTTCCATTTTTTTGTTTTGTTTTTTTTTTCGTTAACTTCACCATCGAAATTTTGATTCATCAATCGGTGTGAGTCCAGGACGTCAAGATGAATTGCGGGATTAATTTTATTAAGTATCTACTGTTCATCTTCAATTTTCTTTTCACAGTGAGTATTATCTCTCTACAGAGAAAAAAAAAAAAACAAAATTTCACCTTAAATTTCATAATTTTAATGTCGATAAATTCGCGGAAAATGTGGGCAGGATGACGCATCCGAGATAGCCCGTTATCTCGAATGATTTTGTCGGCTCGAGGCACGACACCATCCTGCCGTATCGGATATACTTTTACCGCGAGTGTGAGACGTATCGTTCTTGATTAACGTTGAAAACAATTCACCGATGTATACGTCGATTAGACCACAGTGTATACATTCAGCGCTGACGTCATACTCGTTCTGTATCTCTCACGAGTGTTTATATATATATATATATATTTACGATACCTTTCGGTATTCTATGAATCTTTCTTCCGAACGAGATCGTTCGAGAGTCGATCGCTTAAAAATAATGTGACATTGGAAGGAACTCAAATTTTGTTTAATCCCTTTTTTCCACGACGTTTGAGGGGTCATGCAGGTTCGTTGAATCGCCGGTATTGTTGATACTTGCCGAACAACCGTACCATTATCCATGTATTTTGACGACAAATAGTTTGTCTCACGAGATTGACAAAGTCGAGAGTACGTTCTACGGTGCGAGATAAAGAAGAAAGGGGTATTTACGGTTGAACCGCGTAGAAAAGTTTCACGCAGAGAGCGACGGCAGGTATGCGGAATCGTGGGGAACCGGTACCCAAGCGACGGTTATATACTAAAGTGTATTCACTATAACGCGAGCCTGCGTGGAAGCTGTTTCATCGCCAGAGAGTCCCGCAGTCGCAAGCGGCAGTGCCAGAAGAGCACGAAAGAAAGGGAATAACTGTGGAGGGAGTCGAACAAAACATCTACCGACCGCGATATACTATAGTGCATACTGTATAACTTACGCTTACGAGAAACGATCTTTCACCGTGGATGTCTCCGGACCTCTCGAGCACTTCAAGCTCTCCATATTCAGATTTAACAAATTGTTTGTTATGACCGGAACGTTCGATGATTCATAATACATTCGTTTCTGGTCTAATACACTTTTTAATGGTAGTCCGATACTTACACCTGTCGCTTCAAGATCTATGAGATACTGAGAGATAAATAAAACTATGGGTTTGTCGAGTAAGCAAACGCTTGTGGGCGTTGCCTTTGGGAATGGAGCTCTAACCGGGTGTGGAAGTTTCAAGGGCAAATTCGCTTTATTCTCCGAAAGAAGAGAATGACGCAACCGTCGAGATAAAACGAACTGAGATTTCGGTGCAGCCGTTACCCTATTGGTCCTTGGAGTATAGGACCATTGAGAGAGTTTACACTGTAGTGGGGGGGGGGTCATTTTCGAAGCGAATAATTGCCGAGAGATTGAAAAATCAAAGCGGACGTTCTCCCCATCTGCTGAAAATCCCCACCGCTGCTCTCGAATAATCTCGCACTCGGATATACATGTATATATTTCGAACTGTTCTCAGGACACCGGCAACATTTATAGCGCTACACGCACCCGGTAATAGGGAGAGAGAGATATATACAGCTGTGTCGAAACCCACGTCGACGAGTCGAGAAGATAACGTTGGGGTCTCGAACGACAGTCTCGCGTCTCTCGTCGAACAGCTCGCGTACAAATTTTTTTTTTTCTTTCATATTGCGGCAGAACGCTGTGTGCTCTGTGTGACTTGCGTGCTCACACGCGTAAAGGATTTATCGATATTATTTCTCTTTGTTTTTCGTCGATTTGTCGATTTAACTAAAAATTCGCAAAAAATCCAATCATGAGTTGCGCCTTCGATTGTGCCAAGTGGCTGCTCTTCATCTTCAATTTTTTCTTCACAGTGAGTCAATCAATGTGTTATTCGCGTGAGGCAAACTCTCCGTCGACTAATCGTGCAATATTTTTACGTTCTTTCGGGTCGAATGTGAACAATAGTAACATAAACAATAGACGGAGGGAATGAGTTTTTTTTTTTTTTTTTTCAAGTGAAAATGTGTATTTTGGATTTTGGTTTTTTGCGACGAAAGATTGCCGTAGAAGTGAGAGAGTTTGAGGCGCAGAAAATCGGGGCGTACACGCGGAGTATAACATCGGGTCTTCCGGTGCCCGCAGTTTGTTTTGCTCGTGGCAAATAGGCGTGACTGTACCTCTTCTGTATGACGCGACTTGCTTCACCCCTCTCGCTCTACTAACCATTCCGTATGAGCAATATCCATTAAACCAACTGTATGCATACATAGACGTTTGCTTAATTCGGGGTTTTCCCCTCTCGATATCGTTTCCCTTTCTCAGAAACTACGTGTTTGCAATAAAAACCAGGCTATATAGCGATCTGTCTGATCGCCGCGCTCCGGGCTTTCATCGACTGACCAATTTCCCAGCCGCCCACGTATAGAAATAAATCACGATCGATAAGACCTTGACGAATTGGCACAATGGAACACGAAACGAGTGCACAATGAAAAAGAAAAACGTTTCGTCATCGACCGACAGTTCGAGTAAGACAGCGCCTTTGAATTTTGTAGCACTATGCGTCAGTCTTTTTGCTTCCGCATAGAGGAAGATTTTTTGCGAAGATGATCTACAGTCTAGATCTAAGGATTCGGGCGTGGGTTCTCTTGAGCGCAGCGCAGTTATAAGCAACGAAACCCACAGTTTCTCTCTTCTCGGTGATGTCATCGGATATCTACAAAAAAAAACTTGGAAACTTCGATCCTTCGAGTCGGAGGATGTTGGTGAAAGGGACGAAATAAAAAAAAAAAAAAAAACAAAAACAAAACAGGAGACGACGGAGCAAGTCGTAGCCGCGACGCTCCGTGTTTCTGGCTGCGGGGCGTAGTTTCGAGGTTGGCGAATCGCGTTCTCAGCCGACGGTACAATTATGTAATCGGCAAACTTTTGCACGCCAAACGCACACGGGTTTATAGTCACAAGCAAAAAATATTGCACGTAGGCGGAAGAGGATTGAGGCAGAGGTGGAACGTCTTTGTTTATCGAAGAATGAATGTTCCGAATTATTTTTCGTTACAATTTATTTTTCGAGGTCTTGGAGTCTCGAAAAGGATACGAGAGAATGGCTGAAGGTCGTTTGGCTGCCGGTATATGCACACGATACTTCGTAGAATTGGAAATAAACACGGGAGAAACAAAAAAATAATGTCAACATTTGCAACACCCTCGAGCTCGCACAAATATAATAGATGGATAATAGAACGTCACGAGTATTTTTGCACCTCATTAACACCGGACACGCGTCTAGCGAAGTAGTTTCGAAAAAATTTGTTGAATTTTTTTTTTTTTATTGTTTGAAGTGAAAAGAACCATGAAAATTTTCATTCGCTTTAATAAAAGTATTACGTGCGAAAATAAATGAGATTCGATGGCTAAATATCGATGAGAAGTTGCATGAACGCTAAATTTAAATAATCAGAATTTAAAAAAAAACATTATTTATGACCAAACAACGCACAACGCGGCAAAAATGCATGCCAGCTTCTCTCTTCATGGTAACGCCTGTCGTTTCTTATCGATGAGTCAACCAACAACGTCCGGACGTGACGCAAAAAAAAAAAAAAAACTTGACGCTCATAAAAACGTGTCACGAGTGCGAGCTCACATGACTAATAGGAACAATAGACATTTTTCGCAATTACGTTATCGGACCAGTGTTAATAATTTCTTAGTTCCTAATACACAAGCTTAACAATAGATCGTACAATATTCTTGGAACTTCTAGAGCGCAGTCGGTTCTTGCTTCGGCATTTGCGTACAAGGTTGTCTGACACAAGTTATTGCACTTGTTGTATGTACGACCCAGTTAATTTCATGGAACGTAGTGGTGTACACCAATAGGCCGGTTTGATTCACGAATGGACATGACCTCTATGCGTCCACTGACGACTAGACTGGGCACGCTATATCGTCGTTCCGCAGTATAGCGTTTTGTGTCCGAAGGCCTTTGGCTATTAAGCGTATATAAAAGGCTCCTTGAACAATTTTTTTTTTTAAACGAAATAAAATGAACACAAATTGAGCGAAGATTTTTTTTCTTTAAAAGCTATGCGGTCTGGCGCTACTCATTATCGGGGTCCTGATTCACCTCGAAGTAAAACAGACGGCTGAAATTCTCGAGGACAATGTCACCTTTCCAGCGATCGGACTCATTGTTATTGGCGCCATCATCTTCACAATCGCATTCTTCGGATGCTGCGGAGCTATTCGCGAGAGTCATTGCATGATCGTTACGGTAAGTTAATCGGATTTACTCCGTTGATGAAATGTCGCCGATAAAGATGATAATAATTGTTTGATAATATTTAGTTCGCGGTGCTCCTGCTGACGATTCTCGTTATCCAAGTTGCCGTCGCGATCTACTCGTTCGTCAAACTAAAGGACATAGGAGACGAGGCTGTCAGGGGACCGTACAACAAAGCCTACGCAAAATACTGGAGCGATCAAGAAACTCGCGAAATTATTGATTTCGTCCAGTCAAACGTAAGTTCTGATAATAAGAACAAAAACGCCATCATGTACGCAAAACAACGTTGACTTATCTCATAATTACTTGATTAATTTGATTATTTATCTATTTCTCTAATCACGATGTAGCTCGATTGCTGTGGTGTCGATGGCTACAACGACTTTCGCACGAAATTCAGTAACAACAGCGTGGTGCCGTGGAGCTGTTGCGACCACCAGAAAGAGAATGACCGAACACCTTGTGTCAAAGACTTTTACCCTGTCGGGTGTACTGAGACAACTACTGACCTTATGAAGCGCGCCGGAATCATTCTCGGAGGTGTCGCCATTGGAATCGCTGTTGTTGAGGTAATTTATCGATTATTTATGTCGCAATAGTTTATCGAGACGGAATGGAGTAAAAAAATTCTTTATTCGTTTCACAGTTCATCGGCATAATCTTCGCTCTCTGTTTGGCCAACTCGATAAGGAACGCCGAGCGGAGAGGCTACAGAGTCTAAGAAAAATATCACGTATCCTAAGATTATTTTTCTATTCGTCGTGGGAAGACGAGAAAAATCGATCGCAACAGTAATTTTTTTTTTTTGTTCGAGTTTTTTTTCACAATTTCTCGCCGACACGATAGTATCGGAAGGGATGAAGAATGTTTCTGCTATACGTTAGAAACAGGATCAAGATACTTATGATGAGAAAAATTTGAACTTTTTGAAATTGTCGTGCAAAGTGGGGAGGGTTAAAGTTCATAGTTCTTCGTACGGAAGAGAATCGACTTCTTGCGATAATGTCGTGCAAGCGAATCTCTTTTTTGATTTATCCTCCTCTCGTATCAGCTGCACGTATCCTGTCGTGTATCCATCATTATTATCGTTATTAATTATTAAATATACCTAATTTTACGTATAAAATTAATTAATTACATTCGATTAAGAATATATTTTCACGCTTCGAATAAAACCGTTTTTTCCGATTAGTATCAGTATAGAGTAGGGGTATGCTCGTTCGTTTAGCAAGTCCCATTCCTTGGATCCTGAAAAATATAAGAAAATAACCGAGGAAGTTTTGGCTGAGGAAAATTAACGTGATTAAAATTGCCGGTATATTGTCATTATTTATTAAGTTTCGAAGAGAAGATATAACTTACATCTGTCGTGTGTATTTACTATTATACATACTATTTACAATTTAGTTTTTGTTTTTTTCATCATCTCGCTCAACTTTGCATCGAGAGTTTAAATCGGGCTGGGACGACAACTGTTTGTTCATTCTTCATTTTGATACGAACATGTATTTAATAATTTAATAGAGCCTCCTCTAGGTAATTTATTCGAGGTTTTGAGTCGTCATTTTGGAATCTACGGAGGCTGCAGAACGATGCCTGTCGATATTCGAAATACGCGATACAAATAATTTAGATGTGTTTTTCGTTGGAATTCCGTTTTCGTGACGCTTACAATAATAAGAAAGTTGCAGCGCTTTTTTTCTTTCTTATATGCATGATAGCAACTTGTTTATCTTTGTCTTTTCATTCTGTAACTTACGGGGTTTGCACAATTCACTTGGAAATATTGAAAATACCTCTAAAGAGTACGTGTAAAATGCCCCCCATAGTATTTTACCCCCATAGTACTACATTTCTTCATACCGACGTTCTACTTTTAAAACGCGACAACTAATCGTTGGCTGCCCATCTTCGCACCAACGCAACTTCCCAATTCTTTCGCCGATTCATCGATAGGAAGTCCAACTCGTCGTGGAGCACACCTCGAGGTAAACAGTCATCAGGTTTAAAGTATTTTGTAATTAAAAATTACAGGTTTATATTGACTATGTGTGTACTCCATCGAGCACTCGGCAATTATGTCGAGCAGTAGTTCTCGTGTTCAGTCCATAGAAAAAAAATTTACGATCGGCAAAAATTGATTTAATACGAATTAAAATTAACACAATTCTAGTTTGCCATTAACAATATTCAGTTTACAATTGTGCCGATCCTCGCCAACGATCGTTCCTTAAATCTATGGTCTCAGTTACTTCGTTTTCATTTATCTTTCTAAGCTCAATTTTTGTTGTTTTTTTTTTTATTTTCCTTATCCGGAAGAATAATTACTCTTTCCATAACATTAGCTAAAAACTATCTATTCACAGTTACGCAAGGGTTTTGTTTGTTTGTTTTTATTCTTTTTTTAGTACTCTTTGCTAGCTTTCATTATAGCCAGGATAAAATTCATAGGGGCGAGATCTTCATGAATTCGGTTGAGGGTGTCTTGACGAGAAGTTCGTCGATCGACGATGACGAAAGTGGGGACGAATTGGTTCCGGTTGATCCGTAAACGGTGATATCGTCAAGGAAGTCGAACGACGCGACAGCCTCTCTCTCCTTCTCGCCGTAACGTACGAAGAAATCATCGCCACGACCGATGATCGAAGGCCTGGATGTTCCCCACGCCGAAGGTAGTCGTAGAACTCTCTGGGCCTGGGCTGCCGACGCTGGGAAATCAAGCGAAGCCGGTCAACATCAGACCTCAGACCTCACTTGATCTCTTTTTCTCTTTTATTTTTTCATTTATTTTCATCTCTCTTTCTCTCTTTCTTTCTTCCCTTTCTCTCTCTAGCCTCTCTCACTTTTTCCAACTCTAGCAGCAGACATTGAGTAGCTCGGCTTAGCACCCGTTCGTTTCTTTATCAATCCACGCGCACTTTTACGACCTTTTATACACCTTGCCTGTGCCTCTTTCATTCCCGCAGGTCTCACGACAATCATTCAATACCGGGGAGGTTAATAATCGTGTCACGTCATCGCAAGAAACAAATCGAAGATCGTATTAAAAAAAAAAATAATAAAAAAAATAAAACAAGAACGGACAAACTGCTACGAAAGATCATTTTGATTTAATTGGAGGATATTTTGATTATTCCACAACCCTGGGTGATAGTGGGGTCAATCGATCGTAGCATAGAATTCGATAGAAATTTCTTGTCTCAGACGCAACACGAAAGTTCAATTTTTTTATACTATATAGACTATAAATAGTATAAAATTATTATAGTAACACTATAATAATAGAGAGAATAGATGAACGACGTGTGATTTTTTTTCTTCCTCTCGAATATCGAAGGTGCGGGGGGTAAGGTACGAGGACAATCCGCGTCACGCGCGACTGTGTACCCTATCTGTTTCTATAGTCCACTTCGTTTAGTTTTTGCGTTTTTTTCTACAGAAACTGATCGTCACTAAGCCGAACTACGTAGCTTTTCTCGTGACAATCAAAGCACACCGTGTAGGCGCTACCATCTGAACAGAAAAATAAGGAAAGATGCTATGTACAATGTGAGCGACTAGCGTGTGATGCATTCTTTTTTAAGTCTCATGTGTGATTTTTGTATGTGAACAAGTATGTGTGGAATTATTATTTTTTTAACAGCGAGCATTTCGAAACGATTTACAAAGCAGTGGCGAAAGCTTTTCTCGTGTACAGAAATTATCGTAAACAGAGAACAATGGATAATGGATTGATGAACATTAAAATTAAGCTGAACAGCATGATAGAGATGCGCGATAGGATGATAGTAGAGAGTTAGTCTTGTTAGCTTGAAGTTTGGAGCGATACAGAATGTGGTTCAAGTGTACATCATGTTCATGTTTTATGCTGTACTTGCATTCTTGTCTATGTTCGTTTTCTTTTTTTTTTTGATCCTCGTACACAAAAGCAAAACTCGATTCGAACTTTTAGAATTTTCATGATCTCACGTTTTGTTGGTGCAGTTTTTTTGCGTGTAATGTTTATTCATTTTTTTAAGTCTGTTTTTCAACGTGTATGTGGCTCTCGCAAACCTTTCTTCTGGCGTCGGTAACGATGAAGCCTGTGCAGATGACGATAGTCCGGTGGCTCGTCCCCGGAATCACTACCGGCCGACCCGCTGCTCGATGTCGCCGACGAACTCTCGCTGCTCGCTAACATCACGTCTAGAAGATTCGCTCTAGCCTAAAAAAAAAAATCTATCAGCAAAGTAATCGACTTTAAAGACCTCGATAATTGTCACATATGCAGAAGTAGCTAATATAAATAATGACCGTGGGCGATTTTTTGCAGAAAGCAAATGACCCTCATGCAGATATAGTAATACATTTTGTTAATCTTCGAGCACTTGTTTAATAAAGTTAGAAAATTTTACCTTTGGGTCGGTAAAGTCAATGTCACGCTCGACGTGAACCCATCCGGTTGGACAGCAGCAAGCGAGATCGAGTTTATCCAAAACTACTTGTGAATCCTGACACGCGGGATTATCCTCACCCTTTCTTATCATTCTGTTGAGTTCGTTGATAACATCCTTGGACGTGGCGTGTTCGTGGAAGCTCAACGAGCGATCTCTACCTTCGATAAGAAGGGGCGCTCTCGCGGGACTCACCTTGAATTACAATTAAAGAAGCACATGTTTTTTTTATATCTCTCTAGCCTCTACTTTTAAATAATTATATGCCATCAACTCATTACTTTAGTTCGATCTCCCACGGAACTCACCACAGTACTGGGTGTCGACGAAGTCGCAGCCTCCTCGTCCTCTTCGGGAACTGCTCCGAGCTCCGATGTAGCACCACCACCACCGTAACTCATTCCACTCACATGACAACTGACGGAATTCAAAATTCTATCCTCGCCAATTTGCGACGCTGGGAGAGTAGGTAATCGTTCGAGAGGATCGTTGCTCGCCGTCGCGATCTCGTCCTTTGCCGAAGATTCTTCGACCTCGGTACATCCGGTTGTCGTCGTTGCGCCATCGTTCTTCTTGTCTCCAACGTTATCTAAAACTGTCAATTTGGCATATTAATTTAAAGCCGATCAATCGACAGTCGATGGTCAATGAACAGTTGAAAAAAAAAAAAAACAAAAAACAAACAAACCTTCGACAGGGTTTTGCTCGGACGAATTCTGTGGCAGTTCGGCAAGGTACATCTGTTGCTCGGCAATGAACGAGAGAACACTCTGCAGAGCTTGTTCTCTGTCGGGCGGAGGTTTTCCGCCTCTGGAAGACGTGCTCGCGAGGCTCTTGGTACTTTCGAACTTTACAAGCCGATAAAAGTCTCTCGTGAAGTCAGTGCCGATAGACGGTGAATCAGGGTCGTCGCTGCAGCCGGAGAGTGCGGCCGACGATCTTTTGCTCGAATTGTCGAGTACTCCTTCCTCGCTGCTCCACGAGGCACCTGGACTCGACGCGTAGGGCCAAGGTCCCGTGGCCCTCGCGTCCATGAGCAAAGCCACGAGTTCACCACCCGCTCTGTCCGCTAGATAACTCGCACCGTTCCACAGACACTCGTTCGCGTCCTCCTCCAATTCTATCGGATTGTGCTCCTTTATAGCCGGAAGTGCCGGCGTCGTTGCCGCACCGGAAGACGCCGATAGGCCTGCGGAATCTTTCCAACCGTTATTCGTCGATGCACCGTCGCTTCGGATATCCTCGCTCGACAGAGAAAAACTCCAATCTTCGAGCTCAGCTCTGTCGTACTCCAACTCCAGAAGGTCACGATGTTGCTGAGCGCTTCGGCTATCGTCCAGCCTGTAAATATTAATAATACGGGTAAGAAAAATTGTCTCATCGAGGGTTTGTCGAATAAAATTTGTACCTGAGCCACTGCTGAACGTATTCGGCGTCCCATCCTTCCTCCTCGACGAGTAAAACGGACGAGGAACCCTCGGCAGGACTAGCGATATTGTACGGTGTCGTTGTCAGATTCGCCGTAGTCGTTGTGAGCTTTAGATAAAGATGACTGTCCGAGAAGCTGCGCATTACGTGCTGATACGGAAGTAGATCTTTGGTAGGCGGATAACTGTGCCTCGGATTAATACCAACGGTGAGATTGAGCGGTAGAAAAAGTACATCCGGGTCGCCGGTGTCAAGGGCAACGAGACGGGCGTCCGGCGAAACATCGGCTTCCGTCTCGTCGGTAGCTTCTTTGAGGTCCTCGAGGCCCCGCGACGAAGGTTCCTGTCTCGCACCCTCGCCCTGAACGTCGGACGACATTGTCGAGTAGCCCTCGTCTCTGTTACCGCTTTCCGGACTCTCGCTTCCCTCCTCCTCCGATGGTTTCTGTCCTGTAGGGTATACGAAAACAATAGTTTTGTAACTGTAACTCCGCGTCGACAAGAAAATTCGTCTTGTTTTGTTTTTTTTTGTGTACCTAACGGTCGATTCCTCCGGCACTTTGTCGTCGCCATAACAGGAATTTTGAGATTGAGCGATCGCGGCCTCGAGAGAGGCAACCATGCAGGATCCAGGCCCAGTGTAGCGACGAGGGCTCCGGGACCAGCCTCGATAATGCCCTGTATCAATTCCGTCGGACTCCCAGGATTCGCGGCTTGCGCCAGCAGTCCCGAGAGTGCTCGATTGTGGGCCTCGAGCTCTCTGATGCGTCTCTGCAGGCCACCGATCTCTTCCCTCAAACCCTGTCAAACAAGAATCAACGTACAGCGTAAGCTCTCGGGAACAAATAAATGCATCCTCGTTGCATAGCGAACAAAGCGAATCGACGCTAGAGAAACAAAATTGGTAGAATAACGCGATGAATTCTAAAGGTTAAACTAGCTTTGCGTGAATGAACCTTTTGGGAGAGAAGGGCGCGGACCACCTGGTTGGCAACGTCGTCGAGACAACGTTCGTACTGTCGCCTCTGTGCGTCAGCGTCTCTCGCCAATGCAACGTGCTCGGTTTCCAATGTTGCGAGACGTGCAACGAGGGCTGCGTGAACTTCGCCTGCACACGCAGCCTCCAAGCCTCGCAGTTGTCCTCTCATCGACTCGTTCTCCAGTTGAAGTTTCGATATATGCGCCTGGCATTGGTGGACTCGAGTCTGCAATTAAACCTTCCATCATCCATCTATCGTCTCTACCGATTGTCTTCCGCATTCTTTTTTTTTTTTCTTCTTTTTTTACACTTTCATTTTTCACACTTCTCGGGCTGTGTGAAGAGGCTGGCCAAGGGAATGCTTAATAACGCCTCCGTCGAGCGTTATATTAGCGCGAGGAGGGCTCAACGTTAAATTAGGGTTGGCGCGCAGTAGCTGCTGGAGACAGGGGCGTTAATAGAGGGTGCGTGTGTCTGATTTATAACATCGAGGCTACCCCGAAGAGCGAGAGTGTTAGCCAACAACTCGCCGTCAAAAACCCGGAACCTCACTTCAAATATCACTGCGAAATGATAGTCCGGCCGGAAACTTCAGGAACGCAGCTTAAAAAAAAAAAAAAAGAAAAAGAAATGAAAGAACCGCCCTTTGTCCCGGAAGATTTGAATTGGCAATAGGGCATTTGTTTGATCAGCTGAAATAAGGTTATTTTGTTATTTTCGCTCTCTCATATTTATCATCACCGTTGCTCGCGAATATAAACGGTAACAACGTCGAGTCCGCATCTTTCACTCTCTCCCCGGTCGTTCGCGAAGGGACGATCGATAATAAGCGTAAATTCAAACCCATAGCTCGAATTCAGGGTACGACATACACACTCCACCCTATAACTGTGCATTGGTATATAGTACAGTCGAAGGAGGGGAAGGTTCATGGGATGAAAACCTCGTGCGGTCGCAAACCCCCGAATATACACGAGTCGAAGCAAACCGTCCGTGAACGAGAGATAACATTCGCATTTATATACGACGAGAGCTTCGTCTCTTCGTTCTAACAAGGGCGATGAGCAGCGCATAGCGACGTTACACTCGATTCCGAAGTGTACAGGAGGCAGCACCCCATGGAAAATTTCGACCCCCTAACGACGAGACAGCCTTAAATATACCGTTTAAAAAGTTCGATAATTCAAAGGCCATTCTAACTTTTATATCTGCAATTCTCCGCGCAGGAGGAAATTAATTTGCACTAAATTTAATTACCCGTTCGGTAATAACGGAGATCAGCTGATACGAAACTGCGGGCCCAAAAACGATCGATGTGGCTCCGAGGGTCAACAATTGTGAAAGTATATCTGATTATCTTACAGCGCAACACCGAGGATTCGAAGAACGATCTTCGGTCACCATGTTTCCAGAGTGAACGGTGTACAGATCGACTCAGGAAGAAATGTTCGAGGGGAACTTCGCTTCGACGAGGCGGAAATCACAGATGACGATAATGACGATCGCAACCCGGAGAGGTTTCGTGTGCTTGTGCGATATACTCGTACCCGTACTTCTCATACCCGTAACCTTTTTTATCGTTGATTTTTTTTTTGTACTATTTTCCGCATCACGGTGATTATACTCACTTCGTAGGAAAGTGTGAGCGCCGCTCGTTCCTGCTTCAGCTGTTCCGCCTTTTGCTTGTGCTGCAGCAACCCTCGCGACGACTCTTCCATCCTGTAGACCGAAAACAAAAAAAATAAGTCATTAGCTCGGGCAATTTTAGCATAGACTCTCCCTTCGTCACACGGTTAGCTCTCGTGGGCTTTTATACAATAGGTAATATCGAACGCGAACTGAGGTTATTTGGGAACAAAGGTTTCGAACAATGAAGCTCGTCGAGTCTTCGCGGTTCGAGAGATCCACACACACACAGAGAGTGAGAGACAGAGAAAGTCCTCGTAAAATCGATGCTCGGAGCTTGACACACTTCTCTCCAGTCTCGTTACAAGTGGACTCGTTGATTTTTCTTTTGTGTGAAAAAAAAAAAAAATATTGAACAGTTTTTCTCGGCTTTCACTTTCTCTCTGAGCAATGAATTTTCGGTGCTGGAAAGCAAGCTGGCCGGGGAAGTACCAGCCGCGGGCAATTACCGCAGTCCCCCGGCTAGAAATTTCCTTTCTCTACGTTCGTTGGAAAACCCTCGGAAAAGCACCCTCGCCCAATTCCTATCGGGAACACATGGCAGCGTAACCGGTTGTGCTGTGCGCAGAATTCGTGATTTACAGCTATCGGGAGCACACTCGGGCAAACTCGATTATAACGATGGCCACGGAAGTGGACCGGAAACTCGGTAGAGCGGAGAAGCATATTGCTGAGGAGTCAAACGACCCTGAATTACGTTGAAAGAAAATCAGTTGGCCCTGACAGCCCGATAAGCTACGGAACGTAATTCTACGTTTCTTTTAATTCACCCTTGGAATTTTTACTATTTCTATTACGTAAATTTATCATTTATAGCAACCGTTGAACACGTGGGTATTCGAGCAGTTACATTCATCGTCCGTCGTTCGAGGCTCCGATACCTCGTCAAGATGTATAGATATATGCAAATAGGTGGCTCGATCCTGTGGAATGAAGAATAATCGTTGATACGTCTCCGACAATTATGACGTTAACGAATGAGCAGCTGGGAGGGCGAGTCACGCTTCTCTCTCTCCCACTCGAGGGATTCAAGGTGAAAATGTAATTCGGCTTATTACCGCTGCACGACAGTGACTAATCGTTCCGATTTCATTACAACGCCGTCATATCCACCACGATATATAAAAGGCCGAGGGGTTTTTATTTTTATTTTTTTGTTGTTTCTCACTAGCGTGCCATGTACGTGGACAAAGTTCCTTAGTTTGATGGATTGGTTAGCGTATGCGTGTGAGCCCTACAAGTTTGCATACAGCCTACAGCCCTTCGGATACTTTATACTCGGTAATAAACCGGGAGGGACGCGGATACATGCGTTGTCTATGTACCGGCGTGAGGCGCAAGCGCCTTTGTTTGCTATTTCCAGTTTGTTTGGAGTTTCTATGGGAGTATCTCGCGTGCTGGAGGGTCACGGGTTTTTGCCCTTTGTATACTCTGTCCATTATGATATGGAAATTCGTGCCGAGGGGGGTGTTTCGGACCGTAGGTGTACATGGACGGTTAAACTTTTGCCCTCCTCGTGGCATTATCTTTTACGCTGTGAAAATTTTCGCGAGTCCGGTGCGTTTGCATGTAGCCTAGGTAAAGGACGCATTTCTGTCTCACGGTAATGCTTCGCGAGCCGTCCGAGGAGGTTTGTTTTTATAATCATTTCTTTTTTTCGCGTTGTAGCACAGCCGCGAAATTGAATTTCCCACTGGCCGCTGCTTTTGGCGAAAGGCTGCCGCGGCTTTCTTGCGTTAAGAGGAAAATAAAAAGTGTGTACCTGCGGACGTACGAGAGTATTAACGCGACGCAGCTGTTGCTCCACGTCGACAGCCTCGACTACGGTAGTTTAGACTCCCCCCCCGAACTCCGATGACAAAGGGATGGAGAGTATACAAGATAAAAACAAATAAAACGGTTGAGTAATAACGAAAACCGACTGGCCGGGGTGGTCAGAAAGGTGTTTTTTTTTTTTTTTATTTGTACTACACGAGTGAGAGCATCAAACTCTCAGCTTTGCGGATGGAGGCGTGTTTCATCGTTAATTCAAGAGACGCTTCGCCACGTCTACCTCGTATCTATTGTATGAGCTGTCGTATATCCGGCACACGTGGATGAAAAGACGAAGCGAGACTCTGAGAGAAAGATTGCTTGTAAATTGTAATGCAGCTTGTTACGTCAGTAATACGTGTAACACCGAGGCGTTTTTTTTTTTTTTTTTTTTAAATCATAGTAGTTAAACACGAACGAAAAAGTATCTCCAACTCAATCACAAATCGCTTCATCGAATATTGAATCGTTCATTCATCTGGAGGGAAAAGCTTCTTGGCATTCTTGGGTGCAATTTATTTTGTTCACGTACGATTTTCTTCGAATGTCTACGGCGCTCCCTCGCTGGACTGCGGATAGGAAGAAAGAAAGAAAGGAAGGAAGGAAGGAAGGAAGGAAGGAAGGAAGGAAGGAAGGATGGACGAACGGACGGACGGGTCTTCTCAGCGTCGCTTTTGCGAACTGTTAAAGTACAAAAATAAAAATAAAAAATAAAATAAAGCTGCAGGCCAAGAGTAAAAAAAGAGACTTGGTAAACTCGTATACAGGGAGCGTCACGAACGCGTTTAAAAGGTTCTGGTGCGATGATGCAGCAGTCCCCTTGAGGCAGAGACCGCTTTGCTCTCTTTCTCTCGTTGCATCGATCCGCAACCCCTCTTTTTCGTTCGGGGTAGATTCTCCGGGTACAACGTCTCCTCACTGGTCTCTCTCTCTCTTCGTACTATATACTCGGGCCAAATATCTCTCGTTCCCTTCGTTCTTCCGCTACGCGTCGCGCACGCTCGTCTGAGCGGAGTAAACCCGAGAAAAAAGGGAGAGCCGAGTGCCACTACGAACTTGACAACCATCCCCCGAACAATCCGGCACTCCGAAGCGCTTTGTCAAAGCGTTCACGTTTGCTTCTTTCGAAAAAATTTATATTTTCGCCCAAAAAAAAGACTCGCAATTTTTCACCGATCAATCAACGACAATTGACAAAATAACAAGATTATTTTTCTCTTACCTGCAACAACGATATGGATGTTTCTAATTAATTTTTTACGTGAAGTGATACATTTTTTAAAAATTATTTGCACTACAAGTCTATATGTGACGGGTTTAAAAATTTCAAAATGAAAATGCACCGAGAAAGTGCATGGTGATTCCATAAGATGAGTTGAATTCTATTTTATTTTTATTTTGAGGATTTAGTTCTTTGTTGGTTTCTTCTGCCTGACCTACTGTTTCGTTCCATCTTTGACTTCCTCTTTTCCGCTTCTTCGGGCTTTCTGACCTCTGGACTAACTCAATTAACCCAGTGGCGTTTCTGCTTCCACTCAACGTTAATGCTCTCTCTCTCTCTCTCTCGCTCACGGAACACTGGTTTATATCGGTGCAAACTAGCTTCCTTTATCTTGTCCCTCTTGCTATCTGAATTTAAGTGATCGAGGGAATTAAAGTATGCAGTCTGCTTTCGCGTTTGCTTCTCCCATAGTTAATGTTTGATCCCCGCGAGGCACGAGCAAGATGCACAAAGCGTGAATGAGAGTGGTTTACGCTCGAAGGGTCTTCGCACTTTGCTCCACTGGCAATTACTGCCCTTTTTTCCCTTTCTGTCTAAACTTTCGTCTCCTCTTGTTCGGCTTCACTGCAAATCTCCACTGACCCACATAGTTCTGACTAAGGTCCAACGACCTCGTCAAGAAGACCATATAATTAATACGATTCCAGTTAAAAAAAAATATATATATATACCTATATATAACATTATCCCCACTTTCAATCGAATCGAATAATACGCGAAAAGTTTTATTAGTTTGTTCGTTTTCTGCTCTGGTACATCTGATACATCGTATAAAAAGATAAAAGTCAAAAAGAAGCAAAAGGGCCGAAGGCGAATCGAGGTTCGGGAAAAACTTTGATGAAAGTTAGTCTGGTCTGTCCTTGGGCAACTCGCCGAACGTCCTTTCTTATTCAAGTTTTTTTTTTTATTTTCAAAAATAAAAAGTACCGTGGACCGATGTAAGGATAACAATGTAAGGGTGCGTACAATTCGAATCGCGACGGAAAACAAAAACATAAAAGTTTCATTTTACTTCTTTAGTGTTTCACCATCCTCGTCTAGCGCTACACATTTGCATGTTATATAATGACGTACAGAGCTTGTTAAAGTAAAGTACATGAAACAATTTTTGGTATTTGAGTTTATTTATCTGTCGGATTAGCCAATTAATTGAGAACGCGTTACCCCGAAAATCTCGAAGCTTCCCGTCAGATAACGTTTGGCCGATGCTGCACAGGTCTTATATCCGTTTGACGATTGAGAGCGGTCTCCGTGAAGCACGAACGACGAAAATCGAGGAAACAGGAGATTGTACCACCGGCCCAATGTGTTATTGGCTCGATTCCAATGTCGATGATTTAACGTTGAGCCCGCAGTGTGGTTATTGCGCGCACGGCGCTGACCTCTCTTTCTCGTTTTTTTTACACGTATCACGGCCCCGACGTTATTTCTTTACCTATTATTATATCATTATCGAAATGACCCTCGCGACCACTTTCTCCGGTGTCGATATACCTATAAATCATCTTTCGGTTTTCATATGAAAAATTTATCTTCGAAGTAAATTATTGGTGTGTCGATATTTTTATTTCAACGCTTCGAGACTGCCTGTTCTTTTTCAATCCGAAACATCAAGGAGAGTTTCTTGATCGATTGTCGACAAAAGAGATTCAATTACATTAGAAAAAAAAATATATATATATAGATATTCAATTTTTACCTAGCCATCTCTCGCTGTAAATGATGAACTCGTGCCCGAGCTCGTTCCGTCTCAGCTGTGGCCTCCCGTACACGAGCCTCGGCCTCCATCCGTAATCGTCTTTCTCGTTCCACATCTCGTTGTGTAGCCTCCCTCTGCAACACAAATAAAACAAAATCCATTGAAAACTTTTCTTTTAAATACGCTCTTTTTAAATTTCAACCATTATCTAGTTTGTCACCGTAGCAGCGCTATTAGCCCAAGCGAACGGGATAGAGCTGTCTCCGTTAAAATAGCATTCAACATATCTATGCGAACGGTATTTACCCCTGGCTTTTCAGCCCGCGAGCTTTCCTACACGGCCGAGTTTCGAGTTTATTGAACACACTACACATACACACACACACACACACACACTCTCTCTACTCCTGTTTCGAATCTGGCTTTCGACATCCCAACGACTATGAGCTCCCGTAACAATGCTACGTACTAAAGGGGGTAGGATTTGAGAGAGAGAGAGAGAGAGAGAGAGAGAGTTCTCGCGAGTCTATCGGTCTACGAGGCGATAATAATAATAATAATTTTTTTTCCACCCCGAAGCAGCAACACCGCAGTTGTATTCCATCGACGCCGATATTCCAACCTTTCTCCCGCGATCTGTTTACTATCGGCTTAGAAATTTTCTCGCAGTGTTATTACTGTGTGATACACACTTTGGATGGTGCGAGACACAAATATGGCGATCGATCACTGTAGAAAATAAAATTGTCTATTGTCGGCAGTGCACGAGTTTCGACAGACTTTTCTCGAACGACGAAGAGAAAACATATGAATTAAGCTTCGAGCTCGATTTTGAACGATGAATAATGATCGAGCGATCGACGCTCGCTAACTTTATTGCGAAAGAAAAATGAAGAAAAAGGGACGGTAGAAAGTCCTAAGGGACATGAACAAACGCACAGCTTCCGCCAGTCGGTGGCGAAAACAAAGCCCGTCGATATCCCGCGAGCTCGAGAAGATCCCGAAGAGGAATTATTCATGAATTTAAATCGAGGTGTTGCATGCTCCATTGGCCTTGGAGAGAACATATATATATACACACATAGAATGACCACTGTAAGGGAAAACCTAGAAATGTCAGGGAATTTTTACACATGTACATAAAAATGTTAGACCCTTCGTTGTGTATCGGAAAATCGTTATATTCCGTACCTCGGAAGTATCGACCTGCGTAACTGCTCTCCATTTTTTTTTTTTTTGCCACAGGTCCACGGACACTCGACAACCCCTTGCGCCGTCAATATAATAATTGCGTGGCTCCAACGCGCCGGAAGCAGTATTTCACGCGATTTAACCCGACCAGTTAATAAATAGTGTGAAAAGCGATGAGGGGAAGCGATGTTGGAGTTCCATAAGATACAGTACGCGGCAAATGCCGCGTCGGGATATTTATACATTGTACTTTTTGTAAATAACATTTGCAGTTCGATTTTCATAATGTTTATGTGAACGTGATCATTTGATTTATTGACGATCGTTTGGTTGTCATTCCAAAGATTTTTAATTTTTTTTTTTTCTAATTCGACGCTGTATTTCATCATAAAGAAAGGATTGGAAGCATTTTTTAAACTAATTTGAAACGCCGTGTCAGCTGGTGACAATACGCAACTCTCGACTCTGAGAATTTTAATATAACGCTACGTATGTATGTGAGAAGAAAGGTTCGTGAATCGAAGTGTGCGGAGAGCTTTGCGGTCGACTTTCCCGCGACCATTTGCGAAGATAGGATTTTATAGGATAGATAGCAGAGTTTGAAAAGTGCAGACGGTGTTCGGTGCGACCGGGCGCAAACCAGAGAATTTAAGAAAAGGTATCGCGAAGAGTGTGAGGTAGTGAAACGGCGTCGAGGGACCGGCGAAAAGCGAGGCTGGCCATGAGAGTGGCGAAGTTATCGACGAGAGAAAGAGAGGCAATCTGGTAAAGGCTAGCTGACTGGATGGCTGCTGCACACAACGAACCAACACTTGGAGGGTTTAAGGAATGGCCTTCAGGGATTTATGGCTAGTCTTAAATCTCACTCTCTTTGTCTTTCCATTTCTCTTTCCACTTCCTCACACGCTCCGCAAGCTTTCGTATATCCCGCTCTTTCCCTTTCCATTTCTCGAAGCGTCTATCGCGCACTGGCTACACTTGCCGGGACGTTTGTGCGATTCGCCATCCGGAGCGGAGATGGATGACGAAAGCGGACCTATTTATTTTTTCAACTTTATTTATTCGGACGTAGTATTGCGGTGTAACGTGAGACGAGGCTCGAACTTCGTTATGAAGGATGATGAGATGGACGGTGGGAGATATATGTATATATGGAGCGGAGTGTCTGCACGTGATCGGGCTATCAATCGTACGACGAATCCCTTCGACTGTAGTGGTCAAGTCAATCCCGTAGGGGTCACGAACCTCGAGTTTATAGCAGCTCCACAGAAGACCACAGGAGTCTAGGTATCTGATGAGGCCTCAGTGAGAATCGGGTCGTGGCTCGTCACTGGAGGATTCTACACTGTTAAAAAAAAATGATTTCCCTCTCCTTCGAAAATAAGCTTAAACAAAAGATTTGTGGACTTTCAAGATCGGTGCGTATATACAAGACCTTTGCACAGAATCATTGGATCATTAGATAGACAGCAAGGGTAAAACATAGAGCTTGAAAGTTTCAATCGTTGACCGAACAATGTGCACCTTTCATAAATTTTTCCATTCGACAGGGGCTTTAAAATAATGGGACGAAAATTGATTAAAAAAGTGAATTTTCGGTACAAAGTTAATTCCCTCGGGGCACCCGGGTACGAGTAATGACTCATTTAAATCGCTGCGCCGGGAGGGTTGGAGAAGGTGAAAGTATACGTAGACCGTAACGTTTATAGCGATTAAAATTACACACTCACATGTCTGGAACGCGCGCGTGTCTCGATAGCATACACGAATATATACGAGCGTGCATTATGTTGCCTGGTGGTTTATTGTCGCAGCTGTGCGAGCGACCAAAATCCCTCGTAACATCACCACCGTCGGCCACCATCAGCCAGCAACAGAGGCAGAGCTCGCGAATTTTGCGACGATGCAATGGTATTAGTGCTCCAATAAACGTGTAACGAGTTTTGCACTCGAAATAGTATATCGGCGCGTATACCTGGTAATTTCGATCACAAATTTATAACTGCCGAGGGAAAAATGTGAGAAGGAGACGGGAGATTGCTGGTAGGCAGGCGAGCGCGGAACCGCGACGAATTCATTAATGCATCGGCAATATCGGTTTCTAATTGAAAGCTTCGTTAGTCGAGTCGACTCGTTGAAAACTCGAATGGGCAAGAGTGCGGGGGGAGCCGCCAGTTGACAATTAAATTTAATCAAACGTCCGATAAAATACGTTATATTAAATTTTCTCTTGTTTACGATGTTGTAAACACGGCCGTGAGCTGTTTATCACTGCATTTGTTGGCGATGAGAAAAATTTTATCCTGAGAGGAACATGACAGTGAGATCGATAGGCCAGCAAAAAAACTTTATGTATTTTAGTAAATCGAGAGAAAAGAAAAGAGTCCGAGACAGAGATTCGATATTGCAAGAAGGGGCAGATCGATAGACTCTTTTGCGGGAGGAATAGCCTCCCGTGCGTGTTTACAAAAGAAACTGGCTAGACCCTGGCTGAAGCTTTGGCATCGTATCTCGCACAGATTTTATACGTATGTGCAACAGTACATGCTACGAGAGACACGTATACGTACTGTAACTGTGTATTACATTGAAACTACTGGGTTGCCGCCGGGAGACATATGAATGCTTCATTCATCAGAGAGCCCAGAGAAAGAGATAGTCAGACACGAAGTAGATAGCGAACGTGCTGATCCGGCCGATTGTTGCACTCGTCGCCGGTATCAAATGACGCGTGGACGGACGCGATTCGTTTCTCACCACACTTCTTCGAACTGTGATCTCGAATCTTAAGGAAGTTGCCGGGTGCTAATTGGAAATTTTCTTAATTTATTTCGGCCGGAGTTATTATTTTACTTTAAGCGGCCAGTCGCTAGAGAAGTATCATAATCTGAAGAATTGCAAAATGTGATGAAAAAAAAAAAAAAACGTAGCTGTTATATGGACAAAGGTGGCGTCTGTTCGATTAAACGATCGACGAAGCAAAGTTTCATTTTGCTCTTCGGACGAAGAAGAAAGCGCCGGAAAACTCACCCGGCTCTGTTTAGTGAGGTTGGCGCCCATGAGGCGATGAGCAGTTTTTGATGCGTGGACGGTCCGGGGGTCGGTTCCCTCGTCGCCGGTACATCCCCGTCCTGAACCCGCAGAGGGAGAGACCCCTCCGGCTGCTCCCCAACTACGGTGAACTCGTGCGGCCACCCTGCCTTTCTCTCTTTTACAACGTACTACTATCCCTACCACGAGACACACTCCGTACTCTTTTTTCTCTATTACGCTACAGCCTTTAGCTAGCTTTACTGTCGGCTTTGTCCTTCCCAACCCTCTGGATCGGAGAAAGAATGATCATACGAGCAGCGATATCGCGTAGTCTGTCGTTCTTCGTAATCAGGAAAGTCAAAAACATCCCACATCCACAGGATACTCTCTCTCTCTTTCCTTCCCTGCCGTTTTTTCTCCACTTTTCTATCCTCTTTTCAGCAGGCTGTATTTAATTTCTCTTCCGTCAGCTGTCCTATCGACACTAAACCTCCCAGGATCGACCAAGACAACGACAGGTTTACATTTATTTTGAGGTAGTTTTCATTAAACTTTGAGCTCTCTTATTCGTAGATTTTGCACTTGAAGATTTTTGTTATTCTGGTTTTTTTTTTTTTTTTTTTTAATCTTTGTACAAAGGAGGCACGTTTTCACGAATCGTTTCTTTGGCACTTGGGTGTCACGATCGGCATCGGGCGCTTCTGCCCCCCTCTCGATTCTCCCACCTCTCTATTATACACCTCGACGTTGCGCACTTTATATATCCTATAACGGAAATGGAGAAACGTGCGGGACACGCGATTCCCCCGACAGCTACAGTTATATACTCGTGCATGTACTATAGTGCTTTCTATTTTTATCTCTGGCGTCGAAAAAAAAAAAAAAAAAAAAAAATATTGAGGATTCGATCGATAAGCGCACGCGTTAATTATTTCACCGTCTCACTGTTTCGTACTTTTGAGTAGATCATTTTCGGTCCAAGTTTTTGATTATCTATTCCACTTCGATAATTTATAATTGGGCACATAAAAAAATGTCATTTTCATCGTCGGCCAGTACACGGTTCAGTCTTACTTATGCTCTTTGTTCTTTCAACTCCTTCTTTTGTTGTGTATATATGGTGGGCTGTTTTTTTTTTGTCGAAATTATCATAGTTGTGACGAATCCCGAGCTAGTGCGTCACGCGTCGAGGACGCCGGCGTACTGAATTCTCCGCCACTGTTCAGCAACGTACCAAGCTTCGAGTTAAAGGGCTCTCCCCCGCAGCCAACTCGTTTTTCGTCTCGCTCGCACACTCGCTCTATCCATTCCTTCTCTCTCCCTCGCTACGCGTCAGGCACCCCTCGCCGGTTGAGGGTGCGCACATGCGCGTCTGCGAACACCCCTCGGTCCGTCCACATGGGTCTCCCGATATTTTCTTCCATTCTGTACTCTTGACTATAGCTCGATAATAAATATATTCGTAAAACAGGATGAAATAAATGCCCTTTCATGAGCTAAAATTCAGCCACTCTCGTAGATACTCTAACGGACATTGGGGGGGGGGGGGGGGGGGGGAGAGTGGGATTGACGGAGTACTAGCGTAGGCATTAACGCGTGCTAACGAAGTGGTGATTTTTCTGCGTTAACTTTGAATTTGTCATAAAATTTTGAGGCCGACGGTGAGCCTCTTAACGGTAAATATAGGTAAAGCTCAGGAGGAGTGAAATCGCAGTATGGGCTTTGGTGAGAGCACGTTGAGGGCGTATACAATCCGCTTAGGGAAATTTGTCGACCGCGCGGGCGTACCTCTCTGCAAGACCAGTAGAGAATTTGTGAAATAGGCGAGAAGAGGCGAGATGCGAGGGGTGTGTGTTTCGTGTATACGTATAGTACCAGAATTTCCCTTTCTCTGCCGGTCGAGAGCACCCTTTCTCACCGTTAACGCGACCCTAATCAGTTTCGCAAAACCCGTAAAGCGGATTATGTAGTATAGCTCTCAGGGTTCAGACACACCTATACCAAACACATATAGCTATACCGATCTATATACGTATGTTAGAGCTAGATAACTATATGCGTGCAGTGGAACGTCGACGGTTGTTACCAGAGGACCCGGCCAATCGCGGGCTTATGAATTTATTAGATATACTCGGTGAAAACGAGATTACAGCGGTATGGGAGTTGACTATCTCCCTCTCTCTGGTGTGTGATCGTTTTGAGAGAGACTATTGCCAGCGCTCGCCAATGACCCTGGCTTTTCACTTACAAGCAAAACGAGCTCGACACCGCGGAAGCGAAGCTTCCGAACTGCTCACCGCTCTGGACATAAATTCCCTCTCGGATACCCAAAGGGGTTGAAAGCTACGTGCTCAATTGTCATGTGATGGTTACTGCGAAACGCTTAATCCATCCGATTCGTTTAAATTGCCTCCAAAAACGGTGGAAGATCATTTTTATCTCTACATTAAGGCAGTTTGTTGTCACTGCCGTTTTTTTTTTTTTTTTTTTACGAGAGAATCGCCGTAGAAGGAATTTGAAGTTCCAATATTGGTTTTTATCGTGTGCTTCTCACCCTTCGACGACATTTCGACGGACAAGCAATTTAATATGCGTGAGCCGGGGTTCGAGGAGGAACAAGAAGAAGAAGAAGCGGAAGCCTCTCAACTGATCCTTCTTCCTGTGAGGGGAGTATCTTGGGAGAAGATTTCTTCTTCCTCCCTTCACCCTCGAACGGAGTTGTCGTGCTGCTCTTCGGATACCTTATCTGTCTTTCCTGCCAGTCACAAAGCAAAGATTCCCTTATTCCTAACGTTTATTGGAAAACACCGGGGTAGTAAGGAGTCTCTCAAGCTCCCGTGCTGAAGGGAGAAGGAGAGAAATCTTTCTCCGTGGGTTTTGTGGCAAAATAGCTAGAGCAGACAACGATCCTATCGTTCATCTTTGACGCCTTCGAATTTGCTCCGGTCGAGGCGGGCCATAAATTCTCGTTTTGGATTTCACCTACCTCTCGTGCAAGCCTCACCCGTCTTGTATAACTGTGTTGATCGATGCGTCGCGTCGCCGCGGACACTCTTTTATACCAGACTTTTTTTTTTCTTGCGTCGGGATAACCAACGAGGGAAATTTAAATGTAAAGGGCAGCCCGAAAGTCTGCCAGGAAATCGAAGGGGAAAGCGGTTTCCTCGGGTAATCTCGAAAGCCATCGATTTTGGGGGTTCCAAGTTTTAAATAAAGCAGAAAATATTGTCAAAAACAGAGCCGGGCAGTACATGGGTACTAATACGGTACTTACAGTGCGTACTTAAAGTATCAAAGTACTTTTTGATACTTTAAGTACTATTACTGAGCACCAAGACCAAAGTACCTACTTGTGCAGTTTGGAACATAGCTTCCTCTTTGAAGAAGCTGGGCTCAAAATTGTAATAAATGAGCAAACCATGTGCAAATCATTTTGCTCATAAAATTTAAATCGTCAAAATCTACCGCAAAAATTATTGTTATTATATTAATTATATTCGGTAGTAAGTTTAAGTACTTTTCGGTACTTTGCCCAGCTCTGGTCGAACATGTATTTATGAAAGTGCGGGCTTGTTGGGAGATAATATGAGATAAAATATGTCCTCGATATAATAACACGTACCAAGCGGTCGTCTCTCTTTTAACCCGAGGACGACACTGGAACTTGAACAGGAATTTTCAAAATATTCGAGCAACACAAAAAGGCACAGAGATTTTTTCATTCTGGTATCGAAGAAATGCCCCCATCGGTTCACTTATCTTTTTTTTTCTTATCTCCGGCGTCGTATTCTCGCTAATTACCGTTCTCCCGCATCCCACTCTAATTATCCATGATTCATCGTTCGGCGAACAATTAATCTTGTTGGTTCGGTGCGATAATAAATGGTGTAACATACGTGTGAGTGGAACATCGGAACAGAGTCACGCTATAGTTTCAACTCAGAGATAATGCCCTCACCGCGAGAAGTTCGATAATGCGGGTAAATACGTTCGTAGTAAATCCTATATTTTTTTTATCTACATAAATGCGCGTCTAAAATGGTATGACAGTCAGATGCAGAATTTCTGGTACGTCGTGGGGGATATGACCGTAAAAAAGAGGGGCAATCTGCCGAAACGTCAACTGGCCGACGTCTCGAAGACTCCGGAAGGGTGCAGGAGAGATGTTACCACACCCTCGGAGGGTGCAACGACGTCTCGACTGACGTACGACTCGAGTATAGAAGAAACGGGTGCAGAGCCAACACGTCAAGTTTCCTGGGAGAGCAAGCTGCTCGCTTTTCCCCCATCCGGTTGACTCCGAGCGAAAAAACTGTACGAAAGGCTCCGACACACACATATACATTCGTCGAGTTTCCCTTCATTCCCTTCTCACTTTGACGGGCTAACGCCGCATGTAAATTGCTACAGCGTACATTAGTCATCATCACTGCTCTCCGGCTCGCGAGAAGAGACAAAAGCTTCACCGAGAGTTTTCCCATTCCCAACGGAAAGCTGTGCGCAATGCTCGAGAACTATCGCCCGTCAACGACGCTTAACAGTGTCAACGCTTTCGCTGCTATCTTTTTTCTAAATCGTCTGGTGACTTATTTTTTCCGCAAAAAATCTTATTTTATCTGCAATTTTTACGATAGAATAAACCGAGCAATTGAAAATTTTCTCAGGAGAACTTTTTAGTCGCCGGGCATAAAATCCAGCCAACTCGAGAGGAAACAGCTCTAGCGACTGATTAATCAGCTACAGGGCTGCGGGCTCTCTACGCTTTGAGAGAGAAATTTAACGCGACTGTGAACTGCTGCACGAAACGAAACTTTACCACAGCAAGCGCAAACAAAATGTTAATTAACCGTAGCGAGAGAGGACGGTCAGCGGTTGAGACGTGAAAAATCTCTTCGTTATAAGTTTCATAAGATTTTTAACGAGACCCCTCGGCGCAGCGATGTGATTTTTGTACTTGGGATTATTTTTTAATTATCAAGATTCCGCAGATATAATGATTGAAGCGTCGAATGTCTGAATGAAATTCTTTGGACTCAGAGGTGAATTTTCTTTTCTGCAACTATCATGATAACTGAAAATTACTGTGCTCTAAGAAATCGAGCAAGACTTATGGAATAGTTTTAGGACGCAGATAGTTACCGTAGAAAATGGAAATATTCTCCAGATGCCGGTGCGACGAGAACAAGTCTGGAAAGGAGTCGGGACGAAGGAGATACAGGAAATCGAACGGTCTGGAGGAAATTCAATGCAAATTCTGTCTCGTTCCAGTCTTCTGGCATTTGGCTCGGAGGAAGGAGGAGTAGAGTCTCTTGTATATATACGCCAGAGAGCGGCATCAGCGTAGTAACATCGATGTTCGCATTCTGTCCTCTTTACTCTGGTGTGCGCACAGTATTATAGGCAGACGGGAGGGGATCGTCGTCGACGTCTTTGCCAACCGGAAACCAGCGTCGAGACGGCGCCTTTGCACACACGGATAAGTACGTGGTGCATTGCATTGCACCGACTCTCGTCTCTCTATCATCTCGTTCCCCTATTCGCGAACTCTTCTCATCTCTCCGCTACGCAATACTCCTTTCCTTCATCCAGCTCAAAGATTCGAATAATACGCTGTTCAATTACAAGCTTGATAATTTACGTGCTCCAAATTTTCTGTCCATGGTTTAAAAATTTTGAAGTACCTAATACACCCGTGACGTCAAATGTACATCAATCAAGTTATTTATTTCCACAGGTGATGCAGTAGCCGGAAGCGGTGCATCTTATCCCGACCTCGATAAGTCTTCATAATCTGATCGTGAAATCCTTCGGTGAGTAGAATATCTTATCCTCCCTACAAGAGAGACCAGAAAACATGAACGTTATTGTCTCTCCATGAACTCCCGGTCGAAATCCCCGTGAATAATTTTCCGCCAATTTCGAAGATGAGCGTGCTCGATAACGAAGCGACACCGCCCGTTTCCATTGTTAGATCCGCCAAAGGCGTTTGTAACCAAAAAGGACAAAGGGACAAAAAAAAGGGAAGGCTCACGACGGCGTCATCTCCGTTTGGCGATGATCTTACCTTTTCTTTGGGCTTTCATTTTCTTTTCCTTGCAGAATCGGAGTCTACTGCTTTTTCCGCGATCACTCTACGCTTTTTTTCCCTGGAGTGTACAATGTTCGCTGTACCTACTGGTCTCTCTTTCTTCCATAGTGTTATACGTTCACCCAACTTCCGGAAAGAGGAACCCGTGCCATTCAATTAAGTTTATCTCCCAGGCGTTTTAGGGCGACACGGATATATCGGTGTTCTCATCGGAGTCCTCGTCGTCGTCCTATGGCCACCCCCGATGATAGCGTGGCTACTTCGTCAAGGCAGCACCCTCCGCACCTCTTCCTCCTCTGCCTGCGCGCCTCATCTCCACAAACGGAGACCTTAGACGAAACCCTTCGGCTAGTTCCCGCGAGTATAAATTGTTATACCGCGACTTATCTCTTACCGGCGAACCCTACCAACGGTGACCACTTTCCGAAAGGAAAAAAAAATACCGAGTACGAGTATGGCGACGAGCTTTCTCACTCTCCATTGCCGAGAGATATCGTGTCGTATAGAGAGACGAGATGAGGATCGGTAGCGATAAGAAATATTCACTATAAAACTCGAGTGTCATAACGGTAGGATTTTTTTTGTTGCTGTGTTCTGAGAGTCACCGACCAGGAGTCGCCTGAGGTCAGGACTGATACTCAGAATTTTTGTTTATCCCTGTAGTTTTGGCAATTTTTACATATAGAAATGGATTTGCGTGTTATAACAGCGTAGAATCATTTCTTTAACCGTGAGGTGACAGTTCCGTTGAAAACTTCTTTTATTCCTGCCTCTTCCGTCTCCTCGAGAGTGCGAGACTTGCAAAGCAAAAAAAAAAAATAAAATAAAAAAAATAGCGAGAGGACGCGAAGCTTATCGTGTCTCAGACGAACGAAGGGCTATAAGAGAGGACCCAAGTGCCAGCCATGGAATATAAGGGATACCAGTTGGCAGTCCTGGGGGAACTCTCGGCGCGTCAAGACGATTTCACGTCTTCCCCAGGGCACTTTCTGTCCTCCTTTCTTTTTTTTTGTCCGTTAGGTTCCTTCTCGTTCGATATTTTTCTCTGCTTCTCTCCTGCCATCGTTTTTTGTCTGGCTAATGGAACGCGAGTCATCACGACTTTCAGTTCGTTTCCGATTGCTAATGTTACCAATCGTACCGGAAGTGCGCGAAACGTTCCACCCGCTCAACGAAAAATTGCGATCAACGATCCGTGCTCCAAGAATATTTTAGTGGTTTCAGAGGCGAATAAAGAAATTGCTCTTTGAAAGCTTTGTCTGTTAAAACCGCGAATGGAAAACCGGCACACGGAAACTTTGCTTTTACCCTCTCGACAGAGTCAACGCGGCTCAGTGTATTTTCATCCTTTGCACGCGAATTCCACGCTCGTTTATTCAAGGAATTTAAACATAGTATCTTCCCGTCCAACCCTCTTATCGAAGTTTCGACGAATGATACGCAAGCGCCCATATACCTTATTCCATGTGTACACATATCGTCCCTCCGTCAGCTAATCGAGAATTTATGCTAAATCGGGGATAATCGAAGAGACCTCATGTCACGCGTACGGAAATAACGAAAAATTCCACAAACCAGGAGGGTCGATGCTGGACTGTACGTGAAAGTAATAGGCAGCTAGTTTCCTTCGATTTTCGTTTGCGACCACTGAAAAATCCACGATAAATAACTTTGGTTCGGGTTGATGGCTGTAGGGACGTTTCGCGTCCAGAGGCCAAATCGAGCAATCGCGCTAACGCCCAGCATAAATCAGCCGAGATTACTCTTTGAGAGTGGGGTATAACACGAGCAGCCAACGATAATATATATATTATGCGTTCATGCGAGCGAGAGAACCGTGTGGGTGTTTTTCTTCTTATACTCTGAGGTCGGCTCTTTCTCTCTCTCTTCTTCGGCATGCTTGTTTTTGTCATAATACTTTATAGTCCTGGGAAAATTGTGAGGGAGGCCTCTCGCTCACAGTCTATCCGGTATGCCCGATCCCTTCGAGCCCGCATTCAAACTTTTACCGTGGGTTCGACGCCTGCAGACTGGGCGTTTCGTGCACCGCTTCCCTTATTCTTGTGATATAGCGAGGGATGAAAAAGACACACGCACAGACACGCATACGAGTCAACTAATTTTGTGGCTAAAAAATATATCACACTACTAAAGCCCTAAAAGTATGTGATTTCATTGATTTACTTGACTCTCACCTTGCTATTTTACAGAGAAACTTTAGAAACCGCTATTTTCATATTCGAGGGACTCACCTTGTTTACTTGACGCTGTAATTTAGTGATCGTTGCTCGATCGCGTTGTGCCGCTGCTCGTTCGTTCACCAATATTTTCTCGAGTTCCTGAACTCTCTCTTCCAAGCTCTCCTGCAATAAAATACAAAACAAAAAATGTTTAATCTCGAATTATTAAAATTTAACGAGATATTGTGTTTGATCTATGTACGGTTTCGGCATAATTGGAATTATCAAAGGATAAGGTATGATATTTGGATGGCTGAAAACTGAATGGTAATCGAAGGGTAGTTTCCGGTAGAGGTACTCCGATTTCGCCGAGCAGGTATCGAAGCAGTTGGATTCTCTACTCATCCCTCGTCCACCTCTCGGTACTTATAGACTATCCTATAAACGTTAGTCCCACAGTTTCGTAAGCATCACCGGAGAGAAGCAGTGCTCCAGAGCGGAAGCTCACGCGCTCCTGCGGGGGATGCTTTCGTATGCAGGGTCACGTACTCTCGATTCACCCTCGAATCGCACCGAGCACGTTTTACTACTCCTCGTGCAGGCGCGTGCTTCCACTGCTGCTGCAGCAGCAACCTCTGCCCTTCGCGTGTGGCCGAACGTTGCTCTCGGCACACCCCTCCCTCTTGGATGAAAGGGTTCGCCGGAACTCCGGAGCACCCTCTTTCGCACGCGAAAACATTGCCTACCTCGGCACCATTTTCAACTCGCAGCCTTGCACCGCGCCGGTTCAATCGTTGATCGGAGTTTACTACGATTTTTCATTTATACTTTTATAAACCGTACCCAAATGTTCCTGCTTATTTTCAATACTCGTGTAGAGGTTTAACATTTTTATTGTCTCAAAAAAAAGAGTAGCCAGACTATCAACCCTCCGGGCTAAATTTTGGGAACAGACTCTCCACAAACTTCAACAAGATTCATCTTTCATCTCTGTCTGCTCGCCCTGTAATTGACTATTCCCGCTGTTATATACACCATGCCGCAAGATACTGTGTGTGTATATACTATATCCGTGAACACGGTTAGTAGGAATTAGTCAAGGGACCCGCCACAGTTCGGGATACTGTACTATCCGCCAGTTTCTCTCATGCTCGATGAGCTCTATCTATATGCAGAAATATTGCCGCTTCCGACGATACTCCTCGAATTAGAACTGTTGGAGGTTACTTGTCAACGGCGAGGCAGTCGCAATGAGGAAACTTGAATAATACCCACAACTGTATATAGGTATCCGAAACTTTCAACCTGTTGTTGTTATCATTATTATTATTATTCGAGTCTCTAATGATTAATTCACATAGATTGTGGAAGGATAGAGTTCCTTCATCTTAATATATATCCGTCGTTATAGTAGAGTGTGGGAGGGAAATGAGGAGGGACTTCAATTATCTCGCTCACCGCTTTTCACCGCGTGCATAAACTAGCTATGTATTTCGTAGAACGTTAGTAGGGAGTAGTATATAGTAACGGAAGGCCCAGCCAATTACTCGACGCGGGATGACACGGAGAGGCACTGTGCATTATCAAAGGGAGCGCGAGAGGAAGGCACTGACTGTGCACCGCCAGTGCATCCGGAAATCTAACACAGGTGATGGAGAGATATAGAAGGATAGATAGAGATAGGGAGAAATCTGCTTCTGGCGTCGCTGTAATACGCATATGTGCACGATGCGTACATCACGCACCGCCGAGCATACGATATGTGTTACTATATCTGCGGAGAATTCGTGCGTCCGACATTAATTGCTCATCTCTCTCGTTGGCGAAACACGCAAATCCCTTTGATAACGTCCGGCAAAATTTTTCATGTGTAATAATAATTTGTCGAGATGGAAAAAAAAATTGCCTTTGAAATGAATTCCCACATGGAAAAAACTATATGTAGAATGTACCGAAATGTTTTTGTTTTTCTTTAATTTTGATATTTCTGGTGTTATCTTACGATACATGTAAACAGCAAAAGACAGGAGTTGAGATCGTTTTTTTTTTTTTTTTTTTTTTTAGGAATAATTTATAAACCAGCAGAAATGGCGTGATCGCATTTTATTCGAGGCGTTTAGTGGGATATAAAAAAAGGAGAAGTATCCAACACGCAGATAAAGGCTTGCGAGTGCGAGGGTGATTTATCCTTCGAATTTAACGCACCAAGGGCGCCAAGAGACTTGGACACTTCCCGCTGGTTTCCGGCGCCCAGACTAGCCGTGCCGGAAGGTCCATCCACCCACAGGAAATCACTGCTATATATTCGAAGATGTATCTTTATATAGAAGGGCAGTATGCACACGCATTCTACGATCCAAAGCTCTATAGAGTCATTGATGGAGCTGTGGAACTCACGCGTCATGTCCGGCTGCGACACGAAAAGCCAACCCCCGCTGAGAAACTACCCTCTTCTCTTTCTATGTCTCTCCTATAATTCATGTCTCTGTACGAGGACTACGAGGCTCATTCCCCATAGTGAACCAATTTGCATAGAAGGCTTCCTGCGGTTTGACAAATCAATTTCGAACCTATTCACAAGACAGTCACGTGCGTGCTGCAGGATTTTCTTATCTAAAATTTTATTGATAGGGTGGTAGAGACACGTCCAATTTTAAGTTAAAAGAATTTTTTTTTTTATGCTTCGAGTAATAAATTCCAGAATTGACCAACGCCCCTTCGGTCGAAACCCCGAATCACGCCAGTATTTGGCATTCAATTCACGACCAACTTAAAAAATTCCTTTTGTTTTCTTAGTTGATAAATATCGCACTTGCGTCCTATCTCGGAAACGTGTTTCGAGCTGCCACCGAGGTTAAAGAACAGTAGCTCTCGAAGGGGAATTCGATAGGGAACGATATCAATTCCAACGTCGTAAGGTTTGCACGTTGCCTGTGCGACGGCATTGTCGTTCTATACCCAGTCGATATAGTTTACCGCGTTTACTATACACAATATACTATATCTATATGCATTGAAGGAAAAGCATAGCGTATACTCAAGCGCTCCCGAGGGAATTGATTCGCGCGTGGCGAGACGACCAAGAGCACCCATGGAAGTCAAGGAAACGAGCGACGAGACGACGAACGGAGGGGTTGTGGAATGAGGGAAGTAAAGATTACGAGTAGCGAGCGGGATTGAGCGAGAGAGGAGAATGAGACAGAGGGTGAAAGTCTCCCCCTCTCAACCTTTCCCGTCTTGTCGACAAGCGGCACGCCGACACGCCACCGAGTCTTCGAGAAATTTTAATTTACGTTTCTTCCTTCCGATCAAACTCCGACCAACTTTCTACCCTTCGGTTTGCCCTTCCGCCTTCCTTGACGCAAATATCGTTTCAACGATTGTTTTGCGCTACGGTCCTCGGCTCTTATCTCGACTTATTATTGTTCTGTTGTGATGATATGTACGAGAACCACGACACCGGTCGAATAATTCATGCGTCCCCGGAGCCAAGATATTCCTCGAACTTTTCTAGACCCGCGGTCTGGATCCCGAAGGGTGAGAGACTTTGGAGATTCGCCAAGAGACCACCTACATATACTATATATCTGCATACCGTATACACAAGTGGGAACATCCAGGAGAAATATTTTCAGGTATTATGTGTAGTGTCGCGAATGGCCGGAGCGTAAATTATAGACATGTTTAGTCATTCCCCTTCCAATGGTCACCACCGAGATATCGGAATTGTCTGCAAACATCTCAGCGATTTCTCCAATGTCGTCGAATAAATATTCGCCTAGCTCGTACAGTCGTTGACCACCGAAGCTTCCTATAATTTTTTTTTCAATATCACTCAACTTTTTGTTCCCAAATACATTCTACCAACAATGAGAATTCAGAGATATTCCCTGAAGAATATTTATTTTCCTGTGGCATAGACGAATTATTTAAGAGTCCCATGAAATGTCGTAGAGTTTCATCAAGTCCGTGTCTTCCTTTCTTTTTTTCTTTTATTCGTTTTTTTTACCGTCGCTCTTTAGCCGAGGGAAAGCTCTCCTCTCCCTGAAGTTGGGATTTGGTCGGTGCAGCTTTAAAGGCGCACGAAGGAAGCCCGGAGAACAATGACGGGGGTTATAGAGAGAATGGAGAGGAAAGACTGCGGCAAGGGGATGAAAAGCCGAGGAGGAGGGCACGAGCGGGCGAAGCTAATAGAAATGAAGAGCGCTATCGGGGAGACACCCCTGAACTCCTTTACCGCCACTCCCTGGCTTGGGGAATGATGACGGGCAGGTGCTGCACCGTGGAAGCTTGAAAACTTTAACCCTCCCTCTCACTCTCTGTATACATATACGTATTGCAAACTCTTGCACCCCTTTACCCTTGGCTCTGCCTCGATCTCCCTTGCGAAGAAAGCTGGAGAGGGAAAGAAGGAACTCTCTGCCCTCAGAGCGTTATCAAAGTTCCCAAACCTAGAGGAGAATAGAAGTTTCGGGGGTAAACCTTGAGAATTCTAGAGAGTGAGTTCAGAATCAGCCTCGCCAGCTTCCTTACTCTCGTTCACACATAATCGGCAGAGGCAAAAGTGGAGATATCTCTCGAGGGAGCAGCTCGAGTCTTCGCTTTCCACTTGAACTCGAAGACTATCGTACCGCAGTCTATAGATGTACGGTAGAATACCCCATAAGTTGACAGCGAAAGAGCTACGATTTTATCATAAATTTTGATTCGTACACTCCTTTGAATTTCACGATACATTTTCTATTGTGACATCGGAGACGTTACTCTCAAAGGTATTTGTATTCATTTTTTCCAGTGTCATCTTCTTTAGTCCAGTTTTGTTATTGTTTGGCACGTTCAGAGAGACTACCCTGTACACAGAAAGTGAAAAGGTTGAATGTGCGTCGAGGTGGATCGAATTTATTATCAGTGCCAGTCAGCGATCCAAAGGGAAGGGTGTCTCTCTCTCTCTCTCTCTCTCTCTCCCTCGTTTTCCTTTCGTCGCCTCACCGAACACTCTTCAGCTTTCCGAATCGGAATGCGATTGAATCGAGAAACGTTTGCCGTCTTGGGAAATGAAAAAATGGCAAATGGAAATTTTTTTTTTTCAAGAGATAAAAATCAGTTTACTCTCAGTATCATGTGACTCAGAGTCGGTGCTGATCATTCCTCAAGACTTTCCGAGGGAAGCGATGAATCTAACAGTTAACGAGGGGTGGGTCAGTTACCGCGGAAGTAATAGGTCGCCAGACATCTCGTTCTGTACCCCAGGAGACTCTCCGGAAAGATAATAAAGAAAGTCATGGCTATGAGTGTGAATACTTAAACATTAAATCGATTAATCGATCGGGCGCACGTCGGAGCCGCCGTTCAAACCGCGAACGGGTGGAAACGCTCGATTCATACGGGAAAAAGGGCTCGAATCCCTGAAATCCCCTACGCTTGAACGCTTCATTCTATACAGGAGTTGCAGAATACGGGATCTCGACAAATCTCGACGTGCTTTTCAGTAGAATCGATCAAGTTTTTACGGAAATCGACTATGAGCCGAAGAACCCCGATAATAGCGAATTTTTATTAAAGGTATGTTTGGAGATAGAATAATTTGTAGGAATGTTATGCGAGACTGTCTGTTCGTTTTTCGAGATAATGCAGGCACATTGTCTCGAAATTATCTATATATGAACTGTAAAAATGTTCGATGCAAAATACACAGAAAAGTATAACTTTTATCTAAATGCTCCGGAATAATGCTATTGTCTATTAATAACTTGTTTTTGTTAATCCGTTGTATTCTATATTGTACCGTATAGCGCCGTTGCCTCATGTATTTCATAAATGTATAATTTGTCGCCCTGCTGTATAAGATTCTACATATTATTATTTTTTATTCAATTTTTACTCTTTCAGTTGCTATTTTCTCCTCTATTTTCAAACTTTACATTCATATTTACCGCGCGATTTCCGATTAAGTTTTCGTTTCCGCTCCCTTCCGATCGTCGATCAAGTCTGGATTATCTTAACGAGGTACATGAGAGATGAAGACTGGGAGACGAGAGTGAAGCAAAAGTTGTCTTTTGGGGCTTGGGAAGCGAGAAAGACATTCTCCTCGAAGAAGGAAGCCCTAATCCGCGAGGGTTCTTCCCCGAGCGTATACACTCGGACGTTCTTGGTGCTCTCGTCTGACGGCGGTGTTTGGTTTCATTAGCCTCTTTCGCGACGCAGCGTCGAAGTAGAACGAGGTATGGGGGTGTGTCTCTGGAACGCATTAGTCAAGCTGTCCATCGACGTTATCCCCTGTGAGTCTATCCACCATACATCTTAGGCATGAACGTCCGAGTCCCCGGTCGCGCGAGGGATGATAGCATAATTTTTTGTATTTCTGAAAATCTGAAATTGCATAAAAGATCATCAATTTCTGAGACTCCGTCCTCGCAATATGTTCTATACATATGTGTGTATCCATAGCGCGTAGTAGAAGATATCCAGAAAATAATCTCGGGCAATTCGTAGTTTCGGATAAGGGTAGTGTTTCGCGTTCGCGGTTGACGGCGCAAATGGAGGACGCGAGGGAGGGGCGTGCAGCAGGGTCCTCAAGGGTGAGATATAACAGATGAAGGGATCGAGGGGGATGGAAGAAGCGAGAAGGGGAGAGAGGGAGAGCGAGAGGCAAATATAATTGGGAGGGAAAGCATTGTGTGCCCACCGTTTCGGTTCTCTTTGTGGGATCAAGGTATTACCGTGCTCGGGCGTTCGGCAGGACCACTGCTGGCATCACCACCGAGGAGAACAACCAGCCTCGTTCGCTCGCTCGCCGCTCTCCTCATTGTTGCTAACCCCCGGGGTTTTCGGCACACCGGGGCCAGGCACAGCCTTTGGGTTTGCTGCCCGGTTTTCGTGCCCATTGTGTTACGCTACGTACACTCTGTTCCACAGTATACACGACCACCCTCTCGCGTCACCCTCGTTCTCTACAAGCCAAATGCGGCCAATGCAACAGCACTCTCGTGCGACTGCCTCTTTCTCTCTTTTACTCATACGCGAGGCTTGTCAATTGTTGCCAAACTCTAGAGTAAATCTCGTTGCACATACCACCTACGCGGTATCCGACAGTCAAATCCACGACCCTTCGTCAAAAAATGTTTTCTCTTCTCGACACAATTAAAACAAGCCAATTTTTACATACTCGTCTATTATTGTTCGTATCCTAATTCAAGACGGGTTTTCAACTCTCGAATGCCAGCAGTTCATTTTCCTTCCTAACGATTACACTTTTCGCATATAAATATTTATCTTTATTTTTACAACCCGAAGATCCTTACATCAAGCTAGCAATTGTAATTACTCCCAGATTAACGAAACTCTTCTTCGTATGATTATGCAGCGTAGAGAGTCTCGGATGAAATGAGTTTTAGTAGTCGTAACAGGACAGTGCACACTACACAGGATATCCCGTTTTGTTGCTGCGCTCGTTCCAAGCGCGACCTACCAGTTTCGGACATAGGGATCCAATAGTCGTAACCGGTAATTCCCGCCGGTCCCTCTACCTCTCGTTTAATACGATATAGAGAAGATAGAGATCGAAAGATATACAATTGACGGTTGCGAGAGCGGAGGAAGTTGAGGACGAGCAACCCGTAGAATCTGTTACGCTACGTTAAACTTAACATTGAAATGGTTAGCAGTTAAACTCTACCGGACGGGTGTAAAGTTTCGACTTTGGGGTCTCTCTTTAACCGAATCTCATTCGAGATCGGAATCGTACAACGTTAATGTTTTTTTAACTATCAAAATCGAAGTGGTAACGAAAGAATGTCAACTATGAAAACTATATAATTTACTTCCAAGTTTGTACCATATATTTGCACAAATGTATAAACACACATACACCCCAATCAGAGCACGTGATAGTATTGCAGTCGGGAGGAATGGTCGCGCGAAGCAGAGGTACCCTAAAGAGATCCTATTTGAATTTCCTCACTGATTACCGAGGGGATTTCCCTGCCAAACACGCTGTGGCACTCTCGCGCGTCGGTCTTGTTGGACCCGAATGCAAACACGCTGAAAAAAAATATCCGTCTATGCTCCGGCCTTGATGATCAAGCGAGTTAGAGTACGAGCGAGTTACGGGGACTTTATTCCGTGCTATTTTCTACCAATGCCCGATTTAAAAAAAAAAAACACGTGTTTTGTTTTACCCTTTGATTTTTTAGTACTGTATTTACCGTTCCTTTCTTTTTGTGCAGAGTGGATCGATCTTCTCTTATCTCAACTTTCGCATTTAATCTCAAAGTACAAAAGAACCGAAGAACAATGAAAACGAGATAAGACTGAGTCCTCGGTGTACTTTTATGCAGAATTGACTCTCTCGCTCTCTCGTTCACCGACGAGTCAGCAACAACGCCGATGGAAGCCATCAGACCCTCGTTGCACTTCCGAGGAGGGCAACAGACAGACGCTCGTGCATCGAACGAGTTGTCGAGACGAGCGAGTGTGGCGAACGAGGAAAAGAGAGGTGAATATTCCCGTCAGGAGCAGTGACCTTGCGTCCGAGAGTACCGGAGAACAGTATATATGGGAGAGAGGGAAAGTGACGAGACCGGAAGAGGAGACGCGAAATCGGTGCACTTGAGTCATATACGTCAATAGGTAAGTTTTATTACATTTGGTACAGCAATTTTCATCACTGCAACGAACCATACTCCGATTCATTTCTGTTGCACAATTTATCCGCAATTAGTAGATTTTCCGATATCGCTCGAGTAGTCCGTGGTAACAATACAGTCTTCCGTAACTGGTATATTTGCCAGTGATTAGTGAGCTCTCAGGAACAGTCCGGGAGAGTCTATACATCTATCGTAAGATAGTCGACCCATTGAATCGCACAATGTCGTGCAAGCGTTCTCCCCCATTACGTGTATAGACTGCCGATAGTTACAAGGACGTAAATTTTATATTGAGAGATAGGAGTTACGCCCCTTTTTATTATTCGGCGCCCGATATACTAAATAATATGTATGGCTTTAGCGTAGCATATAATTATTGCCGCGTTGCGTTCAGTTGACGATAGTGTGTCGGTCGCTCGTGTGAATAAGAAAGTCTCTGACGGCTACTGTATACTTCTCTCCTTGCACGCGCACACATAAGTTCTGTGTATATCTTTTCCTGTTGGTACAAAATTCAGATCTGCTTGTGTACAGTTTACATTCACTGTCTTTCGTTGCTCTCGCAGCTATTTCGTTATCGTTAAGCAGCAATACCGGCTGCAACATACTCTTTTGTAGTAAAAAAAAGCCTTAATTTGGAAACGCAATAATTTAGGACAGGTTCTATCTACTCGAGAATTCTACACGGTATCTTAGGTGTGAAAAATTTTTCAAGGCGGGTGATATGAATCGACTGGAAAACCAGTTAATCAACGCGACGCAAAAAATCTTGTGTCTCGTTAAATCCACCTCCGCATACATATAATGTTAATTGTTATCGTAGAAGCTATTGCCGGTCTATCGGCTGTCTTCGCTCGTATAATTTGCCTATCGATGCGGGAGAGAGACGCTCCTATCATGCACTTTCCACTCGTCCTCTTTGCTCTCGCTTCGGGTCTTTCTTTTGTCCCTTCGTTTTTTTTTTTGTACTCTTCCCTCGTTCGGAGTCTAGTTACCGGTCTCTACAGCGGAGACGATAGAGTGGAGTCAGGAAAACTTGGTCGTTCTATAGCACACGACGAGTAATCGTCTCGCTCGATTGGCTTCTCTCCTACGTAATTTGCGAGGCCACAGGAGAACAGACTACGCTTCTTCTTCTTCTTGTTCTTCTTCTTCCTCCTCTTCCAGCTGGTATCGCTTAGCGAGCCTCTATCATCCGCCCAATCCTCTTTGCTTCGTGTTCCTTCTGCCTCCTCGAACTTGCCTTTCTCGCCTTCTTGTCATCCGTAGACAATCTTCGACACGCGAGAACTGCCCTGCTGAGCAAAAGCCTGGTCTCAATGATGTAGAACGTTAAGATTATTCGTAAGGAGAGAAACTTTTCTGGCGAGATTGTAACTCGGAGCGTCCAAGTCCGCTTCTCTAGATAATTCAGAAACTCTTGGAATAGCCATCGGTGCTCATCGATCCGGGGACTGAATATACATTGGGTATACGCTCTGTCCTAAGTACATATTATAAATTTCTTTCGGAATAGGAAAATCGTTCCCTCGGGAGCTTAACCAGAGCCAGAGTCTGTTGAGTCGTAGTCTAAACCAGTTCGAGACAGTTTGCTTCCGTTTAATATGAAATTTCGTCCATGTCCCTGGGTAACTCCCTCCCGCCGTCGTCGTCGTCGTCGGAGGCTGAACGATGAAGGCTCTTCCTCCTGTTCTCATCTCTGTCTTGTATTTCCCCTCTAAGGTTGTGCACGACTACCCCCGACCACACACAGCATACACTGCATTCACCGAGCTAAGCGTTCCTCCTCTCGTGAAAACGATTGCTCCCACGTGAGAGATGTCTGGCTCATTAGGCATTCCTTCGGTCTGCGCCCTTCTCGAGGAACTTTCTGTCTGTGTGGGTCTACGTATGGAATTACTTTACCCACTCCACCTTTGCCGCTCTTCGCGTCCCTGTCAAATCTGTCGAATATCCCCGATATTCACCATGTAAGCTTTATTTATTTCTTTAATCCTTTACCTGATGCCCAGAATTTGTCAATCATCAGATGGTCTTCTATGTTAATTATATTTAAATATATTTTAGCTAATAAACGCGAAACCGTGAACCTTGCATTACAGTGGAAGCGTGTATATGGGGAGGTTATAATAACAAGTATAAACGATCGTTCCGATAAATGCTCGGGGCTTAATAAGAAGGTAATGCACCCGGTCTTGCCTTAAATTCACGATGCCGGGTTCGCCACCGTGATACGTGCTCCTGCACTACCGAGACCTTGGATGCACCGCGGCAGCGGCATCATAATGCAATTACCATGAAGGAGGTTCCCTCACACCGAAAGGCTGCTTCTGCTTCTGCTTTTACTATACCAGAGCTTCTCGCGATCCCTCGAGATATCTTGTACAGTTGGCACACCCATACGAGATATCCTCGTGGCAGCTTCTATCTCGCGTTAATTGTTCAACAAATTGTGCACTATCCCTGGTGCGCCAGAGCACGTTCTACACCGAGTTTGATCGAGCGCGTGTGCATTGCAAACATTATTGCTTCAGTACTGCTGAGAGTATGAGCTCTTCTCGAGAATACGCGACGCCGCGGAAACTTGAGATGGAATTTCTGTAGTTTCTATACGACCGCGGGAGTCGCAACGCTAGTGAAATAGTTGGGATATATCAGTCTCGTAGCAACATATTTGTAAGGCATTTCTTAATAATCTCCGTCTCAATCTCTGAAGAAGGAAAAAAAAAAGAAAAATTGTCAACAAACCTTTTTACCAAATGCACACAAAAAAGTCATGATACTAATTGCCATCGATAGGCACAAAATAGTAACGACCGCAACGTATCTCCCTCTCTCGAGTCCCATCTGCCGCTGCACATCGGTAGTTGCACCGCCGTTGCAACGAACGAGGTAATTAATTGAAACCCTGAGAAAGCCGCGACGATACTTGGCCGATGAAGAAGGTAATTAATTAGACGTTCAATTTAGATTCGGCCGTTCGAAAAGGATTAAATAGTGAGAAAGAAAGAGTCTTTGCCTTTCTTTATCTCACCGAAGTGTTCACAGAGACAGAAAATGCAGTTCCTCTTTCAACCTTTTTTTTTCTCTCCCCCCCCCTCACAGAATGTTAATTACCCGCGTGCCGTCGTGGCCTCGACCGTCGTCCACTTCGTGCGGAGAACTCTCGCTCTGCGAGAGTCGTTTATCCTTCATTCCGTACTTTCATCCTATGTAGCCCTTCTCTCTCTTTCTCTCTCTCTCCTTCCTTCGAGAGCTTATTTTTTCGCGGACAAGTTTAATTATGCCTGCCGGTGGTTAAAACGCGCCTCGGTCAGTGCCGCTGCTGTACACACGGGTTCCCTTTCCCCGGAAAGCCACGACCGCGAGAAAGATGGATATAAGAAAAACGTAACAAAATGTGACGAGGAAGGACGCGGGTGCGGGGGAACGGAACGATACTTGAGAAATAAAATAATGAAAAGAGAGGAAAACGTGGTTACGCGGGATCATAGACACGCGATTCCGACGCGACTCACTGTACCGATGTACCCGCGAATATACAAGGTATAAGCCTGTGTGTGTGTATATATATATATATTATTGCTTTACCGCGTATATAATACCATAGCTGTACCTTTATTTACGTCTGTGCGCTCGTTCACTTTTTTTCTTTGGCACGATCTTTGTGTACACATTAAGCTCTTACTGCCTGTTGCATCGTATCCAGCCATCAAAGAACGCTCGTCCGTCATTCGCTAATGAAGACATTCAATTAAGAATGCTAATTGATTCGACATACTGTCGCCTCCCTATGTACAGTCGGTCGTCGTGGTCTTTCGAGTTGCCACTCCATTGCTCACGTATAGATGAGATCAAAATTTTCTTTGACCAACGAAATTTCGTAGTTTAATCCGTTTGGATTTTTTGTTTGTTGTATATTATACATTGGATTAAGTGCAGAAGCAGCAATCTCCGAGAGTGGCTAATAAATTAATCATTGCTCAAGATCCCAGTCAGAAGCGTGTTACCGATCGTGTATTATACAGGAAAGCAGAGAGGAAAGGCCATGTGTCGGGACAATGTCCTGTAACAGGGTTTAGCCCGCATTCTCCTGTCGCTACCGGTGATGCTGATGCTGTACCTACGTCGTCGTGCTCGTAAATCCTGTCGAAGATCCTCGCCCGAAGGATCGCCTAACTACTTGGGATTTGGCCGGCGGCCCGAGACCGAGAGCAGTGAGCGAAGCCGTTAGGGGTTGCCTGCCCGCTAACGGCATCCATTAGCCAACAGCGAATATCTACCTTCGGGAACCGAGAAATGCCCACCTAACGTATCCTTGAGAGCTCTCGAGTCAGCAGTATCGCGGTCTACTGGATAAACTCTAGACGATTTTCTTCCCATCGACAATAGCAACGAGAAAAGCTGAGGAAATTAAACAATTTTTTCACCATTTTAATTCCAACAAATTCTTCAATTATAAGTTGTAAATTTTAGATACTACAGTGGCAAAGAAAAAAGTTGAGGTATAGGATTATTGGGAGGGATTATGCGGTAAAAGGATTACAGAGGCGCCTCCGCGGGAACGCGAACACCTGGACGAAATTGTTTCTATCACGTTCGAGCTCTATATACCGACACACCTTTCCTGGTAGCTTGATCTTCCCTCTTGTTTCTTCTTCTATTCCACGGTTAAGTGAAAGAATAAAGCCGGCCCATGTAAAAAGAGGATAACCCGGACATCTCGAGGGACTTTGGGGAAAATCCTACCATCCACGCGCAGCGTCGTCCGTTTTCCTCGCGTCCATTTACTTGACACTCACAACCCAGCCTGCGAGATCCTCGTGCCGCATGGAAAAGCTGTCGGGTGTATAGATAAAACATTCGTAAAAAAAATAAAAAAGTAACCGACAAAGAAGGATAAGAGTAAAAGTGTGCAAAAATATATATAGATATATATTTTCTTGAGCCCTCTTCGAGGATAAGAATAGCGCATCATTGACGGGCTGTGGCCAGAAGGGAGTAGAGTCAAATAAACTCGACAACCTTCTGTGCATTATGCAATCACAACGCATCATAAGAGGTCCTTGAAAATAAAGGACGGATTTTTTTAATGTGCCTACTAGAACAGCATAGCGAAATTTGATAAATTATTGGATATGGCGACACTCCGATCGTAAGTACGCTTTTCAAGCTGAAAGTTCTTATTCCCATATCCCCCCCCCCCCCCCCCCCCCCGAGCATCGTCGTCAAATCTCTTGCAGGCCAGAAGCAGGCCCGTCCCTCAGCTTCTTCCCTTCACGGCTCGCTTATTTCCTCCGCCTTTTGCCTGCCTGTCGTTCGCAGCTTGCGAATTTCGAGCCGACGATGACGACGGGATAGGAGAGTTGTTGTAGATATCTCTCGTGATAAGGGTATACACAAGACCCTCTAGTCGTCGCCCTCTTCGTTCGCGAGGATTCGAAACTTTTGCGCAACTTACCTCCTATCTGCAGCAGCAGCAGCAGCAGCAGCAGCAGCAGGAAGAACATTCCTATAGTTTCTTGATGCCAAGAAGCCGGCGTAGAATCGAGCTTCGAGCTTTCCCGGATCTCATCAGCCCGCAGGACGTTTAATTACACGGCTTTACCGACGTCGAGCCACACGTCTCGAGATCAGAAATGGATTGAAAAAGAAAGGAAAACGATTAAAAAGAAGGGACGAGACGCCTGCACCTGTCGAAGCGGCACGAGGCAAAGCCAATGTATTTTCCGTCATACCCACATCGCTCGCGCACCCCTTAAAATTTTTCTCTATTTAATACGGGCTGCTTCTGCAAGGTGTGCAGACAACAGACAGCTGACCGGGGAAGATTCAAGCCTATACGAAGGATCAAGAGAGGAGTGACAAATAAAAATAATAAACCAAAAAACACATCTCCTTCCTTCGTCGAGCTCTTCTCGTCGAGACAACTGGTGAATGAACTTGCCAGTGAGAGATCACGAGAAGTAGAGAATAAAGAAGGAATCGCTTCGATGCACCAGCCGGTTTCTTTCGGTTCCAGGTGCCCGAGAACAGCACGCGCCCGCAGCTCGTTTCTCTCGTTCCCCTTTCGAGCATCGACTTTGATGGCCGTGGAGAGGAGTCGAAAATAAGGCGAAGGGAAAGTTGTGAATGGGTCGGCCACTTCGAGAGCTCAACCGTGTTCATTGAAAATAACATTTTTTTTTAAGAATATTACCAACAGCGATTTAATATTGTCAGTTTAAGCAAAAAAATTTTTAAATTCATAAAGATAGCGGAAAGTGCACTTCCTTTGGTTGTAGAAAAAGCGATCATCCACATAGTTTCAAATAAAAATTAAAATAAGAATGCGAATGTGCACAAAGCTATGTGAATGCCAATGACTTTATCATTCTCAAATATTACCCGGCATGATGATGACTCGCCGATTCGCCAATATGTGTTTATATCTATAAATGTATAATTTCGCAGAGTCGGTGAACCAGTGCCCGAGCAATAACAATCTTGCAGAGGAGCTTCGATTGTGAGAATATGACATACGAGGGTCAACATTTCTTCGAAGCCGCAACAGTCATTTGTATCCAACTGTATAAACTGGTGAGTCTTCGATGGTTTTTTTTCTACAATCCACTTCAATGTTATTAGTATGATAATGATATAACTATAATTGCTAACGGCGCCACCATCGATCTTCAAACAGATCGTATAATAATATAAACTTATCGAAATAATTCGGGAAAAGCAAGCATTCACACGGAGGGCCTTAAATGAATTTGATGCCATATAAAAACGTTTATTTAAAATATCCGGTAGGATTAATAATGGCGCTATTGAACCATCGAGATGAATCACACATTGTACACTATCCGATTCGCGAGTAACATTCCGTAAGCGTCACATCGGACAGAATCGCCTGTCGTTTTGTGTGTTGGTTTTTTCTCATTTAATTTTTATCTTTGAAATATTATATCGAGGTATGACGAGACAGGAGCGAGGGATGGGAGATGTGGTTAACAGGGTGGAAATTGGCATTTTCGGAATACGTAGGACAGATAACGCTTGTATGAAAAGCGTAAACCGACGCTTTTGGTAGATCGGCAAGAGGATGAGAGTGGCGTTGCACGAGTGCGGAGGGTGCGACTGAGGGTTGAATAAGCGGACAGGGAGAGAGAGTGAGAAAAAGAGGGGCACAGAGGTAGACGCCGGCGCCGGAGCCGGAGCTTGCTCTCGTCACGAACGTAGACACTATCTAGGACTCAGGACAGCAACGATACTTCTTCACCCTCCACACACTTTTGCTGCCCACTGTACTCTCTCTCTCCCTCTCTCTCTCTCTCTCTCTCTCTCTCTTTCCCTCTCTATTATTATACATACACACACTCTCTTGTTCGTCTCATCCTCGTCATCCCACTTTCTTGAGCAGTCACCCGGAGACCGTGATAAGGCTCGTCTCATAGAAATCGACAAAGAAGGACAAGAAAATTTGTGATCATACTGTCGATATAAAAATAACATAAATGTTTTTGACGTTTAATTAACACTTTATTATTGATTAACAATAAATTTAGATTTATATTCAAAAGGCGTTAAATGAAAAAGAGGACGCACACTCGTCAAACTACCTTGTGAAAAGTAAATCAAATGACTATTGGTATACATTTTTTTTTCCTCACTTTAAATATGAAAAGTTTAATTCGTCTATAAAATGGATTCACGCGGAGCCCTGGGATAACGAAGTAGAAAAAAAGAGGAAGTGGGAGTCTGCAGAGCGAAATCTGAGGGGGGTAGAGAGCGCGACGCCAGGGCGCCGTGGCACTTTGCCGCTTCGACGGCTTACCAACTTCCACGTCCGTACTATCCTCGCCTCACCGGCGTCGCAACCCTCGATGGACTCTCGCTGACTCGAAGTAGCCAATTAAAATCCATCCCTCGTCTCTATATCCCGCTGCGTTACGTATTACGCGCTGTTAGAGGTTTCTCCTTCTTTTGGCTTCGCTATACTATATACCTCGTCGAACCTTGCCGGCGAATAATGTCCGTTTTTCTTGCCTATATTTCGTTCGATACTTTCATCACCCGGTATTAGTTTTAATTATGCAACAAAATTTTTAAAAAATAATAGTTTGAATTGGATGTTCAATCGATATAGCCATGTGCCGATAAATTTTATCGTAATTGCACACGCTGCCTGGAATGTAAGCGCCAAGGGATATTAGAGTAGCCTGACAGATGCTGTCTGCTTTCAGCCTTCAACTTGACGCAGAGTGTTCTGTGAAAGGGGGCCGCGTAATAAATTTCAATTAGCCATCATTACAGAGTGCTGTAAGCAGTACTTTTCTTCCCTTGTCTTTGTTAATCTCAGTCGAGCCTGGAACGAGGATTTTCCATTAAAAAATACATACGGAGTCAAGTACAAAAATTTACCTATACCAGCCCGGTTTCATCAAAATAAAGATAACATTTTCTTTCGTCCATCTGCACCTTATCGATTTAGCGTAAGATTTCACCGAATGCCCCGTGGTATATTCATAAACTTCAGATTTAATTGATACGACGGACAATTAGCCACATATAAGTTGATTAATTTTTCCATCCGACGGATATTGTATTTTTCTACGTAAAACACCTATGCACGCATGAGCAATGCCAAAGGTCGTAAATAATGTCGAGTCTCGCGATCACGTTTGTAGTCCGCGGATTATAATTCCTCCCTTCCTCCCTCCCCCCCCCCCTCTCTCTCTCTCTCTCTCTCTCTCTCTCCCTCTCTCTCTCTCTCCCTCTCTCTATCGCTCTCCTCTCGTTCGTTCTGGCTGGTACCTCGACCGCTTTGCTACATATTTTACCGATAATCTCGCTATCTACCGTTCTTATTTATTGGCTACCGTGGCACCGAGCTACGAGAATACAGTACACCTCCATACACGCGCGCCAGTATTTATTTATGTTATACAGATGTGCGCACACGTATAGCTCGAGCCGTAAGCAAGCGGATAATTCGTAATGGAGTTGCAGACCCGGGGCAATGTGTGTACACGTCGTTCCATCTCTGGCTTAAATGTGTGCTTGAATAAACCGTCCAGATAATTTTTTCGCGACGCCGAGAGCTCGCGCCAGAGATTTATCTCGATCCCACTTACATATAGCCCTCTGCCAGAGCCCCGCTGTTGGTATACAGTTCTTACCCACGGGATATTATACTCACTGTCCTCAACCAGGGCTCAACTACCTCGATCGGGAGATGAAGTCCCCGATCATCGTGCTCCACGATCTAGGCTGCATACTTTATAATATATATCATTAGTCTATGCACACACGACGCAGACCGTATTTTGCAATGAATAACGTAATTAATCTCGGGGTTCTTCGAGTTCATGGCTAATAACGTGTCCTCGGAAAAATATCTATCGCGGCTAAAAAAAAAAAAAAAAAAAAAAAAAAAAAAAAAAAAAAAAAAAAAACTCCTTGCTTTCCATTTCATTCGACGTTGGATATCCTTCTCTTAATAGAAAACAATGCATTACCGAAACACTTACTACATGACGAAGTAAATGTTAGTAGAGATTTTTTTTATAGCCGTCAGATCGGCTCGGATTATTGTTCGTGTTTACAATTTGTACATAAAACAGTTTGGGACGCGTAAAACGCTGCTAGATGCTATAAACGCGATATATTTTCCGCGAAACGAACGTGACCCAGGGCTCTTAGACTGTTAGATATTCCGAAGTCGTTTTCCCATTGCCAAGGCACTGGTTATCCTCGTGCTTTTGCTGCTTGAGGCCAGAACGCGTGAAACCTTCTCGGTCGAGACTCTTCTTCTTCCTTCTTCTCTTCTTCTTCTTCGGCTCCGTCGTTGCTTAAACCACTACGTGTCTACTGCATCCCGACACGCAACACCACTCTCGGCCGTACTTTGTGCTACGAGCGTGCAGTTCCTCTCATCTACGTGGTTCTTCTTCCTCATCGTTATATCCCATGTAGCTCTTATTTTCTTTTGGTCTATGCTTTCATGTACCTCTTCGATTCTCTTCTCTCTCCCGTGATCGTGAGAGCGACCCCCCGAGAGACAAATGAAGCGGTAGTAACATTAGCAAGAGAACCGGAGAATAGGCAAAATTTTAGCTTTGAAAATACCCGGAGGCCGTCATCGCACGACTTTTCTTTCTCTCAAAATTGTTAGCACTTTTATGCTGTTTTCCATGCTCATTCGTAGTCAATCTATCCGCAATTTCGACAGGTCCTCGAGCTTTCTCGAATTGTTGAGAAATGTACGCGAGGAATTTTGTTTTTCAATTTCAAACATCAAAGTACGCGAAAATAAAGAGAGGTAACTTATTGCGATATTATTACTTCCACGTCGGTAACGCTTTACGAAAGGTATATGCGCAGCTTGCCAAGTGGCGCCGTTACAAAGGTTAATTAAGTGCCCGTTATAACGAAATTTTCTTTTGTCGACCGAGTTGAAACCCGAAACTTTTTATTTGTTCCGGTACCGTCGATCGTTCTTTGGTAAACAAAATTCTGTAAACATTTTGAGACGTACGATTTATTAGAAACGTTCGTAGCATTGTTCCATTTAAAAGAACGCAACGGGTATTTCTGCAGAAAATCATTCTTCCTCAAAAAGCAGTTTTTTATTAGATAAAATAAAAGTTAAATCGTTTAATTTCTCACGGTTTTGGGCCTGCCGTCACCCAATTCACATGGGCATCGTTCCGGCGGGATAATAGGAGCAGACACTCGCGGATGCACGATGTAGCTATATAGCTCCATGTGTTGCATCCATAGTGATATTACCGTGCAGCGGGGTGACTTGTGTACATATATAAACAAAAAGTTACCTACGTATGCACAGCCGAAGGGAGTAGACGCTGAGCTGGCAGTTAACGCGTGTCGACATCGAACGGACGAATGCCCGGCAGTTATGAACGATATATATATATATATACATACGCACGCCTCCGGGAAACTGTATATATATGTACAGGGCGCGTTGGCATATCGTACAAAGTTATTCGTGCATCCATTTCTCGTCTGTACGCGCATTTCGCAGCGCATATCGTTCTTTTTTCTTTTTTTTTTAAACCCACAGCTGTCCAGACTCTTTCCAGGACAGTCTGGACATCGGGCGACGGTACATACAGGCGGTTGAAGCATCGACTGGTCGCTCATCGATTCTGTCAGTCAGAAACTCAGCCTCGCGAGAATTTCCTTTCTGTCTTGCAAACTCTATCCACCTTCTTTTTTTATCAATTATATTTGTGCACTTTGTTGGGAATACGATTAAAGAAAAACGAGACTGACAAACAGGATGTGGACGCCCTTTGACCGTGAAATTGGAATCGTTGAGGTCAACAGACAAGAATTACGTGTCGCGGATACGTATGTTCTTTTTTTATTGGCTTGGCGCCGGACTTGCCTGGACAAATATTTTTCTCAATTCTTTTTTTTTTTTTTAAGTCACTACAGAGCAGACTATCGTATTGCGAGGCTCTTTCTATCCGGACAGATCGCGTTATGTACAGAGAGAGGTCCTTGTGCGAAAACGTACTCGATAAATTCCAGACGCACAGCTTACCTCGTAGACGTAGATATATATATATATATATATATATATATATATATATATATATATATATATATATATATATATATATATATATATATATATGTATAACGCGAGGGAAGAAGAGAGGGATCCAGTTTTCCTTCGATATCCCCTCTTTTTATCTCGTCGAACCTGCAGATTCTTCCCAGTACTTTTTCTCTCTCTTGGTCTTCTATAAAGGTTCGGGTTCTCTTTTCTCAGTACATTGGGACGACCGAAGAGATCATTTACGACGTCTAGACCGCGAAAGTTCTGGCTCGCTTTACGAACAGCATTCGAATACTTTTATCATTCCACTCGAATCCACCAAGTCTCATTTTCCTTCCCTCCTCGTACCTTCAATCTGTCCATTGTTTCGTTACTCCATTAATCGAGGTTTCTTTTTTTCTTCAACACTGTCCCAACTTTCGTTTTAATCGTGATCATTAATCTTCTCAAATCTCTTCGGTACTCCTACCCTTGATTTTCGTTTAGTGACGATCGTATGACGTGAGTCAGTGAACGCTATTTAATCCTTCATTAGAGCCCGGTGAAGACGACGACGACGACGACGACGACGACGACGACGACGACGGCGATGGAAAACTTCGTAACGATTGTTTTATTATTATTATTATTACTTTTCAGTCTTTGACATAGTCGAAGGATTCTTCGTGGGCGAGGGTGCGGGAAAATTGTGTACGTAATAGTATAGTTTTGACGCGGTTGGATTGCGCGGCGAGTTTCTAAAGCTACGCGACTGTGGCGTTGCTTTTCGACTGTCATTAAGGTTTAACTTGACACAACGTCCTCACCCACGCTACTCGTCATCGCGATATAATGTACAAGCCTCTACTCTTGTTCCTCCGCGTCTCCGGGCTTCCTTTCCCTTCGTGCCTCGTGTCTACGGCTTTGTTTAAGGGCCCTTCGTCACGACACTATGTACCGTCGTGTATATAATCGCTCCTATGCGGCTCAACCGCATCTCCACCACCGGCAGACGCTCCCATTGGTTATTCATAGACAATTATTATGCGAGACATAAGCGAACGTTAGCTGTATACCGAGACATCTAAATGGTAATTTGGAAGACGTACACATGGCCTGCGATGTTCTGAGATGACAAAGCATTTTTCTTTTTTTTCAACACTGTAACACTGCATACAAGTTTCCAATTTTTGCAATATTCAAGCAGTTTTCAAAGAGTTTTTTGATTTTATAGATGAGGCCAATAATTGATTACAATCATCTGTATAATTGTTTATAGCATAAATAAGAGAACCATTTACGACGCGTGTTTTGTTAATTTTGTGTCTTGAGTATCCAAACGTCCTGGTTTAGATAACCTCGTGTGTTCCGAGACCCGGCAGAGTTTCACTCTTCGCCTACGAGTTTTACGTAGGCCGTGTATCCGGACAGTTGGCCGAACGACTCTCTTTTCTCTCCGTTCTTCATTTACAAATTCAGCCGCGAACGATTATAATACCGTGCACAAGAAGGAATCGTTTGGCTCGTTTAATTATTATAATTGCCCAAATATTCGTTCTCGAAGCTGTACATTGTTTCTTTTCGATAGCATTTAATACTGTTAGTTATATAAAACGCGTCGGAGAGTTCAACGCACACGTGAATCCTCGGCGTTAGCAACTAAAAGTTTTCGAAAACTCGAACTCGTCTCTACGGCGAAGCAGCTAGCAAAAACGCGAGATAAATATATGCTAATTGCTCTCTCGCCCAATGTAATTAACCGTTGCAAGAGTTTGTGCCGATTAAATTCGCACGAATTAGAACGTCACTCCCATCACTTCTCATATATACATATATGTATTCTCCGAAGCATTATAGTTTACGAAAATCCCAAAACAAAACCCGCAGAATATTTTCGTTCATTTCATTGTAACGTCGTGATAAACGAATTCTCTATCTCTAAATCAGAGCACAATCCCTCGTCACACTTGACGGGGACAGTTAATAATTAACATAATGAAATTTTCCAATTTCACGTGAAAGGGGCTTACAGAAACCGAAGAATCTGTATGCTCAGTTATCCGTGCCGGAGAGAGAGAAAGAGAGAGAAAGGGGAGTCACAGGTTTGAATATTATGCTCTTATCCCGTTGAAGTAACCGTCGAGGCGTATTAATAATTCCACGCAGGATAGCTGGTTTCATCGAGTCTTCAGATTTAACGCCATCGTTCTCGAGCTGAAGAGAGGGCACCTCGACAATTACGTTCAGGCGAACAAAACGTCGTTAATTTTGGCATAATCCCTCCAAGACCTATAGCTCTTACATTCGCGTCGACGTTTCTCATCGAAAGTTAAAGGGAGAAAGGAGCATCAAGCGGCTTTCAATTTAATATGGAAATCTCTGCCAAGACCTCACCCTATCGAGAAAATCAATTACGCACGATGAATACAACATGAAGGGGGGAGGGGGGGGGGGGGTGCGGGGTTAAAAAGGGTTTCCTCGCGATAGAGACTCGATCGCAACCCCAGTCCGCGAATCACGCTCGCCCATCGTTACCTAGCATAATTCTGTCGTTCAATTCCCTATGCGCGTGTGTGTACGTCGAGGGTGTTGTGTATACATCGAATCAATGAATTTCACCCCGTGGCGCGTAATCAGAACCCTCACCCCTCTTCGACATAATTAATCGGTCAATTTACACCTGTAATTAAACTCGTCGGGGGACGGCAGAGGGACGCTCGGTAGTCTGCCAGAAATCCTAATTAACTTGCAATGAGCGCTGTTATAAAAAAAAAAGAAACTCTAAGTAGTAAAATCCAAAGACCGCGTGTTGTAAGAAGGTCGTTTAGTCTACTTTCGCAATCACGTTTTGACCTTTTAATTGGTAACTGTAAGAACATCTTCAAAGAGACCGTTTTTTAAATAATTCGACTCACCTTCGCCGGATCCGATTTTTCCGTTTGCTCGGTAAAAGTCTGTGAACCTCTGGATATCGTGTTGTTTCGTCTTCCGGTTGTCGCATTAGTCATCGTGTTAGTAGTCGTGCCATCCTGCGACGGCCGTACGAATTCGATTCTTCCACCCTCGACAACGATGTTGGGGGCTGGTGGAAAATTCTCGGTGTTACCGACCGCATCGTAGTAGCCGAGGAGACCCGCTTTCTCGCCGTACAGGGGATGAATTTGTCTGCAACAGCCGGTAACGAAGGGTGTGAACTTTGTAGCATCAACCGCTAAACCCTAGTATAACGAATTCTCCTCTTGCTCGACAGTGTCGCCGGTCGATAAACAGGTGCAGTGCTTTTTTTTTCTTACCTCGGGGATGGTACGGGGCGCGGTTTGTCCAGCGCCAAGTCAGAGCTTAAGGGTGAATCCGGGCCGCGGCCGCTGGAAGCCCTGCGCAAAACAAAAACCAATAACCGTATTATAATGTATATTTTCTACGTGTACATGCGTGAATGTATATATATATAATCGGATTAGTCGGTTTCAAAGGGGATCATATGAGCGTTATAGCAATCGAGTTTCCTCCGGCGATGACCGGAGCAACGACGCATTATGTACCAGGTCACCGACCTCTTTGCTTTACGCTCGCGTAGATTTTTATTTTCCGTCATTTTTATTTTCACGCAGTGATTGAAATTTATATTTTTTATTTTTTTGCCGCAGAAGCGAAGCTCGGAGAGTCGAGAGGGTTACGAATGAGAAACAAAGGAGGACGAGTACTCTCTGGCAATTCGTTTTTCCTGGCCTCATTAGTAACTTCGAGTGTTTTCGGCGGAGGGAAGAGATAGCCGAGTGAGCGAAATAAGAGACGAGAGGGAAGAAAAGAGGGAAAGGCTAGGTGGGATTGCCCGGCGGTCACCTCTTCACCCCCTTTTGCCTGTATATCTCTCTGCACCGCGATACTTGTACTCTCGAAACTCTTCAACCTACTAGTCGACTAAGCCGGGATAGTGGCTGAGCAGGATAGTTGCGACGCGGCGGGGGAGGCGGAGGGCAAAGTGCTCGATCGATTCTAGCCACTGGGGAGTTTTCAACTGCCGCAACCAAGCAACCGAAATGCAAGAATAAAATAACTTTTAGTCCCGATGCCTCGGCGGGGGGAGGCGGGGTGGGGGGGGGGGGGAGAGCATTTCATAGTGTACGAAACGAGAAACCCAGTGGCTTCGTGCCCAGAAAATAAACGGCTTTACTCGAGAGAAAGCTTCTTCACCCTCGGACCGCGCAAACATAACACTTCGAGGAACAAATTCTTTTAATTAACCGTAGCATTGGGGTCAGTGTCTAATGAAACGCAAAGGAAATTAAGAGAATTGGCGAGCGAAGCAGGAGTGTATCGAATAGCTTTTTTATTCAATTAGACTTATCATAGCTCGCGATAAAGAAAAGGAATATAATATTATTGATAACTCGTCTAATACAAGACACGGTTCGATTTCTACGTTCCAGAATTTCTCAAGATTGTTGGGTGGACTTGTCGCGCTGTCCATTGTATAATACCCCCATTGTACGTTCATGCCACAACTCTCCCGTAAATATTGGCGTATACACACGTCTCTAACTCGTTCATTGTGCGCCTCGGACAATGGGTCCACGGTCGAACGATAAGCGACGATAATCGCGCCAGCTCCACACGAGAAATATATCAAAGGGAGTGTCCCTTATTTTTTTTTTTTTTTTTTTACTCCCGATATATATCCGAGCGGAGTGGAAGTCCTATCCCATTTCGGTGTTGGCGAGATACTCTGCTTTTCATCAATCTCTGTGAAACGACGGAGAGAGGGATTTTCAATTTTTCGAAGTCCTTTCGCAATCTCGTGATTAAAGAGCACACGTTTCTGTAGCAAGTCATTCCTGTGCTTTACTTTGTTCTATCGCTCGTATTTTGTCATCGCGTGATCACATCAGCTCTGATTATTTTTTTTATTCTTAACGCGTACTTTGACAATATCCTAAAGTAAATATATACGAGAAACAGAGTGATAAACCTTCGATCACTCTTAAAATTATTTACTTATTGTATTAAAAAAAAAAGGAAAAACTAATTCTTACCGGACTCAACTTTTCAAATCTTTCATATTAAGTAATTAAATGTCGAGTCACTGAAAATTTGAACGAGAACGTAAAAAGCTTTGTAGGACGTTTCATTGAAGCGCATTAAATATGCATTCACCTTTCTTCGTTTTTTTTTCTTTAATTCGCGACCTGTTGGATAGTCAATGAAGAGGCACTTTGCTCGCTCACGATCAAGCGCCGCTTTTGCATCGAACACAACAGGCAACGAGCCTTTGGAATTCGCTTGTCGTCGTCGTCGTCGACGTTGTCGTTGGGGGGCTCCTTTGAATTTGCACGCTACGCGACACGCGAGAGGTACGACCTCGAATAATTCGTATGCATATGCATCGTCGCCGCGGTCGACGTCGTCGCGATGTCTCTTCGAGTCCGGGCGAAGAAGTGCAGCCAGCTCGACGATGTGTAGAGGTTTCGAGAGTGAGAAAAGATATAAGAAAAGTAACGAAACGGTGAAGGAAAGGAGAGGAGACAGGGAGCAAGTCTGCTTCACGGCCTCGTATCATCGAGTTCGAAACACCGTTATGTCTCCGTGTCGCAAAAGCACACACCGACCTCCGGACAAAACAGAGAAAGAGAAAATACATGTTGCAACTCTGATTTTACCTTCACTATTTTTTATCTCAATTATTCGAATCTATTGAGTGAGAATCATAAACAAATGATTTTTTGTGACAATTCTTGAAGAATAACTAAACTACCACCGCCCGATGTAATGTACAGGCTTACTTAATGACGATGCCCTCAACCGGTAGAGAAATAAATGCCAGACGGTCGGTGCAACAAGATTTTTTATTCTCGTTCTCACTCGATCTCTTTCCCACCCGGCAACGAAATCTTAGATCGTTAATGCTCTTTCGCCGAGAGGCGAACGAGTCAACGGCAGACCTCCGGTCGTCCGGTAGGCTAAATGGCACATAATCCATGTCGCTTTATGGCACAGGATTCCCCGGGTGGCCTGCCGTTCCGTCGCTTCTGTGTTTTATTTTATTTCATTCATTACAGCTATAACAAGAAAATTCTCTTAAACAGAAATGCTGCTTTGCGTTAATGCGGCCTTTGTAAGATAAAAACAATTAAAAAAAAAAAAAAAATGACATTCTCTCTTATTTCTTACACATCTTTTCACTCTCTTCGCTCTATATTTCGCGTGTGTAATTGAACTGAAGCTAGGGATGGGGGATAATTTTCCTCTCGTGTTGTATGTTTCGAATACCGTGAATATTTCTCGGCGAACTTTCATACCCTCGAGGAGGATATAGTGCTCGCTGTATCTTGTCCTTTGTTATTGACTTCTTTAAATCGGATTGCCGGCCGCCGCGTATTCGCAAGTACAGGGCAGAGTAATATGAGCAGTGGAGTTTCGCGATTAAAAAGACACACACAAAAAAGAGGGCCACGCCAAGTTGAAATCAAATAGAAATAGGGCTCTAGGTGGTAAGAATCGTTGGAGAAGCGATAACAACTTCCGGCGGATGTGCCAGTCAAAAAATTCCGAAAACTCGAAAGATCCGGTTCTTTCTTTGCTCCTTCGGCTTCTCATTTTTATTTGAATTATTTTATTCTTCACCGCGTATACATCTTAAAGCCGCTCGCGCCCACGTCTCGCGGAATATCGAGTTAAACGGATTACGGATTATGAGGAAAAATAATCCTTCCCTCGTCCTGAACAGCCGGCACCTCCTGCTTATGGTTATTGGATATATATATATAGCAAGAGCCGGACGCAAAGCCCTGTCGGGATTATTAAAGAAATTAAATTCGCGAAAGCCGAAGAGAGAAAGATCTCGACGTGTCCAGATGACACAGATGGAGTCGTCGGCCCGGCTACCAGGGGACGGACGCTCTTCTATACTCTCGTGGAGGCTCGAACCAGTTGGCAAAGTGCCATCGATAATCCGCGTGGCTCGAATCTCCAAACTCGATGAGAACGATAGGAAACTCGTCGAAGTTATTTTTTTAGAAAACGAACATCCTGTTTTATTTATCTGCATGGCACGCACATTTTTGCAAAGTAAAAGATTAGCCGGTGAGCTTTAACACCCGAGGATTGTATACCCGAGGTTGCATTGTACTTGGAAAAAAGTTAGATATGAACCCGAAACATCGCGAAACTCGTAGTTGTAAATAACATTCAATTATAGTTTTATTTCAATTCTTAGTTTAGTTCAATTATAGTTTATTTTTCATATCTTTTATCTCAGAGTTCCTACTATATATATTTTGAAAAAAAAAGTTAATAATCTATTTAATTAACGGAATAATAATTGGCAAATTTCTGATGCGGATGTATTTTGCTCGGCGAGGGTGAGACCTAACGAGCGTATCGCCCCATCTGTTATATCTTGCCGAATAATTCAAACTCTCCGAGAGGTGCATAGAGATATCTTTGCTCTCTCGTTAACCGCTCGCGCTTTCTAATTTGCCAAGCTTTTGCACAGCCGCATTCCGTGAGCTTCCTCATCGTTCACCCATTGCTATTTCCGTGGCGGGTGTACGGGAGAAGGAATGAGACTTTGGGGCTGTGTGTTACCTAGATAGATATATACTGGGACGCACCGGGTCCACCACCAGAGCTTAAATATATAATTACCGCAAGACTCGTGGTTGAATCATAACTGCACTCTCAAAGGCACGGGCCCTCCCTCTCATTCCCTACTCGTTTTCTGTATGCTTTTGCTATTCACGTCGTTGGTTCTTAGGTGTGTGCCACATGTGCGACACTATTAACTCGACTTCCCTTCGACTCACTCTTCTACCCCCAGCACCCAGTTTAATTTTCGACGCTTTTCAAACTGTGACTCACGCATTCACGTTAATTCACGAGATACGCGATCTGCTTCCGGATTGTCACACGCGATGCGTTTAAATGTTTATTCTACAAATGCCAGCGGTATTTTATCCAACATTTTTATTTGAAGAAACGTTGGAGATGCATTCGGGATGCTGAAGTTTTGATGGACAAATTTTTCCTCCGATTTTTCTTCGGCTGCGAGAGGGGCTCGACTCTTTCTCCCGGTTTTTTTTTTCTCTTTTTTATCCTGCGCCGGGGGATACACGTACAGAGTTACGATGGCAGAAGAAGGAGGAGACGAGAAGAAGCAGAAGATGAAGAAGAAGAAGCGTAATACTCCCGGTACGCTCTCGTCCGGAGCCGAGTCATTACGTCATTACGGAGTTACACGGTCGAATGGCCGACGTGTACAAATTATAGGGAGGCATACTCTCGCGACCGAGACCCCGGCTTTTGCCTCCTGCTAACCGCAGACCGTCCTGGAGCGTCGGCGTTGCTGGTGCATCACGCTCGGTGCATCATGCACAGCTCTTAAACTGACCCTCCTCTCTCCACTTTTTATGCAATTTTTTTTTTTTTTATATCTCATTCATTCGCCGACTCTTCCATAGCTTTTCATTTCAGTTGAGTGAAGGTTTCGATACTTTTATCAAAAGATATGAGGAACAAACAAACAAATATGAGACACGTAAAATATTTATGCGACAAATTTGTACACTGAGCTAACGAACTATCGCACAAAACATCGGATTAGTATGGGATCTCGAACCTTTTGTTAAATTCTATATGACGCGTTGATAACTGGCGTGAAATAATTCACTGGTGCGAGCGAAAAAAAAGCGAGACAGAAAGATAGAGAGGTCGGAGAAGAGTTCATCGACTTCTTCAACGCGTCGTTCTGTGTCGACGTACGTTCCAACCGAATGAATTATAACTCCCCCCCCCCCCCCCCCCCCTTGCTCGCGACCGATCCCCGGCTTGTGCACACTCTGGACTGTGTGTTCCCTGTACGGCTTTTGCCATTGTATAAATCTCTTTGCTGGAAAATATGGAGCGTTCGCTACGGGTGCGAGAACCTCGCTGCCTGTATGTTTCTCGAAAATAAAAGGAGAAAATAGAGGGAATCGAAGACGGCATGCATGGAGCTCTGCGCTCGATTCACCCGGGACTCTTGTTACCACTCGTTTTATATTAGTTCCCGATTTCTCTTGTACGAGAACCGTACGAACACGTGGATACATCCTAGTGATGCCGGTTATCCAGCTCGAAAGACATTCGGGGTGGACACATGGCGAACGAAGCACTCGCTTTGCCCTTTATCATATTTTCGCTGTCGCGTGGAAGAATCGAATTAAGGTAAAGTTTTTATCCTCACATTAAGACTTATCTTTTACTTATCGCAAAACTTTATCCCCCTCACTTCTTTCCTATCTGCAATATCCAAGATTTGCGCCGTCTAATTATATCTTCGAATCACTAATTTTTATATTAAAAAAAAAGAAAAAAGTCTCACATTTTCGTATGATATTCAAACAAAATTACCACGTTTTCTACTTCTGGCTGCGGTTCGCGAGTGCAGAAACATCCCCCGAGGATACATTTTGCCGTCGCAAGAACCGAGGATAGATTTTTTTTTGTTGTCGACTCCACCTCGACTCGGGCTTCGAAGCCTATGACGGTATTGCGAAGTTAGGAAGAAGGCGTGAATATCAACCCTCTCAATTATTGTCCTCGACCGCAAACAGGATAGGCTACAGTGTATAAGCTCCGAGTGAAGAGATAAGAGGCCGCGAGAGGAACGAAGATTTTACGAGTTCGAACCGCAAAATCGTGCCCGGCTTCTCGTGTACCCGAGCAGTTAAATGTTTAACGAGCTGCGCGCGGCATTCGGGAGAGGAAGCGCAGCGGCAGAGACTCTGAAACGCGGACTGTGACAGGACGAGATGGTTCGCGTGACCATAGAGCCTCGTGTCACGGCGCACAGCTCGGAGGGGGATAATTTAAAAATTATCGTCTCTCACTTCGCGAAACAAAGAAATTCTCCTCGCGGCAACGATAACCGCGTACAAAACAAACTTTACCGCATTACTTTGAATACGATACTTTTTAATTTTTTTCCACTTGTTTTTGAATATCTGTGCGATTGTTATACGAGGTCACCTGGCCCCCTTTGGTCCCTTTAGCTTCGGATATAACAAGGTAGATAAGATGAGGCGGCTATCCATACGGAGAAATGATTTACGACAACTGTTTTCACAAGAGTCCCGGGAGGGAGCCTCTTTTCTCTCAGGTTATTTCTCTCGTTAGTATACGCGAATCGTGTCCCACTGTTGCGTATCATTATACTTTGTACCTCTGTAAGTCTCGCACAACGTTCTTGGCTTCTTCGTATTGAAATTACACGACAGGATTTGAACAAAATAGTATAAAAATTGTCGTTTCCCTTTCCTCCATACGGATGTGCGTTTCGAAAAATGTGTCTGATCTATAAATCTAAGAATCAACCCTCTCGATCTTTGAACGAAAGGGCCCTCATATAAGCTTATTTATTTTTCTCTCGTGACTGGAAGCTGAACAAACTTGCTCCAAGATATACAAAAACACATAGTACAAGCATTAAGCTTATCGTTTCTTGATTCTTTCTCATACGCACGAATAGTTGGAGGTAGGTATAATACGCGTTGCGATATTATTTATAGAACGTGCGGAGCTCAAAACTCGAGAGAGTAAGTAGAGGGAACTCTAGCGAGCGGGACAAGTCCGATAGGCAATCGAGAGGCAGGGCTCTCGAATGCGCGTGCAGCATTCCACTCGCAAGACTTGGAGTTGGCCTGAGTCATCGAACGACCGAACGAGAGTGCATATAGCAGCGGAGTGTTCTCTCTGCCGCTGCCGCTGCACTCTTGGAGTTACTCGCACACGCGAGAGATGCGCATCCTGGGTAATGACGGTAGGGAGAATCCTGCTCCAACGTCCAACCCTATCGATTCACTGTATCTCGATCCGAGCCATCGTCAAATACTACTCTTTCGAGCCCTCCAATCTCACGCTGGGCTCGAGATCTTTTTTTTGTTCCTACTATATAAGTTCCTTTTTTTGTCCTCATTCGTTTCGTCTGAATGGAGATTGATCATAATAATCTCGTTCTCTCATATTCATAGTATCATCGGGGCGTTTAATAGTCGAGAAAAATATAATGATTCATCGTCGAACAGGTAATATAATACTGTAATAATTCATAGGTCACTGATGTGTATGCACAGTATCTCGCGGAGAGTTGTGCGGCTTGAAACAATGGGGCTCGACACGAACGTGTACAGCCATACGTCTCGATTAAATAGCCGAGTCACGGGTGGTACTAATGAGAAATACCGACAGGAAACTCACGTAGAGAGCACAGATGCATATAAATTCAGTTTGCAGTTCAAACTGGATGCACTCCCGGATAAACCATTTGTAAAAGTTTCATACAGTACAGATTCAGTATAGATTCAGTATAGAATCCATGGGCCTATAGGGATTCACTTAAAAAATAACAATGTCTATGTCCAATGAAATATTTCAACTACTTGGTATAGAAAATTTTATTTTTTCGATCTAATTAGGACAGGTCGTCGAGTTGTAAACTCTACTGCTCTCATACGGGTATTCTTAATATCCAAATACCCTCTATATCTCTCCGACCATTAAAAGGATGAAGGGTGAACTACATGCGGTCTCGGTGTTAGAGTTCGTTGTGGCCTGAGCGGATCTAGTGGCCTGTGTGAATAGACCTCAATACTACTAATCCTATTAGTCGAACAAAGTTTTGTCGAGGAACGAGTTTATTAAAGATCCAGCGAGAGCAGAGCAAGCACAGGTAGAGAACACAGGAGAAAGACAGAAAAAAAAGAACAAAAAAAAGAAAATTAAGCCGCAGCCTGTCGCCGACAGCCAACCGACTGATACTTGCCGACGGTGTAGAGTTAATCACGCTCATGTGATTTTTCGAGGCACACTGACGATGAAGGGACACCGATAAGGGAAACCCGCGTCCGACTCCTCTCTCCACGCTCAAGCTCGCTGGCCTCGTTTGAAAATCTATCGTGCATGTGTGTGTGTGTGTATTTTTATTATAGCGTTTTTAAAATACATCCTCTTTGTACCGGAAAATTATACGAAAAAAAATAATGATTCTGTTAAAATTGAAACTAAAAAGTAATTTTCATCTCGGATGTTGAGTGTGTATTTCCAGATTTTTTACTCAGAGTTGTGAGTGAAAAATATCAGTTTACACGACAGGAAACCGATAGTTCCCTCGGTAACTCTGCCACTTGACTTGTGTATATCGTAAAGCGGCGACGATGTTAAAGTGTGCTCGTTTATCTATCCAGGTTACTATACGCCATATACATGTACACAGGCGAGATGGTACATAGCTTTGCGTTATATTACGTGCTCCGCGGGCACTCGGCAAAGCGGGCAAATCGAGAGAGCAAAGCTGGTACAGAAATCTCATCGCCCGAGCCACACAAAAGTTACGTACCGGTGTACGTGTATTCATCCATAGAGAAGCAAGTCGAGCTAAAGCCAGCGGTAACTCGCTAACCACGCCGAAAACGAGTCCAACAATTTACGAGATAAAACCGCGAGGCAGTCGCGATTTGCAAAACGAAATACCGGAAAACGTACGAGAGCTAACGAGAGCTTATCTTATCAGTCGTACGCTCGGCGTACCCCGCCGATATTGTATTATACTTTTATGCTCAGCCATTATAATTCAGTCGGCAAAAACAACAACAACAACAAGAATAATAAAATTTTAATCAGCGAAAAAGACTGGAGAGATTCCTTGTCGATGGATAAATTGTGACCGTGCAGTGCTCGATACCCATGACGAATTGGATGCTCCCAAAAGATTCATCCGGTCACGGAGATAGTCCGTGGTATCAAGACTAAGGAAACTCAAGTGGTTAAAAGTAGAGATTAACAGCAAATAACGATGCGCACGCCGTAGCGCATGAGTTTCCGGTGAGCCAGGGTCGCGTCAACGGCTCACCTGCCGTTGTTGCTTCTCGGTGTTACCATTTTCCCACTAAAAAATTCAGGGCCTGTCGTAATACTCGCGGACGTGACTGCGCTCCGCTCGCAACGCTACTGAATTAATTCTTCCCTCCGAACCTGTCGAGCTCCTATCGTGTCTCTTATCAGACGAGAGACGAACCGACGCGCTTTCGACTCTTAACACAGGAGTGTGTCGTTTAAACGAAGTTTAAGTATTAAAAGTTTCGAGACTCTACAAGAAGACCTGCGATCGTTGCACACGTGCTAGATACCACGATTAGATTTTAGTCTCGTTGCAACGACATACAAGAGCGTACAATTGTCTTTGTGTGTTTAGTTCATATAGCCGGTGCGCGCCTGACTACCAAGGGTTTAGATACGAATCGCATCCGTGGACCATTCGCTGTTCGCTAATCATTACTCCCGATCGTTTTCCTACTTGTTCAACGTGGCTATTTTATATTATTTTAACTACCGTCCAAGGATTTATGCGCCCAAGAATTTTTCAGATGTATATACCCACAGTAACGGCTGTCTCGTAACACTTAAATTAATTATTTAACTCCAATTAATCCCTAGTAATGCCGTTACTCAACATACCCCAGTTACAACGCTCTGATAAATTGCTTCCGTTTAGTCGTTAATACAGGGCGCTATTTTATAGGTACGTGATATTCATAACGAAATTTCAATCCTATATTTTCATTGCACATATAGCTACGTAGTTGTATAACGTTAATTCTACAGGGATATTGTAATACGAGTAGGTCTTGTTGATTTTACTCAATTGTTTGCCTTTCAAACGTAGCGCTCTCTTCCTCTCTCGTCATCACAGCCGAACACAATCACAAAAAGGGTTGCGAGTATTCCTCTTTCACTCTTTGTTATTCCACGCTGAGCTCGCATCACCGGGAATTCTTTGCCTGCCGTTCGTCGATGCGGTTAACCAAACATTGTCGCGAGTTCGCAATCAATTCTAACTGAAGGTTAAATGTATATATATATATATATATATAAATTGTGTACCTTGCAGTTTTTTTAACATGACTGTACTGAAACGATTGGTAAATTATTTGTTATTTTTCGACTCGAATATGTCGCGTGTTTGCAAATGTATTTTGGGTTGCCGGTGAGCCGTACGACGATATATACGAGCAGAGATCGTATCACGATGTCTCTCCGTTATACGCGACGGTAACTCGCAACTCGCGGGGGTGACGAGAGCGAGATACCGGGAGTAACAACAACACACGTAGTTAATATGCATGCGCACCGGGAGAGCGAGGAGGCTTAATTTGCATTACTTATACGCGGAAGCCACCCGCACCGGTGCAGAATCAGCGACGAGAGTATATCCCCCAACAGAGAGAAGTGAAGGGGACTCCATCAGAGAGGCTGCTATTCCCGTTGGAAACGACGGGAAAGCTTGCTACCTCTCTTTCCCGTCATGTGTGAACAACCCACCGTTAAAACCCCGTCGCATCTCCTAACAACTGCGACCGACTCGAAACTTGCATTCCTCGACAGTTTTAACATTTCTTTCTTTCTCGTTTGTCAATAATTTTTTTCAACGATAAAAAAAAACTTGAGAGAATGGAAATTTTCAAATTTTTTAAATATACGTATAGACCCGCTCGTTCCGCTTCTCTCGTTCTCTTTCCTGCTGGTAGCGTTGCATATCTCCGAACGTTCGCCGTGGGTAAGATTGCCGAGCCAGTGGTAACGCAGACGCCACGCTTTCTCGCGATTTCCTATGTTCGCTCTCGTTCGTCGCGCGTACTCACTTCGCGGCATTGAAGGTGGCATATATTTCCCAACGGGAGGAAAAGAGTGAGACATATTCAACGAAGCGTTAATGCGACGCTAACGAGCGAACGAGCATACCCTGCTGGCGATGCGGTGAAGGAACACAGAGCACCCGCCATAGTGTGCACATCGTGCACCGCTAGCAGACGAGGAAATTGGCCGCGATATGCGGGCTCAATCTTGAAGGTGCACAAACATTTTTTATAAACATTTTTCATTCTTATTTTTTATCGATCGCTCCCAGACTGCTTTCCTCCCGGTAGCGTTTATTCCACAAGCCACCGCCATAATGACGATAATAATGCAAATTAATCTTTTTACGACTACCGGTGAAAAAAAAAAAAAAAAAAGTAGTTCTATCGGCCATTGTCGATGAACGCAACAACGAGGATAGCGCAAGAGTTTCATACGCGAACCCGAGAAGCGTATGTACCGTTGAGAATTGCAAGTTGAATCTACGATTCCCTTCGTACCGGGGAAACTACCTTGGCACCGAGCTCCAACGAAAATTCTATCCTCGACGCTCTTTGCCAACAGCACTTGGCTTCCCGCAGCCGGGACTATCACTCTGACGTTCTCCTGGACCAGTGCGGCAGAGAGTGACTCAGTGAGAAAACGTTTCTCGATTTACGACACTAACCGAGGATATACAGCTTTGCCAGTTTCCGTTTGCGCCGATGCGGTGCGCCCGGCGAGGATAAAAATTCTCGCAGGAACAACCGAATACTACTGTGGGAAAGAATAACTCGACGTTTCTATTCGGGCATTCTCAAACTATTCTTCAACTTTTGCCACAAACTGCGATTCAAGTTTCATCTGTTCCTTCCAATTGTTAAGTTAAAGGAAAAATAGTTGCAATGCTTATTAAATCTTCAGCTGTTTTCTGATATTTCTTTAAAAGGCCAAGGGTCTCGAAGAAAACGAGGAAGGACGAGAGTGGAAGTCGAAGAAGTTTAAAAGAACTTGATTTGGTACATGAGAGATCGGGCTGAGAGTGCGAGTATCGGAAGCGCAAGGTGCGCTGACCTATCACGGCCTCCTGCCAACAATCCTGCAGCTCCGACGAGTCTCACAGAGGAGTAACTCTTAGACTATAAAGAGTAAAAGGCGTTATGTTTGTCTGTGTTAAGCTACGAGCGCACTGTTCATAGTGCACTGTCCGGTGAGTCAGGGAGTGCAGCGAAGCGATTCTTTCACTCCGTTAACAAAATATCCCTCGCCAAATATAATCGTTGAATCTTTCCAACCGAATCTATACTGTTACTTCCTAGTCTCGGAAAAACGTCGCGGCTGAGAGTTCGTTTCGAGCCAAGCGATATACGGCTATAGACTCCCGCTGTTGCACTCTCGTTAATGTGTTTTTACGATCCCCACAACGCGAATGACCGGTTGCCTGCAATCTTTTTCTCACCAATAGCAGTTTTGTGACGAGAGAACGAGTCGCGAACAAGAACTCGCTGAGGGTCAAGATTAAGGTCACTGCAAATCCTCTGCGTACAGCTTTTCCCTCCTAATGAAAACGAATTGCATTGTTTTTACCGTGGCGACGTAGCATGGCTCCAACATTAAGAAAATCGGCTAGAAAAGAAATTGTGAAAAAAAAATCACCGGGCCAACCCCGGAGTATACTTTCTTTGAAGGCCCAGAAAAACAAAAAAAAAATCGCAAACCGGATTCTCGCTGTAATGCGCGAAATTGCCCGAATGGTCAAATGTCTCTTATCAAATGCCTCTTATCATCGGCCTGTTCAGCATTAATTATAAAGCGAACACACGATCATTAAAAGTTTGCACGAGGTTTTTCTCCACCTCTTTTTTACTCGCGATAATCGCTTCATCATTCATTTAATTACTGCCGCGTTAGCCCACTTTCGGAGCGCCACTCGGTACCGAGACGACAAATCACGGGAGACCCTCGCTTAATTTCAATTTATTCGATACCGAAGTCGAGAATCTCCACGTTGTAGGCTCGTCGTTGCATATTATACGCTGATATAAAAAAGGGGGGCCACCTGTCACGTATTTCCCCAGGAAACGACGGATATCGTTGAGAACGATTTAATTACGATCTCGTATGTACATCGGTTTACTTGTTTGCCTCTTCCTTGTAGCAGGTTTGATTTTTCCCCACCTGTACGTGTGTGCATACTTTCACCATGGAAGATGCCACAAATTCAGTGCGGGCTTGTACCCGATTCTCTCGTGATTTGCTTGACGTTAATTATCGTATCTCGTTCCGGCTGAGAGTAACTTGCTCACCTGTACACACACACACACACACACACACATGCGCGCATCTCTCTCAATTTGATATCATTGCTTTTTTTTAATCTCATTTCTCTTATTTCTTGGTGCGCGCATGACTCCTGAACATCTCGTGTGCATCTTTTGTTCGCTCAAATTCTTTTGCGTTTCTATACGATTATTATCGTTATTATAGTTAATATTTGCGAGGGAAAGTTTAGCCCCGATAGATACGACGGGTATCAGTTCAAGGTGTTTGTTTTTTCCACTGTACTCAATTATCGTAGTTTACGTGAATAATTTTTTGTTCGGTACAAGAAATGCTCATGTCGAAGAGAGGAACCAACAGCTGTTACCCCACGCCTCGATCTACGTAAGTGCTTATTTTCTTGAAGAGAGAACAAGTTGGTCGCGACGACGCGGCGTACTCGGCAAAAGAACCGAGCGCAGCCACGAGTAAGCACAGTACGGGACGAGAGCATAATATTTTATTTCGGTTTATTTTTACAGTGTGGGAGAACGAGTCGACGGCACGGTTGTACGGCTCGTTTGTACTGCCGCGGCGCAAAAATCTTTGAAGCTCGAACTTCATATTCGCACGGATGTGGTACGATATGGTAGCCCACTACTTTACTATTCTTTTTTTTTTACTTTGATTAATTTTCCGTTAGAAAAAAAGCATCCTAAAACGCCACGTACAAGTACAAAGGGTTCGCTTAACGAATTCTTGCCTCAATATTTAAACTCATTAGCAATGCTGACGAGCCCCTTTCTCGGTAAACAATTCATGTTTGTTTGATACACATAACTGAGAATGTCCGACGATGATCCGTCATTCTCTACACGCGTTTCTGTGACCAAGTAGGAATTCGGATTAACGACGTGCTCTTCCCGGGCACTCCGTTACCACGAGATCTCCCCGGTGGACAGCGCTCTTCTCCTCTCGCTACGCACTTCGTACCCAAAATCTATTCCGGGGTTACTAGGAAAACGCGTGTGCGCGTGGTACCGCACAGCCGGTACGGAGCCACAAAGTTCCCTTTTCGTCGCCGTCCGCATATCTTCGCTTCTCCTCGCGGCACAGATGTACTTACACGACTCACGTATACTATATACCATTATATAAATACCTATCTCGGTGTGTACTGAGCGAGAGACTGTAAGAAGAAACGAGATCTCAAGATGGTCTCGTGCTAATTGCCAATAGGAAAAGTTTAAGTAGCGAGAACGCCCGGGATGCGACAGGGACAACTCGACAGCGACGGATAAATGTTCTACCCTCATATGTATACATGTTTAATGTGTATGGAGTCTTGTTTGCATACAGACTCGTCACTTCCGAGATTCCCCCTGTACGCGAATGCTCAGTGATTCAACGCAAGCGTGTAACATATCTTCGTAAACGAATACATCTCACCCGTACTTTAGGGATGAATTCCACGGTGCATTACCGTCATCCCGGATCGTTGTAAAATCACCCGAATTCGTCGTGACTCTGTCGACGGGTAGCTTGAATAGATATACGACTACGGAAATTCCTTCCTCGTACAAGCCCTATTTCGAGGCACAAGATTTTGAAAAAAAAAAAAAAACAATTCCCTCGGACAGTTGAGTTCCTCTAACAGGAAATTATCTTATGTATATCCTAGATAAAATTTAGGATTATCTTAAAATTTGGAAAAATCTAATTTTTCAACCGAAAATGATGTCATACCGGAAGTACGTCACATCCGGTTTGCATATCCCATTTTAGAATGACCAAGAGTAAGGAGTTGATGTTCAACAGAATAGGAAAATTTACCTCTCTTGCAATTAACATTGTATTTTTGTTCTGTCGACAATACGAACCTAACGTACACGAAGGAGGATTTCCCGTCCCAAGGTGCACCTCACTCGCGAAGGCCGTTGACGAATATACGTGGATAAGGATTCTGCGACAGCTAACAGTAACATCGAGCCTCTGTGTCTATACAATACACCGCCACAGCTCGCCACTGCAGCTGATGCATGCAGCCCGGCCAGTCGTTGGTTCTGGCTGCACGCATCACGGAGCGACGAGGTCTCTCCGGCTCTTGCCGAGCCGGTGCGCTTCTCGATCGAGAGAAGATGCAGCAAACTCGCACACGCATCGGTACACGTTCGGACGCCGACCTGTCTGCCAACTCCACCGGCAAACTGCGTCAACTGTGAAACCGAAGCGAGATCAACGCTCCGAGCGTCTCGGTACCAACGACACAACGTGACTTCCAGCTATTGGCCGTTTAACGTATTTACCTCATATTATATTCCTTTTTCAATGACAAACTTCTTCCCCTTGATTGGATTTAGAGTTTTCAATTTGCTTCGCTCATTCTAATCAAACATCGCTATTTGCTTCGAGCCAATGCCCCGAATACACACAGTAACTGCAGGTGACTGGAAGCGTGTTTGTGTGTGTGTGTGTGTGTGTGCTACGTTAAGTAAACGGGAATGTCAGGGATAGCCGAGAGGGTTGCCCAGTCACTCGGTGCATACAGAATTGGACTGCCCGGTGCACACGGACTTGATGCATATGTTGTTTTCCCTGTAGGTCCTTCCTCAATGACACACTGCGAATCCAGTGAAACGTTATGCTGCTTCTGTTAGTTCCATGTGTACCCTATCGTATACCAAGCTTACACACACACCCGAGCTGGGCAAAGTACCGAAAAGTACTTCAAGTTCTAAGCACTAAGTACCACAAGTACTTTTATAAAAGTACAAAGTACTTTTTCTTCTTAATCGGAAGAGGCGGAGATCCGCGAGTACGAAATTTAGAGACGAATTTTTAAATCAAACAGCCCTGTTCGGGGCCAACATTTTTTAAAATAGTCCAAACTCTTCGTTTCCAATCTTTGGTAGGAGACTAATCGACTGGACTACGAGGACTGAACCTTGAGGAAGTGAGTGTATAACAAATAAATCTAGGACGTATGGATCTAGAACAATGGTCGAAAGTGAGAAAGGTCTCGATTTTATGCATCAAAAATCGTATTTTTTTGGATATAAATGGAAAATATTGGGTTGGAATTAAAATAATTGTTGTATTCATGTTCAGCGGAAAAAAATACGTCGACGATATCTGCAAATTTCAGTTTGGGATTTCCTACAATAATTTTTGCGGTACATTTTGACGATTTCAATTTTATGAGACAGACATTTTTGTACGTTAACGAAAGAGATGCAAAGTAATTTGCAAATGGTTTCCTCATTTATTACAATTTTGATACTCTAGAAACGTACTTTAAGTACCAAATAAGTACTTGTGTACTTTACGTACTACCCAGCTCTGACACACATACACACACATACATATATATAACAGTTTCTGCGCTATCCCATCTCCGGTTTCGTACCAATTTCCATGCGCCGTTGCGTCTTCGGCGATGCTGCGCTTTGAATCCCTCTCTAGATCATCTCTCACAATGCAGGATGCGTTCCAGCAACGATCCGATATAGGGGTTAAAGGAAGCGTCGGATAAATCGAGCTATAACTATACACATAATCCCTACAGAAGCCTTCCAGTAATGCCTTCAGAGTCTCAAAGCCAAACACACTATAGAACTTGATACGTTAAAATATAATTTTTTACGATTCACACCTACGTCCTGTGCGGTTCCTACTATAAATTTTTTTCCTAAATATATGAATGTATTAGATATGCCTTACACCGGAGAAAAGTTTTGAAAAGCCAGGTAAGCAAGAGACGGACAAGGCGAAACACCTTTCACCCGCTCAAGCTATTGGCCTGTTGGTCATTTGAGAGGAATCCTTTTATGTCCGTAACGAGTGGTTAGCCTCCCTATGTCAGCTAGATTCTTTTGTATGCCGCTTGAATTCTCGGCTTTCCCATCGTTTCGTCTTGTAGCGGTCGTGTCGACCGACAAGACTCAGGTGCCCCAGACCGCGATGCATTAAAATTATTGTGTAATTCATTTTTTTTTTCTTTATAAGTATGTACACAGTTGCCATTTCATACGGATTAGCCTTATCGGATTTATATCTTTTGATCAATTCTCCCATTTGCCGATGGTCATTCGACCGACCAATTGTCTGCTCGCTGCGAACGGACTGTGTATAACAGCACACCATATGTCCGAACTTTCCTGGCAAACAAGCCAGACTCTGTAATATATACCAAGCTACCTTGTATCCGCAAATTTCTTGTTCTCACGCCTCGAGTAACATGAAAGGTGAACGTTTCAAAGAAACATACAGTATTGGAGGGCAATTATTTATATTCGTTCGATCTAACAAATATGATGGAGATTAATGCTATTAAATAAAAAAAAAATAAAAATCTCTATGCCGGAGTGGTCTCGTTAGAAATGTTATCCGATTGTGCTTCTCCATTCCTATTATTCCGGATGACAAAGATCAACATTGATATTCCTATTGTTTATTTATACCTCGCGTCAATTCAGTTATTTTTAATTACAATCGTTTTTTTTTCTCATCACTAACGCTCTTTTTCATGATCTCACTTTTATATCATCAAGAATGAAACGAGGTCGTCGAGTGGATTGGCGGATTAATGGTGAAGCCCTTTGACACACTGCTACAGCTTTAAATAGCTATATCGAGGTTCCAAGGGGGGTGGACAAAAATGGAAGAGAAAAAAAAGCAACCCAGGAATGGTGTATAAGTAAGAGGTTCGGATCCAATTAGCCGTCCTGAATTCCTTGCTCTATACCTTAGTTTCTATAAATTGGGCCGCCTCCGCATTCGACTCTGCCCGTTCCATCGCATTGAAGAGAAGGACCGAGGAGAGTGGGGAATTCCTGATTCGCCTTGAGAGAGCTATTCGCATTTTCGTGTACGAGTAGGTCAGTGGTATCGCGAGCGGGTGGGTGAATTTTGCACCGAAGGTTTATATACAGGTATGGTAACATGTATATAAAACTGTAAATATGTATATATAGGGGCAAACCGGTAGGGATGCACGGGGATGCGTGCGCTGCTTTCCTGACAAAGTTCAAAATCGATAGCGCGACTTGGCAAAGGTCGAGCGAGAATTCCAGGACGTCGTGAGGCTCTCGCCTCTTGCATACTCGATGTATTTTAACAATGGAACACAACTCTTCCATCCTCGTTACGTAAACCACCTACCAATGGACCTCCCTTCAAATCGATACGACGATGAAAAAATGACAGAGACTCCCCTCTCGTACCATTATACACAACAGAGTACATCGACAATGCAGTCCCCCCAAAATTTAACTAAGTTTCATCCTCGGGCTTTTGCAAAGAACTGACTGTAGCTCTCTCTCTCTCTTTCTCTCTCTCTCGCTCTCTTATTTAATTTGTACCAAAAGCTCGGAGGTCGAAATGCCTTTTTCATTACGCTCTGTGCGCTCTGCCACTTTACTCGCGGCAAAGCTATCACAGCTACGGATACGTACTTTCATTTCGTAAACATATTCTCTATTTATTCCGCATGCAGTCAAGTAAAATACAAAAACATTAAGTTAGTGTCTAGGAAAAATTAAGATATTTCTTTGGAAGAATGATGATTATACATGTTTTCATACAGATCTTTTTTACTCTCTACTTTAAAATCTCTCGCCGAGAAGTTTCAGTCGAGATACCCTTCGTTAATGCCGGAGATCTACAGCAATCGGATACGAGGAATTAACTTTTTTTTCATGATTCGATCGCATCTCAAATTGCATCAATTGTTCGAAGAATTTAGCGTCGCCGAAATTGCGTAACGCGGATCTTCCGTCTTTTGCAGTGCAGCTTCAGAGAGAGAGAGAGAGAGAGAGAGAGAGAGAGAGAGAGAGAGAGAGAGAGAGAGAGAGAGAGAGAGAGAGAGAGAGAGAGAGAGAGAGAGAGAGAGAGAGAGAGAGAGAGAGAGAGAGAGAGAGAGAGTCGTTGAGGATATCGCGTTTTGTAATGTCTCCAACCGAATGGCCCATAACAGTCGTTTAATTGAACAGCATCGTTTCGAATATCACAAGCCGGTGGTGAAACCACCACCAGATAGAATATAGCAGTACCGAATATTAAATAGTAGCTTAACGAGTGCTCCCGGCAGTCCTTCGTCGCTCATCAAACTGTCAACGTTTTACATCGAACCGCACGCGTTTCTCCATGCGCCATTGACTATGACGTGCGGTGTGCGAACGGCAGTCATCCCTCAACGAACATATGTTTCCAGCGGCTATTGCTTTTTCATCCTCATCCTCTCTCTCCATATTATACGTCGAATAGCCGCGTCTATACCGACGTATATAAGTGGAGATCGCTGTGGCTGTGCCAACGAATCATCGAAATTGTATCGCCGGAGGTGTTATGTGGGCATCACATAAAGGAGCACTTATCTCGCATCGCTGAGACAATCGAGCAACGAATTGGTGGTGGCAGCCAATTCTTCATCTCTTGCGGGCGTACCGGGGAAATCTTCCGCTGCTTTGTTTCCGCTTCGAAATGACGTAGCCTCGTCTTTGAACCGAGGTACGTCTGCTAACCGCTCCTCCGCGGAGCGATGAAACTCTCGCTGATCGGGATCGTGATTCCTCAAGAGATCTTCCAATATTTATGGATGCCCAGATGTGAAGCAGAAAATGTGACCGTTAATGGCCGACCATACGAAACCGAACGACGGTATCGATCGCGTGTTCGATCGCCGTGGATGTCCGTGGGGAGTATTTTCTAGTGTCGCGCGAGGGCGGCACACTACAAGTTTTATGGTATTGTATTTTTTCCCAGAAGTGTCGATAATTTTTATGTGATCCGGGAAGTCAGTCGGGAAAAATGATATGATGGCATTACCTCTCGGTCTTTTCAAACCCCTGGGCATCGATGGCTACTCGTGAGCTATACTTTTAAGGGGATCGTGTCCCCTTTACGTATTATCGTCAATCAATTGTCTCTCGTAGCCGGAAGCGGTTTGCTCTCCGGGTGTCAAGGGATGCACACCTACACCACACATCGCAGCGACCACATCCGGCGAAGCGAGGTGTCGCGTTAAATAAAAAAAAATCCCTTCTCTCTTACTTGGATTTTTGTTTTGTTTTTCACCGCACAAATTCCGAGTGACTCTTTTCTCTTATATATGTCCGTTATAACTCGCGCCGGAAGTCGGCAGTCGAGTCCAACCAAACCGGTAACATTGACGACGATAACGATGGGTACGAATTAAAAATAGATTGCGCGCTCATCGTGGCAAAGGGCTTTCGCCGAAATAACCTTGGAGCGATCATCTCTTTCTCCTGTACTGTCATTAATTTTTTTTTTTTTTTTACCAATATAAGGAGGAGGGCGTTTTATATTGAGACGAATCGGCGTTGTAAAGCGAGTCCCCTCGACATGACCGTTAATAGCGACATGCGTGTAAGTAAAGGAAGAGCACAGTGTGAGACTTCGAATGCGTAATGGCTCGTTGAGGGGCTGTTAGTTCCGCCTTGAGTAAAGATAAAGGAAAGTGAGAGAGGAAGAGAGAGAGGCGACGACGAAGAACGGAAAAAGGATGGAGAAAGTCGCGGTGTAGGTAGCACAAGAGGGCAAGAAAAAGGGGAGTTTTGCGGGTGTGTTGCGAGCTCTATCCAGGCGTGTCTCACTAAGCTTTAGTTCTCTCATGCGTCTACTATTCGTCGGACACCCCTGTCTGTACGACATACAGCTTGCCTGTTCTCTTGCTTATATTCCCGGACGAATTATTATTCACTTTGAAAGGAAACTACCGGTGCGCCTCTCCGACTAGCCTCCGCTCTCTCTCTCTCTCTCTCTCTCTCTCTCTCTCTTCGAAGAACGAGAAGCAACTCTCTCACGATATTATATACATCGCGACTTTGGTCATGGCTCTCCGCACTTTGAGAACAGCGTACCTACGTGCCTTATATTCTTTTCTCTCGCGGTATACGATCGTTGGGGCGTATACATTGTTTTCCGGTTGTTCGCTCGTCCGAGAAAGTATTTTCTCCTTGTCTCCTGACGGCATCGACTTTGTTCGTCGTGGGAGAATGCACCTGGGCGGAAAATTTTCCCGACAAATTAGAGAAGAGACACAAAAAAAAAATACAAGCGAGTTCTGCGAAATGGTGGAAACTATATTTATATAGACAAATAACCGAATGGATTATCACTCTCATGGGCTGAACTTTATTCCGAGAGTAATACGTAGGTATCTCGTCGAATAAAAAATTTGTCAACCAGCCGGACAGATTCCAAGTCTCTGCTGTTGAAATAATCACGACAGCTTTATCTGTACGATAAAGTTTATAGATGATTCATCGACTTCCCGATGCCTGCCACGGCCCGCTAGAAGACCCTTTGCTTTCTCATATTCCCTCGCGATAATAAATATAGAACACAGCGTTTAGGGGCTCGTTATTCGAGGGTGGATGGGACTTTTTTTTAATTTTCTATGCACCATATATATCTCAAGGGCTGCATCCAAGTGTCCAGACGCACAGGACATGCCACTTGAAAATTTTTCTCACGTACGTTGCTTTTTGCTTCACATCGTTAACGATCAACTTAAAAAAAAAAAAAATGAAAATTGGGAAAAAGTGGAAATCACCGATTATAATTTGTAGCTATGTATTATTTTATTACACCACCTTTGTTTAAAAAAAAAAAAATATCTCTGCTCCTCTTTGATTATTCCACAAGTAACAATTCTCTGGTAACTGATCGAATTACGAAATGAAATTGTAACGTCTCATAGCGACGCTTCTCCGTCCACCAATCTCGAACTCCGCGATATATTAACGCCAGTGAATTAAACGCGAACTGGCATGTATTCTCGGTTCGAGTTTGTACGCTCGATTAAATTAGAACGAGTGCGTGTAGAACATGGGGATAAATAGAAATAAGAAGAGAAATCGTGTGAGTGACGCATGGCTCTGTTCTCTGTATATTCAACGCAAAGAGGAAGAGCAGAACGCAGGGAACGCTGCATAACGTGCATGAATTAATTGCTCGGCATACGCTACGGAGCTCTCGGTTCGTAACATCTATCTGTAATATTAATGTTTCGTCTAATCTACGGTTAGGGCACTATGCATTTTATCAGTCTGTAAAATACGAGGGAGCATCGGGTGTAGCCGCTGTAGGCGCGTTAGCGCGATCCATCTCGCGGTTCCACACGTGTGCATAATAAACTCGCTTGTAACATATAAGCGCGACAACAATTAACCCGAGGCTCGAACACCTTGCGATACCTCACGACGGTTGTGAAGCATGCGAGATAAATAAACAACGTTACCGAGTCTTATGAATTTTAAATGGACGTTTTAACGCGTGCTGCCGAGCAGAAAGAGTAAGAGATATGCTCTACTGTACGTACATCGCGAACAAGAACGAAGACGATGAGATTAAGTGAGAGTGACGATACGACGAAGGCGAGGGGGGACAAAAGAAAAAGACGATCGGCGCAGGTGCCGAAGGAAGGGCAAGGGCAATTGCTGCGAAACTTACAGCAGGTGCAGCAGGCAATGACGAATAGGGGAGAGGAATTTTCAGTTTCTTGCACAATTATATTTTTATTATTTTTCTTTTGTTTAATGCAGTCATTACTTTATATGAATTCGATGATATTCTTTGGATCGAAGAACGTACCAATAATAAACAATAAGTTTACAAAAGTTCTGATTTATGTATTAGGAAAAGCCGCAAGACCCTCTGGATCACCCGACCAAGCTTTGTGATATTTCAATCTTTATACAGGCGAATATAAAAATGGTTCAGTTGATGCTTTGGCCAAGACATCTTTCGACCCAGTCCTATCTCGTTCTCGTTGCGCGTTCGGATTTTTTACCGGTTGGCAAACCACGCATGGAATTTCGTCGAGGATTTCGTATCGGACGCGATTGGGACCTGTGTTTGTTTACGTGCGTGTGTGCGGGAGAGAAAATGCTGGACCACATAAAAGAGGAACGGGCAAAGTACCGGGAATGAAATTCTCTCCCGGTACATGTCTGGCGAACGAATGTCTACACTGTCACAGCTACTCTCATCTCATATTTCTCGCTACTTCCTTGACGAATCTAAAAAAAAAAAAAAAAAAAAAAAAAAAAAAAAAAAAAAAAGCTATAATACAACCAGTACAGTGCACTCAAATAGTTTTAATTAACAAATTTCACTGGAGTTAGATTTTTGTTAAGCGAAATATATATTTTAAAAAATCTCTCTACCAACTATAATGTATAGAACTTACGATCGAATTGGATGTGGAGTTTTTTTTGGCTTTGCCTTCGGGCATTAATGAACGTGTGATTAATTTACGTTTAGGATCGGGTAATTGTGAGCGCGTACATAATATTAATTAGCCGTGCTCGTCTAATCGGCTCTACTACTCCCAGCGTGCAAACATAGATATCATCGATACCAACGTATAGCATTGCATTATTCATGTAGCACTATTGATTCAGCCATATAAATTCAATGCATCCAATTAATTTCAATAAAATTCAAGTTTTGAGTCGAATAATTTAAACGTCAAAAGCTCGTTAATGGTGCACACCGGTGAACTGTACACGGACAGTGCACGGATTGTTAACTCGCAAGATCTCGCTCATTCGCTTCTCTACTTCGATATTGCTCTGGGGGGGGGGTCTTCGATGTTGCAACACACTCCCTTTAACTGTATCCCTTTAACTGAATGAACGGAAAGTGGACGCCGAGAAAACAACCGAATAGAGAGAAAGGAGGCATCGGTTGAAAGAAGATGCACGAGGAGAAGAAGAAGGCAACGTGAGTAGAGCGACGAGGTTTGCCCGATGCTCGACGTCGTCTAAACTTAGACGCACCTCCGCATAACTTTGCTCTTTGGAGCTGTAACTACGAGGCTAACCTAGCGACGCAACGAGCGGAGGCGTCGCGACGTCGTACTCACTCTACGGTGCATATATTTCTTCCTGCCTGTTCCATGTAGGCTAATGTATCCAAACGTACGACATGTGTCACTACTTATTCGTTTTTTTTTTTTTTTTTTTTTTTTTAATATCCCCTTCGTATTATTGTTGCGAGTTGGTCGAATTATTTATTCTCGATCTGTCGGATCGATTGATCGCATCGAGATCATCGTATTATATATTAATGATGTTCAATTATATTATTTTAAGATCGTCGGGAGGGAAAGTACATTTGCTACAGTTGAATGATTAATCCGATAGAAATGAGAGAGGACATTTTTTTTTTTTTTAGTTTCGCACACAGGCAAGAGTATAAAAATTGGTGTATTCCCAAAGGAAAGTCGATTTTCTCACCGCTTAGAAGGCTTCCAGCGCCGCTTCAGCACACCGAGCATGAAGATGAGGAGACCGATGAGGATTGCCAGGTACCAAGGGATCTTCTCTCGATCCAACGAATAAATCCACCGGCACAAGCGCACCAACGACGACCACCAGAATTTACGGCAAGTACTCTTTTTCGTTTTACGCTCTCAATGTCGAAGTTATTTGTTTATTTTTCAATCGAAAAAAAATATATATATATATATATATTGTCCAATTAACTGTTGTCACAACGCTCGCGTCGACATCGTTCCGTTGGTGTTTTCGACTCGTCCATCTGGCTCGACGCCCTTTCTTCTCTTGATTTTGTTTTTTCTTTTCCCTTTCCCCTTTTATTTTCTCGATGTCTCAAGCGTTCTTGGATATTTAATCGATTCAATCATTCGACGGTCATCGTTTTCCGGAATTTTTTCAATTTACTTATGAGTTTTGTTTGCGGGTATCCCTCGGTCTTTTAGTGACAAGTCGACGAGAAGTTTCTGTTAAATTTGTAGCCTCCTGTTTTTCCATTAATATTCTAGGAGCTCGCACATTCGTCATTCTTTAGCTCGCCTCGAATCACGTGCAAGTGTAACGTCCTCTATGTGTACATACAATATAAACACCTAACGCAACGTTGCACAACGGTGTACAGTTAAATACCCTCACGTACCGAATCATCAAAGAATCGTACAGAAATAACGGTTACGGCTCAACAACGTCAGCTTGATTGTTATCATCACGATCCCTCGCAAAAATTGTATATCCAATAATTAATTCGTTAGTCATTGGCGCGAACAATGAATCTCAACGCTGATGCATCCGCTATAATTAATTGTGTGCGCGTGTTGTGTACAACTGAATAATTAATTTAAGCTGCATGCCGATTTGGTCTCGTCCATCGAAAGCTTCACGCGCATATTCCAGAGACGCGGTAGCTTCACGACCACGCCAAGTATTATCATAGTCTCGTGAGAAACGGCGAGTTACACTTGCACGAAATTCTCGGTTAGTTTAATCCCAAGTTTGAGGCGATAGAGAGCGAGCGAGAGCAATAGAGTGAGAGATCGAGACGGAGGACGTCGACTATCTTTACTTCGCCGCGAACTTCTCAATTCCATTCCGGCTGACCTCCACAGATCCTCTCCACAGCTCACTTGCATCGATATGCATAATTCTCATACGACTCCTCAATGAAACTGCCAACGATCAAATTTCATTTTTTTTACTCCATCGATAAAATAGTATTTTATTGGAAAAAAAAAAAAAAAAAATGGTTTATTTTAATTTTATTTTTCCTGTCTATTTTCCTCTCGTTTGTTTTGTTTGTTTGTTTTGTCGTAGAAATACGTAGAGTCGCCGCACCTCAATGATATCAGACGTTACGTCGTTAATACTGTGAAATGGAATACGCAGCGGAAATTGCGAATGTGTTTTTGTGAAACAAGATTGTATTGAGATAAAAATATCGCGCTAACCGAGCACACCGGCTGCTCGCCGAGCACCAACTAAACTCGACGAGACAGTCCCGTCGAGTATAAGGTGGCGGCGTTGCGCGGTGCTCTCGGCACACGAGGTTCTCTTTCCCGTTCCGGCTGCCTGAGTCGAGCGAGGCGCTGCTCCGTTCTCGGCTATTCGCCCCCTGCACTCTCGCAGTCAACAGTGCCGGCACGAGAAACGAGTTTCCCCAGGCGCCCTGTCCTGCTATTACTCTCATTTAAAACGAGTCTGGCTATTATTTTTAAACCTTTTTTTTTTTTTTTTTTTTTTTTTTTTCTGGCCCCATCGATCTGGAATTATCCAAGACTTCTTAAATCTTTAAATATTATTTATGTAATTATATGTCATATGTGCTATCGTTCAAAATTGAAATATATATCTATTACAGTTAACTCGATGATAATTAATATTATCTGCTGCGACATCGATTTTATATTTAAAATTATCTTACTAATAAGCTATTGGATCTAATACACACAGTTAAAAGCTTTTAACACGTACAATCTATGTCCATATCCAGTCGTTTATCGAACTTTTAGATGGACCGCCGTTTACTGAAGGACAATGACGACCGTGGAGTGGTTGCTGACAGTAGAGTGCATCGCGAAAGGGTGACCGTCCCTGACACCTTCGGGAACAGGAGACAAAAAGACACCGGCCATATATATATATATATATATATATTTTTTTTTTATGAATGCTACTATAGCTACTACGACCAGAGTAGACGGAATGTATCAAAGGCCCGGAGTAGATCCGGACTCGGCATCACCAATCGCGGATGGATCTCGACATTAATTATAGCGCAACGAGATTATCAGAGTCCTCCACGAGTAACTCAAAGACCTTATTTGATCGGTTCGGCGATTCGTTTCGTTGATAAGCCAATCGTGCGCTTCCCGAATTAATAATCATATTACGGTATTCAATAAGGTTTCAATGTTGATCGAATAATTATTTACAGTGTCTTATTGGAAATTCTCAGTATTCTCAAATTTCAAAAGTTTCAACGACAATAACGAAAATACCAATGAAATACTGATTAACCTTGACAGTTTCGATATTCGTATGTTACAATGTCCCTTGTGTGTTTGTATTTTCTTCGCATCGTACACAATTTTTTCACTGAATTCTAGGACTCTGCACTTTTCGACGTAATTGCCCTGCGAATGGAAAATTGTGCGAAAGTCATGATTGTGTGTTGGGGCCTGAGTCATTCGTTATTCCACTTATTGTTCTTCCTTTTTCTTGTTTGACGAAGGTGTTGCGCGCGCTCACTTTTTTTTTTTTTTTTTTTTTTTTTTTTTTTTTTTTTTTTTTTTTTCTACGGGCAAACCAACCCCGGCTTTGCACCGTTTCTACCCTCGTTTTTCCCCGCTTCGGAAGAGCTCGGTCGTTATCGCATATGCCGATGCAAGGGTCGATCGATTTTTTCCGTTCGCACACAACCCCGCTCACCCGCACGGCCCAACTGCACTGCTACGGCAGAGATGCACACTCGAAGCTGCAATAGTGCTATTCTTCAGCATTACGTAACGCAATACACTGACGATTAAATGTAAAGCCAAAAATCCTAAATAATTTCCCTCGTTAAGATAATCGAGCTACTTACCGTTCTTTAAATTCTTCAATCATTTATCCCAGTACATTCGCTTGGCCGATTTTTTTTTTTTTTTTTTTTTTTTTTTTTTTTCTCACTGCCAAACCATCCCATCTTATTTTATATGTATTTTAGTAAAACTGTGCATGTTGTCCGTCAATCCCTTTCGGTGAAATTGATAGCTCAATCCCTTCGCCGTTCCCTGATCCCTCCCATCGCCTGTTGATGAACTTGAAAATCTCAGTTTGCGACGTCGTACCGTAAATGCGTCACTTCCGGTTCGGAAATTTCATTTTCGAATAGGAAAAGAGATTTTCGACCGGAAACGGCCTATTTCCGACATTACGTTACTTTATGTCTGGCGGCGAGGTTGATACAAAAAAAAAAAAAAAAAAAAAAAAAAAGAGATAACCATACACGCATTAGTGCGCGTAACCATAAAGTATTTATACAAGACTAGAAGTATTGGCGTGTAGTATTAAACTCGAACAATGGTCGGCAATCGAGCATTCGTATCCTCGAGACCAAACAAGAAATAGATCGATGGATTAGATAAATAGATTAGAGATAGATTGTACTTGACTTTGTGTAGCATTAAATTAATTTCAGTTTCAAAATCTTATTGTTCGACCGGAAGTGACGTCATCTTGGAAAAACGTCACTTCCCGTTTGGAAATCTCGATTTTCAACATTTCTAATGGGATTTTCAAACGGAAAGTAACGTTTCACCTGGATGGACGTCCCTTTCGGTCGAAAAGTGAGAATTCCAAAGCGAATGTGACGTCTCCCCTGGATGACGTCATTTACGGTAGATAAATGAAATTTTCAAACAGGAAGTGACATTAAAAAGAAACAAAAATAAACAAACGAAGAAAAAATATGTCATACGGTCGGTCGCGAACGCGCAATATCTCAATGATCAATCCAACGCTTTAGTGCGTTTCTACGAGGATTTAAGTGTTTCGAGGATTATTTCTATTCGCACGCTTGCTTAAACTTCGACAAAAGTCAAATTTGTTTTAAAGCGCTCATAGTATATAAAATTCGGGCGCATGGTGTTCCTTGATCGTAGTTAATTTTTCGGCTGAAATGAATTGTACGTAAATCATACCCTGTTAACTTCCGACGCGATAAAGGCTCTTGGTGTTGCAGATAATCGCGATGTCGACGAACCAAACTAGTCGAATGAGTTAAAACGATGTTTTGGTAAAAAATTTATGGGCACAAATAACCTGATTTGCGTTACGACTTTACGTTATCGTGACTTTGATGTAACAATAACAATGCTCGAACGCGGTCCAGATTTGATTTATTCCGAATTTAAGTATCAGAGATCCAATTTGACACTTGTGATAGAGTATACGATTACATCTGGTGTGCATCAAATGATATATATACACAAATATCATTTGATGCATAGAAAATAGTTATTTATATAGCACGGGCGTAAAAAGGGGAGCTATTGACGAGTGCGGCATTCACAGTCGTCAACTCCCTTTTATACGCAAACGCCATTCACATAACTTTTCTTAAGAAATTCAAAAAAAAAAATCACACTTTTCATTTTTGGGAACGCAGTAAAGGATTTTTCTGCCCTGGCGCCGTGAAAAAGCTTTTGCACATTGCTTTTGCACGCATGCGCAGTATTTTTTCCCGCACGCGATACAAAAAAAGTGCCCTTCTGCGCAGACTTCACAGGAACAGAAAGCGTGATTGTACGTGCATGGGTTAGGAAAAAGTAATACACGTTTTAAGACTAAATTATTTTCTGTCATTGGATCTTCAAGACAGGCTATACGGTGTCCGAAAATTGGTTAAAGCGTGCCAATTGGTACGCGACTCAATAATCGGACAGTTCGAAGAAATTACGTTATCCAGCTTTCTGCGTAGCTTATCTTCAGTATTGTTTCACATAAATATCATTGTTTCATTCATTTAATTGATAAATGGCAAAGAAATTCTTTTACGTAATATTCAGTTTAATTTGAGCTGAGAGAGAAGGAAGTACGGTGCATGAACGTATCGTACAACCACGAACAGGACGAATACGATGATGCGTCGCGATAATTAATTTGTGTTTCCTGCTCGACTTGGCAACCTTTATAAGAATAAAATCACACCACTACGTTATTTATTACTCTTGTCATTCCGTTTCGAGAAACAGCGACAAAGCGATGTATTCTTTGTCTTCCGAGCGCAAAACATTACTTTATGCATTAAGTACGAGAATGCGGCCAATAATTGCTAAATATTATATCAAACATTTTTTTCCAATCGATGAATAATGTTATTTCATCGATAAGCTCCGCAGTACAATTTTCAGCCTTTAACAGAGCTTCGATAAAAACTTCGTAACTGAGAAAAAAAAAAAAAAAAAGTGTGGTTCCGGCCGGGATCGAACTGGCGACCTTCTGCGTGTAAAGCAGACGTGATAACCGCTACACTACGGAACCAATTTGTAAATTTTTAGCTCTAACTTCTTATTAACTCTCTTTCCTTTTGAAGTTAGAATCGAAAATTTAATCTCTGTCTGTCTTAAAAATACTATGTCAACTTTTAATGATTAAGAGTGGTAGGCCTACTGGGGACCTAGTGCAAAAAAAAATAAAAAATAGCGCTCTACCTCATGGTGCTGCATGAAAATGAGCGTAACAAACAAAATTTCATAGACAGACACTCTATGCGATACGGAAACCGTTTCTACTTTTTCCCGTAGAATACAAGCATAATTTCCCATGCCACAGATGAACGGAAATTGTGCGTTGCGAGCATCTCGCAAGCCGATACCACAAGATTTTCCTTTCCATTCCAGAACCATTCACATTTTGAACTTAATGTATAAAAATTAAAAAAAAAAAAAAAAAAAAAAAAAAAAAAAAAAAAAAAAACTATACGAATAAAACAATCGATGCAGAAATTATTTGAAAAATATTTAATAATAAACATTGACAATATACAGAGAAAATACGCCATAAGAAGTCGCTATGGGAGTAATAAGAACCTAATATCTGGTCCAGACTTACAAAATATCATCAAATCAGACAATGATAAAGGTATTACGTTGACACCTTACGTTTCTAACAGTATTTTTTTTTGTTTTTTTTTTTTTTTTTTTTGCAACTAAAGGTCGAGGTGTTCATACAGTTTTAAATCTCATATTCCTTGTGTTTTACGTGTGCCAATCTTCAGAGGTGTTGCATGTCAAACTTCGCCACATTCGCTACTGTAGCGAGTTGTCCCCGGATGATTTTACTTATGCACCGTTTAATCACAAATTGATTAATTATTACATTGTTTCCTCCATTCGTCTTCCAATAATTCATTTATCAACCGTATACACTGCAAGAAGCAAAAAAAGTGGCATAGCTGTTTATTTGTAAGTGAAATCGTTTTGTTTTCTTTTGTTTTGTCTTTTATTATATTTCTTATTCATTTGTTTTCGTGCTACGGTACGATTAGAGTGTGCACTATTGATTTGACTCACCCAAAGAGATCGGTCTTAACTTGCCCACGGAGACCCATTAAACTTTATACACGCACGCACCCACGCATTCTAGAAAGTATAGATAAACGGTCTAATGTCATGGAACATTCCAACTCCTTTCCTTTATTTTTTATTTTTCAACAATTCGACTTAGTTTCGCTACGCTGTCTTGGTACAGACGAGTTTTTCGACTATGTGAAAATATGAGGCTAGATCTGAAAGCACGTTGAAAAAAGAAACGCACAAGTCCAGAAAATGTCACACACAGCATTATTGCTTACAGTCGTCAACTTGCGATTGGAAGCAATAAGCCAATTCGTGGATTATCAGTTTTGTAATAATCCTGTTGAACCTGGACTCACGAGTTACAATAATCGTGTCAAGACTCTACGAACAGCGCCCTGACTCATACACTAGGATATGTTGCCTCGTAATACGTGTAATATTACGTAATCATGTATTCGTTACCTACATTTTTGTTTATTTTTTTTTCTCCCTCGTTTTTTTTTTTAATTCATTAAAGTTAGATCGTTTATGATGGTGCGTATCATTGAGAATATTTTACATTGCATTTATCTAGTCGTAAAGTCAACGTTGAAAAATTAATAACGTTAGAGTAGAGTGTAGAGAGAGAGTGAAGAGACCGGCCCCAAAAGGATCTTTCAACAAATTTTCGTTTTTTTCCCCAATAAACAATAATGTGTACGAATAGATATTGATGTTTCTTTTTCTTGCAATATCGTGGCCAAGACGAGGAGGCCGGCGGAAAGGACTGAGGTCTGATCTGTTCACAAGGAATTTGTCAACGACTCGATATATATATATATATATATATATATATATATATATATATATATATATATATATATATATTATAGGCCTGATCTCGAATAAACGAAAAGAAAAAAAAATCGATCACCCAACAGTTTTTTTCAGTAATGCGCGAGATAATGTGTAGATTGTATTGTGCACGTGACAAAAAGATAAATGAAAATAAAAAATGAGAGCTTGGTTTAGCGCGCACCTTTCTATTAATTTGAGCTTGACCTTACTCTAGCTGCTAGTTTTAATCTTTATCCTATCGATAGAGGTAATAATCACGAATAGTATAAATTGTAATTACAGTATACAATATACAAGGGGGTAGTGAGTGGCAATTGGAGTTGCTCGCGAAATTTTATGCTCAAGTTCTTTCCATCTTTTTCGCGTATATTCTGGCCACGTTAGCCATAAGGTGAAAGACTCGGCGACACAACGTGTCACTGTCAACAAAAATACTCGAAAGTAGATGTCAAATCTTTTATCTGATATTTACTTTGCTTCCCCATTTATTTTTACTTCTTTATTCACCTTTACCGGCGTGTTCACGAAAGACTTATTTTAATCGGTACGTTGACGAGATTGTTCATGAGTTTCATTTACGAATCTAAGGATCATTAAATCACCGTTGCTACAAGTGAGTATGTCGGCTTGAGTATAACACTCTAATTAGTCAATTAATATCTTCACGCTTTGACTCGCTCGCTGTGTTTGTGCTTGACACTATCATCTTATTCTTTTTATTTACATTCTGGAGTCCATACACTGAATCCGTAAGTTCCATCCTTACTATTCATCTTGACTCAATGTAAATTTACTTGTTTAAATTGTTTTATTGTTTTCTTTTCTTCGTGTATTCTGGTTGTCGTCAAACTTTGCCCAAAGTTTGTATAGCCTAGATTATCCTATCAAGATTATAATTAAAACATAACGACGGCTCTAACTATCATACTTTCTAACATCTTTGTCATATTTGGCTATTTCACAAAACTCATCAGTTATCGATCGTTCTCGCTATCTCGTTTTTTTTTTTTTTTTATTTATAACGTTTTGTTGTTCGTGTATCGCCTCGTCGATTTTCCTTCCTTTCAAGTTTTCCATGCACGCGTTAAACCTTCGCTCGCACTTGCACAACGAATCAATCTGCTTATACTAAGTCAACAGGACATATTTATCACTCACTCGGTTAAATGTGTGCGTACCATTTTCCATCTCTCTTACAACAATTCTTGTCATAGATATTTGCCTGGCTAAGCAACATTCGAACGATAGATTATTCGCTCTGACAATTTTATTCATAGAGGAGCTTTTTTTTCTTTAACTCAGTGAGATTCAATGTATATTAAACCTTCGATGGGCCTGTTTTCTTTTTTTTCGCTTACGATTTAATGTCATGGAAAAAAACGTGTCATGTTCGTTACCGCTTAACTTAAGAAATAAATAAATTACGATTACGATTACGTTCCGAAGTTCGGCGCCTTCGAGCGAGCGCGAATATCTCAATCTCGTTTATGCTGAGTTAATTGTTTAATTTACGTACAGATTAATGGCCTGGGAGAATGCGACACAGTGGACGATCACTTGTATGTTTGCTTTTGTTTGTTCCTTCACGCGTCTCTCGTGCAGTTGAATATGTATTTGTTCTTGTCGAACGTTGTATCGCGTTCGTTTACTCTCGACATGACCGAAACTAGTCTAGTTTATCGCACCAGAGTACGAAAAGATATGAACATTTTGTTTTGTTTTTTCGCAGTGACGGTAGGTTATCCCGCTGCATCGAGGACACGCTTTCACGGTTTTTTGAGTACTCAAACTAAATTAATCCACACGTATTCTTCAGGATAAATCGATGGGTCTTCCCATATCGAGCTCCGGAACTATTAATGAAATATTTGTGTGTTTTACTTTGTTTGTTTTGATTAAATAATTGGTATAGTTTACAATAATAATTAGAGAGGATAGAGATAAAGAGAGAAATAGAGAGATTGAAAGAGATTGTTTTGACTAGACCCTGTTTCCCAGAATCCGGTACGTACGGTCTAGTGTCTCGTACAGTTTTTTTTATTTGTTTGTTCCTGTCGTTTGACCTTCCAGAGTTATTAATTCTCTACTTGCATTCCCTCTTTCTTCTTTTGCGCAGTACTTGTTTTTTTTTTTTTTTTTTAGTATGCATTACATCGTTTGCAATTCACGTGGTTTTTGTGTTTAAGTGTTTTTTTTCCATTAACATTAAACTCTAAAATCCTATTATACCTAGATGTTTGGTTCGCGAAACGACCTACACACACATATTTGGCATAGAAACCTACCAATTTACGCACCTACCTATAGCTATCTAACTACGTAGAGTTCCTCGATTTTACAATTACATTCAGCGCGCTGCGGCTCAGTGGAGCAGGGTGTTACAATTTTAATATTATTCGTCGATTCGTCTATCGGGACAGGGATAGGTGACAAGTTGTATCGATCCATTATCAATACCAGCTTTCTTTCTCTGTTACGTGCCGTTCGAGTTTCGAAATTTAGTCGAATATCGCAGGGACAGCCAGCCTCTGAAGCGGGACAACGCCTGACACTGCGCGAACATCTCGACCTGAGAAACGTACGAGTTTGAAGATATATCCGTTTATTAATCTACGTTTGTGTTGTTGACATTAAAAACCCGCGCGCGAGTCGCCCAATACATTATTATCTCAATACGAAGAACAAATGTCCGGCGCGTCGAAGGTATAGTGATAAACTTTTCGCCCTAACGATTCGTCAATTTAAAAGCGATTTGTTTATGATTATACAACTATCTTACAATTTGGCGACGCCCCGACTCGGCAAAGATTGAATCAATTACTCGTTTCTCATTCATTCATTTTTTCAGCAATTGTGCGATTTTTTTGCGACACACCCGATATACAGTAATGCCCTCGGAAAACCCCCAAGATTGACGCGTTTTTTTTTCTTCTTTGCTGCTTCGGTTTTTTAATTTATATTTTATGTACTATCAACCGGTTCGCGGTGTCACCGGCGTTGTTGACGCGTCACAGACGACTGCCTAGGCGTATCTGCGAGCTGCAGATTTGATAATTTGGCTGATATAGGCGAATCTGCGGGACTTCGCAACATAAATATTATATATATGTATATATAGACATATATATATATATATATATATGTAAACGAGTGATGATTTCGTTATTCGCCAGGCTTGGCGTGACACGTTGGAAGTTTGAACGTCATTACGACGGTGTGCGATGCTGACGTCGAAGAATCTAGCGTCGGCGGGTTCCGGTATGTTGGGTATATCATAATAATCGGGCATCTTTTCTCGGGGTGATGATTGTGTTGTCGATTTCTGGTCATGATCTGTTGAGTATATTATTGCGGCACCTCGCTTGGAAAGTATCCTCGACGAGGATGACGTTCTTAGTACGGCGTGAACCTGTTGTAACCACCTCTGTATACTGTTGCCTGTTACAATAAATAATGAAAGATTCTATTAGTAATCCGGAGATCGCAATATGTTCGTTAATTATTGACGTGGATTTTTCTACGTTAAGAGTTAACGAGTTAACAAGTAGTCCTCAAACTTCAAACAGCAGAAATTGTGGTAACAAAATAGTCCACAGTCGAGAGTTTGAAGGGAAAAATAGGAATCCGGATAAACCTTACCCCGTATCCAGCAACCGGACCGATGCTGTGTCCGAGGTAGGGATCCGCGTACTCGCGACCGTATCTGTAACATAATTTCAAATCCATTAGCACGAAGAAAGGCACAATTGATGGGATAAGCGACGTAAGCAGGATTCGAGAGGAAATATCGTACGTGACTGGGACACATCGGTATGGGTTTACGAGTACACTCAAAGGTATCAGGTATTAGCGAGTGTCAGGAGTATGAGGATCTGGCGTCATCTCCATATCGCCGCCAAATGGTCGACTACGCAGAGCCCGACCGTGTCTACGTACTCGTCTGAAAAAAACATACAATCAACTGAAATGAACGAACGAGAGCAAGAAGAAAACAATAAAGAAAAGCACGACTCGAGTAATTTAACTGTTCACGGGGTGACGTCCGTTGGCATTGATCGTACACAGAGCTGGGCAAAGTAGCGAAAAGTACTTAAGGTACTAAGTAATGCAAGTACTTTAAGTACAAAGTAATTTCCGTACTTAAAGTACTTTTATAAAATACAAAGTACAAAGTACTTTTTCTTCTTAATCGGAACAGGCAGAGTTCCAGGAATACGAAATTTGAAGAAGAACTTTCATGTCAAACAGCCCTGTTCAGGCCCAACATTTTTTCAAAACGTCCAAACTCTTTGTTTCCAATCCTTGGTAACAAACTAATCGACTGAACTACGACGACTGGACCATGGGGTAGGGAGTGGAGGTCGACTGTATATATAACAACTAAATCTGGGACGTATGGATCTAGTGCAGTGGCCGAAAGTGAGAAACGTCTCCATTCTATGCACCAAAAATCGTATTTTTGAGATTTAAATGGAAAATATTGGATTGGGAGTAAAATAATTTTATGAGACAGACATTTTTTTTTACGTTACGGAAGACGTGCAAAGTAATTTGCACATGGCTTCCTCATTTATTACAATTTTGAACATAGCTTCCTTAAAGAGGAAGCTATGCTCAAAATTGTACAAGCACTTTGGTCTTAGCACTCAGTAATAGTACTTCAAGTACCGAAAAGTATTTTGATACTTGAAGTAATAAATAAGTACTCATGTACTTTACATACTGCCCAGCTCTGATCGTACATAGCATAGTAAAAGGAAGATGAGAAAAATATGATGAAAAAGAGGAAACATAAAAAAGGAGTAATGAAGTGCGATAGAGCGGTACAACCGTAGTGTCTCACTATGGTAAGCGGAACGTGCCAGAAATGCCAAAGTACACGGAACAACAAGAACCGCTGAGTCGACGAATGGAGTGTGGATATCACACCGCTGCAGCATCACTTCTGCTGCTATCATATTTTATATTTAGTACAGAAATGATGAAGAGTCTGCACGTGAGTCTGACGCGAATTGTGCACCAAATATATGTCTCAGCTATTCTAGGAATATATTCAAGTTTTTTTTTTTTTTTTTTTTTTTTTTTTTTTTTTTTTTTTTTTTTTCAGTTATCCCACAGGAAAGTAAAGATACTGCTGTTTGACTCTCACCAAGCTATGCAATTTTTCACATCTACGATACTATAATTTTCAATAACTATTGATAAGCTTACCCTGCAACGGCGGCGTATCCTGCAACTGGTTGTGCTGCCGCTGCAGCTGCACCGTAAGCGCGTGCAGCTACGGCCGTGTACGTCGCTGCGGCCGCATAACTGGCCTGCTGTGCAGTTGACAATGGTGTCTTCAGTAGTGGGGAAGCCGCTGCGGCTGCTGCCGCTGCCTGTAACAACCACAACCCGCCATGCAAGCTCAAGCAAGCTCCGAGAGACAACTAAGTACGCGACAGAGGGGGTGGGGGGTGCTCTATCCGAACTGTCTCGAGTCCTGAGTGAGGATCGATCACTGACGCTCATAATTATTCCGAACAACGAGATATGTACTCAACTAAGATAGATAAGAGGGGGCTGTGGAAGGTGGTTCTCACTCAACTGCGTGATTTTTGTAACGAATCATTATCATTATACAAAATTGCAATGACGAGTTGACAAAACACTATTTCCAAATATGAAACCGAAAATATATTCGTATCTATTATTAAATTTTATCCAATTCTTTTAAACCATGAACGATCACTGTGATGACGGTAATTAATTTTCAGGAAAATCCCAAGTGGAATTATTATAAAATAAGATTTTGTTTACTCGTCACTACAATAGGCTCTCTACTCGGTCCTGGGGATTGGCAGGATAAAACTTTTTCAAGTGTGCACGCATCTTTCGATAATTATGATCTCATAATAAATATACGCAGCCCACAGACACGAAGGATACGACGAAATGCCATTATACTTGTATAGTATAAGGTTGTGCTATTCAATGGTAGTAGTATAATATTACTTGTAACAATAATGATTAATACCACATTGGGAAATCAAGTACTATGTGAACTTTCCATGCGTGAGTGTGGGCGACCTCGATGATAATGATAATGTAGGTATAGCCAGGCGGAATTATTTATATATCCCTGTTCGTGCAGTAAGCTATTCAGGGAAAAAAGACTAAACGACGCATTTTATTTCTCATATTATATATATATCTCATTTGAGCTGCGAGGCTCTAAGTCGAAATCTGCATGCACGAGTCAGCCGGAATAAATCTCACCAAGTGTAAAACGCAATAGTGGCTTTAATTTTTAGCTAATATTTCTACGACAAGTATCGCTACGACGAAAATTGTTATCCCGTTTTTTTTTACTGTTGCTTGTAATGTTCAAATATTTCCATGAACAAACTGGGCTTCCTTGCTCCACATCCTCTCCGGAGGATACCACTCGGAAATTCGGGTGGTTGAAAAATCGAGGGATGAACCGAACCGCGGCCTCGGGGAAAACCATACCCGTCCCGTGCAAAACGAAATGACGACTAACGGTACAAGGCCCATGTGAGTTACGATCGGCTTACAAAGACCGAAAAGTGTGTTTGAGGATAATGCAATACGCGCCGGTTGTATGGTCGAAAGCGAATGAGATAGAAATAGAAAGAGATGGAGAGTCCAAAAGAGAAGCTGAGCAAAATGCTGCGCTGCAAAGCACAGCAGTACCGCAACGGTATATCGTAAATTCTTGTCACGACAAGAGGGGACCGCGTGGGTGAGTGTCCGAAGGCCTGCAGTCCCACTTCGAGGGTTGAACTTTTCCGCCTGTCCGTGCCACGGGGAGGTTAAGTGAAGCTTCGACCGTTGCAATGCAAGACAGAGAGGTATGAGAAATTCGTTCACGTACATTCGAGAGTCTCGTGGACTCAAGTTCTATGGTAGACAACCGAGAAATGGCCAACGAAAATTCTTGGGAACTGGCAATACGTGCCGGAGAATAGTCACAGAAATTTTACCGTTACTAATTACGTAGGTTCTTCCGTCCCTCCGAGCCTTCACCGAGCTAGTTCTCGCTCATTCCCGAGGATGCTTCAAATAAACTAAACTCTGGGGTAATACCAGAAAATTCCTCGTTGGCCAGTGAATTCGGTTCTTCACCGTGTTACCTTTTTTTGACATACATTACATTTACTTTTCTGGTTAGTTTTTGTCATTCTGTGGTGTTCTTATGAGTATATACATATATATATGCAAGGAGTGGATCTCTCATGTAAGCTCTACTTATTTTTTTTTTTTTTTTTTTTTTTTTTCAATTTCTCTTCTTTTTAAACGCCTCGTCGTGGAGAGGACGTGCGAAGCTCGTTTCGCCGAAGCTTTAAGAGGACGGCAGATATAACAGGCAAAGGGTAGAGGGTATGGTACACTACGTGACCTTGTTTTCCTGCCACCATCTATCTTCCTGGACTCTATCGCGGTCCGCTTAGGCCACCCGTTGTGGTGGTACCAGCGCGGCAGAGGAAACAAACGGGCGAATTCGTAATCGAGTTTTCGCTCTTTCGTTGGTCCTTCAAAGAGTCACGAATCCAAGGATCTGCTAGTAAGCCTCGGAAAAAGCTCGATACGAACTCTCGTAGGCTTGAACACATCGTGGTTTGAATCGGCTCGAAGCTACTTCACGAGAGTCAAAACGTTTAATCTGCCAAGTCCGAACTTAGACTGCCGGCATGCCTTATAAATATCCTATCGAGGTCTGTCACACTTCGCTTTTTTTTATCTACAACTGCGATCCTAAAAGTCATCTTGGATTTGTCTGCACAATTTCTTGGTCATAACTTATTCCGATGATTGGCCTCCACAGGCAAAAAGTTTGTCCGATCAAGATAAAATTAAGAAATTGTCAATTTTTCCTAATCGACTAAGCCCTTGTCTAATGAATAAATTTGTTCTTACATGCGTCACGTATGTACACATCGATTGCTTCATAACTACTTTCAATAATACAATTGTAGCGTAGTTACGTTAGAACAACTGGTACCAGAATTGACCATTATTCGAACACGTATATTCATGAAAAATGTATAAAGATTCTTCAAGGATTACGGAAATTCCATTTTGGCATACAGAATTGAAAGAAGATTTTGTGGGTGTCAGATGCGTTTTTAACATACGTATTAAAAATTACTCAATTCTGATTTTTTTTTTCGAATGCAAAGGCGTTAAGAGAACAAGTTATGCTTGGTATGACAGCTTTGAGCACTGTGGTCAAGACCCTCAAAAGGCTATCGCTATTATGATGAAATAAAAATATATCGGTTTACTTTTTATTTTAGGGTTAATCGGGGTATGCTCAAACCCGCAACGCTTCGTTATCTCAATTACCAATAAATAAAAACTCAATTACAAAATTAGCCGAGAGTAGAGATGGGAGAGGTGAACTAAAATGAAAAATATACGCCCGACCAAAAAGTGCGACGAGCATAGGGCTTGCTCTCGTTCCCAAGCGAAACATTATGTGTGTAATAAAAAAAAAAAAGAAGAATTGGAAAAAAAACCGTGCCACTCGACTAGACGTTTATGCGACGAGTGTACATGAGCGAAATTAAGTTAAACATTTGTGGATAGTTACAGAGACAAATGGCGAAGATAAAAAATGGATTATAAAAATAAAAATTTGTTTCCATCAGCTAGAAGAAAAAAAAACACGTCACGTATACGCTAAAACTATGCAGGTGGTAAAATTACTTTGAAGCGATATGAGAAACAACTTTTGATAAACGACAAGATGGAAAAAAATAATAAAGTCGTAGCTTCAAATTTTGACTGTGTAGATGAAGAGCATCTCAAAGATAAGATAGAATATACGTAAAGAAAGAATAGTATTCGAGCAGACCGTAATTCCTACCTCCAGAGCGGGCGCTTTAGCCTGAAACACAAACGGCAATGCTGAAAACAAAAATTTTTGCCGGAGGGACGGGCACCCGCTCGCGATTTTTTAAAACTAGTCATCTCGCCGCGAGGACCGCTCGCTTACTTTCCCAATAAATAATGCGATATGAAATCCCGTGTGTAAAATATAAATGAAAATGATACGCTTAAGCAAAGTATTCGTGCAATCGTCGAACGATGAAGCTTAGGTGTAAATGAAGTTACCGACTCGCCGCTTTTTATTTCTTTCGTTCTGCATTCGCAATTGCTTTAACCGGTTTTATATTTGTAAGGACTTTCGTAGTGTGTATATGCGAGAGGGTAAACACAGCAGTGAATGAACGATTAACGCGTTATTAATAACGATTAATAACTTATGGTATTATTACAGAATAGAAATGATTGATTCACCGTTAGCCGTTCGATCAGTGCCACCCTACTATGTTGCGATTAACGATGTGGATAAATGAGGGTCTTTGAACAATGAATTAATTATTACGGAAGCTTGGTCAAAAACGTGTAAACTAACGTCGTCCGTTGCTTGCGGCCATTCCAGCTGTATAATTTCCCCCGATCAGGGTTGACGCTTTAGTTGCGACATGTACTTTCATTTTCGTTTTATATAAACACTTCAGATAATTATTCACTAATTTTTTTTTTTTTTTGTGTTTTTATCCAAGTTATTGAAGTTAATACGCTCCCGAGAAGTTGTCTTACCTGGAGCCTGTAGTTAGGATCCTGTGTCGCTGCGTGAGCTGCTAGGAAGGGGTCATAGTAGACGCTGCAAAAAAAAAAAGCGATCAGCGATTAGACAATAATTAAATTAACTGTAAACTTCTTGGTCGACGAATGGAATAGGTTTGTTTGTGTATAGATAACCTGATAACAAAGATCATTATTAATTATTAACGAATCCTTTAATGAACATAGTATAGTGAACGAAGCATCTGTATCGTCTATGTGTATTTCGTGTGTTTCAGTTGTTCGCGAGTCGTTCGAGCGTCAACAGCGTGTGCACTGTATATTTATATACATTTAACGTTGACAGGCTTCTATCGACGATTTTATAAGTACAATATAGAACGCGATTTTTTCGGCCGTTTAGTGAGGCGAATACAAAAAATAGAAGGGCGTGCACGGATGCTGTAAACATATCGGGTGCAGGCAAGAAGGTACGTGAACGAGCATCAATCCGCGTGCGGTTTGTTGCAGCGTGTCGAAAATAATTTATTCTGACGTTTAAACGTCGTAGGAAAGAAAAAGCAAAAATATTTATAACGACTCGCTGCAACGAGGTTACTGAATAAGAAACGTGTGTCAAGTATATAGTGAGCAACAGGCAATGGGATACGAAAATTACATTATGTGTTAATTCAATCTGGAGAATGCGTATTTCACATAGTGGGCAACGAAAATACATATATAATTCAGTAGCGTTGACAGTTTTTTTTTGTAATCTCGTACTTTTTTTTTACGTTATGACGTGCTACTTACGCAGGTGCGAAGGGATGCAGGGCCGTTGCAGCAACCGCAGCTGCAAGAGGCCCCGGATTTCGGGCAAGAGCTAATGCCGCAGCACCGGCTCCTGGAAAAGCTGCTCTCGCTGCACCGACACGCCCTCGCTGTATGGCGACACCTCTCAATGCTGCAGCTGTAACAGACATGCCACGACGGCCTACCTTGTAATTCATAACGTTGAGAACACACAGAGACTCGTTCCCTTCTGGGTACTGTTGTAGAGTCCGGTCATCGGTTGAGAGGCAGCAACATCGTCGTCAGCAATCAGCAGCAGCGGCAGAGCAGCGACAATAGGTTTCTTTTTTTTTCGTTATTTTTTTTTTCCCCCCACGGTAGATTCAAAATTTCTCTGCGATGCATATTTACTATGTGGAAAAGAATCTATCAGCGTTTCAAATCTTCAATTCACTTTTGGAATCCATCTTACAATTATTCTCGCTATAAAACATATTATATATGACAAGAATTATCAAAACATAAATTCTAAAAGTGATTCAATATTCGCAAATCTGTTTCTCAGTTCTACGTGTGAATATGCAACGGAGGTAATTTAAAAGAAAATCAGTTTGATCGAAAGGTATGAAATTTGAAAAATAAAAAAAAAAGATAAAAAAATAACAACGTGGGTTAATTTTAATCTCCAGGGACATCAAACCACTAGGAAAGAGATTGAATCTAGTCGAATCATTGAGAAACAAGAAGTAACTTGTACGAAACCGCGTGCGGATTTCGGTCGCAGGAAGAAAAGTTGACTCAAACTCAAGTCGCGCAGTCCTAACATTTATGCTACGCCGAAAGAGCCCGTACACCGGAGTCAGAGGAATACAAGCTCGGGAAACACAGTTGTTCCGGCGAAATTGAAGCTGAGTAATGGAGTCACTGGGGTGTTCGAAGTACTAGTTTTGAGAGGGCGAGGAAGGTGAGAATTGTCGAGACGAGTCAGAACTGAGGGATAAATCCCGATGTCCGAAAGAAGTTCAGACTACGGTGCAAGGGACAAACTAGACAAGACAGAGAACAAGAAAAGAGTGAAAAATTCCAAGCGCAGTAGCGATACCAAGTTCAAAAAGGAAGTTAATAGAAAATCTGTCGAATTATCGATGAGTCAGACGATAAGAGACGATCGATCCGATGCTCTTTTAGATTCGAACAAAAGACCAAAGCTTATCGAAGATACGATCGAGCCTGAAGTTCATAGAACTATGATAAATGGCTTGGCTTCGATATTAGGGTCCATAAGTGTCGTACCGAGTTTCGCCCGAAGACCGGTAGCTCCGTCACCGAGAATCGATCAATTGGCGGAAGCTTCAACGAGCACAGGGGCCCGAAGGTCGATACTTCGAGAAAACGATTTTTCAACGTTGAATCCAGAGCCCAATAGGTTTTTGAGGATCAGACAATTCTTGGCAAAGTACTCAATGAGAGAGATGAAGAAATCTATTATATTCATGGATCAACGAATGTCCGATATTTCGGTGGAGTCTGTGGTCACCCTCATAGGAACATCAAAGCCGCTACTAAAATCTGCTCTTCGAAGCACAGGATCCTTACGAAGCGTCAGTTCGTCCGTTAGATTTTCCCTGCCACGGGAAATTCTGCGGGAAGAAGATAATGCATTAATGAAGATTGGAAATTGGGAGATTGTCTGTGATGTCAGCAACGATGAGATTGCCGATGGTTCGATAGCAACGTGGAGATCGCTGAGACGCACGAGACTGTGCAAGATCGTAATGTGCTTGGCTTTCGGTTTAATCGTACCGTCTATTCTCATCGTGCCGGTTCTCGTGTACGAGGACAATACGAACGACGCGATACCGTGAACAAAAATTTCTTTATGAGAGTTCATACAAAATATATACATTGTTTTTTCATTGCATATATTTTTATAGTAACGATGTTTCTCTAATTATCAACTGCGAAAGAAAGGGGGAAAAACCATTGGAACACGTGTTAATAATATTCGTATTTCGTGACTGGCTGCTCACCTTCAAACGTCGTCTTTGCACTCCATTTCTGCCCTCAGGTATTTGCATAAGGCCGAGCTTTAGTCTAACTTTAATTGTTAGACAATTAAGGGAAAAAAAGTAAATCAGACCAATAAAACAGGCGCATTCCATGTAGTTGTGAGTTACATTGAACAAACAAGAGAGAAATTCTGAACTTAACGGCACTGCGTAATCATTCGCTCCAGATCTTCTAGATAATGAAGTATACAAGAGAGAACCAGGTCCAGTGGCGTGATTAGGTGGATACAGATATACAGTTAGAAGTTTCTAAGCCACGAGTGAGGCATGCCAATCACGGATCGCCCTAAGCGGCTCTCGCAGAGGATTCGTGTTGAGGAAATTGTAGACACATCCAAACGCGTGCCTGATAGACCATTTTTTCGTACAGAGCATTCTTCTAGAAGTGCGATAAAAAGAGTGTTTTGTTGTTGTTTTGTTTCTTTCTTCTAGCGATTCCAACTACCGAGATCGCGAGATGCAAACAACCGTGAATCATAAAGAATTCGTCATGTGTTTTAATCTAGTACATAATTGTGTAAGTAAATATTGTCAAGGTAAAAGTTGGATATCGTGCAGAGGCGATTAGATAAGGGCTGTTGAGCAGCAAGAGGGTAGGTTTCTCGGTGCGTTAAATACGTTGCGTAACGTTCCAGGCACAATAATTGAATAAGGATCAGAGAAAACAGTACGATTATTACGAGAACGTGAAGATCAAGAGCGAGCTGTGTGTCTGTATGTGTTGTGTCTATTTTTGGGATGGTTTGTACGTACTAGAGAGACTGCGGTGGTTTTGTTAGAGAGAAAACTTTTTAGGGTATAGAGTGATATTTAGAGGGTATAGAGAGGGTATAGAGAGGTACAATCTGACAAAGTCTTAAGGTGACGGTACCTCCGTCTCGCGGCTGCCCTTGGGGCGAGTACGAGAGGTGCGGCTGCAGGGGATGGCGTCACTGCGGCTGCTGCTACTGCCGCTGCTGCGGCTGCCGATGGTGCGGCTGCTCCCAACCAACTCCAAGGCATCGCCGGCAATCTGTATCCTGTCAAAATAGTTAGTGGACCGTCGTTCGGCCCAATTACCGATACTCCCACGTGTGGCCCTTTTTCTTTTAATCATTTTCCTTTGTTTTTCTTTCGTTTAATGCGAAACGGTGGTCGTTAGTCTGGCGGAGATGGCTGGCTGGTGGCTTGATCGTTGCATTTACACAACACTGGAAATCACTTTTTAAAAGTTTGTTTTTCTTTCGATAAGGTAATCGAGGGATGGAATTTCAGGGATTCGAAGCTTTTTTCCAATACAAGTTTAAAGAGCTCGATTAAATTTTAAGTCTGGGACGATGTTGCAATAATTTTAAGGATAAATCGAAAGATGACATCTCAAAACGTCATCTCATGTGACGACTCGATCGGGACGATAAATTTTCCCAAGTAAAAGTTGCATGCAGCTAAAGATCTTTTTCACGGAAATATCCAACACTTTAGTTGATGTACAACCGTAAACAAACAAACAAAACTATTGTCGTCCGCAAAGGAGAGTTCGACTCTCTCATAATTAAACAATCCATCATGATGTGAAATCTATAATTAAAGAATAACGCAGAAAAGTATAGTAAAACTATAGTAAATTTGACGGGATTGTAGTTTCCGAGAAGAATTTCGAATGTTTAGGTCGAGCAATCGTCCATACGTCAAGAGCCATCGCAGTGAAGGGAAGCTAGGGATGCTGCGAGTAATTAATATGATTGAACCCTCATTCGATGGATGCGGAGCTTGCGGGGCACGGTGTAGTGAGATGGCAGTTGCTCGATAGGGTTCGGTACAAGCACCGAGACTCGTGAGCGGGGTCGAGCCTCGAGTCTGGCCTCACTAGCTGGTCGAGATGAACGGAGACGAGGGTCGAAGGGTGGAAAGGGTGGTCGAGGGAGCAGCACCACCAGCAGCAGCAACGGCGACGGCGACGGGGGGGAGGGGGATGCGGCTGCTGCTGCTGCTGCTGCTGCTGCTGCTGGCAGGGTTGCTCCGAGCGATCAATAAATGCCGGCGCTGCCAGCACACAGCTACCCCTGGACCACTTTCATATCCCTCCTTCTCTCTGCGTTCGCTACTCGCCAACCCGCCTATCCTCGCCCACCCTGCCGGCTCACCCATGGAACTCCTATTTCTTTCTTACTCCGACGTCTCGCTCCGTCTCACCGGGAAGATACGCTGCCCGGACTCTCCTCGATATAGTCGAACTTTTCATCTCTCGCACGACCGCATTGGACTCCCACCTTGTCTAGAAGACCACCGCACGATCGTAGAACGCGATTGAAACGTCTATGCCGGACATTGTTAAATCTTCGAGAAATTTAGAGACCATAGAGTCTTCATTGGGGAAATTATCATGAGACACTCTATATTCGGATTTTATCGAATTAAGTAACGGTATTAACAGTTGAATCTTCGATACTGAGTTTTCGATATTGAACGAGGCTTGCCAGGTGAGACGATATCAAGGGTTGTTGGTGAATAGATAAGCAACAAATGAGATGCCATCTGGCAAATGATAATTTACCTCTGATGTTAGTCAAATGCGTTACCTTTATATAACGAGATAGGTCTTCACGATAAAAAGTTTCAAAAATGAAAACTAAAACGAAAAAGTAATATAAAACAAAACAAAAAAGATAAAATTATTCGGATGCACTAGAACTACAGTCGCATAACCCACGAATAAAGCCACAGTAATTAAGTGCGTGTTTTATGTATCTCTCAATATCCATTTAATCTTCCACAAAGACATTAATTATTCGTTCAAGCTAATAACCGTAAACTAAGAGCAAGATATTGCCGGTTTCAGAAACTTTCAGTGGAATCGAGAACGAAATAAGAAATCTATATATAACAACATTCGAGATCACCGTGGTAAAGGTCCGAGCAATAGTAGTAGGCCCACAGAAATGACAAAATAAACAATTTATGAAAAAATCTACTCTCTACCGTTTGTACATAACAGGAGATATTTTGTCTCTCGAGTTCTATGCGAGATACTTGAGAGACGAAGAGCTACCACCTCCGAGATTGAGTCACTTAAGCACAATTATGTGTGTGTATTTTGTTGAGACAACACGATTAAAGGAGCGCCTCGTATTGACCTGGTAACCAGCCGAAACTGAAGGTGGAATTATAACGGCAGAATAAACACGAACGATATACAAACAGCGGCTAGACATTGTGCGTACATAATGCACCTATGTAGTTCCAGTGCTGGTCAACTAGGGTTTCTGGTCTCGAAAGCTCGACTATGTACAGTATTATACTGTGGGAATGTTTCGGAGATATTCACGAGAGAGGACAATGGAGAAAGGTGGATATAACAACCGGAGAGGTTCAGCGTCGTCGTTGTATCGCGGACGATTACAAACCACGTTCGTTAACGCATGTTATACTAATGAACGATAGTATACACATTATAATAGTGAGTTTTGAAGAAACATGGTGGGTTTTCGGGGCTCAAAGGGGAAACGTTAAAACGTCACTATATTTGCTGGTTTGGTGCTTGCACGCTTAGCGGTAACTAATTAATAACTTCGCTGTGTCAATGCAAACGAATAATACTAATCAAACGGATGTGACAAATTTCCATACAATTAAGGCTCGAATATACGCTCGCATTTTCCCCGACACGTGCACATTTGAATAATTATAGCAATGCTCGTGCGACAAATCTAGATATGTTATTGTTATTCGCGAAATATTTTTTTTGCAAAATACTTTTTTTTTCTTTAATTAGTTACCACTAATATAAGGCGTCACTTTGGAGCATGCAGCAACCACGCCCGGCCATTTCTCTCGCCAACTAACACACCGTGCCACGATCATTAACATTAAATTCAATGAAAATTAAACGGTTTCCAAAAATAGTACAAATTTCGTGTTCTTTTTTTTTTTTTCTAGTCCGCCTCTGGCGCCTTGTACTGACGTAGTTCTTACTAAAAAGTGGTCAACGGCAAATTATATTCACTCATCCAAGGTTATGTGAACGCTATATAACAGTGAAATTAATGAAGGGTAAATAATAATCTTAATACAAATTCAGGATATTTTGCCAATGCCAGCAGGCCCAAGGACGGACAGATCAACGTGAATGAAATAAACGAAAAAAAGGAAAAGTAATTATAAGATATTTCGCTAGTCGAGTATAGTATATACACTTGATAAATGTGTATATACATATATATATATATATATATATATATATATATATATATATATATATATATATATATATATATATATATATATATATATATATATATATATAGTATGTTGACAGGTGAATCTCATATGAAGGCAAGCCAAGGCCACGACATGAGACGTGCAAATTAAACAAGGTAATAATAATAATAATAAATATTAAAAAAAGCAATTAAAAAATTCTCTCCCAAAATCGCTCCAACCACAACCAAGCACAACCACAGGCAAGGTACGGGCCTTTGTCAACGAGACAGTCATCAACCAGTGAATGTGGCGCATTACCGTGATTATTGTATAATATAGTAAAAATATATATATGTAATATATATATGCGATAAAGTATGAGAAACGAAAGGGAAATTCGAATAGAAAACGAACAAAAAATATTAATGATAAATAAAAACTATATAAATGATAAATAAAATGTAGTAATAAGTGTTTCAATCAATCTCAAGTCAATTCAATAAACATGGCGGTGATTCAATATTAACAGTAGTTGCAGTCAATAAAAATGCCATTCGGATATTAATCGGAATATTTCCATCTAGGAGAGGGGGAGGGGGAAGGACACTTCGCATAATAAGTAGGAGGACGATCGGATTGGGATTAGAATCGAATTAAAATTTATAGAAATGAAAAAAAATTGATCTGCCAGGAATATTGAACAACGGGCGGAGAAAGAGGGTTGATGGTCATGGTCGCAATTATAAGTTAATAATCATTAAATTACGATAAGAAATGATAAATAATACGAATTATAATATTATGTACGAAAAATACCTCATGCGTTACCACTGGATAGAGAGCCCTAGACTAGCTACTAGGCGATAATTCGTGTTTGTTTTTTATATATACGTTAACAAAAAGCTATTATATGGCCAATCGCTGAGTCTGCAGCCGCCAGGGTGACGTTATCTTACGAACTTTTTTTGCGTCTCTCTCCCTCTCTCCCTTCGTTAATTGGTGCATTTTTTTAAGTTTTCTACTCTTTGCGCTCTTTCTTTTATGCGTTATCATTCTCTCACCATTTTGTTACCACAAACGACGTGCTTGATATATTTTTTGTTCACAGACGCGACAAAAAGTTACAGTAACTATTGATGATAGGCAATTCCGATTGGTAATTGTGTATCGCGTTTATATACATCGCGAAATGATCTAACGAACTCTCGTGGGGTCAGTCAATGATCGAGTGCATTGTCCCTCGCATCGAAACTAAACGAGAAATGCTTGTTGTTACGCCTCGGCGGCGACTCCTGAGGTTATCAAACGTTGCGAATTGCGGAAAAGAAAATAAGCAGAAGCCCGAAAATATTATTTCTCGCAATACCCCCCCCCCCAATGTCTTGACAGGAAGTAATAATGGTCTGAGATATGAGAAAGACAACGCGATAAAGAAATATCCATATAGTCATATAAATATTATCGATTATGAAAATGACGAGTGAGAGAGCGAAAGAGAACTTGTGCATTCAGCAGTAAAATCTTCTGAGAGACAGAGAGATTAAATAACACACGAACACTGACTGACGATGCAGATGCATGCTAGAATCAAAAGATTTGCTTTCTTGCGTTCCATTCGGTCGTTCTCGACTAGATCGTTTCTTCCTTTTATTTTAAACTCTTGTTTTTCTGTAACTTGAAACGCCATGCGGATCTTCGGCAGGCTTCCTTTATTGTTCAAATCAATAACTTTGTATATAAGATGTTTTCCGTTGCTATTCACGACATACAAAAATCATCGTTTCCGATGCATTTTCACGCTTTCGTCTCGTACAAAATTATTGTTCACGTTCTATCTATTAATTAATGTATGTACTTGACAATGTTTCATTGTTAGTATACAAAAATGAAATAGCTCTCTCTCTCTCATTGTATATGCGACACTTTTTTCGCTCTTGTTGCATTTTTTTTCTTTCGGTCGTGGCAGTTGTTCTGCCGCAGAATTCTTAGCATGTCTCTTTTAATTCAAAATATCGGCTAAACTAGATGAGGTAAAAAACAAGACAGCTCAATAGATTCGACAAGCTATGCCTAAACGAGAGTGTAAAGTTGTCCCGCGCCTATAAAATTATATTCATTGTCTCACTTTTTTTTACTTTAGCCTTCTTTCGTATCCCTTGGAGGCAATAAGGCCCACTCAGAAATTAAGTTTTGGCTTATAAAACAATAGTTAAATCTCATAAAATCGAGAAAGTCATATTTGCAAGACTTTGGAAAAAAAAAGTCAGAACAAATTTGATGTTCATTGGAATGAGTTTCGTCGATTGCGCGCGATAGTTCGCGAGTGGAATAATAATATAAACATTAATCACTGTAAGAACCCTGTATTCGTTTCGTTAAATCTACAGTGGAACCGTGGGCGTTAACGCCCGATTAATCGTTATTACCTCGATTAGTTCGATTCCTAACTATCTAATTAATTTACGAAACTTAAAAATAAAATGCGAACTATCCCGGTGCCTTGCACTGACCAACGGTAAAGTCATCCTTGCGTTCACTAAACTTTGTCCTATCTGCGAACCTGGAACGAGGATAGAGGAAGAATTGTAAAAGAAAAAGAAAAGAAGAGATAGAATTACGAGGAAAGAAGGAATGGGATAAGTTTTCTTCCAATCCGAATAATTCACGATACCTTTGCGAAGGTGCTTGCTTCGCATAGGCAGACTTGTAAAATAAAAAATGGACCCACCTTAGCTGGACCATGGCCTATAATAAAAACAAAAACTGTCCCTTTTTTTCGCGTTTATGCTGAGATGAGCCGGTACCGGGCCAGTGTTAGAGACAGGGACTAACGCATCCGCACACTCAACATTTGCAAACGTGTAAAATCGTTACAGCGAAAGCCTGGAGGAAACCGTCACGAATTGAAAACAAAGACCACAAGAACGACTAAAAATCTGTTCTTCAGCTGATCGGTTTAACGAATCTTTTGCCGACGTTCGCTGTTACAATTTAAGATTTTCCTCACGTATTTCACTACCATTGCTACTACTACTACCATCGCAAATGGGTTGACTTTTGTCTTTCGTTCTCTAGTATAAGAATACTTTTGATATATATAACTGTAGTATATATCATTTTTTGTATGCTTGCTTGGTCGTGGTGTGGCGGCTGTGGTCGGTAGTTTTAACTCTGGGGCAGAGCAGACTGTCTCGTTTGTACTTTTTTCCATTTCTCAACATTCTCCAGGCCTTAAACACACCGAGCGTCTCGCGAGTGAAGCGGCACCTCGCGAGAGCACTGTTATTCGCGAAGATAATTTACGACGACTGTCGTCTGTGTATCTGCCTTTTTTCAGCCGTTTTCGAATGATTTTTTCACGTGTATCAAATGTCTCATTAATATTTGTCGTCGCCTTGGTAGTTATCACCCCCATCACGAGAAACCCTGGCAGTTTTCTCGTATTTCGGAGTAAAGAGTGAGGAGTGCCTCCTCAGGTACGTCGTGGATGCACCTACCCTCTGGCCACTGCACACACACTGTAACATCAAAGAACACGAAATATTTAGTGCGATTTCGGAATAATTTTCACGGTAAAGTACAAGGCAATTAGAATATATCAATAGCAAATTATGTATGCAATATAGAACGTAGCAACGACGCCCGTTATTACGTCACCTCGACGCTTTCACGCTTTGACGGCAATTAATAATAAGGAATTCAACCGGGCAGGGCAATTACAATTAGAGGTTGAGGGTTGAGGGTGCAATTAGTGCTGTTGGCGGGTGTACCCATCGTCCCTATAACCGGTTATCAGGAAAGTGATTACAGAGTTAAATTGGTCGAAACTGTTCGAGAGAAGTGGAGGAAGTAGGGTTGGCGCAACGTCCGCGAGGCGCGAAGATCGGATTGAGAAGGTACTCGTTTCCGGTAGCCAGGCTCTTTCTACTACTTTACGAATTGCAACGCAACTTCTTTGGATGGGCAAGTCTTGACAATTTAATGTAGAGTACAAGTTCATTCCGAGTTATTCTAGCGAATAGAAGCTGACTCCAATTGCTAACTCGATTGAGTGGATTCATCGAGTACAAAGTAACCAGTATGAAATTGTATAAAGAAAACAAGAGTCGAGACAGGATGTAAAAATTGCATTTAGTATTAGTGAAATCGGAAGGCGAGAAAATTTTCTATTAATCGAGCAATAACTTGGATGACGAGCTTTCACGTTACCGGCCATGAATTATCGGGTGAGCAGAGGTAGTGAAATGGCGAGAAGGCGGAAGAACAGGCACCGGGGCGAAGGGTGGAAGCAGCGAGCCCTGGAAATGAAGTTACATGCCCCAAGGGATAATCGAGCTGTCCCGCAAAATTGAACGTACGAGGAAGCGAGGAAATTGGCCTAGGCTGAAGTCGAGGCGAAGGAGAGATCGATACAGGTCCTTGGCAAAAAGGAGTTGGGGCACTGACTGCCTATCGGTACATACAGAAATATTGTCTTGCATCCATCGCCTTGAGTTATCGAAAGATTATTACGAGGAAAAATATTTTTAAAAACATTAATCATGGTTTTTCTAAGCTGCAGAGCATTTATGGTGCTCAACAAATAAATAAAGCTCGAGGTCATTCTCTTCTCTTATTCTCCCGAGTTTCCTTTCTTCCTGTTCGCCCAGCGTTACTCTGGTACTTTGCAAACCGCTTTCACAGCTCTCCGTTCTATTGGTTAGAGCCGAGGCATTATTAATTTTCTCCGACAGTTTCTCTCCCTCTTAGCCTTGGCGTCAACTTTTATCCTCGTCACAGAGAAGCGACGACGAAGGGGCTTTTATTTATTTTTTTATTTTTTAAGCTCCTGTACAGCCTGCTTGAATGGGGCTTTTATATCGAAGTAGAAACTTTACTGTTGTATCGACATCCACGTCTTTCTACGAGGATTACATTTTCTGAAAATCGTACGACATAATAATAAAAATGTTTTAAGCTCCTTCATTTACGATGTATTATTAGTTAATTCCACAGTACTGTTGCATCGGAATTATCGTTATAATTAGAAGAACTGTTTGCCAAAATGTTTCTCAGTCGCGATATATAAAAGCGGGGGCAGCGTATTTCCTTCAGTGTAGACGCGTTATTTGCGGGACCATTAATGAGAGGGGGGGCGAGAGAGAGCCGTGAATAAATTATGAATGCTCCCGCGGCCGTTGGGAAAGAAAAAGCTCGAGGGAAAGCGTATGAAAGAAGAGTGGAAAAGAAATATGGATTTCGTGGAGGATGAACGAGTGGGGAAAAATGTGTATGCTTTCCGTGCTAACGAGCTCTCGTACCTCATCCTTTGCGTTTTTTCTCTCTTTCGGTACAGCATATATATTCTTCGTTTTATTTCAACACGAGCTTACAGCTCTATCACTATAGCTTCTAAAGAAGAAACGGTCGAGGTCAGTGAGTTACAAAAAACAACATAGCATGGCCAATAAAGGTTTAACAATTGATGAACAAAATTGAGTGCATCTGTCATAGCTATTCGTGGTTTTTTGAACTTCAACTGCATCGGGAGGACTTGAAATACAACTATAGGACATTATTTTTATTTTTTGTCCTTGTAATCCCTAGTTTTTTTAGTCGGAGTATTTTATAAAGAAAAAAAAATGCTGACATACTTTTTCCTTAATCGTAATATCCGTCTTCACTCTTTCCGCCAAAGTATCGATTCTACGATCTTTACGAATCTACGACCCTTTCTAGGCACCCTCTGCCTTGTGATTTTTTTATACAACCCCTCGAGCATTCATATATCACTACTTGTTGTACGATACGCCGCGAGCGTTGTACCTCATGACGCTGAGGGTCGGAGAAGAATTTAGCCTGCGAAAAATAGCGGGATAGCTCGAGGGAATATAGTCGAGAAAACGTCGCGAATGACGACTCGAGTACCGAGGGGGATGCTGCTTCGAGGGAAAAATTTCGTGTACGGATAGTCGCCGCGAAATGACGAAAGTTAAAAAAAAAAAAAAACATGTTCAGATGAAACAACCGCTCTCGTCCTACTCCCCCGCAGTGTAAAATTGTTTCGTTCGCTCTCTGATGAAATACGAGTGCGCTCGAGAAGAAGAAGAAGTCGCCTCAGCAGCATGAGCTGAGGCGCGTTCAGAAATTCACTCTGGATAAAATAGGAGAAAACAGGCAGAGAAAGAGAGAGAGAGACAGAGGGTGCAGCGGTGAAGCGAATATCTGATAAGGGAAGTTACCCGGGTGTATTCCTAAATGAGGCTCCATATGGGTGTGAAACTCCCTCGAGCCACTTCCATACACTTGAGGAGACGGGGGCGAATTGGCGAAACAAAATGCACGAATAAACACAGTTGTAGAAGTGAGAAGAGCCGCAGGCACGATGTTATATGTCGATAAAAAACAAAGTATACATCTTTTAATCATGGGGTTCTTCAAGATTATTTTTTGTAAAAGATTTTGGCGCAGACGGTTGCAATGGGAAGAGAGGTGATATGGTTTCGATTGGACAAGCCGTAAACTCCATGACATGATTAAAGAATCTCATTCCGATAAAGCGATCACGATATCCGATAAAGCTTTAAGGGCAAGTCAGTTGTTCCGAAGTATAGATCTCTCAAAATAAGTACCATTTAAAGTAGAATATATTTGAAAAATAATTAAATTTTAGCGGTTTAGAGATAAAAATTGCATTACCGGTAAAGACTTAATCAGCGTGGTAATAGGAATAACCTCGAGGAATAACTGAGTTATTCACCGAAGCTCGTTGCATGAAAGTGCATAGTCCGGTTGATGGATGTTTTAACGTCAGTATAGAGCGGATGAGATTCTCCTCTCGCTACCCAACTGAGGAATATGTATTAGAGGAACCGAGATATATAGAAGGGGTAGTAGAAGTCGGTAGAGAGAGTTTAGGCAGTTCGATCGAGTTAGAAGGCAGGAGCTAGTATGAATTTGGTTATAATTAGAGACTGAGTGGTGGAACTTTGCTCAGCATCGTCTCGACATTGCGATTCCTCTCTCCACTGTGATGAATCGGTACTCGATGCAATCGTTCAGCCACTTACATACCAAGAGATAAAATAAAAGATGGAATAGCTTTCGTTCCGCGCCGTGTTGGGAAACCCTTTTGGCACCTAACGGCGATCACTTATATTGTCGCAAGCTTGACCGGATCTATCTTATTTATAACTCGGACGGTGTGATGTGAATCTTGGCCTTGCGTCACACCTCGATTCCTTCTTGGCACGCGATAATTTAGTACTATTAAGCTTCCCTCGTCTAATTAAACGTTACAAAAAATAATAACGTAGCTCGTCGTTTATCTCGTACTAATCGGCAAATTGTTTTTGTATAAATTCATTGATTACTATTAACCGCTGAATAATTAAAAAGATTATGAAATATATTATTAATAAACGATTATTCGAATTGAAAATGTATATGTCCAATTGTGAAGGGCCTTGGCGCGTATAATATTTTGCTCAGCTGCAACGTCTATTGCCGCTGGTGACCAACTCCCGCGTTAATCCGGATCAAGCCCACGGCGCGCTCGAATGCCGACACAATTAAAACGAGATTAGGACCGGATTAGAGAACGGACTCGCTGTCTCTCTTCCTTTAGCCTCTTCTATCTCGATGGGTCACCACACTAATCGAGCAGGGAAACCGTTGCAAGAATCTGTGCGCAAAGCATTGCTCTCGTCGAATTCCCTTTCGAAATTACAACATTAATAAATTGCGAATTAGCTCAACCGGAAGGTTTTACAATCGAATAACTTTGATAATATACTAATGCAATTATATGGAGCGACACAGTATCAGTGTGTGTCATTTAGTATTTTCGACCTACCGTTCGGCACCGTCGGTGGTTTTTTCGTCTGTACCCTCGCCGTTGCGTTGTTCACCTGTCGAAGCAATAAAAAAAAAAACGATTAATAAAGATTATTTACAAGTCCAAAAAGTTCCTGACCTATATTTACAGATTTGCAAGTGGCTTACATATTTTTAGTCAATTCAATTTAAAAAGCTAGCTTTGAATATCAGATTTGTACAAAGTGTCGAATTATTATTATTATTTTTTTACGAGCGAATAATTGTAATGTTTAATCGTGAGAATCGAGCGCGTCTATGACATGCGGCAATTAAACAGATATAATGAAGGCAACTCAGTCGTTCTCTTCCGTGTGTATTCCAGTTGAGAAACGTGTTTCAACGTGATTTAGTTAAGCTGTTGAAATTGAAGTTACGCTGTAGGCATTAATTTGACGCAAACTCGTCCGAGCAGCCACGTGCGAATCTCTACTTATAATACTATCCTATATAAACCCTTGTTTTATATATATACATATATACATATACTATGTATATGTGTATGTCTATGCACATTCTAATATTATCAACATGAAAACTACGCCCAATCGTGCGTCAAAACATTTATAGTGTCATTTACTATTTACGACTTGTAACGAGGATACATTGGGCGTAAAATTCACATAAAAAAAGAAAGAAATTATATTTTCAAGATATAATTCTAGTACTCTCTACTCTATTTTTCGGAGATGAGCACAATAATTGTTTTCATAATCAATGGACTGAATTCGAATCGATTTTTCTTTTCTATTTTTTTTATTATACAAATAGATTGTACTCATCTCGCGTACTATTTGACGATTCGCTAACATGAATGTACTGCAAATCTTCATTGAGTCTCGAAATAATTATCTACTGATATCATCGGAGCCGTTAAAGCACAGAACAAACATTCGTTCGCTCATTACCACGAGCTCGCACGTACTATTCTTTCTCCGCGAATCGCTTTCATCGATACTTTCACTCTTTCACTGTTCTTCGTCGATTTGTCCACCTTTTGTACTCATATACGGGTTACATTTAATTTGGTTTGTGCAATTTTTTTTAGCTTTGGATCGTCTATGATGATTCTTTTGTCGACTTATTTCTCGCGCTTGAGTTTGTCACCGAACAATCGAGTTGAGAGCTGAGCATAAAGAGCTCTCCTTATAACCACTTTCATTGAATCGCGGTTAGATGGAAAGAGATGAGGGACACGTACGTCTCTAATTGGCACGAAAAATCAATGTGCTTGAGAATTCGATGTCGATCGCTGGAAAGTCACGTAAAATCTGAGGTAACTCGCACAACATTATTAGCCCGAGGTGTCCCATAGTATTGACCAAACGAATGCTTCGTATAGGAAAGAAAAATACACGAACTTTGACAATCAATTCGTATTCATCAGGCGAATGCGTTTGGTGTTAGCGAATCATCGAATGTTCTTAATTACTCCTGAAAGATAGTGGAACGCGAGAGGAAAACAAAATCCTTGAATAATACAAAGGTATTCGAGCCATTGAATAAACTATTTGGGAAATAAAGTAAGAATCGATAGCGATTCATCTCACGCTCCAATAAAAAATTATTTATAAAGATAAGTAAATCTATGAGTCCGATATATGAATAAATATTAAATACCGCGAATACCTTCGCACCGGATATAGTCTACGATCTGGGGAAATGCCTGTTCCATATTATTTTATTAAATTGTCTGCCATCGAGTATAGCCATTGATTTTCAATTAAGCGAATTCGATTAAAGTTAAACCGTAGAACGTTGATCCATTGCATATCTTCAATGAGTGCATAATACGTTTTTTTCAATAGTTTCGGAATGTCTGCAAGACGAATATTCGATCCAATTAGTGTCAAGATCGATGCTGCGGGTTGTGTTAAATAAAAAAATTCCTTAAATTCGATGAATCACCCGGAAAAACGAGAGGAATGCGCTATATTTTGTTCGTTTGTTTTTCTGTCTTAAGATTCTTATTTCGTACGCGATAGGTGGTATGACCGATCGTTGCGACGTCATTCATGCAAGCTTCGCTAATGGCGGAAAGCTCTAGAAAAAGCAAAATAGAAGGGGAGACTCGGTAGCAACCGCGCAAACCCACGCCCTCCGGGTATATACCGAAAATACAAGGAACTCCGTTTTGGAATATATTTATAGTTTTCGGTTTCGTCGCGATTCACACACATTTACAGAGCTTTTCCGAGTTTGCCATCGGTGACTACCCGTTAACGACAGACAAGCATCCCTCTCGAGTACATCGTACAGCCGTGCGCGCAACTTCCTCGAGGGTGGTACTCGTTGTGTAACCCGCGGACTCGACGATAGAACTGCGCGAGAGAACCCGGCCGAGTATTCGGCTTAGCAAGTCAAATTTATGCAGATACAATGAACGCAGGACGGCAACGACGGGAACCTCGAGCTCTCATTCTAACTCCGCGACCTTCTTCATCCCCACCCGTGTACCGACAAATTTCCAAAGTTCACTTCTTCGATACAACAAACCCTCGGCTTTATATCCACGAATTGCTGAAAGCTCCTTTTCTAATGTGTCTTTTAATAAAATATCGATTAATCATAATACTACGAATTTAGTTTTCAACAACACCGTGCACAGTAAAAAATAATTTCGGAAATTCGGAATGCGAAATTTCGTAAAAACGATTTTGTTAAATAAGTGACAAACTTGTTTGTCACTTATTTGAATATACGAACCTGTCCTTTTATTTCCTGTATTATTGACAATTTTAATTTGTACTTTTATTTGTAAAAGTAGAAAATTAACAAATACAAAATTGTGGACGTGTGTGTGGACAATAGTTTGTTGTAAAAAGTACACATTTTTTTTACTGTGTGAATATGTGTAATAATTTTTTTACTTCAACGAAACTATATTTTGAGGTACCTCCGAGCAAAAGAGTATTCCGGTTTACCCTGTGATTCTTATATATATTTTAGGCTTGTGAAGCTTTTTCATAAGTTTACTGTACTGTTGTAGAGCTGCAGCTCATACAGACCCATACTCCCCAAATAGTACAAAGGGTGTTCATTAGGATAATGGAGCATTGAACGGGGTTGGTGTGGAAGCGAGTCTGACGCTCTCGTATGGTACTGTCCCGGTATGCATTCTGCACATCGTCACGTTTCTTGTATGCCTCGACACTCGTATCGTAGCCCAGTTGTCAAAAGGTCAGCCTTTTATATGCGTGAAAATAAATTTTCCGCGCCCGCGAGGACCTGAAAATTCCGCCCGCGGGCCCTCGATACTGCAGCAGCACACGTAACAGACGACATAATATTTCAACCGCATTGTTATTTAATCGCGCAACTGTTCATCGCAACTGTTATTCAAAGAAATGTCTTGTTTGCCCTATACTTTTTTCGCTTTAACCTATCGTGGAGCAACGTTCTTAATTAAGTTAAAACTTTATAAGGTTGAACGTTGGCTACATGAATTTAACTCGAAGGAAAACAATATAATGGAACTTATGGTGACCCCCTTAATCCTCTTTTCTCACGCGTATGTGCCCAATGCATACCTACACACGGCCTGTTTTATTTTCCCTTCTCTTTTTTTTATCAACTATGGTAAGGTGCGTAGGTGCTCGCGACGACAAGGTCCACCCGGCACGCTCGGGTACAACAAGAAAATAGTAAGATTAATGTAAAGATGACAAAGCTGTGTAATTAGTAGAATTCAAAAGAAGAGAAGAATTTTTTTTGAACGCAAAGAAATCGGTGACAAAGTTAAGATCTCGCGAGTTGCAACGGGCAAACCTTTATTGTAGTGCGTTACATATATACGCACACGCACACGCACACGCACACGCACACGCACACGCACACGCACACGCACACGCACACGCGCACGCACGCACACACGCGCGCGCTCACAGACGCAACAGTATATATGTATTACATACGAGCCATGCTCGTTCGAGAGTTCCATTCATTATCGTATATATGCATCGCATATTCACGTGCCGCACGTGATCGTGATTGCGCTGTTATATAAGTTATACTAAAGCGTAAAACTAGTACAATGAAGTATAGTGGAATATGAAAAGCAGACACACGAGATGATGAAGGGGCAGGCGCGGTCTCTATGTGCCAGAAGAATTTATACTATTTACGGCGATATATAGAGGTGTGATGAAAGAAAAACAAAGTCCGCGACTAGATTTGCGATTTAAGGTCAAACCCGTGAGATTATTTTCAAAGAGCCTCGCTCGTCTCAACCAAAAAATAATTTAATAGTAATATAAATTCACTGGTATTAATTAGGAAATATGATAATTACGAATGATTTTTTTTAGTCAAACGATAAAACTTTGATAAAATAGCAAAGCCCCAAGTGGCACGATGGTTCAACAAAATAGAAAGATCAATTTACCGAATTTGGCAATGCGGTATTAATACTAAGCAGTTATTGAAAAAATAAAATAAAAAGAACAGGTGCGTCGCGAACGAAAGTATACAGGTAGAGAACTCACAAATATCAGTAGCAAATGAGGATTAATGACTGGTACAGATCCAACGTGTAACAGATACATCTCGGGAGAGAGCGGGCAGTGCGAGTTTGTATACATAACATATTATCGATTCGGTATCGATTGGTTTCTTTTCCGATTTATACGTTCTGCCGCAGGATTCTTTTTCTTTTTTCATGTTCACGTGTCTTATGTATCTTACCTTTTTGGACACTTTGGACGTGAGGTCAAGAGGGGCCCCTCCTCAGTGTCCTAGAGTGTTTGCCATTAAGCTCTCTTTCTCTCTCGATAGAGCAATTGATAGATCGACTCTTTCTCTCTTTCGTTTGGTTTTTCTTTTTTTTGTTATCAACTCATATTGTTTCATCGCTTTTCTCGCTCGCTCGCTCTCTGTTTTTTTTTACGATCTATCGATTATTTTTCGTTGTGTTTTTTGTTTCTTTACGTTTTTTTTGTTCTATCAACGCCCACGCGAGTAGCTCTACAAGGGACAACAAGAGATATGTTTTGTTTAAAATATATATCGTGAGGGCTCCCTTCCGATGGTCGATGCTAGAGCGGAAGGGCCTCGTCGAGGGTCATAGGTCGCAGACTCTCTCTCGCAGCTCGCGGATGATATAGCGCATAAGCTCGAATCGCCGGTAGAGCCGTCCAGGCCAATAACGTTGAAGTTCACCGTTGGCTCACACCACGTCGTCGACCAGGAACCCCCAACAAACCCTCCGCCACAGACCCTCTCTCTGGCAATTACCACTTATTCGCCACTCTTTTCGTCTTTTCAATCCTCCAGCATCGATTACTCGAAATTCGAGCCAATGAAAATTATATTGTAATTGCAATACATTTTTCACCCGATAATCGATCTGATATGAAATTTTTTTTGGCCTCGAATTGCCGAAATCGGAGGCTTCAATTCTGGACAGAAATGATCAATGGTCGTAGACTTTGTATTTAAACATCGACATCGTAATTAGTTCAATGATAAACTATGAAGACCGAAAGAGTAAAAGAATAGTCTTTCTCGACAATATCTCATTTCTATCGTTCGAACGTCGCGACAATCCTCGTTCTTCAATTCCCGATCGAACAGACTCAAACGTTATCAACACTATATATATATATATATATATATATATATATATATGCGTGTGTGTGTGTGTGTGTGAGAGTGAGAAGAGTATGTGCAAGCTGTGTGCAGCAACGCATTTTTGGATGCTGAGATGCGTTACAATAAACGAGGATTGTTACCACGTTCATACATTAACAACAATTACAATCGTGTATTCATATAATATGGCGTTATATGGATTATAGATAAATTACAATTAAATGATTATTGAACGCAGATACGTAGACTTTGACGTGAACGTTTCTGCGTTCATAAAACTAGTGTACCTGAAATTTATAGAAGGATGATGAAAATGCGCCGTTAGATTAGATTAGATTTATAAGTAACGATGTCTTCGATTATAGTATATTAAACTATGTTTTCAATGTTACTTCTTTCTTTTTCCTCTAATGTATATATAGGTATGTATAGAATATTTATATTTATTTATATAAGTATAAGAAAGTTCATGCACACCTCAATCTTTCTGCCCTCAACCACGGTGCCGTGTAGCCTCTCACGTGCCCGGTCCGCGTCAGCACTATTTGCGAATGTTACAAAACCGAATCCCTGCATGCAAGGACAGACAAAACAACATGCATTATAAACTCAACTTACAGACTGCCACGCTCGACGGGGCGAGGCTTTTATAATGCGTGCGCCCCGCCGACACATCATCTCGATCGGCGCGCATAAAATACGCGATCCAGATCGTGCCCTCGATCACGATTTAATTCATCGTCAATAAATATACAACAACAACAACAACAACAATAATAATAATAATAATAATAATAATAATAATAATAATAATAATAGAAATAATAATGATATTAACATTAGCATAATTAATATTCATATTCACGTCTTCGTCATATCACAATTTACGTATTTCAGTAGAACGAAATTTGAAGAAGAAAAATAACGATAAGGTGAATAAAGATTTATCACATCGTTCATTTTTTTATTGTCAGTTACGCGGAGGTGAGAAATTTATTAATTCAATATTCAGCTCTCCTATTCGATTATATTCTTCTTCGCTACTGTCTTTTTCTTCTTCGTATTTATTGGCTCGCAACGCTTTATTATAGGTTTCTTTCAGTTGTGCCAGAGATATCGGATCGCAGATAATTAAACGGATGCTATTCGAGCGCTGGGAAATTACGTCTGAAAATACGTTAGGTAAGAAGAGAAAATAATATTGTGAGAAATGGGTTGAAGCTTCTTTGCCAGCTTTCAATGTAACTTGATAGCGAGCATCAGATATTTCTTTTGCAGTGAGTTTAAAGTGAAAAAGAAGTGAGGGTTGTGAATCGTGGCGAAAATTGTGAGAGAAGAAAAGAATTTCTATCCTGAAAGCGTCTATCGACAATCTTGACGATAGTACTTTTTCCCGTGAACTGAGAAGTCTCTGGCTGTAAGAATTGCCGCCAGGCGATACAATCGAGCTTCGAAGTTTGATTAGGAAAGGTTCGACGGGAAGTAGCGGCCACGCCATTTTATCATCTATCGAAGTATCCTCATCCCTCATCAATGAAGAAAGAAAGAAAGATTTTTCGAGGTGCATCGAGCAGCAAAGAAAAAGCTCGACTGCAATTTTACGACCAAGTGTCGGCTTCGCGAACTTTTAACTAACGACGGTGATATCATATATATATATATAATTTTGCCATTATAATTGGCATTCGGTATCGGTACGATCGATACGAAAACTTTCGCTAACAATGGGAAGTTTATATCGATTGAATCACTTGGCGTCATACCCGATGTCATTTTTCACATTACTATTTTTCTTTTTAGCTCCTTCTACGCCCCGCAAACCTAAAGGAATAAATAAATCGTGTCGATTAAACAACACGATATATTTAAAGATCACATTATTGAAGCAGGTTTTTTAAAAAGTCAGCCGTAACTCATGAGAACCTTTTAATTCAGCCGTTTAAACCGAGAGCCAGTGACAAATCCGTGAAGATGCGATGTAATCGATTTTTACGAACGCTGCAGAATAAAGAAGAAAAAGGACAAACTCGGCAGGGTGGTTTTTTCTCAGGCTGCACGTGAGATCGTGTCTAGGCTTCGCCATTGCACTATGCACTTTTTTTACTCGCGTTGTTTTCTTATCCGATAGGAGGAAAATTGCACGTGGCATGCACGCACCCCGAGGCCCAGAGTGAAAAAAGACAGAAAAACCACGTTGACGAGGAGGCGAGTCAGAAGAGGAACGACAGACTCTACGTACGGGGACGAAAAAAGATCGAGACGATCAGTGACTTAATGAAAAGTTAGGAAAGCTCGAGCTATCATCGCAGTATGATCTGAGATTTTCTAAACTCTCTTGCTCTGCACTTAATTTATTTCCCCACTGCGTTTTCTTGTTTAAAGTGGGCTCTTTCATTTTTTTTTATACGGTGCACCCGTTACCTTCGCTACGCTTCATAGTATACGATATGGATAATTATTATGCCTTCTCGTAGATCCACCTTGTCAGACACGCGATCAGACTCTCAACGTGATTTTTTCGCCGCGGCGCGAGTGAAATTTTTGTTCCCTTCACCCTTTCTTTACTTATTTCTCATGAACGTTCGCATGACTCGAATACGAAACGCTTTTACCAAAATATGGAAAGAATTAAGAAATTCGCATCGACGACGAAGAAAAAGAAGTAGTAGCGAAGAACTGTTTGTCAGTCATAGCTAACAAGTATACATGTTTACGCTAGAAAATTTTTTATATAGATAAAATAAATGTAATAGAAATTAAAAAAGAGGCGAGCGAAGATCGTGATCGGATTAGTGACCGAAGCTGCAAACAACGTTAAGTAAAAGCGTTCTAAACAAATACGTATACACGAGGTGTGATTATACAAGAGTGATAAATATTCAAGACCGGGATCGTGAGTCTGTGCCCGATATACATACTGTCAAATTGAATCATTACGTGTATTCATTAATCATGTCATTTTTTTCGTGTATGTGTGTGTATGTGTGTCCGTAATGTAAGTATCAAATTGTTGCGTATTTGTAGTATTTAGTGTAAGGTTGTGCCAGGGACTTTTGGTGAAAGTTTTTTCAACCACCGAGAATACAACACGTCAATTGATTTTAAAAACCATCGTCGATTGAATTTTTGTCGGATGAAATTTCAAGGCACGTGTCGTCGGTGATTTAACTGCGCGTCGATCAATCAAGCACCATCAGCATAACTCGTTCTAATAAGTTTTCATTAATATAATAAAAGATATTGTATATTATATCGAACAGAGACACGGACTTGAGAAAATATTTCATCTATTCGAAGCGATTATGAAGTTCGTTAAAACATGAACCAATTTTGTTCTTTTTCTCATAACAATCTTTGAGACGAGATGCACCGAATCACCTAACGTAAAAATGTGCTGTCTTACTATTTACATAATACAAAAAGAAAAAACAAAGAACAAAAATCAACTTCTCAACTCAATTTATCAACTTTTGTCTTTTAATTGAATCGATTGCAAGTGTCTGCGTGAAAGACAAGAGAGTAAAGATATCAAAAGATGCACATAACGTTTGATTTTTCTTGATTCATTATTAGTTTTGTAGATCCGTGCTTGCCGACTCTATCTTGATCTGTCGATATTCGATATAAATGATCATTTAAATTTTAATAACACAGCTAACATTGTTAGAAGATATCGTTCACGTTTCGAAAATTCAACGACACTTCCTTGAAATTTCGATATAATAGGAATAAAGGAAGAAAAAAAAAAGAATTTCTTTTTCTCATCTCGAGTGACAATTCGGCGTGGACCCCGAATCCGATTATATATCTGTGAGTAATATCTAAATGATAACGAGATGCGGAAGGCTTTCTAGCTATAGAAAAATGCAACAGCTCGTCTAACAACTACGAGGACTAACACCATTGGTTATTATTATTCATGTCGCAAAAAAAGAAGGTAATATATATATTTTATATATATAACAATAATAAATATATGAACCGCTTACTTCGACACGAAATGCAAAATACGTGTATCTGACGCTGTGATGGATCGTTTGAAAAGCACTTTCGAAATAAGCGACTTTGTGCTTTTGAAACGACACTGCTCGACAGTTATTTTTCACGTTTTCTATTTTCTTTTAATTTTATTAAAAATCAAATATGTATGCTATATTGTTTATTGTCTCGTTCATTAAAAAGTACTGCCTTTCACATTGGGGGGGGGGGGGGGGGGGGAGATGCCACATTCCATTTACATTGACGAAGCAGCTTTGCGCGAGGAATATGTGTATCACAGGCCTCACTTCAATAAGTATATAGTAGTATATATAAGAAAATACGGCTAAAGCACAGTGCTTTTACGAAAAATTGGAAAAAGGTATCTACCCGCCGAGTCTAGCTTGGCGATTTGCGGAAGATATATAATATTTATTATTTACGTTCGTGTGCATCGTGATTTGGTGTGTATCTGTCCTATATGTTCGTGAGTGTGCGTTTGTCGTATGTTTGATATAATAAGAATATATCTGTACGAATATCATTGTAAGGAAGCAGGTATAATGAGACTGAAATGGTATTGACACGAGGCGAGAGAGAATCGATTATAGCCCACTCAAAAGAAAAAAAAATTATTTCAACATTTAATAGGTGGAAAAAAACTATGGTCTTATGTCCGCGGTTGGTGAAAGACCGAGCACGAAACCATAATATATGCTCGAGTGGTTCTTTTTTTTTACTTCGTAACATGTGAATTTATAAATATCGATCGATTTATAAATTACAATCGACCGCTCTCGCTTCGTAACTTAGAAACAACATGGTGATACGCTGGCAACGCTTCAAGAATCAATGGTACTTCCGTAAATCGTTTATATTTGGTCTCTCAAGGATCTAATGAATAATCCTGTTTGGCGAGGCTTTTCTTCGCTTGGCATTTACAGAGGCGAAGGATCGATCGATTTCTGCTCCACACAAATATACACAGTGAGCCTTTTCTGGAGACGAGCGAGGCACATAAACATCAGCGAGAATATCAACGCCGTATAAAATCAGACTGATTGCCTTCACCTTTCCGTGCCATACACGTTTATATACACGGTAATTCGACAGACATAGTGATAGTTGAATTCGTTAAAGACCCCGTTAGAAGCGAAATTAAGACGACGAAAATTGTCAGAGGTGAAACCCCTTGTTCTCTTTTTCATCCGCTTCCTCTTTCACTCTCTTTCAACGTTAATAAGAATGCTTTCGGGACGTTCTAATATTGGCGAAATCGCTGGCAACGATTCCATGGAAAGCCAGAGCCATGGAAGACGAACGGAGTAGAGAAAACAATAGACGAGAATGAGGTCATTGGTAACAGAAATATATGCAGTGATGCATGCATGCATCAAGTGTCGAGAATAGATTAGTCCCAACGACACGCTAGAAGGGAGAAAGAAAAGTTGAAAATGAACAATTGGGTGATTGAGTGATAAGAAAAAGATCGATTGCAGCGGGAAAATACCATTCATTCAGCCTGGACTTGATAATAAGCGAAACAAAACCTATAAAAATGTTTAATAACACCTTTTTTTAAACAACAGAAGTTAAAACGTCAACTGTCGTTTTAACTTTTTTTGCATTGCAATCATAATAGTATGGGTCAAAAAGTATTATGCAGACCAAGTGATGCTCCGAAAGTTTCTAGGCGTCGCGAGAAAAGCTCGATATCATAAACTTGTCTGGGTTATAAGACACTTTGACGCCGATGCGACTCACGTATTAGTACGAAGCGTGATTGGTTGTTACACGCACATGGCGGATGTGACACGCGACGTGAACTTGCGACGTTTGCTATGAAGACGACAACGTCAAGATAAAACTACGTTGTGTCGAGGTGATAGACTTTCGACTAGTGGAACAAGGTTTCGTTCATACTTGAGGCCGCTTTTTATGAACAATAAATCCTACCCAATAGCACCGTACAAATGTAAGGAAAAAACATACAATAATTGGTAAGAATGAGCATTTTAATACCATTCAACCACTGAACGATTACTGAGCATCGACATAGCTGGAAAAGACCAGCAGGAGCAACACCAAAACGGTTAGCAGTACAACCTCTGGTAATTCTGGAGCCGATATCGAACGCAGGTTTTCATCGACGAGTGAACGAAAGAGTGAGCGACAGCGAGTAAAGCCGGCAAATGGTGGAGCAAAAGGCAAAAGAGGATGAGGAGTTTGCGGTGAGGGGGTCAACGAGTGACTGACCAGCAACCAAAGGAATCGAGGGTCGGCAATTTCTATCTTTATCTCTCTCTCTCTTTTTTGCACTCTGTATATATTACAAACAATTGTCTGGCACAGTAATTGGCTCAGTGAGATGAAGCCAATCACTGTGTCTTAAACTCCATCGCGCAATATATACGACCTGCAACTATGGTATATCGTTGTACGTATACCGATAGTACTCGAGGTAACGCGGTACTGAATATGCAAGCTCACCCCGGATGCCGCATGTCGGTACGATGTATTACTGCGGGGATCTTATCCCCGCAAGAGAAACGCCAATGTAGGTGGTGTACGCGATCATACAACCGCCCTGTCATACATATTGATCTTGAGCGATTTTGCATTTCAAACTAACATTTTGCTGTGATGACGCGTTTCTTTATATGTATGCGTATGGGTTTTTTGTTACATTCGCGCGTAAAAGCTATTTACGAAAAACTTTAAGCGATATTTCTGTATGAAGCGGCTGAACTCTTGTCTCTCGACGTAAGATACGGGATACAAAGGTGAACGAGGGGGAGGGTGGGGGGGGGGGGGGGAGGGAGAGAGAGAAGACAAGACAAGACACGTACTTTTCGGTAGGATGAAACGAGAAACTATGCATGAACAGCCGCAGGGCTACTTCCGGTGTAGCCAAGTCAAAGTGCTCTCTTGCCACGCTTCACTTTTCACTTGATTGCAAAGTTCGAAGGTGCCTTGGCGCATCCCCAATGCCCTCGACTACATTTGCGAACACTAATGCGCACGACGGAGATGAATACTAGGTGTATTAAGTCCGCGCGAATTGCCGAACGAAGATTGAACTAACCTAAGTGTGGAGATATCGATCGATCTTTTGTTTCGCAATTCTATAAACACGAATGACAGTTTTCTATTTTGCACAATGCGTTGCCAACGCTTGCTGAAAAAAACGTTGCGGAGGGCACGCAGGGCATTGCCGGTTATTTCTTTTCGTTTTGTTATGTATATTTATTGTAGAAATATAACTGAAATTATGAAAATCGTGTTACCTAATTAAACGTGCTACTGAAACGATTTCCGTTTATTTTCCTATTTTTGTTTGAAGCAGCCCTACGCGCCCTTCCGAAATATTTTAAAAAATCTCGTTCCCGCAACTTACTCAGTTCCAGGATGTCGTTGTTTCATTCAGTAAGCCCATGTGAAACTTGTCCGTTAAACTTATCCAATAAAGCAACAGCTCGTCACGCGAATAAGACGAGGACACGTAAAGTGCGCCTGGAGAAAGTGTAGTTCGTGGCTTATCGAGTTTTACTTAAGGTGAGAGAGAAGAGACTCGAACGAGAAAAAAAAAATCGACGAGTATCGAACGAAAAGGAACATGTGCAGCTACCTTGACAAGTGCTTTCGAAATATGAGGATTTAAAAAAATGGTCTCACGTTTAATAAAAAAGTCGAAAAATTTCAACATCCTGGAATATGTTGTAAGATTCGCTTCGCGAGAATAATGAATTGTGATGATTTTTATTCGTAAATGACCAAAGGGCCGAGTGAGCTTACCTTGCTTCCTCTTTCGTTAAATATGATCTCCACATCAAGTATTGGTCCGAATTGCTGTAATGATAAAGATAGTATTAATTAGTTAATGAAAATAATTGGATATTAATGGTGAACTTTAAAAAAAAACTACCGAATGATTCGAACGTGGCAAACTGGCGGATTAAACAATAAGAAATTCTTACCCCGAACATTGCTCTGAGATCAGGATCTCGGAATCGAAATGGTATATTGCTGACATGAAGCCGTTTTGGTTGTCCTTTGAGATCCGTACCCTGGCTAGCTGTGGCTGGTGTCGTGGCGCCAGAGGTAACTGGCACTAGAGCGGTACATTCAGCACCGCTTTCAGGACTCGCGTCGTTTCCGCCGGGAGTCGGAGCTGCTTGCTGTCCGCCACCTCCCGCCGCCGCTGCGGCCGCCGCTGCAACCGCCGCCTGAAACACTTCCGACTGTAACGTCGAAAGAAAATCATCGCATTAATAAAAGATATGAGGGAGCGTAAATATAAAACGTTTTATAAATGTAATTGAGATAATAGTTGTCTGCTGTTTTATGGGGGGACACGGTCCTATAATAAATCGATTGGGCAAGTTAGCAGGTCGAGTTTGTTGGGCAAGCCACAGAGGAAAACACGGTCTGACCGCAAACTTAACTGGAAGCTCCATGTTTAATGTGTACGGTAAGATACCTCACACTGAAATCTGCTCTTCGCTTTGACATTTCACAACCAAATGAATCAATATGTCGTTGTATTCCAAGGAAACAATAGCAATCAATTGCAATACAATAAAGAATAAAGAAAAATAGTATAGACAGTGTGTACATTTCTACGATTCGTTCTGCTCCACAAAATACCGCATACTCAACTCTAGTCGGAGGTATCTCGTTATTGCCGAATTTGCAGTAACGAAAACCGTGGACCGAGCGCACCAGAACGCTACATGCGCATCCCACGGTTGCCAATTTTTAATCGATCAACGATACACTAGAATAAACGAATCTCTGTCACAATCGATGTTCCCTTTATAACTCTTAATACTTCACTCAGTTGAGAATTCTCTCTGCCCTCCCTGCATCCCTCGGCTAAGCTAGAGAGAGACAAAACTCGAGAGCCGGGATTCGTTACGTTGAACCGCATATCGAATACCGTGGAAAATCTCTAACCCGTTAACTTATTCATATAAGAATTTTGCTCCATTTATTTAAAGCTGTCACGTATAACCGATGTTGGTATTAATCTCTGTCGAACCCTGTAATGTTGTAGCTCTCGTTATCTAAGAGCACAAAATTATGACGCCGGACATTGGTTATTGTCGAAAGAAATTGTAACGTAAGATCAGTATATTTGCATTACTATTTGTTTATATTGCGATGGCAAATCCCAGTGTTCGAATATGCAAGAATATGGATGTTCAAAAAGACACAGGGAATAGTTTTGGAGCAAAATGACGATTTGGTGTCCCGTACGCCGATTACGTGAAGAAGATCAGGAACATGGGAACGTGGCTTTTCCAGGGCCCGTGCTTGCTGCGCCAAGCGGGCGAGTCGAAACACAGGGCTACCGATGTTGAAGACAGCGCGGAAGTGAGAGGTAGACGGGAGCTGGAGCATAATCCATGACCGCTGCAGATTCGAAGGCGATTAAAGGAATACCGGAGAGGTTCGAGTTTCCTTTCGGCGTACAAATTATTCTCTGTGTACTGTCTTTTAATGGGTCTAGTGGCTCTTGTTTCGCATCTCTTCACGTATGTTTCGTCGACAAGAATTTCAACATCCGTCGACATGGTCTTTATGATCGAATTCACCAAAGGATCATTTATCGATTGTAGGTGAGTTTGTTTCTTCGTATAATAGTATTATAGTAATGTAGAGAAAAGTTTATTATTATTAAAATTGTATAATTATCTAGAGCACTTACGATGGCTTGTTGGTCGACGCCATTCGGTGGAGGTGGAGGACTGAAACTTGCCGTTGCCGTTGCGCCTGGTGCTCCTGCTGGATGTGGAGCTCCTGACGATGCTTGGCCCTGCGAACCACCCGGAGGTGGCTGTTGTGGAGCACCGCTATTCTCCTCCTTTGCTTGTGCCGGAGGAGGTGGCTTTACGTCTCCGGCACTACCGGCAGCTCCGACAACGCCGGTCACACCATTCACCGGCGGTGGAAATACACCCCCTCCGTAAGGCGCAGCCATACCTGTCTGCACCATGTGCTGAAATTACAAAAACAAAAATCATCTATCAATAAAAATCATTCCACCCATACGGCAAATTATTCTATAGACGTTTTTTTTTAGTTTGAGTGACAATTATACCAGTGAGAATAAGTATAAAAATGTCCCCTTAACTCATGATCTCAGATCAGAAACAAAAAATATGAATTTTCTCAATTAACGCCTCTTTTGATTTGAGCTCAAAACAGATTTCGTTTTCGTGCTCACTGGGAATAAAGATTATTTTTTGGTATAATCCAGAGCTGGGCAGTACTTAAAGTACATGAGTAATTGTTTGGTACTTACAGTATGTACTTAAAGTATCAAAGTACTTTTCGGCACTTTAAGTACTATCACTGAATACTAAGACCAAAGTACTTGTACAATTTTGAGCACAGATTCCTCTTTGAAGAAGCTATGCTCAAAATTGTAATAAATGAGGAAACCATGTGCAATTTACTTTGCACCTATTTCGTAACGTCAAAAAATGTCTGTCTCATAAAATTATTTTATACCCAGCCCAATATTTTCCATTTAAATCCCAAAAACACGATTTTTCGTGTTTTTGGAATTTGGATCTGTGTTCAGCGTCAAAAAATACGTCGAAATACGTGGCAGCTTATTTTTAAAAAAGAAAAAAAAAATCGTAAAAAAATTGCAAGGCTCCCGCTTGCAATTACCCCTTTCGAGTTCATTTTTCGCGTTTTTCAACGTTCTGAAACTGCCCGATAAAACGCTTCTAGAACTTCGGACAAGACTTTTCTTGTATATTTTTTCCCACAGAACACGACGAGCCCCTCGGATTTTCCCTAGCTCCATTGGGAGCCGAGATATCAACCTTTGAAAATCACGAAAATCGACGGTTTTTCAAAAGTGGCTCAAAAATTGAAAAATCGTTGTTCAATCGATTGCTGGTCACGAATATAGTAATTATTTAACTCCCAGCCCAATATTTTCCATTAAAATCCCAAAAATACGACTGTCGATGCATAAAATCGAGACCTTTCTCACTTTCGGCCACTGTACTAGATCCATACGTCCTAGATTTAGTTGTTATACATCCAGTCGATCTCATTCACTTCCCCAAGGTCCAGTCGTCGTCGTTCAGTCGATTAGTCTGTTACCAAGGATTGGAAACTAAAAGTTTGGACGTTTTGAAAAAATGTTGGCCCTGAACAGGGTCGCGTGATTTGAAAACTCTTCTCCAAATTTCGTACTCGTGGAACGAGAACGAAATTTTGATTTTGTGCTTCGTACATAAAGTACTTGCGGTACTTAGTACTTAGTACTTTAAGTACTCTTTGGTACTTTGCCCATCTCTCCTCTACAATCTGCTGTCCGTATGTCGACAAACTGACGGGATTATTCTTACGGAAGTTTGAATATTCGATCTGGTTCAAAGTCTATACAGTGATGGGCACTTTAGTTAGTATCCTTCTCCAGTCAGAAATCGAGCCCGGGGGGGGAGGGAGAGGTCTTTTAAGCGCAACAGCGACGATATGGCAACAAGCTAGAAAATAAATTAAAGTGTAAAGCTAGAAAATAAATTAAAGTGTAGATAAGCGCACAGGGTACACTATGAATCGCTAATTGCATTTTAATTGTTAATCACACCCTACCCACTACTGGTCCTTTCTGTGCGTGCACGAGGATTCGAAAGGACGGAAGCAATGTGTCGCTCGAATGAGCTATAAAATTATAATTTCGATGATGTACGGGGTTCAATGGAAGCCGCAGTGTAAACTAAAATATTCAAAAGCGAAAGAGGCCGTGCAGAAATTAAAAAGCAAAAGAAAAAATATTTTATGCTGATCCGTCTAAGATAGCTTCGGCTTTGTGTGTGTGTGTGTTTTCTTTTTTTTTTTTTTTTTCAATATCCAAGAAAAAGTAGGATCGACTTTGTCCGACGGTAACTCAGCAGATCCGAGGGGGAGAAGGGGATTGGTGGGAAGACGCGAACGGACTTGGAATGGAGAAGATGGAAGCTCGTGATAGAAAGAGGGAAAGATTATTCGATTGTCCATTCAGTTGCCATCCGGCGTCGTGTGCTCGTGAATGTGTTTTCGCTACTGGCTTGTTCGTGACAAGAGAGAAAAGAGTCGAGACGAATGGTCTGCCCTTGCGCTAGCGTACACTTGCAATGCTGATTGGTATACCGCTCCCGCGACTCGTCCACCCTCGCGAGCTATAGTTACATGTAAGTATGCCCCCTCCGTGACGCTATACCCGGTGAGTTATGCCAAGTGAATAATTGATTGGGCAACGGGCAGCGACGCCGGACACGCGCTGCAACGACGAAAAAGGAACTGGATATATTTAAATAGAGATGGAAGCTTGGAAAAGCTAGATGAAAATACAATGACTCGACCGATTGGAAACGGGATAGATCCAGAGAGAGCCCTTTGCTCAGAATTTACGCTGAGAACTGCGTAGTACAATAATCGCTGGAGTACTTGCCCGGGGCACGAAAATTGCCACGAATGGGTGTTGTAATAGCTAAATTCTGAAGGGACCAAGTACCTCGGTCGCGAATCAAATTATAATGTCTCGACGTACATTTTGCCCTCTCTCGGTTTTGGGAGGGGCGACCAATCGAGTTTGTACACTGTACAGAGCTGTTCAGAATCGATTTATCCTCATAAAAGTAATTTGTTAACTCGTGTAGAACGATTATTGAATGAAATAAAAATTTGCCTAATCATCGTTTAGAATTTTAAAAAAAAATAAATAAATGTATTCCACTGATATTTACATTGATGATATAAGACGATTATCTCTTGCTCTTTACATTGGAAAAAATTGAAATTTTAATGATTCCTCCATCTCCGTTGATTCTCCAGACTCAGCGATTCCAGTTAAATACCCTAATTGGTATTAATGACCGGCACACCGCTAGTCTCGAGAGGGAGAGGGAACATTTAGTTCCAACGTCTTCAATTCTCTGTCATGTAGAGAAGCTCGCATGGCGTTTAGCACAGCCAAATAGTCACGACAGCGCTCTCACGATTCTACGTCGACTCCCGCAATCCTCGACGCGGGATTCCCCTCTCGCGTTTATTCCCTTTAGAGCGCTGTGTAGGCTATCTTCTCTACCGTCGCTTCTGTCGCTCCGATGCGAACGACGATGACCTCGGGTCCGAGCGTCGAGGAAGTCGTTCATTGAGAATTCAGGCAGGGTACAAGGGAACTCTATCGCCACGCAGCTCAATCGTCAATCGTCGAGAAACGTAGACAGACGTACAACTTTGTTCTTCGAAGCATACCATCGAAATAAAAGGGCTCGCTTGAGAGATTACGACTCTTATAAATACCACACGCGTTGCTATTCGCATCGATCCGTTGGTCGACGCCCAGCGTCTATAGAAAGATTCGAATGTACATGAATATTCGCCGAGTGGAGAATTTGAGAAAACAAAGAAAAATATTGGAGATGATTAAGGACAGCTTTGTGGGGCCCATTAAGTTTTCAGTCTGAATCTCGACGCAATTTTAATCCCAGATAATCTCGAGTGGTAAGTAATAGTTGAGGGGTCGAAGGATTTAACCGAGAGTCAGGTGATAGAAGGTAGTATCGTATTATACGTTTACATGTAGCTATATCGGGTATACACAGAAGGGCAGGGAAGCCTTATTAAGGCGACGATACTTCACTCGAACGGCACAAAATCCATTTTGTAATTCATCCCGTTCACCGCCAATCACAGTGTATCTTTCGTATCTCTTTTCTCAGCGATGAAAAATTTCAAAGTTCGATACAGTGGGATTTATACGAGCTGGTAAAGGAGGTGAAAACAAGAACGTCGAGTATCGAAGAAAAGTCATTTAGCCCAACCACGGAAGATGGAACTTGAGGTTAAAGAGGGTAAAAAGTTGAGCTGGTTAGTTAGGAAAACGAAACGGCCCTCGAAGGCTGTGCTACACAAATTTCCTGTTACTCTTTTACTTTTTTTATGCTCGAACGACGCCATCTTCGTCCTGATCTTCCTCTCATATCGCGGATAATGAGAAAACTTTGATGGATTTTCAGTTTATGAATCGAAAGGAGCGTTCGCTACGACGAAGGCAGATCCATGAATATTTAATAGAATATATAACGGAGATAAATTTTTAAAAAGTCATTGAAAGCTTGCGGTGAAGCGAACGAATAATAAATTGATCTATAGATACATGATTAAATATTGGTCCATGGCAGAACACGTATCCAGACTCCGTCGTAATCGGAAGCCCGGACAATATAAATGGCAACAATATTACAGAAGGGTCTGAATAACACGATTTGAAAGAGTATAAACGCAATGCCAACGAGAAAAATGACAGAGGATCAATTTGGTAGCAATTGTTCGAATGCTCGTTTCAACGAAACATCGGTGTCGAGATGCTCGATAATATAATCAGTGAATGAAGATCCCAAGTTTCGTAGCTCAACAGCACGGAACGCCCAACGCTAAATATAATTTTGTTCGTTCAGTTACTCATCGCCAGAGAATTTCCGCGCTTATAATTCCGCGCGTAGTCTCGAAAATTTAGTTTCGATCGAAAATTCTTATTCTCGGACGACGTTTTTCATTCGGACAGTAGACTTCGTACATGAGTTTGTGTGTGAGGAGGGAAGCGGCAAAAGCGTAGGAAAGCGAGCGCGAATACCTCGGGTATTTAGTTGTTTAGGGATCCCGTTTTGCGCTCCGGTTAGTAGCAACCCTGCTGGGCGAAAACGGACGATTAACGGGGAAGGGATCCCTCTCGCGAGCGCGAGCCCGCCGGCGGAAGAGAGATTTTGGCACGGTGCCATCTTCGAGCACAAAGGTTCGCCACCGTTCTCGAGCTCATGGCTCTGTATACCAGTTTGCTGGTTGGTACTTCTTCTTTGGAGGCAAGGGGCCTACCGCCACGACTCGTCAATTTCCAAATGCCTGTATCGGCGACTTATATACCAGTTGTATTCCACAAACTACATATTAGTTCGTGGTTAAAATCAATCGCGCGTAACTAAACGATTAAAAAAACACTATCGATTATTCTAGTCAGTATTATCTGAAAAAATATCAAAAGAACCGGACATGCACTGAGCTAATAGTAATAAATTGTATAGCGGTAGAGATCGACGAGTTGGCTCTCGAGCGTTACAACGAGAACGAGTACCCGAGTCTCTCACTGTTCCCGATGCGTGTCCTGACGTCACTTCCGGCCAATCAAAAACCATCAACGCGACCCAACCTCGCGGCAGTTGGCGTCGAATTGTCTGGGGACCTATTCTCGACCACAGGCAACTTTTTTTTTCATTAACTTCATATTTGATTATTTATTTATTTGTTTATTTTATTACCATTACCAACATTATTTTTTACATTTTATTGCTTCTAGATTGACTGTTTTTATGTGCTTCTCACTCGCAGGATTCTTTCAATTTTCACGTCTATTGACCAAGTCCACCGGCTTTGCGGATTTAAGAATATTACAGTGTATTCTGTACTCGGTATATCGGACGATTTACGAGAACATTGAAACGTCTGTCGTATAGTTCGTTGTCGAAAGGGGACGTTTCGCGCTCGGCTCACTATACGAACAGACTCGACACGAGCTTAATTGAACGTAATTCGTGGCTTCATCTCGCATCTCTTCGGAGTGTCCTATATCTTTATCGTACAAAGGTAAAAATATCATAGAAAATCACACGCGGATGAAAGACAAATTGTCAAATAATTTTTTGGATTTTCTAACGTTTAACGTATTGTACTTTTTCGTTCGATTAAAAAAAAAAAAAAAAAAAAAAAAAAAAAAAAAAAAAAAAGTCAATTTTTATTATGTTATTTTATGAATGAAGGGGACGCGAAAGAGTCGAAAGGATCTATTCTCTACCGTTCAATCATGAATTGACGAATGGTTTCGAGGCTTGTTTGCTGGCTGGCTCGTCGAGAGAACAGCTCGGCGACCAGCATTCGACTTCCGGTCGATCGATCGAACGACGAGGTCCAACGTCAATCCGTCGACGTCGCACCAACGGCTGAGTACCCCGGCCTGGCACAAACACGGGTGTATATCGATGAGAGACAGAGGGAGAGGGAGACGAAGGTTCGGGGAGGTTAAGCGAACCGCGAATTTGAGCGAAATCAATATAGCTGCAGCGTGTAAATTGTATGCTACAACCTCGATCAGGAAACACAAGGCTTTCAATGGAATTGCGATCCATACGGACAAAGATATATTCGACGATTTTCAATATTACAATTCCAATCGAATTCTATTACGATCGATAGGTCATTGAATTTTCATTGAAGCCTGGTAAATACGGAGCCGTTATTATAACAGTTTTAACGGATTAAGCATTAAAATATTCGTAATCGAGTAATTTATACATGAAAGCAATTTAATTGCGCAGGGCATTTCATTCATCCCAGCAATCCTTTTGATGTGGCGTGTTCAAAAACTTATTTATGAGGTATTGAATTAAATCTGTATCTTGTTAGGCATTTTGTACATCTTAGAACTTTTCGTCGAAAAATATATTAATCAAGAGAGGCGGTAGCGTCTCGATGCCAAGTACTTGAAACAAAAATATTTTAACGAGATTCTACCAAGTAGTTATACTCGAATATGTCGGAACCTCGTATACGATTGGAGAAGTAAAATTCAAGATAGGGGATGTTCGACGTTTTTGATTAGAGAGATGAAATTTAGCAGAAAGGTACCGACCCTCGATGTGCACACACCCGCACCCGCACACGCACACAAGCGCGCGCGCGCACACACACACACACACACACACACACACACGCGCGCGCGCGCGTCAGGTGAATGCTCCTATTAGTAGCCGCTTAAGAATTTTGTCCAAAATAATACAAAATATTGACACAACTATGGGTATCCGTTCGCTGATATCGATTCCATCGGGAAAATTAGTTAATTGGCTAACCGAAACCTCCCAAATGTAACTAATTATTTATTGTTATTCAAAGGATACGAATAAAAGCGTGAAAAAATGTCGTTGTCCCTATTAGTGGCCACCGATCTTAACATAACTACGAATATTTCTGTTCATTGAACTAGATTTCTTCGGGAAGAGTAATTCATTAGCTAACCAAAAATCCCCAATATGTATAATTATCTATTTTTAATACACAATATGAATAAAATAATGAATATATGTCTTTGTTCCCATTAGTGGCCACCGATGTGCCTATTAGTAGCTATCTTCCGTGCGTTAATTCGCAATTTCGTCAGTAAAAAAGCATACCGCGTTTTTATTGATACAGTAATAATGTACGTTAAACAGTAATCTGAGCGACGAATTCGTGAGGAAGATTTTACGTATTGAAAACTGCAGTCTGCGCATCGATAAGAATTGCTATTACCCATAACGTAAGAAACCTGCCACTAATAGGAGCCCTGCCACGAATAGGGGCATTTTTACCTTACACAAAATCCAACGAATCCTATCCTACGATGATATCCTATCTGCCTACATATACCTACTGTGTAGTGAGTGTTTTTCCGAATACTCTGGAGAACGGAGAACGCGAGACGGTCGTTACAATCAATTAACTTAGTTATCCCGGCCTTGAGAAAATTATCTCTTGTAAAATAGACAACGAAACGAGAGATTCGTGGGAATAATGACTCTTTTTTTAATTTTTTTTATATACGCTCAATGATTGTAAAATATCGTTTCTTACACGTGGTGTTTTGGAGATTTTTCCTAACGGCAGCCGAAAGTTTGAGGAAAACTTATTTTGTAGCGATTTTCGTAGGATCTCGATGTTGTTTACTAGTGCGAAAAATTCATCGGGAGATGCAGTGAGAGTTTCGTCGAGAAGCTACGCGTCGGAGCAGCAACAGCAGCAGCAGGAGCGGCAGCAGGAGGGAAGCGTGCAAAAAGTGTCGAACGAGTTGTGTGTCGGTGATGGGAGTGGGAGTGAAGAACGACCGAGTGAGATAGCAATGCTTCATAACTGTTTCTACGATACTTGAGTCAAATCCCAGCTGGATAAAATCTAACGGTCGACGACTCAACAACTGTAAAAGCATCGCAAAATTTGCATCCACCAATATTTACAATATTCCTGAAATACCAAGTAAATATATTTCGTTTAACAGACGCCGAAAAGCTACGGACCGTGATGACTGCAATGAGATGCTACCACGCCCGCGATACAAAAACCGAGGATTCTGGATCCTTTGCGCTTCTCGTCGTGTTGGCGATAAAAAAAAAAGTTTAACGTTCCCGAAGTCGTGTGAAATGAATGATGATCGTTTTTTGTTGTTTTCTCTGTTGTAAAAAAATTAGGGTCGGAGTAAAAAATAAATGGTAGTTTTGTAATCGACGGGAAGGCTGATGACAAGTGGCAAATTAAAGTTACAGTGTATATATGTATACGTCCGTCGCAGTGACAGAGAATAAAATGGAAAAAGATGAGAATAGTCGACCGTTGGCGTGTGTCGGGCACAAACACTACACATTTTATACTTTGCACTACCATCGTAACCGTTTTCGCTCTTCGAGTCTCGTCCTCGTCGTTCATCTCTGTCGCGATCGTTTGAATTATTCATTGAGTAATCTAGAAAGAATAAGAGGACCGCCGGAGGTGTCTCTTGCATCCCCTAGCGCCATCGTTCTCTCCGTCTAGTACGATAATATTTAAGTATTCAAGACTCATTCGACAACAGCGTCAACACGGCAAATGCGCATTTGGAATTTGTTCTCCTCTTTGCCAGAGTTGATTAACGAAATATCTAAAACATGTCGGTCGTCGACATTTGAGGAAAGAGAAAGGTCGGCGCGCAGATGGTCGAAATATATGTATATAACGCGTAGAATTCTTACATTCGCCGGCTCGTCCCAGGGGACTGAAAGTGAGTCTCTCTCTCTCTCTCTCTCTCTCTCTCTCTCTCTTTGGCGACACACAGGCAAGCGACGAGCGAGAGCAGCTGCCCTCGGCTGGCTCAACGTTCCCTGATTCTGTCGCTACGAGATGGAGTGAAGCGGCGAAGCGAGCCGAGAGTCAGCGTACAAGCAACACCAAAGACGTATGTGTCGACGAAAAGGACCTCAATCTCTCGCAAGAACATCGAAGCAGCGAAGCTCAAACGCTTTTCCCGACCGCCGTGTCGAGTCGATACGCCCGAGCGGTTATTAAAAACTGCGGTAGATACTGCGGTAAGCTCGGAGGAGCTTGTACAGAGAAGGAAAGATTGCAAAAGGGGTAGAGGAAAAAACGAAAACCTACGGGCCGGGCTTCGAAACTTGTCATAAACTCTCGTTTTATCCACCAGACTACGGACCACGCTCGCTTGCCTCATGCTCAACGAGGGTAAAACTTTTAATAAACTACTGACGCTGCGCTACCACCACCACCACCACCACCACCACCACCACTGCTAAATTCTATCAATTTTTCGCATTCCCTCATCCCATAAACAAGTTCAAACAATGAGAGCAAAAAAAATTATTTTAAAAACAATTAAAGCAACATTATCGAAAATGAAATGTACGGCTTTGATTAGTTGCGATAATGAAATATCGAAAGGATGACTCGAACGTAAGAGTAAGAATCGGAACGACACAAAGTTTTTGAGACGTTGGTAGCTCGGTACTTTTGCGAATCGCGTGTTCCGCGTCGATTACCCGTGAGTGAGTAAAACTCGGCGGGACAGCCGGCAAGCTAGAGTTGGCTATCAAAGGGGTAGAGAGACATGGTGTACGGAGAGGCTGGTACACATGGAAACGAAAAACGAGAAGTGTGCACGTATAATATATCCGTCGAGTGTACTAGAAGAGCCACACCGTTAGTACGGCAACCACCGATAGAGAACCTCGATCGCCGCCCCTCTTGAGATCCACCTTCGAACGGAATCTTTTCTCCCTTGGGTCGAATTCATTTTTCAATGGGAACACGCAGCACGGTCATTCCTATGTAAGTTCTAGAAAAAATTCTCACGAGTTTTTCGATACGGCGAGTTTCAATAGCGTGCCTTCGATTGTATATTAATGTTAATTTATACCTTGCCAAAAATACGATTACATCACATAGTTGTAATATTTACAACAACAACAACAACAACAACAAAATATCAGTAGGTACATCTACTAGCGAGTTTAAGTAAATGAACTCTTTTGCACCGCATTATCGTGGAGGGCTTATCGAGACGCACGGAATAGGTCCGATCTATCCGAGGCTCCCCGGGGGAACGTGGAATAGTCAACCCGCCCTCAACAAATGAATCAAACATACAAATAAATCCAAAACTTTACTTTAACACACGAATAAACGACACTACCGAACTTTATAAAATATATACATATATATCTACGAAAAAAAAAATCATAGTCACCGCAGAATTTAGTTTCCCAACAAATGACTCAGGAAAATATGAACTGCAAAAAAGCCATATCGTTATTTTTAATTAAAAAAATGACAAGACGATTGCCGCTCGGCGCAGAGCCCTGATACGCGAAAAATTTCGTAGCATTAATGTGTTACACGGCGTCTTCCGAGAAATCCTTTCGGAGTAAGAAAAAAAAATAAGAAAAAAAGCAAAGTATCTTGAGCTAGACTGGACTGGTCGAGTTAGGAGCGGGTTATTGTAAACAATTATGAGGCGAAATACGAGGAAGATGAAAAGAGGGAATCGGCGCGCGATCCCTCGCATAACCTCGGAGATGCGGTCTGCTCCTCTGATTAACGAGTCACGAATGACGAACGATTTAATAGAGGGTCTCTATGGCGCCTAATAACAGAGAGTCTTTCTCGCTCGCTCGTAAAGATGAAGCAGAAAGTGCGAGCGGAAGGGAGTTGGATATCCCTTGGGACTGAAGGGTGAGCGTCTATTCTCGAGGATCGCGAGAATTTCAGGTGCAAGGAACTTATCCGCGGCCGTAATATCAAAGGGACTGAAGCATTGTCTATCTAATACAGCTGCCATCTTCAACATCAATAGATGTATACCTATGTGCATGCAACCTAAGGTAGCAACATATGCATGTTCTTACGTCGATGATAGCACGAAAGCTACAACGTTAAATCTCGCTAGTGCCGGCGTCTGAAGCGGTAGCGGTGGAGAAACACGCGGGGATGGGTTACCTGGCACGAATCGATCTAACGGAATAGATAAAACGCAAGGAGAACGGAGGCCAACACTGACATAATATTGGGGTGGATAAAAGCTATGAAACTAAGAAAAATAAAAAGAACAAAAGAATCGTATATGACCAATTTCTTTCTGCAAATTAATGATAATGGAAAGAAAAGAAATTGGATTGATTTCAGTGACCGTCAATTGATTCGCAAATAATTATAGAAATCACGTATACAAGACAATTCAAACGTCGGCGATATTATTTTTGGTGAATAAAAAAATAAAAAAAAAATAAAAAAATAAAAAAAAAAAAATTATTGCGAGAGGACGTTGGCATTGGCACTTGGCCTGTGTCTAATCTCGAGCCAGAACGTCGAGAAACGAGAGAGGGGAGACAAAGCGGTGGGGCTCTCTCTACCGCATTTTCGGATTCCGCAGGAATACCGAGACGACCACGGACCTCGAATTTCGCCAAGGGATGTGCGAGAATCCTTGGCCGGGAGGCGCTGGAGCACCTCAGCGGACAGACTCTGAACCAGCTAGATGTGTATATACCTCTTCGGCAATGCAGCTTCTCTATCAGCGTCAATATTGTCGGTAGGCACCAGCTTTGACCATAATAAACGGTTGCCAAATTTTCCCACTATCGTGCATACCGTTGAGCTAGACAATTTAATCACGTCCCTTGCTTGTCTATTTAAAAAAAATTAACTTTTTCATCCATCGAGAATTTGACAATTGTCGTTATCGGTTCCCAAAAATAGATATCGCGAAGCTTGAAATTTGATGATGATCCATCGATATTATATTTTAAGGGGACGCACATGTATTGTTTGATTATCTCGGATAGATTTCAATGTGTATTGTCAGGGGTTGATAAGAGAGCGCGCTCGTCACTTCTCGAGAGATCTGAATGTCACTCTAGTGTATTAGAGTTATGTAGTTGAGACACAGGGCGGCATTCCGAGTAAGCCATGCTTTGGTTATCGATCCTCAAACTGGAAATTATCTATGTATCGTTTAGTATTAAGTGTCATAGTAAAGGGCAACGTAAACTATTCGCTGTATGGCTATAGCTACTAGCCTGACTATAAAAATTTCACAATTTAATCGGATCACGATGGAAATTATGAAAAAATGGCACTGACTCACACAATAATCTGAAATAAAAATGTGTAGAAAAACATTCGTTACGATTTTTGCTCTTATGCTTTTAAACAATTTGATTTAGGACCGTAAACGATTGTCATTCGTGAATGTAAAATCTACGTGTTATACGTTATAGAAAGGAAAAAACCTAGAACTCATCGTCGGCAGCTGTGACCGTCACTAGTCCCCTGCGCGTCGTATAAGAAGGAACGAGGAGATGACGCTCATGGCAGACACCCACACAGAGACACAGATCGTCGAGTTTTCCCTCGCGTGGATGTAGAATAGCCGAGAGAACGGACGAGACTTGTAAATTTCATCCGCGTTCTAATATCGGCAGCGACGTGAATCCCATGCGCCAGTGAGCCGCAGGAGCGAAGGAGGTAAAAATAGTGAAAAGATCAGCGCACTTCGAGAATGTGCCTCGGGGGAAAGCAAAAATTTAGCGATATATATGCACAATATCTCTTTTCAGTACAATTTTATTCGTTCTTATCGAAGAAGATTTTGCGAGAAATTGACGAAAATATGTATGTATGCAATATGTATGTCGGGTAAAATATGTATGTATGTATCATTATGAAACAGAGAATTCACTGTTCAGTTATAGGAAGCTTATTAACGAGATGATGGAGACGAGGGGAGTGGAGATCATGCGGATTGTCTCACCCTAACGCTATGCTGTTCGGGTGCCTAGCCGATAGCCCGTGATGACCCTCATCGTTATCGTCGTATTGCGCTCCATGTCCGAGCTCATCTCCCTCACCGTATTTACTATATCCCCCTTAACACTCTCCTTTCGACCATTTCATCGAGAGAGGATGCAAGCACACTCTCTTAAATTATTTTATTAATTTTTTATCTTTTAGTTTTTCTGTGATTAATACAAATTTTATTTTTTTTTTTTACATTCATTTTCTATATCGCTAAATTTGAGAAATAACATAAAAATTTAATCATTCATTACTTCAACAACCATTTCTTATTGATTTCGTCAAGAGAACAAATATTAAAGGATGTGTAAATCCGACTTTCGGAAAGTTAGCGGCAAAGAGGAAGAAGAAGAAGAAGATACAAGTAAAAGAATCGTGCCTGACTGTCGAAACCCGAGTTCGTCGATAAAGTGAAAACGGGGGTGGTGTCCCGAGGAGAGTTAACGGGGTAGGTGGAATTCGGCAAAGCTTCCCTCGACTGTATAAATTCCCTTGCACCGAGAGACTCGAAGGTCGAGACTGGTGTAACCAGGACGCTTGATAAGACTCCCCAAGTGTAGCGAGGAAGACAGCCATTGCAGGAGAGAAATGGCCGCGAGTAAAAGATGGTCTGCACCAAAGACAGAGAGAGTGGCAGCCAAGTGTGAAAGTTATTGGGCGAAGGGAGGTCAGGGTCACGAACTCACTGATAAGACTCAAAGATTTTTTAGTATATTCAAACGAAAGAAAGTTATAAACGCGTGTTATTTTTTATGAGAGGGTTTTTTTACTCGAATTGGGAATAATCGGATAGATCGAAGACGAGAATACCGTTTGGTCCGCGAGCCTGGAATCCCGGATGACTTAAAGAGAAGCTGCGACTCCGAGTCCGATCGATAAACTCCGCAGTCTCCCTTTCTCTCGCCCTCTGGACTGAAACGCGTATTAAAAAACCGGAAATTTCACGTATTCACCGATATCATCAAATGCCTAGAGCGCGAAAGTTGATGAGATAAGGAAAGGTGAGGCAAAGATAATGCAATAAATTTCATTAAATGTACTCTTTCGCCTATTAACAAGTTTTGTTAAGGTTCTACGGTAACACCTTTTTTTCCGTACAGATAGTACATGTATAAATAATCCTAGAAATGGCAAGATTCACAAGGTTTGTGAATGAAGGAAAAAGCTCTTTCCGAATTCGCGGAACCAAGCTTTTTCAGGTGCGAGAGGGCCAGTGATTACGGTCTTGCACTTTGAGAGAGCTGCAGCACAGTTTGCCAAAATGGATTCCTCACGAGAGCGGTAGAAAGGAACAGTTGTCGAGGCTAAGATGGGGGGGGGGGGGAGGAGGGATTGTTCGGAAGCTTCGAAACAGATGTAACATCCAGGAGGTAGAGCCTCTGATTAAAGTACCGCCAACGTGTAAAGGTATTAAATAAAGTTATTATAATAGTGGATCGGAATGATTAAAAATATCCGAATGTGGAGGAAAAAGGTGAAAAGAACATGGAAGCAACGACTCTCAGCCATTGTTCTTGTATTCCTTTTTCTTTTCTCACACCTCTCATCATCGGTTGACACGAAAGTAAATAGAGGGAGTGCACACTTCGTGTTAGCCCTCTCTACCTGCGTCGTCGAAGCTCCCGTCGCATTATTGTTACCGTATCCGTAACGGGTCCGCCGCGAAAACAGCTGCTCCTTTCTTTCATTCTCAGTCGTGCAAAGACGAATAGAACTAAGAAAGAACATATATAAAGACTTAATGGCGGATGGGACCATTTCCGCCGTTACTACAGTTCATTCCCTGCTCTCTACCTTCGTGCTGCACTTTGTCGGGACCATTTACAATCGTCGAAAATAATCCTATTGATATTATTGAAATGAAGACTGTTTTTAAATACATTTTTTATATTAAATGATAAAAAAAAAAACATTGTCGTTGAAAATCAAAGATTTTCCTCAGAATTTTGTAGTGTTTTTTTTTTTTTTTCGATTCGCCGTCCCGAGAGATTAGATTATACCATGATCTCCGAATATAAAAACCGGAAGTAATTTGACGGCTTACGCGACTTCCATATCTGTACGGCGTATCACAATACATTGTATAAATAGTATACAATGCTAGAATTTTTCTCGACCAACATCCGAGCAGCAGAGACTACATTGTGATTTTGGCAAAGATAAATATGTTAGATTAACAGCTCTAAGATTCGAGCCATACACACGTGCGCTAGGTTCTATATATTAATAATAAAAAGAAACGTCCGTCCTTGGAGGAGTGAGTAAGACTCGTAAATTTTCGAATGGTCTCATTTCGTCTCGGCACGGCAAGAAGCGAAATATTTTGTGTGTGCGGCTTAGTGGTGCGGATACCAGGCCCCGCGGGCGATCCAGGTAGAAGTTGAATTACAGTTGTAACAAGGTGAAGGCGCTTTTTAGTCCCTCTTTTCCTGAGTACGCGGAGCCGGTGAGGATCGCGTGAGAAGACAAAGAACGATTTCGTTCGTGTATTCCTTCAACATTCGGTATTTCACTCTCCGCACACTAGAGTATGCTCCACAAGGAACGTATACAACTCGAAAAGGCCTTGAGCTCGAGTTTGTTGCGACGCATTTGGGAATCAGCTTTAAAGCGAAGATACATTCGCTAGTGTAACTTTATTATCGCTGCAACAAAATGTCCATTGAAGTGCAGTGTGCAGGAGCTGTTTACGCATGCGGAAAGGCCACGTCCAAGCCACCGTACAACGGAGAACGCCATATGGAGAAAAGGAAAGGGAACGATCGAGGCGTCACCCGACAGAGAAACTCTCCAGTCTCACACGTGCGCGTGCGAGAACAAAGAATCTCGACATTATGCGATGTATCACGATTTATAAAACAATTCATAAAGAAAATTTATTGAACATTTTTTTTAACTTGCGCGATCACGAAAACGGCAGCCCGCCTCGCATTAACGAAAAAGAGCGCGTTATGTACAAAGAAAAAGCACGTGGCCGGCGTGCGTTCCGAGCTTGGACTCGGGTCCCTCGGCGCAGTATACACGCAAACACGGATATAGATAGCATAAGCACATCTCCTTTGTGTGTGTGTGAAACTATTCGCGATGGGGAGGGGGACTGCGAAGAATCGAGGCCCGGCACATACTCGAAAGGTCGAGCGGAAGTTGCGGAGGCGATAGAATTCGCGTTTGCCTAATCGTATAAATACACAGGCTTCTAAAAAAAACATAACACGCGATGTATCATGTACCTGTAGTATTCAACAGGAAATGGAGCAACGAGTTGCATGCTGCAGTCATTAAAAATTATATAGAAAAAGAAAAATTAAATTAAATTACATATTATTATGTACATTACGTAAATATTAAGAACGCCTGAAACCGGAATGACAATAAAAATGTACAGAATCGTAAAATAAATGATGACCGGTAGAATTGAGATTTGAGCACCACGGAACTTGAAACGGTCGAGCGGGTACACACGGGCTACCTAGCTGCTGCCCGCGGATGAAAGGAAAGGTCAGCTTTATTGTGTGCGAAATTCAATCCTTCCGAGTCTCTCTACCTGCCGTCCAAAGGGACTCGTTCGGTTAACGCGAACGCGGGACGGGCGCAACGATGCTTTTACGATATATACACGAACCGGCTCTTTTATTTTCCTTTCTTCGTTCGCACTAGGTCCATCGATAGGAAAAGCTTCTATCTTAATTTACGTTCGCCCCTGCCATTGTCTTGTGTCTCAATCTCGTTTCCCTTCTTCCGCGTCTTAATATTTAATGGATGTCCTGTCAACATCGAACAAATCGATACAATTCATAAATCTGTAGTGATTTCGAAGAAAAAAAAAATCATTTGTGACCTCTCCCATACGTCACTGGCTTCAACACAGCGCAGTATGTACTATTATCGTGCTGGGCTGGAGTCTCGTTACAGCACGCTAGACACAAGAATGACGAATGAAAAGATAATTGAAATCGGTTGAACGCGCGCGCTCGACATTCGTCGAGAGTGTAGCGAGGAAGCAAGAGGGGATTCAAACGAAGGGGGGAAGGGGGGCAGCAGAGAGAGCGCGCCGCAATGACAATGGCGAATCCGTGTTTGAAAATATCGACGTCGTCGCGGTGCGGGCACCGACGCCTGGCTGCTGCGGGCGTCGCGACGCCACCGACGTTACAACCTCGTCCGCGCACGTAACCTCAAAAACCCAAAATTCGATTATACAATATTCCCTTAAATTTCAAGTGCAAATCAAAGCATCTTCTCTTTGTATCAAAATATTTTTTTTTTTCAAAATGAATAATATTTCTCGTTCGTTCTCCGTCGCGCGCCTTTTCTATTATAATTTAAAAAAAAAAAAAAAATCGTTTAGAACAGAATTAATTCTCTGCAGCCAATATGACTCGTTGAACCGATGGTCAACATGAAATTGAACACTCGATTCTCGGAACGTCAGGCGAAAGGATCGAGCGAGATGAGAGACTATGGTTTACAAATCGTCGAAACCAAGGATAGGAAGAGAGTTCGACCGGGCTAAAATAGCGTCGCGTGGTCTTCGACCCGACGCCCGACGTCGAGCCGAGGACGCCGCGCTCGCGCTTTCTCTCTTCTTTTCTCTCTCTCTCTCTCTCTCTCTCTCGCTGTGTGTCTTTCTCTCTCACTCTTACAATTTCTTACCTATGCGAAAATAACAGACAATGACCGCGTGGTCATAGTTGTAAAAAAAATTTGTTAAAGTTGATTGAAAAATTGACAGTAGACTTATTATTGAGACTTACAGGGTAGTACATCCCTTGCGGAGGTAAGAAGAACGCCCCAGAGCCCCACAGTTTGAGGCCGTTTTGCTCCACCGTTGTGCGAGATAAATACGAATCCAAAGATCCGTAGTCGTTTGACCTCCTCACGTAGATTGTGTCTATATATTTTTCTTTTTATCCTCTTCAGTTAATATACGACTCAATTATTTATCTTCTCGATTCGAAACAAAATATTCACTTTAGCGATTAAGCCCTCGTCCCTCCAGCACAACGATTATTAAACACGCGCACAACAGAGATTAACGAAGCAGAAACATTCCAAGTTTAACAGGCAGTTTCTTCTCTCGTGTATTTTGCGCCTCGTGCGTTTACGAGTGATTCCAGGCGGGAGGATGAGACTCCTCCGACTTGGCGATGGAGAAACACGGTGTGTGTGTGTGTGTGTGCGTGCGTGTGTGTGTACGCGCGCGCGTCTGTGTGAGCGTTTGTGTACGCGTGTTTAATAAACCGGCGAGCAAGATCTACTCCGCCAATTACCAAAAAGAAGGATTATATTTTTTCTTTTACGTTTTTTCGTTGTATAATAGTGTAACGTACGAGCTTGATCTGATTTAGGCGCTGATTCAACACACTTTGGCACCGAAAAATAATGAAATTAATATAAAAAAAAAAAAAAAAATAGACGCACCGATTGTAACGGTGTCCAGTCTCTCAATCACCTCTCTCTCTCTCTCGCCCTCTTTCTCTCTCTCTTTCGCCTCTTTCTCACGCAGTCGCGATAATTTTTTTACTGTTTGTATATAATATTCAGTTTTCGTCCGAAAATTCACGATCGATATACCGTTCGATTCGTGTTCTTTCTCTCTTGTTATTGTTTTTTTTCTCTTTTGCGTATTTCGATCTCTGTCTATTCTCGCGTTCGTACACGTTTGCGTTTAAATCTTTATTTTAAACACACTGCTCGACTGTTTATTTTTGTTGTACCGTTCAACTTGTTGTTGTATTACAATTTGGAGTTTGAACGCGAGAGGATAGTTTTCGTTTAAGAATAAATACAAGCGAACACTGGAAAAAAACGAGACCGCCACAGTGCGTGGTCCCCTTGCGACTGAGGGACGACGCCACCGGCTAACCAGCAACGCGCATCCACAGACGCGCAGCAGCGCCGCTGAACGGCCATCTTTGATATCAATGCGACCCGCGCCGGAATGAGTGTGAGGAAGCAGCGTAAAAGCCCGCTCACGACTCAACGATTTGTTATTACAATTATTTATATTAGGGTTACGTATAACTATCATTAGCCAATGATAGTTAATATACAGATAAAATACAGATATTGTTTGATTTCCGATAAAAGCCTAACTAGCCGCACAATTACAAATGAATCATTAGTGAGAAATAGATTTATTATAATTTTCAGCTATTTGTTCTGTCAGTAAATTTTGTTTGCATATACTTTAATGAAGTACTAGATAATTACTACAAGATAAAAGTGGTTTCCATATCAAGGCCTACGAAATGCCATTGAGAATAATCTTCGAAATCGCTTGCTATACGATGCTTGCAAGTGTTTTCACATTGAACTGGCTACTCACGATTTCCGGGAACAAGGATGGTCGTCCGTATAACAACACTCCGACGGGTGTCCCACGCGAGATCTAATCCTTATACGCAACCCGAAGTCCTCTACAGCTTAACCGAGGGAAAAGGAGAAAAAAAATCTACCCTCTTCTTGGCTCGCCCGAGTATTATACAAGTTCGGTAGTTGCCGTCATGAGTAAGAGGAAAAGTAGTAGAAGAACCAGACGAAGAAGAAGAAGAGCAACACATGGCTCTAATAAATGGCCCAGCTGACACACGTTGTGGATCCTTTCATTTTTATTATTAAAAACCGAGGGGCTCGTGTGTGTATACATATATATATATATATATATATATCGCGGGGCGGCTTCATCCCGCATCCTATTGGCGCACATCGAAACATATCCGTCACTTATGTTACCATTATTATCCTACAGCTTGGAAATCTGCTAAAATCATCAAAATATCTTTCAATCAGTAAACAAACGTATTGTTGAATGAAAAAAATGTTGTGATATAGGAATGCAATTTCTTCCTCCACTTTTTCGACGTCGCTTCGATTTTATATCCTAAGCCTCATTAACGAGATAAATAACTGCTTTACTATGATTGACGTCGTACAAAAGTGTAACGATCAAAGTGAAGCACGTGTAAGCCATGAAAGTTTTCTCGGTGAGAGTTTCTAGCGGCTGAAAGTGTGTGGGGGCGAGGTCGAGGGTAAAATCGTCTCCCGCACGAACTACCCCTGCAGAGCCACCTGCGTTGGCCAGGCTTATCGCGTTTCTCTTTCACTATGGGACGTGGGGGGACGGGAGATGTTCCATCTACCGCTGTGTACTCTCTCCACTAGCTGTATTGGGGGATGCTGCGTTACTAATAATACAGTCAGTGACGATTATGAGCTTACGATGGCAACACCAAAATAGTGACGGGCGCTTTGAAGGATCACTTATTTTATTCTCTTTCGAGCATTTTTTTCACTATGCATATACATTAACAAAGTTCTGATTATTTCGCTTGTTCTTCACAAAAAATACGTATAAACTCAGTCACAATCACAGAATGGGATTGTGAATTTCAATAGCTCATACAAAAGCGAAAGCTTTATCTGCATGTATCGAAGGGACAAAAAATAAACTAGTTATCTTTCAAGAGAATTTGTTTTTCCCTCCCTGTCTTCTTTTTTTCTCTGTAAACTAGTAATACTTTGCGTTGAAGATATCATCAAGGTAGAAACTGGGCTCTGTAAAAAAAAGTGAACGTATCAGACGTTACTTCCACTTCTCCAGAGTTTTCAAATGCAATTCATGTTTTGCATGTGTGTGTGCAGAAAGCGGAGGGAGGCAAAACGATGAGTGCTCTTATTTTTAGATCCCCTCGAGAGAAAAAAAGATGGAAAGATTCAGCTAGAGTACGAGTGCGGGAGAGAGAGAAAATGAAGAAAGAAAGAAAAAGGGGGGAGGGGGGCGTAGGGGAAGTAGCTTGGGGCAACACGGTCGTCGCAGCTGCGGCGCACATGCGCTTCGCCTACCAGAGACGCCATTCAGCATCCCGCGAGAACTGTACCCAGGGCTATGCCGACGAAACTCCTACTGATGGTCTCCTCCTCGTCGTAACGCCTTCGTACACGACACTCATCCCAGCGTCTATCTACGACACTATAAATGTTTTAGTCTCGACCTTATGAGAGTTACACGAGAATCCAGAGCAAGAACGCATCACGGATAAGAGAGATACCGAGATAAGTCAGAGGACAATTCAACATTTCAAAATTTTTTTTTCTTATTTCAAATCAACGCTACTACTACCACCGCTGTAAAATTGATTTTTTTTTTCACGAAAATTGTAACTATTCGGATCTCGTTCGATACCCCCGGTTGGTTACGAATTTTAAAAATTGATTTTACGAGATCTGTGAGTGTACACACTTATTTTGATCTCCTAAAATGGCGGTCACTTTGATATTTTCGTAAATCATGATATTGGGGTGAAATGAGAGTCTGCCCTATAGGCGTGTCGCTGCGAGGTTGTCGAGAAGTGGAAGTGCCAGAGGACTACGTGCAAGGGGTTATTCTCGTAATCTCGCAAAATCGCGTGCTGCACACAGTTATACAGAGAATAGTACTGTGAAAGGGACTCACGGGGGATGAACGCGACGGAAGGACAGAACACGGACTTTACGAGTACGACCGAGTACCCTTGGTAGTATCGAATATGTATACTACTACGTGTCTCCACTATTCGTATATATATATAGGAACGGGACAAGGGGGCCTATGGTACAGCACAAGATAGGGTGAGATCGCACCCCGCGCGGGGTTACCATGGAGACATCCAGTACCTTGCTCTGTCTCATGTCCAAGAGAATCGTATTTTGGACGTGAAATACCTAATATTCTGAATTCAAACGCATGAAACAAATTATCGATTAAAACCGAAGTTTAAATTTCTATACCTAAATAAACTTATGATGATTAATTCTTATTTTATTATTATAAACAAAATTCTAATCATCTATATCGAGACTTGCGGAAAAAAGCATGACATTTTCGTCTCCAGGATTGAAAAGACTCTATGGTTCCTTATCAGTCTCAATAATATCGTGATTCGTTGGATTAATCGTAACGAAAGTTGAGATGAAAGCGTGTAAACTACCCTCGCATTTCCCCGAACTATACGAAAGCGGAAATACAATTACTAGACTTTACAAAGAACAGAACAAAATGTTTCATCTTCGCGTTAAAATATCTCTGATGTTGCAAATTAAAATAATAATAGTAGAGTAAACAACGAGAAAGAAAATACTTCAACAGTGAGAGATAACACTCGTCAGTAAATAATATTTCGAGAGGGTTGAGGCGGTTGCGCTGTGGGCTGGAAACTCGAAAGTTTAACACACCGGAAGGGTTACACGCCTGTACGCGCTGCTGGTTAAGTCGTTAATGAGTGACGATATTATATAGTGTACGAGTCGTGTACTACTGTATACGGCTCGTACACTATACAATATAGCATACACAGTATAGCATCGTCGAGCTGCTTCTGCAGCTGAGGCTTTCTGGCAAACCCGAGCGCACCAGTAGCAGAAGCTCCAGTCTCTGCTGTATATTTTTCCTTACGAATCCTCCTCGCTCTTCCCAACAATCTCGCCTGCTTCAACGTGCGGACTGCCGCGCGTTGCCAGCTAGCCGAGCGTAACAATTTACGAGGGCCTCCTACATGCCCACAGAGCCGAGTATACAAAAACTAAGCGTGGGTCGTTTCGGCTACATACAAAGATAATACTGAAAACAGCAATTTACACGAATAAACTAATTTGGAAGATGTTGATTTTTCTGTATAAACCATTGATAGGATAACGAAGGGGGTACCGAGTTACAAAGTTTCGTAGCATTGCAACGGATCTAACAATTGCCCTGATTGATCCGGTAAATCAACAATGATCCTACGCTCGGTAAAATCCTTTTTGCTCATGACGACTACGAAACGGTCAGAGAGAGAAAGAGAGCGACAGAGGGAGAGGACGATATGGAAAGGAGGAAAGTCGGATTACAGAGCTCCTGCGTATCCTGGCTGGGATCCAATTCCAGGGCTAAATATACATAAACCGCCCGACCTTATATCCGTCGATACTCGGATCGTTTTAAACCGCGTTCCTGCAATGCACGAGGCGAGCGAGGATCTGCGAAAGAGCGCTTCGCGAATTCTTATCCCGTTTAAATTTCACAAGTAGAAGTGCTTCAAAGGCGTCAGAAAATTCGTGCGATTATTCTCGTGGCAAGAAACGAGAAAGCTATCTTTAAACTCATACGCCATCCCTAAAATAAATCTGTGGGTCCAACCGTTACCGGCTGAACATGAAAACGCAAATAAAGAAAATAAAAAATTGACGGATCATTCGAGAATGTGCAATATTGATATTGTAATGCTTGCGTTACCTGTAGAATAAAAATAATTCTGAACACTAGATTAAAACTATATAGTCAATATAAATACCAATAAACATTGACTTTGATTTGCTTATGAAAATTAGAATATTGAAAAGATTTTAGCGCAATAACATTAAGATGTACGCTACAATAAAATTTTGCTGCATGTTGCAAAGACACAGGACACAGGAAGCAGCAAGACTCCCTGCGTCTTTGGAAAAGGAGGAAGCACCAAGACTCACTGCGTCTTTGGAAAAGGAGGAAGCACCAAGACTCACTGCGTCATTAGAAAAGAAGGATGCGGGAGACAGGATGTGGGAAGACTCACTGTGCCTTTGTAAAAGGAGGACGCAAGGATATAACAAGCAGGAAGACTCGCTGTGTCTTCGTAGAAGGAGGACGCAGGGAGTACAAAGACCGAAGCATTCAAAATATTACAGCGCAGCGAAATTAATAGATGCATCAGTCGCATGGTGTACTCAGCGAGTTGTCATTGCAGCGTAGGCTCAAAAAATTGAACATGTGGAAAAAAAATAGTTGTTCAAAGAGTTTCCAGAAATTGACATATGCTACTATTTGGTGCTGTAATATTTCTAACGTCTAAAGAATAAAGAGGTTGCACACTTTTCGGATTACAAACGGATCTGCTATGGAATTTTAACCTCTTTATCGCGACTAATAAGATTTTCATCCATTAACCAAACATAATACCGAAAGTCGAGCACTGACAACGAATGTAAATTCGAACGAATTCTCACGGATGGACGAAAAGGTTGAGACTTTGCGAGCAAGGGATAACGGTCTTCTCAGCATTATCACATGTGGATTTTAACAGCTGAAATATACCAAGCGTCGAGCGACAATGAGAAATCTTTGCCTCTCGAGAAATACCGGCGAACGACAATTCCGCCGACTGTCGACGCGAACAGTCTCGAGCGCCCGAGACCGAACGAGTGCTGCCATCGCGCAGCTAACGACGGAAGCTTGTCAAACCTCGTCGCGGTGGAATATGGCCGACCGTTCAAAAATTACTCGGAAAAAAATACGATGCCTAGAAAATAATTGTCATGTATGAACTACGGTCAAGTAGCCCTTCGATCATCGATAAAGATGTTCGGATCTTCCGAATGCCTATTTGTATCTGATTAATATTTATTTTTCACTCCAAGAGCTTTCTAGACGAGCCCCGAGCTTTAAATATTCTAATGACGATGGAACACGTGTATCCGAAAAATTCGCGAATAGCCACCTTCCGTTTATTGTCATTTCAGGTTAAATGGTCGACGTTTGGATCATTCATATTAGGATAATATTGTTTTTTTTTTTATGGACAAGGAAGGAATTATCGATTACATTTATGATCGAAGGTCTGTGATACCTGAGAATAATTGAGATATCGAAGAGCCGTGGCACGGCGTTGCCGACAGCGGACGTTCTTGGCTGTCGGCGAATATCATATGTAAATCATTCGTTTCACGTACCCATATTTCGCGATCCAATAACTCCCATTCATAGTCCAGCTCGAAATTAATCTTATCATTGCGAATTCGCACTGCAGGAAGCATCGTGACGATATTTTTAATTGAGAATTAAAATATACGTTGGGGTGCGTCGTGTCGATGGCGTCGGGCTTCAAAAACTACTGACGATGTGACCGTTATAATTGAGGGCCCGGCGAAGTGGGGTGGGTGGAGTGGGAGATGCGCCGGTTTTGCGCATATTCTTGGTTGCGCAGAAGTTAATTATTTTGTAAATATTAATACAATTAATTATTTCAATAATGAAACGACAATGAAATTTGTGACTGATCGAATAACTATTTAGCTAGAATTAAAAAAAAAAAAAAAAATCGCCGTAAATTAATATGGAAGAACGGTACGTAGGTTGTATCGTTTCAATACTTGAATTACAGTCTGATAGCATTGATTGTTGAAAACTACTTCGTTTCAGCCCTCTGCACCATTCTCTCTTTTTACATCACTATCTCTGTTCTTAATTATCCCTTAATTTCGATGAGTTTCTCCCATTGTTCACTGATTAATTACAATCAATTCCCTGAGATTACCTTCGGGAGAGTTCATTAATTGCATCAACGGAAGTACTTTTGCTCGTTTCGTCTCGGCTACCCATGGTTCGAGACATTTCTATTTTCAAAGTCTGCCCGGTCTGCTATTTCAATAGCTACAGATACACAACGGAGAGCACCGGACTTATCATTTCTCTCTCACGATTTGCCACTGCTATTTTCCAATTTTATTTACTTAACGGAACAACGACGAGGGGAAGCGCGAAGGGTGTTAGCCTTAAAGGAGAAACGAATCGTGAGAGCCTCCCAGACGAGCTTCCTCGACAAATATTGTCCGACAAAATCGAAACTCCTCGACTCTTTCCATTTCCTCTCGATTTCTTTTTTCGTTTCCTTTCTCCCCCTCTCATTCGGAGCGTAGATAGGAATTGCACGACATGTGGCAATTTTCAACGGTCGACTTTTCTTCCACTTGCCTATACAACTTTCGACGTCGAGCTTCGACCCGTCTTCTCTCTACGTTCAAACCCCTTTTCTGTATATATATGTATATATATATATATATATATATATATATATCCCTTTTACAAGTTTCCAATCTCGATAAATCGCGAAAATTCGAGTTACCGCGGACACTTATCGCCTCGAGCTAGTGCAAACAACGAAATTGGAGAATTGGACGGTTGGCGGAGACGGGGAGAAAAAGTGCACAAAACTGGTTTCAAAGCCTTAAATTGGGATCTCATGTACAATTCTATATGTTGACTAACTAACTTATTTAATTTTAATTTTTGATTCAATAGTGCAGCGAGTGGAATTATCTTGCCCCCCCCAATATCTGAAGAAAATTACGAATTCCGAGTATTCGATACATTCCTACGGGAAAAGAAATTATCAACACTCCGGAGTACATATATAGTTCCTTTCTCACACTTATTCTTATCTCTTGGCCAGGTTTTCTGGGAAAACGGCATATATATATATAGGTACATAAGAAGAATAAAAAAATGCATTTGTTGAGAAATCATATGGACTAAATCTGCCGCCCAGTGAAGCTTAAGATCGCGCGAAAAGTCAGCTTCCCGAAATTTCAAAGTAGTATTAAGATTCCAAGATTACTATACCTACCCATATTTAGTTCACGCTCATCTGTAGTGTGAGATGACTCCGACTCATGTAATCTCCCAAGCAAAGCTTCACTCGGTTCTAAAAGTCAACTTTGATCATCACACGCCTGACAGAAGTGAGTTATTTTTCTCCATCAAATCCTCTAACTTGCTCTTTCTTCGACGAAATTTTTCGACTACACTCAAGGTTCTCTCGCAGCAGTTGAACTTCTTTTAAGGAGAAACAACGAAGACATGGAAAAGTCGATTAATCAATCTTTTAGTTAAAAAAAAAAAAAAAAACAGTTTGAACATAGAGAAAGATACAAATTTCTACGGATTTTTCACATCGAACAAATTGCTTCGATCCCTCAGAAGGCAATAGTGTCGTCCCGTCAAAAGTTACAAATCTTTTCTCGTTTACGCCCGACGTGTTATTCATGCGTATTCGGATGTTGTAGAAAGTATGTCGATCGAGTTACTTGGCTCGTTCGAAATACGCCATAAGGCCGCGCATTTATAAACTCGAGTTGAAATAATATTGGCCGTACAAGTTACTTTATTTGGTTAAAACTCGCACCGAAGATAGTATGAAACTCGGACAGGTGTGTTCTCCTTTTGTACAGACTGCACGCACATTATATACGTTAGTCACCGTTTACCAAATTTGGCCACATCTAAACGGATAACTTTGACTATTTACCGCAGTCTCCTAACTCTTAAGTTTCGGCTCGCAAGATCATAATTGAGTAAAATAATTTTGCTTATGTTTTTTTTTGTATACTAATTATGACTTGAGTGGAATTGTCGCAGTTTTTTATCGTAAGATGAAAGATCCTCTGACGTAAAAAACTTGTAATACTTCATAAAGTGTCCATGCTATATACACTATGTGCTAAGAGACTATACGTCGACTCACCGGACGCGATTCGAGAATTTCATTTCCGCGAAACGGTTTCTCCTGCTTTTCGTACTCCCCCTCCACCAGTTGTAAAGCTGCTAGAGGGGGTCTAACTTCTTAAATTAAATTTCTGAATTACGACCAATCATCGACCTGGCAGCCTCGAGTTGTGAGTTGCCGCGGGGGTAGTTCTCTCCCTCCGTTCTCGATTTCCCTCCTATTTCGTCGTTCGGACTCTGTGTTGGGACTCGTGTGTTTAACGTCATCGACCATCCGAATTGTGGAGCATTTTCGTTACTACTGAAATTGCTGCGAGCGAGAAACTGTGGCACTTGGTTCACGTCCAGGGCTGGTCCGTCTCTCGACGCACGTTAACAATTACGAGTAACATGTACAACTTTTTCCCTGCCGTAAATCGTCTGCAATTTTTTCAACACTGTCGAAGATCAACATTTTTCCCGTGATGGAGGCGAAACGGATTGTATTTGACAATTAACTTTTTTATTCCGTCGATTCAATACAAAATTTTTTTAAACATAAGGAACCATATCAAGTCCGATATAATGCCAACGAGTGGGAAGTAAATACCATCGCTTTCGATATTGCCTATTATGTTTTTTTTCTCAATCGTTTTATTTCTCTCAGCTACAATTTCTGAGGAGAGACGAGAGAGCCGTGACTGGGCGATAAATTCGAAGCCGAGGAAAGGTATAAGATTAATCGTCGGAAGATGAAAACAAGGCGAGTCATGGACATTCGTCGAATTTCTGCACGCGTCATTGGCAAAGATTTATCGAGAATTCGAGGGAGATAAGAACACTGTATATATATATATATATATATATATATAGCAGAATCTAATAGTTTTGGACTGTGGCTGACAGAATATGAAGGAGGCAAATCTTAACCAAGTTTTAAGTGTACCCATGGAAAATCTAGATAGGTCGAGTTTCGGGGCAAATTTGTTCATTGGGAAATAATTTGAATTTATCGCAACCGGATAGATAGGATAATGTGATATTCGATGAGGCGGGCGACAGAGACTCGAACGATAATCCATTACGAAATTTCAATTAATACACACCGATGAGCCGTGATAACCCGGAACGTAGAATTTCCTGTTCTCGTTTGTACGGTAGCATCCAGGCAAATGCACAGTTCGATTATTTCACGTAGTATATTTCATGCATTTCTACATTATTCTCTGCCAACCATTGAATACGAATGCACGCTCTGTTATTTCATTCACTCTATATGCTCCGTTATAAACGCGTCAACCTTTCATTTTTTCAACTTTAATTAACTATAAACCCAAATTTCTTCGATAGAGACCCGTTAACGACGTTAAAAGATTATTACGAACGGTACTTTCTGCGTAGAGTTATACCATTCGATCCGGCGGCTATATCGATAGCAGTATCTTCCGTTGGTATGCCAGAGTACAATAATATTGACGTTAAATATCGAGTGTGAGACGGTAGAAGAGGAAATGAAACAAGATCTATGTAACGAATTCGTGTCTCTGATCGGAGCAATGATAATCGTCTTCCTTATCCGTACCATGGAGAGTGTCCATCTCTTTAAGGTTCTCGTGGAAGTGGTGCACACAGGCACCGACATGTATACATATCAGTATGTAGCGGAAGAACGTATGAGAAAGGCAGCGCAACGGAATAAATGGAAAGAGAATGAAAGAAACTAAATCGAATTCAGTTTCGCTAGCAAACCGGAAATTCTTGTCTCCTCGTCGTTCCTGTCGACCACTTCCACGCCACTTCCAATCGACGAACCTCCAAAAGGTACTTGTGTGCTTCGATTTTTTCAGACGTCGAAAAAAAGCGCTCAATGGTATGAGAGAGAGAGAGAGAGAGAGAGAGAGAGAGAAAAGAATAGAAAAGGTATAAAGGTAAAATCCGACGACAGTCTCTCGAGGCTAGGGAAAAATCAACGCTTTTACCCCTTCCATTGGAGAAGCTTGAGCATAGAGTGACGTATCAATCTTTATTTTTTCATATTATATTCTGTGTTAGTAGTTAGTAAAGTAATCGTTTAATCCTTTTGATTTTACGTCAGTTCTTTATCCGTCCATTTTGCCTTTGGTAAATAGAGAGGTAAAATTGCAAAAAATTTATTTTCGACCGAAATGTAGTAAATCGTTTGTACTCCGTATCCCTATGCGGTAGTGCAGCTTCGTGCAAAAGTGCACTTTTGGTCCAACGAAAAGTTCCCTACCGCCGTTCGTACGGCGGAATTATTTTGCATTCTACGGTGCGAGAGAAGAAAAAAAATGCGAGAACGAGACAAGGATAAAAAGCCATTTTTCGCTCGGATCCGAGGGGGCGTCGAACCTCGAGAGCACATGGGTGGCAACGAAGACAACGCCAGGCTCTTATCTGTACTCACCCTCTCATCTACCATTATTCTTGCTTCACGGCACACTCTCTCACTAGTTGCGAAAATTCTTCTTACTTTACACATCGACGTGAGAGAAAAACTTTTCTCAACTTTGCAATACACTTAATTTTTTATTGTCACGTTTTATGCTTATAGATTAAAATAGTCTACGCGCGAGTGTAGCTCGATGCGAAATAGCGGGTCGAAAATGTAGAGGTGAAAATTAAAGGAGCGTAAATTAGGGTAGCTCATTTGGATAGCTCAGAGAGTATTCTTCGAGCGCGCACAGAAAATTAAACTCCGACGTTCGTCATAATGAAGAAAAGCCGAACGCCATTGAAATAACCACGGAGCTGCGAAATTAGAAGGAATAAATGTATGAGTTACGAGTGGGGTATTTGAAGCTCTGTGGAAATTCCGTGGAGCTTCTGTGGAGAAAATTGTCAAAACGAAAGACGAGGTTGATGTTCAGGCCGCTGACCTCGTACCGCCAATTGTATCTTTGTACTAAAAGTTTGCAATATATATTGCTAATTGTATGAGAAAAAAAGAAAAAAAAACACTAATAGGCTTCTTGTTATGAGGATTGGTTGCATGATGAAACATAACAATTGTAGTTCGTTCGACTAGGATTCATTGTGTCAGATATGTCATTCATTGTGTCAGCTATACATGCTTCTTTTTTTATTATCGCAAATGAGCAGAAAGAAGTATGTGAACATTTTACAGGAAAGCACGAGGGTGTGAAAGTATTGGAACATTCACGCAATGCCATTGTGAAACAGTTTTAACACTCTAGCTTTGTACGCATATTGCAGGCATATGTATTTTGTTAGAATTTCCTCTCATTACATTTCATTATTATTCTATGAGAGGAGTAATTAATTTCTATCGAGATGGTTACTCAATGTAGGTACTACGTACGAGTTTTGAACCGTTGAATTTTCCCGGATCCCCAGCTGATGGCTATGTTAAAGTTTACGCCACATATATATTACCACTGGCGGAGTTGCCGATAATGAAGGACTATCGACTTGAGGAACAATTCAATGTAGCTAAATAAAGGTAGAGAAGGATGAAGTTTCACTTCGATGATGGATAATTACCCAAGGTAAACCAAGGTAGAATTGGAAAAAGTATAGATGAGAATTCACATAGGTACTAATGTCTCGAGTTTCGCAGGTGATGGAGAAACTGTAGAAAATGCAAATAAAAATGAAACTGTAGAATTTTCATACGGTTTAAATTGGACAGAACGCGCGTGCTCTCTAATTGACGGCATTGATCCAGCGGAAGAACGTGCCAGAGATTTAGCTACGCTCTCTGCTCTGCTCTGCTCTGCTCGCTAGCGCGTTCCGAGGGAGGATCGGAGAGCTCGAGGGTCTCTAGCTGTGAAACGAGAGAGGCGAGTAGCCGGGCGGAGCCCAGGGATGTAAACGAAAATCGGATTATAAGCGGTGGAGGCACGTGATTGAATCGAAATCGTGGTGTACTATCCACTGGTTGCCCAGTCGACGACCGGATAGACGATTTTACCCACATCTCCGGTGTCCATGGAAAATCGGATGGGATTCATTCGGCTTCCCTCAAAATACATTTTTACGTATCGTACTAAATAATGGAGTTTTTACATAAAAAAACATTAATTTTCATTTTATTAGATCCAATATTCCATGCAAATTTAAATCAAAATCCTTCTATTATACTCTACTTATTTAAAACCGGTGAAGCGAAAACATAGATGAGTGTAGGCCGGTTTAAACGTTATCAAAAAGTAGTATTTACTAGTATAATTCCTGTGCCGACCGAGAGATATGTAAAAAAAAAGCATCGAAACACACAACGGTGACTGCAGTACTCGGGTCTGCTCTTTCATTTGAAGGGAATTCGTTCGAAGAAAAAGGTTGGAGAAGGAAGAGAATGGAGAAAAAAAAAAAGAAGTGCAGCGGATACTAACGGAAACGCTAGTGGCAGCATCGCTGAATAAAAGCTTCGTATCACGTTCTCAATTTGTTTTCTCTTTCTTTTGCATTTTTGACGTGTATGTTTTCACGTTTTTATATCTCTTTTCCTGTTATCCCACGTTGTACTGCCTAGCCACAATATCTTCTTTCCTCTTCTCAACGCAACGCTCGGCGCGCAACGGCTTTATCACCATCTCTTTTCACGCGGTACTCTGATCTTCCGCTTGTTTCTATATCAGTGCATGAAGAAATGTGTTTTGTCGGACAAAAAAACGTGGCGCGAGTGAAACAGGCGTAGAAGGTAGGGGGTAGAAGATAGGGTGGTAAAAGGCTCGGGAAAAGTAAAGGGAAGAAGCGAGGCAGAGGCGTTCTCTGATTCGACTGTCGAAACGACCATATATACGGAGTGAGACGATACCCATTTTACAGGCTCCCGTGGGCTTCTACAAAAATATATTTTCCAAGCCGATCGTAGTTTTTTAGTTTATACAAAAATTATATAATCATTTAACGCGTTATAAGCGGCTTATTGAATATTTAATAAAGACTCGTAAAAAACGTGAAATTTTATACTATCAGTTATTGTTACACCCTATATATGACTCCCTAGTTTACCCGTACATGGAATTCCAAACGACTATCCTCTTTAATCCGTTCTGTCAGAGGCAAATGAACAATGCAGTCTGTCCGGCTATATGCCCAGTGGACAAAGCTTTGGGCTTTCCAATCCTCTCCGTCGTTTCGAAGGACAACTCGGACGTAGAGAGACGATTCGCAGCGGGGTCATGAATAGGTCGATCGGATGTCGGATATACGTTGATCCTTACTATTAGAATTTTTTTTTTTTCGCTCGGACGTCCAACGATTTGCAGCTATATATTGTATAACTAATTAAATAATTGATGATCAATCTGCGTTAATAATTTAGTGTATGAAAGCTCTTGGATGATCCACGGGTCCTATGTTTTGTCCTTTAGCGGTTGGCGTTCGACAGTTGCCAAACCTCCAAGGGTCATGGAACCAAGAGAGAAGAGAGAAGGTCCATTAATCGACGCAGCAGGACGTTAATTCGATGAGCATCGATGCAGAGGATGCATCAGGCCCCGTAGGCAACAGCGCTACTCCCGATGCACACTATAATTATACACAGGATAGGCGGGGTATTGTGCAGTCTCTGCTGCTCGAATGATAAAGCGTCAGGATACACCTTGTCCTGCTGTATTGCTTTCGCTAAGTGCACGCAAATGATTATACAGTCTGTATACACCATATCGTGCAACAAAATATAACTTAGAAAATTCTACATATATTCTTACGTAAGGATGCTTCTTATCCGCGCTTCAGTCCGGATCGATGAGGAGAATTTAATCTCGCGAGACACCGCAGTCAAAGCATCATCGTTTCATTGACGCTAAGCAAAGTGAATCGAAGACTGCAATGTGATAAGAACGTTGCATAAGCTTTCATTTTTTTGCTTCTGTCTATACATTAGATGAAAGCTTTGCATAAAGCAGTCAACTGTCTCGAGATAACAATTGGTTTACTGCGATTGGTTGACGCGATGCTTTAAACAACAAGACATGCAATTAATTAAGCGAATCTGTGACTCGTCGGATACCTCGATTTTACTATTAATAGCTCGTGGCGTCTCATTTGACGATCCAATTAGACGAAAGATGAGTTTTAAGAGATTGTAGAAAATATACGATGAATAAGAACGAGTAAATTTGTGACGGGACGATAAAGACTTTTCTCGATTTGAGCTTTTATTGCAAAATCGCAAATAATCTCCAGCCATGTGTACCTACTCCTACGTGAGGAACGAAAGGATCGCTTTGAGAGAAAAAAAAAAACAAACAAACAAACAAACACAACTCTGATGCCCGTCATGCATGATGAAGAAAGTGCAAGGGGGAATCAGTTCGCTAATTACCGAAAATTACGTAAGGCAACGAAGCCTAAAACCACCATATACAAACGCATATAGCTCCAGTCCGTTTCGGCTTTTCGTCCAGTGGTTCCCATACGGCACCCTAGATTCTAACGTCGTTTCGGGTCTTGTACAGCGCGGCGCACAGTACAACGCAGTAACAGGACCGAAGAGAGAGAGAGAGAGAGAGAGAGAGAGAGAGAGAGAGAGAGAGAGAGAGAGAGAGAGCTGAACAGAAGAGCCATGGAGGAAAGTACAATCTATAGCGACGAATCCTCGTTGCATACTAACTCGGTTGGACCCGGAGCCACCCTCTGCTACCGATAATGGTACACGGATATCGACTTTGTCCTCATCGACTAATTGGATATATATACCCCCAAAAACACATAGACAGATACATACATACTGCTTCAGAGAGTGGACAACTTAAGTCCAATGTACATTATTAGTAGATTATACTTACATACAGCCTAGAGTATGTAAAGGGAAGATTTTCCCAGGACAAAAGATCAATCGCTGGAGGCGATTAACGCGTTTTTTCCAAACATGTATGAGGTACATTTGCAGAACCATAAACACATCGGAGACACGGAAGGATATGATTAATCGGTACGAAAATTGGACCCAGCGAACCAATCTATATCGGACACAGGCGTGTGTTAATAAATTGCATAACAGGTGTGTGGAAATCGATGGACGTCGATCTCTTCTAAACCCTTTTATTTATTTTCTCGTAGCTATTTAAAAAAAAAAATTCGTTTGTCATACTGTTACCGCTTGGATTTTCATTTTAAATTTCGCGCTTACGAACGAGTCGGTAAAAGCACTATGAAATGAAAATCGTTTTCTATCTGTGTTTATGACACAGTTGGATATAAAATTCTAGTGGTGAGACGCACTCTATAAGGCGAGAAGAAAGTACTTTTTCCAGGTTTTAACCGTGCCTTCGACTACCCCAGGGAGACGTTTGTTTCCCTTGGCATAGAGGGCTGTGCAGTGACAAAGAGAATACACGTTTACCAGGTTATAGCTATGACACTCGCGAAGGTAGAATGTTGCGTCGCTTTTTTCCCCCGTGGCGATTCTCGTGGGGGATATAGGAAAAAGACAGGTGCAGCGTAAATGATGCTTCGTAGTGAGAAGCGTTGACGAGGATTGAGCCGCGTTGGGGGTATGCTATATTCTATAAGATGTTTCACCTGAGAAAAATGATCGAATGTCGTTAAAAAAATTCAGTTGTCGAGGGTGAACCTACAGAAACTGATTTAGAAAAAAAAATGCATTACAAAGACAATTAAAAAGTGCTATTTATAGCAAGATTAGAGAAGTTTAAATAGATAACCAGCGACGATTGTTGAGTTTGAAGTTACATCTATGAGGTCCATACGACGCGTATTTCTCTCGATATCGCAAACCATATTTCTTCGTCGGTTGGTTTTCTCTAACTTGGTGCAATTCGAGCTTGAATTCGCCTGGCTGGACACGAAAGGAGGGGATAAAAAGGTTTATCGAAGGATGTACGTAGTAGGTGCTGCCGCTGGGCAACCCCAAAGTCGCCGTTGACTGGCTACTGCGCCGTAGTTCTCGTGGTTGTGTAAGGCAACTCGTCTCGTTTCTCGGACCACAGGAAGCTCCGGAAATAAGTATACGGCAAAGCAAACCTCTTACCTTTCCATTACCCGATGCTTTCCGTCAGGCTTACTCTCTCTTTCCTTGTCCCTCTTTCTTTGGCTTTATCGCTTTTTCCCCGGTAGAATTTTCGCTTTCCTCGTCTGGCTCCTTAATTCTCTCTTTGCGTAACTCTCACTGTACTTCGTGTTCAAATATCACCACTACTATGACGATTTTTTACAGATTTTTTTTGTTTATTTTATCCATCACCAGTAACGGTCCCTTTTTTAAAGTACGAGCTCGACCTCGAGGTTGACGTTGACGTTGGCGATGAAGATGACGATGACGTTGACGTTGACGACGAGCTAATAAATTGTCGGACGAAATGTGCCTTCATCGCCGACTATTCTTTTCACTCATCATAGATATTTGATTCTTTACCTATCTTAAAAATCCCGAATTAGAAAGCTTCAAGATCTATTCGCCCAGAAGAAAATTTAATATTGACTTCATTACTATTATCCCGATGGATAACTATAACAATAACCCGCGGATAAACGTAATTCGTTACAGTGGATGATAACGAGTTGAACGTTAATGATATCCATTGAATATTATCATCACTCATGATTATTGTAATGAGAGAACGAGAGCCGGTTGGCACGCTTTTCGTTAATCGATTGAAATGTCGCTAATCTATAAAGACCCGTGTCGAAGCATCAGTGAAGCTCACACAGATATACCGGTCTCAAATGATTTTCATTATGTTGGATATATACACTTTGCTGTCGCATGGCCTCGACAATTTCATTTAGAATGATTGACGCCCCTGTATGGGAGGATATTTCATAATTTTCCACGCACGAGGTGCAAATCTCGCGGCAAGAGGAATTTCAATATTTTTACGAGCTTTCATCGTCGCATAAAAAGCGTCAGGCTCTCCTCATTAACAATTGAAAAGCGTACATTTTTGCAATCCACGTTAGTAGGATACAGCGAGATGGCTTTCCGGCTCTGTATCTTAAAAAATCAAGCATAAATCGAACAGTTCTCATGCTGTTTCCTTCCTAATGGACGCTATTAATGCAAATAACATGAGAACAGTAGCGACAGAGCTAACACGGTATCGCGCATGCACATTCGTATAACGTCTCTCCGCTCCCTTCACGGTATTTATCGAGCTCATAGGGTAATACCGTGAGGGGAGATGGTGCGGTAGTGGGCGTCAGCGAATCGTTTCGAAATCCCGTGCGAAAGCATTCGAGGCTTCGACACTACGGTAATGACTAATTAGTTAATCACTTGGGCGCCTCTATCTTTCCATCTCTCGCGCGTTATTTTATCCTTAAGAACGAACCCGTTTGTTTTGTTTATCAACGCTCTCTGCGTTATTGATGATCCGACAGTCTAGCGGATTTTACAAACATTTTATACAATTAATAATGAATTTTTATGCTATTATTAAGTCCAGGCTGGGCAAAAGGGGTTCATAAATATTCATATAGCGCGGGCTCGGAATCTCCCGGGCCACAATAACCTACTACTTGTTATATATAACATACATTTACTTATATATAAATCTAGCCTGCTTGCGAGAGATCAAAGTGACGAAATTGAAGACACGAGAGGAGCAAAGCCAGATACGAGATGTTCGCTCGAGATGTAGCTGTACAGTGTACATACGAGCGCATAGCTACATAGGCTGGTACACTGCTTCGGGAAGGGAGTTACACACCATTCGACGTTTCGCAATTTGCGCAAACTTCGTTTCGCGTTCTCGCTTCGTCTGCTCGAAGGATATTTTCTGCCTTACAGTGTGTTCTCTCTTCCATGGGCAACGTTCTCGCGAAAAGTGAATTAGAGCGTGCCCTGTCTCTCTGCACGCTGCGTCTGCGTTGAGGAAAATTAGATAATGTAAAATTCATGAATTCATCGAAAATTAAATGAATTATAAATTGGTTTTAACTCATTCCTCTCTTTTTAACTTACTTGCGCTCGTCGTTGGCGAGAGGACGAAACCAGAAAATTATTCATGAAAATGCTTCGAGGTGTACGAGTTGAGTATTCTTGGTCGTTGGCCTTTCCGGGTTTTTACTCTCTGAACCTACCTACCGTACTCACTGTGAAGAACGTCGCGCTATTATTTTATGGCTTCGCGGGAAAGAGCGAGCTACGAGGTCGGGAAAGGAATTCCTAGGATGGTAGCGTTTGCGGAGAAGGATCGCGGCAAAAGGGGTGAGACCTTGCGAGAAACGCAACGGAGGAAATTGCGAGAGTCGGCGTGGGAGCAAAGCTTGTGCGAGACGATCGTCCACGACGATTTCTAGCACCAACCCTACGAAGGAAGCTGCACACAAGCTCCTTGTACCCCTACAGTCGTGTAGAGCCGGAACGAAGTAAACGCTCTTGGAGCAAAGGATGGGTTACAGAACGAGACCCTCGCGTACTGGATAGATAGGTACGCTATAGTAATCAAGTCACGTACGTAACGTCCCCCGGGGTCTTCGAGCCGGTGTACAAATCACCCCTCTGCCCCCAACCCTCTGTATACGAGCAACGAAGGATGGTAAGAAACCCAAGAAGCGCGCAGAAACCTCTCCAAGAATTCTGGAAGGATGTCAACTGCCCGTGAGATTATATATATATATATCTGTGAAAACGTACCGAGAATCCAGAGTCGTAAACAATCATATGGGTATCACCTTCGTATAAGTACGTAGTTCAACCCGAGTCAGATGTAATGGTCATTTAATATAAGGGCTTGTTGTTTAAACGGAGAGTAAAGAATAACATTTTCGAGCTTCTATGCAAGATTATTCGCATATTAATATATAATATATTATTACTAATACAAATATTCACGCCGGCATACTATTTACTAACAAAGCAGAAGCTTCAACATCCATAGGTGAATTGCTGAAGGAAAATAAAACGTTGCTTTGCTTAACTGAAAGCTATACACAGAGTGTAAATGAGTAGCGATGAGCTTTCCTCGCTAACCATGGTCTACCAAGAGCAAACCATGGTCTACCAGAGAGAGTATTGCTCAGTTCTCGATGGGGTATAACACTATCGTACTCTATGCACGTCAGTATATTGGTGCGTACAGAGCGTTGTATAGAATTAGTGGAAAGGCATCGACCAATAAGATTAGAACTTCCTGAGTTGAGCACGTTCTCGATCCATGAAATTATCCTAGGCCGCATCGGACGGCTCGATCGTAGCGTCAACCCTTGCCAACAATAAGCCGGAACTTCCGTTTTTCCTAAGTTACACGCGTGGTCAAAAGTGCTAAATATCATATGTGCACTTAAAAAATTGGCAGAATATCCCTTTAGAAGTTTTTTAAAACATGCTTTTCGAGTTACGATCTGCCCAATATCCATCGCAGTTCTTTCATTGCCTACAATCTTTAAATGCTCTCAACTTGTAAACTATGGAATACACTCTATTAATATTACTGTACATTTCTTGTTTGTTTATTTTTTGAATCCACCGTATAGGCATGTTGAGAAGTTTCAAGGTCCACCATCCTCTTTTCTAACAGTTTTAAGACCAAATTCCCATACACATTTTACTTATGTATATTTAAACTTATATATTCAACGGGATGGAGAGATATTGCATATTTCTTTCGATCTTTGACTTTCCGTTTAACTCTTATCCGTGTGTTATTTCGTTTACGATATTTACATGCATAGCACAGGCTAGTTAGCGGCTGAACTGGAAAGCTATGCTATACGAACTTCTCGCGTGTTTGCCAATGAAAGCCTTCCGGCTATGTGCTGGTTACTGTTACTCTTTCACTCTTTCTCTCTTTCGCTATCTTTCGAACGAAATTCTCAAAGACAGAACTCCAGATATTTCGTGCACACTACGAAAACCAACCGACTGACTCTGAAAATAATTCGGAGATGGCGCTTGAGATATTTTAATGCTCTTAGATGGAACGAGATTGGTTTCTACCATTATTTTCAGGATATTATGCTGGCTCATTAAGAATAAATGACGTTGTAATAAGAAAAATAAATTGATCGAGAAACGGGTTGAAATTTAATAACGAAATATTCCGTTTTATTCCTAAATCGACGGTTCTTTGTATCGAAAAAAAAACTGGCATAAAGAAATGATCGGGAGAAACTTGTCGATTTTCCTTCGAACTTTGGTGAAAACTTAACTAAGACTTGGCATCTATGGATGCACCGACATCGCCAAGTTTGGACACTGATGGAGACCACCACTTCTTGGCTCAAGTTTTACCTCGGTATAATGGTAACATGGTTATATGGTCAGGCAAAGTTTGAAACCCTCCCTTTGCTAGAGTTACTCTTGCGAAGGTGAGCGTGATAAAGGAGTTTTAGGACACCTTCGCGCACGATAAACTTTCATTGTCACGAGGATACGAGATGCGAGAAATTGGGAAGAAACCCTGCTGACATCTGCGCGAAACGTCGAGTTTTTAAGTAAACATCATTAAAAAAAAAAAAAAATCAACTGATTTTGACTCACCCCGTATGCGGCAATCGTAATTCCGGCTGATCGTCGATAGCCCGATTTTTGTAACAATCTGTAACGAAATGAAAGATAGATGAAAAAATAGTAACACAGCTAATTTTGGAGTCTGTGATGATGGGATGGAATATCAAACCAGGCGGCATACCGATAACGTTCCGGTTAAATAGCTTTCCGAAAGCTCTTCAGTCCGCATAGTGTGCAATCTCGTAGAGGATGAAAACTTTGTGTAGGGTAAAAGTGGGGAATATGGACCGGTCCATATTTCATTGATTTATGTGTCAATAGGGGTGGTCAATATTCACCACATTTACCCTATACATAACAACAACAACAACAAAACAAAAGCAAATAAGTTTCAAATTTTTTCCGTAATTCTTGTTTACATTTTGTTTTAAGTTCTGAAAAATTGAGACCCAACAGTGCCCGGCAAACAAAATTGATAAAAAACCTTTGAGTCATCAAATATCTTTATCGTCCGTTCCCAACCCATAAAAATGCATTCGTCAATTTTTCCGTTCTTTCGAGTAGTTCCGAAACGTCGATCTCGCGCTCGAACTACTCTCAGCATAGGGAAAAGCCGTGGAAGGAAATTTGTGGGAAGCGACGGGAGGAAACGGAAGAGAGACCCCGTAACTTATTGGTCGCACACGTCGGCCTCTCCGGTATTTTTATTGGAAGATCCGACATCCCCCTCGGGTGGGCTGTCATCTAGTCACGAGCACGACGAGAGGAGGTTCCGGCATGTGACGTCATCGATTTTTCACGGCGGAGACTGTGTCAAGCCTCGTACCAGCCCCACCGTCAAGCAGCCCTAAGCCAATAGTTGTCACGATTGGATCAAAAATTTAATTAGATGATTTTTCTCTGCCAGAGTTTTAAAATACAAGTCAAAGTATTCGTCCAATTACATCAAACGATATTACTAGAAGATCAACAATTGCTACAAGATTAGAAAAAGGACACGTCCGATAATTGAAAAAATCGTTAGAGAGATAGTCGTGAACCTTACTGGAGTAAATTGCGTGATAATTCACTGGACATCGGGGAGTTCAAAGGGTTTGGCGTTGTTAATTATTAATTTATTTATTTTCTTGCCGGTGAAAAGTTTGCGCGTCTGTAGGAAAGAGGAGTGTAGATGATATTCCTGTTGATCCTCTACCCTCGACGCCAGCCTCACTTGAGGAAAACCAGCGCAACGATGTCTCTCGAGCTCTTTTCAAGCGTTGCAGAAACTGTCGGCGTTATCATCGAGACTCTCGCCTCGAGTTTCTTGAAGCGAGTCTTTACCCTCGGATGTGAGACAACGAGACTCTTCAGTCGACCACCGTGACTGAGAGGGAGTGGGCGAAAGGGTTGTGGAAAACGATTTGTCCAGTTCCTTTTTTCTTAGCAACAGCATCACCGGCGGCAAAGGATTTTGCGGGAGCCAAGTCCGGCGTGGTCGAGAAGTATTTTCCTCACAAGGATTCTCTCAATTCCGTATCAAACTTTCGTGCTACAACTACACATATATCGCTGGGGTTATCTGTGTCAAGGGATGGAAAGCCTTCGAGAAATCTGTGTAAAGCCGTGGCACTAAAAAAGGATGAAGTAGAAGATGATGAAGACAGAAGTTGAATATAGTGTTGGGCCGTTTGTATTATTAAAGGCAAAAGAGAAGTCGGGAAGTATAGTTGAACGTCGCTTTTCCTCCCTTCTTTTGCTCTGTTCGTCCTCTGTCAGAGTAGAACGTCGAACGGGTGGGACGAGAGTTTTCCATAGCATCGACACGTCAGCTGGTGCCTGGCGATCATGACCGAATAATAAAGCGTCTCTCCTACCCACACTCCTCTATCCCTATTTCTCAACTCCACGGGTTCATGCTGATGCGAAACTTCACTCGATATTCTACGCTGAAAGGCACTACGGGGTAAGCCCCCTGTTCTCGTCGTCGTCGTCGACGTAGTATTGCAAAAACGAAGTATAAGCGAACGTGAACGGTCGTGATGCAGAAAAATGTATTTTCCTTCCTTGACATTACACTACTAAGAACTTACCGACAAGTGGGTACCGGTATTTTATTCGCATAATCAGATTCGATCGATTATGAAACGTCGTTTTGTTTTTATGAATTCGAATAATTAAATTTTCCATCTAAAATACCATAGCGATGTTAAATTTCATTCCCTCAATATAATTTTGTTGTAAATTTTCTCGTTGGTTTCCCTCGACGATATAAGGTGACAAAAAGTGATAAAACGAAGCTAAAAGTTATTCAACAAAGTCAGTGGGAATGAAATGAGGCACGGTAGGGAAAAAAGAGTGGAAGAAGAATGAAACGTTTGACGATGGAATGGGAATAAAAGTACAGAGAGGAGAAGGTTTTGGTAGGTTGAAAGCGGGCGGACGTGGCCTCGCGGATATATGGGGTAGCGGAAAAGCTGGGCCACGATGGTAACGTCCCGGAGTGGCCAGGATCGATATCCCGACACGCCATCATCCCTCTCCCCCCTCCGGTTCCTCGCTTGCTGCTTCCCCTTCGGGGTTTTGCGGACGCGCGGGGCCATAACCACCCCCTACGTCGCACTTCCGCCTTCTCTTGAGCTCCACAACTACCCTCTACTCCCCCTCGCTTCATCCGCGATGCGAACGGCAGGGAGCGCGGGTAAGCGTGCTCTCTAGCATGCCGAGGATCGCGGAAGACCTTCCAAATAAACTCGCCATTGTTTACCTCCGCTTTATCCGCACCCCTGACCATCGCAATGTTTATTAAATTTTCGACTCTTTAAAGGTCTGAACATGATGGAACGAGGACCGATATAATATACGATAGAAAAATTTTATGTCTCAAAAATTTCAATGCCTTGAACTCTCTTATGAAACGACGAAATCTCATTAACAGGCACAAATATAATTAATTAAAGTTCACATTGTATGTATTACATCTCTCTGAAACGATACATTGTTAATTGTGTTAAAGAGCAAATCAGGGAGAGGATGGTATTTCCTATATACGATAAATATCCAATAGTCTCGTGAGAGTGTGAGTCGATTGAGATTCGAAGCTTGAAGCGCTGTCGCGAAGGCTCATCAGAGAATCCAACGTCCGAGAGACACGTTATCGGGAGGATGCAACGCACACAGGACGAGTCACAAGATAGGTAGGTGATGCTGTCGGGGGATATACACGTTATATCCTATTAACGAGGAGAGCTGGAGATGTCCCTCGGTAACGAGCAATATCGAATTACCGAGAGAGAGAGAGAGAGAGAGAGAGAGAGAGAGAGAGAGAGAGAGAGAGAGAGAGAGAGAGAGAGTAGGCGTCGTGTCGCGATATTATGATCCAAGACTGATCTGTGTGAAGAATTCGAAGCTAGCGGGACAATAAGTGGCACGCGAGTGAACCATCGATCCGTACTTTATCGTATACCTCTATTTATTTAATAATTCTCGCTCAGGGACACGAGTCAATACGACGTCATCAATGAGCCAGGCATCGGCGAATTGGCCTATGAAGCTCATCATCAAACAAACAGAAAAAAAAATAACAAAAAACAACAAAAAAAAACAAATCAAGACAAAACTAAAAGTGAGTGCGAGGTTGCCGCGCACGTTAGAAGTGAAAAACTTCTGCCGGTGAGAGCGTAGGAACGGAAACAATGCTATGATTCAATAGATAAAAAATTATGATTGTGGTAATTACAAAGATTTATTCAAGTTGAATGTACAAAGTTGCAAATGATACAGCATATATTATTCATCAATGTCCATTCATTGATAACCTAAAGCAAAAACAAGTGGTTTGTGATAGTTGCAATATTTTATACATATTATATATATAATTATATATATATATATATATATATATATATATATATATATATATCCTGCAGTTTCTAAATCGTCCAAGTATCGGGCGAACACTGTGTATCAGAGCTGTGCAAAGGACCGACAAGTACTTAAAGGACTAAGTACTAAGTACCGCAAGTACTTTAAGTACAAAGTACTTTTTCTTTTATAAAGATTTGGAGAAGAATTTTCAAATCAAACGACCTTGTTCAGGGCCAACATTTTTTCAAGACGTCCAAGTTCTTCGTTTTCAATCCTTGGTAACAGACTAATGGACTGGACCTTGGGATATTGAGTGGAGATCGTCTGGATGTATAACAAATAAATCTGGGATGTATGGATTTGGTGCAGTGGCCGAAAGTGAGAAAGGTCTCGATTTTATTAATCAAAAATCGTATTTTTGGGATTTAAATGGAAAATATTGGGCTGGGAGTAAAATAATTGTTATATTTGCGTTCATCGGAAAAAAATACATCGAGATATTGCTGTTCTTCGTTCATGATAAAACATGTGGTCATTGGTCGATGTGACAATGTAGAGACAGTTCGTGCAGGTAACTCACGACAATGCCACATAAAGGAACTGCTGCGAATGAGTCTTTTTGTATTCACATACGATATCGTTGAAGATAACTCCTTGAAGCTTACGGATGGTAATTGCACTCGCGGATACAATGGGAAAGTGTTTGCGTTTTGTGATTATTGTTTTATTATTATTCAATGGAATACTGGATGTCCTTTGCGAAAATAGCACACCCGTTCGACTGATATTTTTTTGCTTGAATGTATGCGGTGACTGTTATCCGATCTTGGGCGGATAACTTTTTCGTTTAATTGATATTTCCAAGCAGTAAATTCGCAGTACTGTGCCGAAAGAAGTTTCATTTAAAAAAGGATAGACAGGGATACTACTCAATAGCATTTAACATTCTCCTAAGGAGTGTTTCACAATTTTTTCAAATAAATTTACGAATGTTTCAAGAATTTTTAGTATCGTTTTATAAATACAAAATTACATGAATTAAGATAAATTTAAGAGACACCATTTTATTTGAATTCAGCTGTATCGCTACCACTTTATCCAAATAACACATTTTTGTTATAATCGACTTGACGACTGGCAGAAGCTTACTTGACGGGCAAAGCACTGCATCCCATTTCTCGGTTATGTATTGCGTACATGTACGTTGCCAGGGTAGTATATAGCTGCCGCTTTCTCGTTACGAGCTACTAGACGGGAATCCCGGGATAGCAGAGGTTTGAGGGGGTATAAGCTTCCTTCTCTCCTCCAGAGAGAAGGAAGGAAAGCTTAATCTCGCCTGCACATCTCGCGTTATCCTTATCTTTGATCTTGCTCTTTCCCTGACGTGATAACCGGGACTTTCAAGACGACGAATACGTGAAGAAGAGGAAGTAACAAAGGAAACAGGGCTTGCTACTTGTACTTTGCTTGCCAAAAATCGTTTCCGCGCCAAGAACATTTTAGATGAACATTTCAATGAACAATGAGCAATATCTCGTGAATGTAGGTTTGATATTGGAAAATAATACATACTCTATATAGTTAAATCCTGTTACTATAGCAACATATGTACGCGGTGTCATGTATTAAACAAATGTTCATCGTACATTTTCGACTACACTTGAATTGTATATCTTTCAATGGAGGTTCAATGGAGGATGGGATGGGACATGTGTGCGATTGTGGATGGTACGGATATCTTTCAAGAGTTATCAGCGGCGTCGAATTGACGTAGCGAAGGGAACGAGTGTAGAGGGGGACGGGTCGTTGGAGCTTTCGCCGAAGGGATGAGAGCGCCTATCCCTCCCCTTCTCTGAGCACAAAGCCCACCACTGTGTGTATGTCGACATGGCACAGTGAGTGGTTGGTACTGTGCTAAATATTCCTCTCCCTGCCACTCTGTATATCATTCTCTCGAATCTCTCAACGAGTTCCCAGACAGGAAATCAGAATATACGACGAAAGATACATGTCGCGTAAAAATGTCTACTGAATTTTATGGGATATTCAAGTGAATACATATACGCTGTTGTGGCCAAAAGGACCGATGATGCCCAATAACGATTGTAAAAAGCGGTATGCTGCCAGTGGAACTCGTATTAATGCAACTTGTTTTCTTTCTAATTCACAGGATTACTCAAATGTACGAGAAAAGTATACGAAAAGTGTTGACTACGTCAACTCGTTAACAGAGTCGACGAACTTCGAGAGCGGCGACAAAATTTACAAAGCCTCGGCGTTCCTGATTTTATGTAGCTTTACGTACTACATATATTATGCGAATGGACGATTCATTTATGTATACGTGAAAACTACCGAATGGGAAAGAGAGAAGTGCGTGTCTCCGGTCGTGCCGATTGAAATTATTATCTTCGACCGATCGGACGTGTGGTATAATGAACGCGCGCTGGCCAGGGTAACGCTGTAACGATGAACCATTAGCGCGTGTGAGGCGAATGAACGAGAGAATACAATATAATACCGAGAGGACAGTGGGAATATAATCGTCACGACTTTCATCGATAAAATACGACAACGACGAGGAACGATTGTCCGAAGCACTATAAACTCTCCCGACGACGAGAACACGATTATATTTCTACACTCGTTTAAAAATAACCGACATGAGTACACATGCAAACGATAAAGATCCGCACATAGCTGAGGAGAACGCTGCGCATTAAAAACTTTATGTGCGAGCTTTTTATTCAACATTCTACTTGTTAGTTGGTACGATTTTAGTTTTTTTTTTTTCTGCGCTTTTCCCTTTTATCGTTTACAAATACGAACGAAGATATCTCTTGTATTGCCTAACTGCGGTCTGCCTTTTTGCTTCCGTTAAATGTACAATCGAAGCTTGCCCCAATCTGCAAAGTCGAGAAAAATAATTTTAACAAGTTTCAGAATGTATAGCGATGTGGCGATGTGGAGGAGGAGTACAACGCCGTCGGCGTGCCTGACTTCTCTTAACGAGGCCAATCGACAAGTTCGTTGAAGGGTCAAACGCGCCAGCTCTTCGGCTATGAACGAGAAATGAGCTTCGCGCTACGTACGGCACGATCTCGTTTTGCTCGATGATTTTCATCATTTATCCATTCTGGCTGTACAAAAAGAAAAAAAAAAGGACGAAGATCGTTTACTTTTTATTAAGAGATTTTGGTTGTGTCGCGCTTTGAATAGAGCATTGATTTTCCGAGTATACAGTGAGGAACTTGGCCCTTTGCCGTCCCAGTCAACTGCGTCTTTGATGCGATTATTATACCGCCGTGGACGGGCGAATACACAAACGGAAAGGGGACGAGGGGCTAGTAGCGATCGGGTAGCAAGTTCGAGGAATCCTGCTCCGGTTAATAATACCCTGCGGGTAGCGCATAATACCATCAAAGTTTCGTTTTGTTTCGAGTCAGACCGATGGAAGAGGGGTCTTTAAGTCGATAAATCATGTTACCGAGACGCCAAAGGGTACCGGGAGGTCTCTCCGTAACGAGTAATCTAGGAAAAGAGGACTATCTAGGGGAGGAGGAGAGGGGATGGTTCACAGCGTGTCATTTAGAGGAAGTAGATCCGTAGGAACCTCAACATTTAACCAACTGTCTCCGTCTCTCTCGACGGGCTTTCCTCGCGAGGAAGCACCAATTAGAGAAAAGTACGATGAATTCTAATAACTGAAGCTTCAGTTTCGAGGCGGCAGGTCTAGGATGGTACTGCTCGAGATTTGAGAAATAATGCAAGCTCCAAGAAAACTTACAGTACGGACTAAAGGGTCGCAGAGCTGAGTAAATAAATGAGGTATCGAATTAAAAGCAAAGAAAGAAACACCAGAAACGATCAAATTATTTCTAATCTTATCATCTCTATCTTCGTTTTTCTGCATTTAGTTTTTTTTTAAGACTAGTTCCCAGTAACGCACGCTTTCACATTGAAGAAGCTTCTATAATGGGACTGGAAGCGCGTGGATGGAATATCAAATTATTTTCAATCTTCTGGAATTTTTCATGAAACGAAATGGAGATTTTCAGCTGAAAGTCTTTTCTTCTAAAAGTGTTTCCTTTTTTTTTTAACAGACGGCAAGTCACCGAGCTGTCAATGAGAAAATGTCGAAAATCGCTGTTTTTATTAAAATGGTCTGTAAAAAAGCGGTTTGTCACTTTAGGCATTCGTAGTTCAATATTTAATATATAACTCGAGGAGGGGACTGAAAAAATACGGTCTCAAAAAGGCCGTTAACAAAATGTGCATTTAATTTTTTAAGTCGGAAAAAATGCATTTATAGTTATCGTTATTGTATTGACATGAGATGTTCCATGATATCGACTGCTTCGCGAGTTTCGATGGAGCAGCAGGTTACATTACCTATTGCTATTGGTCATTGCACTGGCTCTGTCGTTATTCGCTCGCTGGTTTATGGAAATTCTCCATGCTTCTCTGCGTATATTCGAACTACTCCCCTACACTCCGCGTCCGCTGCAGTTGTTGAATGCAACTCTGGTAGCTCTGGGATCGAAGGTTCGCGCATTGCTGATGGGGAATCGAATGTTCAGCTTCGTAAATCTGCGAATCCACTAGCGTTAACCCCGTTATGTTCTCTTATATTGGACCCTGCCAAAACGATGATATAATTTAAAACACACTCCTGTTTGTCTTCTTTTAATATGTATTTATATGAGTTATACACATACCTACATATAGATGAATCGATCTGTTTTTGCACAGACCGCGAGTGTTTCAAATTGAGTTTGACCAAGCGTGTAAACCGACTACGATAGGTGGACGTATACATATATCACATATGTATAGATATGTTCATTGAGTGATAGATACGATGTAGGTACAGGAAAGCAGGAGGATGGAAGTTGGCGCTTCAGGGTTATCCTATTTGTACTCTCCGTACTTTTACTGTGTATAGCCAACTTTGATTCAATCTCTTTTTTTTAAATTTAATAGCGCGACATATTTACAGGGATATGCATCGAATCATTGGCAAACTAGATGCATGCGTGCTACATTCGGGCTCGTGAATCCTCTCAAAGAAGTTCGCAATGAAGCGGCTTCGATTTTTAATCATTTGGAGATTCATTTTTTTTTCGCGCCACTCTAATCTATAATCTATCTTGCCGTTGCACAAAGGAATAGACTATGCTGCAGTGAATTTTAACCGTCAAAGCGTAGTCTGAATCCGACATAGACAAACAAAGAAAAATGGATAGCAAATTTTATACGGGGATGAAAAAAATGTCTGCGAAGCAGACACGTAAAATTCGGTTGGGGCAAAGGATTCGTGTTCGGTCATTCGTATACGAAGGAGAAACGAGACGGACATCACCCAATTTTATCGGGTTTGTTCATTGCACATGGCCGAGGGATCGATGGCATATGCTTGATGCTGGCTTCGTCTGCGTCCCTCACAATCGTTCTTTCCATACCTGTGAGGGGAAATTCCCGAAAGAGAATAGATAAACTGAAGGGGAATCGAGCATCGAAAAAACAATAGGATAGGCAAAAAAGACAAAAAAAAGAAAGAGGAACGGCTGGCACACGCGATGCACGTGTCGTTCGGTAAAAAACCCCCCCCCCCCCCCCCGAAAACGACCAAATGTTTCCCAATTTTCGAAAAGCCCGTACAGTAGCAGCAACAGCTTCGTTCGAGCCTATTGCATTATTCCAACTCACCACCGCACAGTTTGCTAGGTCTTTTTCCCTTGAACTCCCGCATCTGCAAGCCTCTAAAAACCCGACAATTAGCCAATCTCGATTGACGAACTGGCTATCCAGCCAAGGTTCAAATTTTTCGTTTAATAAAAATGATTTTACAGTCGATTTCACGTTCGGATGTTCGTTTGGCGAAGAACTGTTAGATAACTTTAATCCCAATACTGGCTCATGAATACAGGTTCGTTGAAAGAAAAATACTCACTGCGATAAAGTGACCATTCCAATTATACAGGGTGCGCGCTCCATTGTCGGGACTTTAATAGAAATAACTGTACAAAGTGATGTTTTCAAGAGCTGATCGAATCGTTAAGTTATCCGGTAGTTCCAATATTGCACACTCCGTAAGAACAACGTTGTTGTGAAAAATCGTCAGGATAAGCGAGTGCGCTGAAACAAGGTGCCATGCAATTGCGAATCCATTAGGATATTGGGCCCATATATCATTTCCTGAAGGCACCGAGGTCGCCATCATCTTGGTGGGTAGAATATAGTTACATGTGCTTAAAGCTTCGCAAATTCCCTGTTCCATCGAGTCAAATAATAGGATCGTCCAGCTACTATTATTTTAACAACCCCTGCATAGAAAATAAGATGGATCGTTGAAAAGCCTAAATTTCGATGTAATGAATAATGCGCCGATAATTAATGAGAAAAACGACCCAAGTATTGAATTCTAAGCTTCTGGGAAGATGTCTCTTCATTACACAAAAAAAAGGGAACGAAGCGCTGAAAACAGTTCATCAGCTAATGACGTTCCAACGAGCCAATAAGGATAGTGACATTGGAGAACCGGTGCAGTGAGCAGGGTAGGCCGTAGAATCAATTGTCAATGAGTGGTGATCCATAAGTGCGAGGAAGGAAGCCGCGTGAAACATTCTCTTGCATACACGACTCTACACTTTTATGTAATTTCCGTCTCTCCTTCTCTTTCTCTACAATGCGCCAAGCAATTGAATTTCGCCTTTAAATTTATTTGTTTCGTCTCTGCGAGGAAAATAGTCTGGTAAGTAGAAACCTCAACGCTTTGTTAATGACCAAGGGAGAACCCGATAAGAGTATGGAGAACACGAAGAGCTATTATAAAATTATATAGTAATATAATATCAAAGATGCCGGCAAGACCTTGACGGTATGCAAAGGATGATGATTTCATTCTGAATCGTATAACAGATACATGTGAAGAACCATAGATGTGATACGTACGTTTGTAAAATGGTACGTATAATATCCCTTTACAGCTTTTAAGTACATATGCCAAGTTTCCTTGGGAATTGTTTATTTCACCTCTGCGCGCTTACATGCATCGGGAGAGGAGGCCAATAGTGAGTATAGTGTGTTAGTTCAGTATAGGTACCGTACTGTAGGCTGCACCTGCAGCTGCAGCTGCAACTGCAACTGCAACTGCAACACTCCGACATTCGCGTGCGGATCCACTTCGCACTCTGCCTTCATACATACATCTAACTCTGTGTGTATGCAACGGTTTTAGAATCTATGCATGTATTTCAGTGCGAGCTGCGACTATCGATTGTACAAATTGCTGGCCTTCGCTCTCTCTCTCTCTCTCTCTCTCTCTCTCTCTCTCTCACATACTCACACATACTCTTCTTTATCTCTTTGTCTGCTATTCCTTACTTGAATTAATCGAATGAAACTTTAATGACGAATTATTGGGAGGAACTAAGTGTAAGAATGCTGCTTAAAGACAATCTATAGCTGGCTAAGGGTAATCTTAGCAACAATCGTTGGAGTTCAGCCACGTTTTTCGTGGGTCAAGCTGGTTTTTCGTGGGTCACTGCGAACACATGCATATAGAAAACGCCTGTGTCGCGAGGAAGATTCTTCGTTGACCCTGGAGAATTATTTTCCATAATGAGACTTGTTTATATTCGCGCCATCAAACGGAACACTTTCCTTTGTAACGTCGCTGCGCTTGTTCGCGTTCACCATCTAGCGTATTTCATGCATCTTTCATGAAGCAAATGTTTTCTCTGTGACTTGGATGAAGAGGGTAGAGTCGCCTACGAGTTTTGTCATCGAAGGAATCGGTCAACGTAAAAATATTGTAAATCAGTATTCTCGGCATGCGGTTACCAAAAAAAATGTTACACCAGGACAAATAAGATACAGATGTGTCCACTGAGATAAATGCCCCAAGGGCGTACCTAAAAATTACGTTATACGTAATTTTTCACGTATTACGTGTACCGTTGAATTAAGGACATATAAACGAATGCGTCCGAAAACAATAAATTTTCATTTGTGTCTCTCTCTGCAAACTATCAAATATAGAAGAGCTTTCATTTTCTTTGCTATTCGCCGAGGTACTTTATATTACCCGATTTAAGAATATTTATAGATACATTTTACTCGTCTGACGACCACCCAGGGCTGATGGTCGAGGAAGTAAACAGCGGATGTTGCTGCAAGAAATAAAATGAGAAAAAACAATGAATCGCCTCCTTGACAATGGGAGAAAGGAGTGAGTGAAAAGTATAGGCGCGAGGAAGACAGAGATTGAAGGTTTTCTCTGCTACTTCGTGAAACGGTGCTCGACCGATACACAGAGATGAAAATAGGAGGGTACAACGTAGTCGACGTTTCACTGTATACTATTTCGCGCCGATAGCCTCTATCAATTATTTTTTCTCTGAAATTCATGCGAAGGTCTTTTTTGGATTAAATCGTTCGTTGGACCTATGAATATCAATGGAACTAAATCGTACTGCAACTTTTAAAATTCTACTAACATCAGCGAAACTTTCAAAGAGAGAGTATCTTATAACTAAGATATTGAGCCGTGACTCATTAAAATCGGATAAATTTAACAGATTATACTTCAGAATCAATGTAAAAAAAAAAAAAAAAAAAAAAAAAATACCTTCTAAATTATAGAATTGAAAAGTGGCATTTTTATTTAACGTGGAATTATTCCTTTTTTCTTTAAATATAACCAAGTAGAGATTCTTTAATGTAGGTTTGTGTTGTTTTTGACTGGAGAATTTTTCGACACGTCCGGGAGTGTATTCGAATATAAAATATTTCGAGACAAGGAATATATTTTGGCGTTGATAGCGGCGAGTCTCTCCTGGACCCGTTGCCCTGCAATGATCTGCCGTACCCCTTGCCCTCCGCTCTTTCTCCGTGAAATCCGGTCTAACGTGATCTGAAACGAGTATCTTGCATGTGCACCGGCACATCGACTTCGAAGAGGTAGTATTTTGCCGTCCCAACGCGATATGTTTTCTTTCTTTTCGTCTATGTATTTATTTTCCTCTGGCGCTCGATGGCATCGATGTTGATACTTTTACTGGCACATTCACAAATAATATTACATTTCCTCGATTCGATTCACCAATTCGTATTCGCATGTCGTTTTCGTTCGCCAAGTACCGTGTATACAACTATATTTATTATCCCTTACTTTGAGTATATCGAGTTACAACACCGGTGCGATGTACTTTTTCACTCGACTATCCAGATTGACAAAGTTCGAGTTACCGAGGTCCTAGCGCTTAAAATAATATATATATATATATATATATATATAGCGATACGCAGCTGAGGGATTTGCCTGTGGCGAACCGTACAAACGAGTCCTTGTATTATCGTTGATAAATAATGCAGTTATACGACGCTACGAGAATTATTATTGTTCATATTATACCTATCAAAGATTTGCACGTGTAACGATAAATATGCGCGAGCGGTTAAAGTCTAGCCCGTTAAAAAAGCCGCTTCTGATCGATAACAATAATATAATAAAGCCAGCAACTGTAACAAACAAGTCGTTATCGTAGCAAAAGCTATATCCTTCCTTAAATAAAAAAAAATAATAATTAAAAAAAAAATGAATAAAGTACTCGACAAAAATAAAATGTTCAAATCGGACTCACCCTCTGAAGAATCCTCTTTGCAAAACAGATAAGAGTTCCGAATAGAGAACAATGAAATATTCGATCAACGAAACAATATCCTCCAAGGATTAAATTCCTCTTATCGACTCACACTGCGTATGTTTTAAAACTCTCACGCACACGCGCACACTATACGAACGGAGAGAGAGAATGGCGAAAGAAAAATTGATAAATTTACACGCTCCACGATTCGTAGATGCAGCTAACACTGTTGCTCGTTGCATTCCTTGAACGTGTAACAAATGTACTGACGATACCGTGTGCGAACGGACGATTATTTTTGCGCGCCAATTTGCACCTTCCAATAAATTTGCCTCTCTTCTTTGTTCGCTACAAATTATTATTCCTCATCGATAATAATTTCACTGCAAAAGAACCAATACACTTTTAACTTTTGGTCGTTAAAAATTTAATGAATCTACTAATTAATGAAGTTCCGACGTATTCTGTGGAAACTCAGCGGGTCCGGCAACATACGCGCTCAGTTGATAAACGTGAACTGTTAGTAAGCGCGAATGGGACGCGAGTGCACGGAGTGTTGAGCCGCCTCCGGCACAGTAGTAGCGGGGTTCTATCTCGCACACTCTGTTCCGATAGTGGTGGCACATGCGCGCGCGCGCGACTCGACGTCGCTCTGCCGCGATCTTTTAAGACCGCTGTCCGCGCGCGTCCACCGACGTTCACGTATGCCTCCAGCAGAAGCGAAGTTTCTCGTGTGTGGATTCGAATGGAGCGCGTGCAGTGGCCAAAACCCCTGTGCCATGACGCGGGGCCGTGTTCGCTGCCAATCTAAAGTAGATGCGCCAGTCGATTGACCACACAACAAAACGCAACAAAAAAAAAACAATTCGAGTCCTACGTTATTCTATTTATCAAAGTTTTTTTTTTTTTTTTTTTTTTTTTTTTTTTTTTTTTTTTTTTTTTTTAAATAGAATAAATAAATAAAACTATAATTGTAGAAGAAGAGCTCTAACGATGTTAATGACATTTTGTGTGGGTACAAAGAAACTTTTCGTTCCTTAGGTGATAATTTTTTATTCTTATTTTTAAAAATCTATTACCGTACAGTTTATAGGCTAATTGGGATATTAAAAACCAACACGCACGATAGGGGAACGATTTTAAATAATATTTCACTTGTACCGCTAATACATTACTTTAGTCAAAACTTCGAATTGTTGAAAAAATTGTAATTTAATGATAAAGTAGTAAATATGAATAGAGTATCAGTAACGAAATCGTGTATTTTCAAGCGGAAGCCAATTGCAACTACTCCGCGGGTGACTACAGCAATGGTGCTGCTTTCCATGCAGTTCGGTTTGACCGAGCGACCTAATTACGAGAGGCACTCACGTAATTACGGAGTGAGCGAGTGAGAAAGCCTTTCCCTATGCTTCTCTCCTGTTCCCAGTCTCTGTTTGATACGTTGTATCCATACCCACAGCGGAGTCATCGTATCTACAGGAACTCGCTTCACGTGTCTGTCAAACATCTTGTAATTATTATTAATAATATCTCGAGAAAACGAAATTTCATGTACTTTATTAAATGATAATATTACTGGCGGTATTTAAAAAGATAAATTATTCCATTTTGCTTATTCCGCTTCCGTTCGCTCAATATTTTTATTATTGTTAATGATTCATTTATTTTTCTCAGTTATTTCTGCATGACTCCATTCTCATCGTAAAAAGAATCTTTGAATTTAATTCGTTGTATATTCATTCACGATCCTCCCTTCTTTGCTTTAAAATTAGTACATTAATCTGCTTTTCTGTCGTGAGCAGAAAGGTTTGCATCGTAAAAGAGTTAAGAGGGTGTAAAACAAATGACGACAAACTTTAGAGAATTGGTTCGCGTTCCACCTTTTGGCGGCGATGCGTCGATGCAATTTCTGCCAGAGACTGCCAAAGTCTGTGACGAAAAAAGGGGAGAAAGAAAAGAGGAACAGAAAGAAACGCCATCGTCGCCGACGGTCGAAGGGGAGGTGGGCAAAGTGCACGTTCGTGCAGCAGTTAGCCACAGGAGTTTCCACCCTATCTGAAATACCTAAGCTATAGGCATCTGCAGTACCGCTACCGGTGTATCGACGACAATTCGCTGTGTGATGTGAACGGACCAAAAGAGGAGAACAAGTTTGAGACGTGAAAAAGATTGGGTCTCGCGTGAAAGCTTCAACGGAATAATAGAACTCCTGTATCTGAATGTAACGATGTAAGCTGCACGAGACTCGGAAGAATAAGAACTCAAACAAAACGGCGATTGTCTGTTGTCGAAGTTACAAGAAAAAGAAGAAAAAAAAAAAATCGTAATGATAATTGATAAATGGATTTATGTTGTGATCGTAAAGTTGAGATAAGGTGAGATTCTGAGACAGAGAATACGAATATGATAACAAAGACATAAATAGAAACGAGGAAAACGCGATGGAAGTGATGTGAATGGAGGGAGGAAATGCAAGGAAGTTTACGAGCCACCAATCGACCTTTCAACCGCGAGACCATGGCTCCCATATTTCTGGATGTTGTTATCTCCCAAGGAAACTGTAGGATAGCTGAGATCCAAGGAGAGAGAGAGAGACAGAGAGAGCTTTCGAACTTTGGTAATAGCGAGAGTATACAGGAGAAAGATGAAAAGCGCGGGGAGGAAGAAGAGAGTGAGCGGTACTGATGTATTGATGTACGTATACCAGTAATATGTATTACAAGACGAGCGAGATTGACGTCAAAGAGAGAGAGGGAGAGAGAGAGAGAGAAAGTACAATGTTCGTCTCCCGAGAATTCTCAGAACGAAAATTCTACCTTCCGGACGAGAAAGGAACAAGATCTCCTTTTCTCGATAAATGTTCGTAGAACTACGCAGCGATTACCTTGCACACTTTTGGATACCACTTATACGCTGACAGTACTCAACGGGCCCGATATGCTTCGAGGGACTCGACAATGCACTGTTTGAGTTTGCCTTCAAGCGTCGCCGGGTAGAAGGTATAGCGCGCTTTACTCGCGAGTACAATCTCTGAAGCGGGGTGAGCAACGGCTAGATCATATGGTATTAATGGTTTTCCAGTTCTACTGGTATTCCCTTGCAGAAAGCATACAGAGGTTTACCACACAGAGAGCTCAAGTTAACCGATGCTCTGGAGTAACTTTACTTCCATCCTACCCTGTTGCGTTATTTATTCCTTATTAAAATATGTATCTAACATATGAAAATATACATAATTTATTGTTCAACTGTCCTACCGATGAGTGAAGAATCTTCTCTATTTGTGATGCCAGTGACATTGATTTTATTATATTCTCGCAGCTCTCTTTCTATTTTCTCACCGACACATCCCACATTACGTCGTTGCTATCCCATACATTTCTTGTGTCTTCTAAATGTGCAAATTCGAGTATTTTTAACACCATGGCAAGCATAACGTGTATGAAATAATAAAATTCTCGCGACAATTCGCGCAGAGCACCAAACGAGATATCGTGAACCGCATTTCGTGTGATCCACGAATTCCCGGTGAAGGTGGGAAAGAGAAGAGGGAGGCACGAGAAAATTACTCGCGAAACATGGAATTTATTCGTTCAACCAATGATGCCCCCTCCCGCGAATATTGTATTTTTCTTTTAACTTCCTTTTGATTTTAACAATGCCTCATGACTGTTGAAACAACAAAGCTATTGCACTGAAATGGTAAGGGCACTTTAGATTTGATTGTACTACTTTTTTCAATACCTTCCGGTCAATTTTTCTTTCGATACGAGTTGACTAACGATGTAACCCTTAAGCTTAATTGAACTAATTGTTGCGCCTAAGAGTTTCTTTCCCCCTTTGTTGGCAACACAAACAAATGGTTCGCCATCGTATGGGCCCTCGGTTCTCACGATTCTGGCAAACCTGGCTCAACGCCAAGCCAATGATAACGGCAACCGCGAGACAGCAATTGAATACAAGCACGATGTATGCGGTTAATATACATTTAAATAAAAATAAGACGCCGATATAAATGTTATTCGATGAAATTTAAACGTGATGAAAGGATATTTTTCACCATGAGTTTCTAGATTTTCGGAAACTTCCTTCGAGAAAGTTGAAAAACTCGATTTCATTATAGCTAAGTCTCGCGTTACGTTAATCATCCTACAATTCGACAAGGTTGCGAAGAGGCTAACGTATTACATAGCTGTATATATATATACCTATATACAGATTCGTAGCGGTAGTTGGATTATCGATTTAATCTCACTGTATAGTATCTCGTAGAGAGTGTTGACCATTTGTCGGAACGAGATAAAAGTCGACATACTCAATTGAAACAATTTATTCATTCGATGACTCGTTATACTTTGGACTTTTGCTGAATTTATCTTTCGGAGCTTCGATTTTCAATCCTGCAATCATTTGAATATCCCACGTGTGTGAGAATCCGCAATCTTCGTAATTAAAGGATTCCATGCGTACCGTTCTCGCATCGCTCTCTGCCTCTATATCATTGCGAGCTACAGTAGCAAATAGCGTGTTACATTTCGGTGCCGGTATTGACGGTAACGTACAAATCGTGGTAACGCCGTTATCCCAAAGGTGGTACAAGCATAATAATGTATTTCGGGTTTAAACTAAAAGCTGACCATGAGAAACTTGAGTCGCCGCGGAAAAAAAAAATAATGCCAATTAGCAATATCCCAACTCGGAGATGAATATTATTTTTCTCGATTAGCTTACAAGACCTGTAGAGGCTAAACAAACAAAAAAAAGTATTACAATTATAACTTATCTGAACCTAACTGCCTAAACGCGTATTTCCTACCAGTTTAAGTTAAGACGTACTGAATGACGAGTAAAATCGTTCGCTTGTCCGAGAGATTGAATTCTGGAGGAAGGCTCGGATGGGAATGGCCGGTACGTACAATTGCGTGAAACAGCGCACACGAGTAACCGTGAACGTGTGTATGATCGATCGAAGCAAGCAATGGCAACGCAACTATCGCTAGTCAACACACATGGATTCTCACGGGTTGTATTGAGTGCAAACACAGCGGTCAGCAGCTATATGGAACCGACGGTGAGCGAGGAAGAGAAATTGAACAGGCACAGCCTCTCCTCTCGGTGCATGTTTGCCAGCGTGTCAACGAGCCCTATTATCGGTCGCGGCCTTATTTACATGTAAAGCCAAGTACTCGGAGCAAGATCTACGTACGTTGTACAGTAGATTTTTTTTTTTTTTTTCGAATGCTACATTGACAGTACGTACGGTACGTCGTTATGACAATATCGTGAGCTTTTCTGGTATTGTCTCGCGATTCTTGTCATAATTCTCCCAAATGGTAAGGATACCGCCGTGGCAATGTCGTCTGACTTCCCTCCCCCAGTGTTCCATCGTTGACTTCTCAGTGATGAAGAGTGTACCACCAAGATTTTCTGCAAAAAATATAAAAATCAGTTAAGAGCATGTGAAATATAATGGAGTGCAAGAGAGAGATAGCATAAGATACCCTGAGAACATGTTTCACACGCTCTTAAGCATGTGAAACAATGTGAAGCTTCGTTGTCCTCGCGTGCTGTCGATGTATAACGAATTAATGTAATCGTGAGATCCATATGTTTATGAAATAATAAGGTTACTCAACACCGATGCGAGTCAGGAAATCTTGCGAGCAGTTGCAGAAGAACGAGAAAAGTGAAAATCAGCAGCGGCCGAAGGCACACACCCTCGGTACCGACGCTGATTACCCATCCCGCCTCACTCCGGAACCCTCAGCTCTATCCGTTGCAGGTCCGTTATCAAATTATTGACGACGGACGAACGGAAAAAAACTTGGAAGGTTAAAATAAAAACCTTTCGTCGACAATGACGGGATGAATTAATCGTAGCTTCGAAAATATCGAGCATTCCTCGATTCACGTACGACAGTAAAGTTACAAATTTCGTGCGATACATTTTCGAGAAGAGAAAAATGAGGAGAAACGAGTTTGCAACAATTGCGTGTTCCATCGATTTCTAAGGAAATAAATGAGAACGTGTTGGCAACCTTTGTGACGAGAAAGTACCGATACTCAACGTCGTCGTCGTCGTCATCGCCGAGCTTTTGGGGCATCTTTGAGGCTCGCCGAGGATCCAAAAGCTTTCACCAGTAGTAAAAGCAACGCGCGCGCGCGCGCCTCCGGGGTCACGAATGAATGAGGTTCAAGGGCCTCGTTAAGTCTGAAAAGTGGCTTCGCCTCGCGCTCTCTACTATCCTTCGCTGTTCACCTCTTCTTATTCTTCAGGCTTCATTTCTCGACAACTCTTTTCTATCTGATTTTACACTATTTCCATCAACATTTTTTCGCAGCTCTAATCACAAGAATTTGTGCATTTATTTATTTGCACATATAAACATTTTAAAAAATAATAACAATACTAATGATAATAATTGTAAGTGAAAAAAAAAAAAAAAAAAAAAAAAACTGTATCTTGGCTTTGTGGGCTCGTGGGACGAATTGATAGAATATCTTAAATTATCGCAACAATTCGGCGACGCGAGTATAAGAATTAACGAATTATCATTGTTAACGGTTGGGAAAATTTGTATTATCGCTCAGTCTAACTTCGGTTTGCCTCGACCATATTGGCCGACATTGGGCTTTTGTCAAAGGCCAATATCGTTGACTATGTACAGTAGAACGAAGGTCGCATTTGTAAATATTAATAAACGAGCTTGGACAGTCAACCGTTAGGGATATGGTAACGCTCACAAATTATTGCCAGACTCGAGTTTTTTTTTTTTTTTTTTTTTTTTTTTTTCAATGGAAATAACTTTTTTTGGTCCTCTCACCAAAGCTGAATTTGTCGCGGACAGGAAGGAACAGCTTCTGTGCAAGAACACGTGACGAATATCCTATTGATGAATTTGTTATTAATAAGAACGATAAGATCGGTAAGATCTCAGTCAACTCGCCTTGACGAATCTGTGAATGCCATGGATAAGAGACTGTAGCCAATGATTTATAACAAATACATTTTTCATAACTTTTTCAAAAACTCTGAACGATTATTTTTCTGTATTTGACTAATACTTTGGACGCTTTGTGGAGGTGACGGAATAAATCGAGCGCGGCGTAGGGTTAGTTCGTGGGACAAGCGTGCCAACGTATAAAATCCTACTATTTTTACTGTTTATTGATAGCGGTGGATTGTATCGTTAAAGCGCAGGGGTAGTCAAAGATGGCGACTGAGGTGGCTCGCGCGTTCGGTCTTTACATCCTCGTATCGCAGTTCTGTTATGATGTACAAAGTTCATCGGTTGCAAAGACTTTCACATTTCCCGAATATCCTTACAAAGAGACCAGTAAAAACGTCAGTAAAAAATCACTATTTTAAGGTTTCTGTTTTTCTCTGATGTGTTCGATGTGCATGTTCGATATGTGACTATATCATATACAAAGCAAACAAAATATGAGATTGCTTTAATTACCCGTTGAATTCTACTTTTTTGCAATAATTATATTATTAATTAGCAATTATAAAAAAATAATATGGATAACGTATCGAGATGTATACTTGCCAAATATTTTCAGGAACTTCTGTTTAGAGAGTACGAGCAAGCCTGCGAAGAAAGTGGCGCATGTAAAATGATGTTGCAGCATCAGAGAACAGGAACAGTGGCGAAGACCCGTTGCATAAGAGAGTGTGTGTCACCGTCGTGTTACAAGGAGATTTATCTGTTTGATCAGGTAAGAAGTAACATTGAGACTGAGCAAAGTTGTATCGCCGAATTGTTTCTTTTATTGTTATTTTTTCCAGCTGGAAGAAGGTGAGATTGACGTGCGCTTGAATTCGTTCAAGGGCTGCTTCATGCAGCGCAATGGAAGACCAAGAAAGTAGCCAGAATTTATGGATTCTCAATTACAAGAGATTCTATAACTTGAATTAGAAATTTGGATTCTCCAAGGACCCAATGGTTGCATCAAATGAAAACATCTCTTTATCTAAATGAAAGAATGTTGCGGTAAACAAATTTCCTGAAACAAAGTATTATGCGACGTTTCCGCCAATACGCAGAAGACGTGACGATGCACCTGTTTGATTGAAATATTGATAACGCTATTGATTCATAAAACAATCAAGCACTAGTTACTCTTCGTGCAATGATATTCTATAATGGATTAATAAAAAAAAACTCAAAATTAATAAGTCCAATCTTATTGTTACATTCTTCTGTAACGTCTGCATCGAGTATACAAATAAACTAATGAAATGAAAAAAAAATAAATAAATAAATTAATAAAGGATGGAGGATCGTAACGATAACAGAAGTAACTTTAATCTCGGATTCTTTAATCTCTCACTCAGATTCCGTTAAAGCGTATGATTAACTGTTCTTTGTTTCCAACATTCTTAACAAGCTAATTAGACATAGGACTGTCAAGTAGTTTCCATGGATATTCTTTTAAATCAGAGATTTTTAACTGTAGTAAATAAAGCGTTTTACCATTAAAGCCGCCTCTAGGGCCGGCGAGCATCTTTCACAGGCGGTGTGACTATTCGCACTCTAGTGCAAACTCTAGTGCAAACTCATTGAATTCGGCGAACCTGTAAATAGAGTTTGCACTAGGAACCCTTGGAGAGACTATAATTTGGAGGATCTTTGCAAATAGTCACACCGTTGGACAGGCACCGTAAATTTGTAATAACGTCATTAGTATCAAAATTAAAGTATGAAATTAAAGGCTAGAGAACATGTAATGGTTATGAATTTTTATTTCAAACGTGTTATATAAATTATAGTACAAATACAATAATCATAATCATAATATATTATGAATGTTAAACAATCCTGAGCAATAATTCTACATAATAGATAATGAATTTATTAATAATCGTCACTGGAACGAATCGTGATTATATATACGTATATATTATATTATATTTTATATACATATATATATATATATATATATATATATATATATATATATATATATATATATATATAATATAATAGAGAATACACCGTTATTAATATATACTATATAAACAATTCATTCACTATCGTAGTTAAACCGCGGGTCGTAAACGTTCGGACTCACTGCAGAAAAACTTCATAAACTATACAGTATTAACATTATATCATTCGTATGTATAACTAATATAAAAAGGATCGATCGACCTCTTAATGAGAAAAAAAAATACACGCGGCCCGATGCGATAAAGTATGTGTGTCGACTATAACGTTTTTATGTGCACCTATACACAACAAAAAAGAGCAAAAAAAAAGACAAGACGAGCGTCAGGTTTTCTCTCTGTTCCACAAAGTTAAAAGAAGAAAAACATTGTAACAATTCTTTCCGTCATTCCATTCATATCATCTCTATGTGTAAAGTTTTGTCGATAATTAGACGTTGGCGAAAAACAATAGAATCAAACAAAAAATTTCCTATCAGATCGCCAGTTTGAGCGCAGTTGTTCTATAAGCTGTAGTAGCAAAGTTTCCTTTTCGAACATGTAACTTCTACATAGTTATTAGACCCTGAGCAGTCTTTATAATCTTTATAATAATACATAACGATCGGTGGCTGTCGGATAGTAGCAATACCATGCATAGCACCATGCAACGAACAGTGTAGTTTTGTACTCGTAAGCTTCTCAGTTATCATTGAGAATTCTTCTAATCGTTGTTCTCAAAGATTTAGCAATGGCTTTTCGCCGAAACACAATTTTTTTTTTCCGAGAGTTCGCTGGATCGAAAGGAAATTAACGCCAATCGAGCAAAGAACGATCTCAGAGCTCGAATCTTTTCTTTCTCTCAGCGACCGTGCCCACTGCCGGGAGTGGGGGGTAGAGGGAATTATGGTATCCTGGTGTTGGCGTCGATGGCAGACTTCTACAGCTTCTGCCGGACCACCTCACTGATGGAGACCTCATCAGCTCTGGAAAAAAAAAAAAAAAAAAAAAAAAAAGTAGACAATAAAATTTATCATCGAACCATATTTAACGCCAATCGTCTTGCAACGGACGTACGATTAGATAATAGTTAGATGACGGATGCACAGACGGTGATTAGAATGAGAATATACTAAAGGGACGCTTGAATTATTGACAACGGACCTGCAACGGAGAGAGCTGAGGGTTCCGGGGTGAGGTGGGATGCGTAACCAGCGTCGGTACCGAGGGTGTGTGCCTCCGGCCGCTGCTGCTTTTCACTTTGCTCGTTCTCCTGCCACTGGGCGCAAGATTTCCTGACTCGCATCGGTGTTGAGCAACCTTATTATTTCATAAACATATGGATCTTACGATTACATTAATTCGTTATACATCGACAGCACGCAAGGACAACGAAGATGCAAACTAATAGATCGTTGGAAACATACATTGTTAGGTAGAGTCGGAAGAGTGTACTTACTTAAGGCAAAAGAAGAAAAGTTGACAAAAGTGTCGTTGCGTTTTGATGCAACATTCAATCAATGCAAAAGCCAATTTTATTGTCTTTCTTTTCTCTAACGTGATAGCCAATCAATAATTTGTTATAAAAAATAAAATAAAAAACCAATTAGTCGTTCATTCGGTATTTATGACATAATGAAAGCCCAGCTACTGTTTTGAATATCATTTGAAACTTTACGATCGCTTCATCCTCGTCTTCTCAACACAATTAATATTATAATTAACAGTAAATGAATATGTTATTGCACAAAAGATTTTTATTAAAAAAAAGCGTGTCGAAAAAGAGCGGGCGTAGTTGCAGTTGCCAAGCTGCTTCGAAGAGCACTCGTAACATCTCGCGTAGCACCGTTGACATACCTCGAAAACGCTCGGCCACAAAGTACAGCGATACCCATACACCTATATTAATGGCTTTCCCCTTTTTGCACAACTGTTATTAAGTCGCAGCCTATTAAATTATTATCTCGAATGATAGTGTAATTCACGTCGAGTTCCTCGTAAAGTATCCTTCGAGAAGTATTTGCGCAATGTGTGCAATTGCCCCGAGAGATGAAATTACCCGGTTACCCAGAGTTGTTGCATAATTAAGATTTTTACATGCTACGGTACTCGTAAGTGCTGATTGAACAAGGCGCGAACGAACAGTGGGAGATCGATAGAACCACAGGACAGTTGTTACAATATATAATTAGACAAAGTCGGGTGTCATCGGATATTATGCCGTATTCATATATCCTCTGTACCTTGATACTGATGAGGAAGACCCGTCCTCGATCTCAAGCTGTCCCACAGCGTTGATTTTAAGATCTTTCTTTCCGTTTCCTGGCTCTTACGTCGCGATGAATTCGATTCATTACTCTCGTTCATCTGTCTCGTTCCGTTACTACCGAGATTCGATATTACGCGAGCATTCGTATACGGCAAAGAGACGGACTTGATGCGATCGAGTTTGTACGCATTTTTTTTGGTGCTAGATGGCTTATCTTCCGAGCATGATTTTTGTACGGTTGTCAATTTTGTACTCGAACGTTCGTCGAGCAATTCTGTATCTTCTATGCTTGTTGTATTGTTCCTAGGTTTCAAACGATGAGTCGTATATGACGGTGAGTAGCAGCTCAGAGAAGCTGACTTTATTGTCACATCGGACCAAGTTGTATCACGAAGATTCTCCCCATGCTGTTAGCGAAATAATATAGATGATATCATATCCGCAAAGGTATATTGAGTATGCCGCAAGTTGTATGCATTATAAAAAATAATAATAATAATAATAATAATAATATCGATAGCTTTCTTCCATAAGGGCGTACAGGCTGTTTATAAGCAAATAGCTCATATGTCCTTCTGGCGTTAAACCATCGAAATCTCTTAAAAAATGTGCAATCGCATGTTATGGCTAAGTTTTCGACGAGCTAGATGAATAAATGTTATGTGGACAACGTACCCCTCCAAGAGCTACAATCGATGGAAGAAACAAATCGTGCAAAGCCCACAAACACCATAATATGCAATTGCCAAAAATAGTAGGTAAGTAGTATTGTTATCCACAAGGAGTCGACAAAGAATATATATATATATATATATATATACATACCTTGAGCTGTTGTTGAAGACGATGTATCTCTTCACGTTGCTCAGCGATCTCGCTGTCGCGACCTCTCAAATGGTGTATAGTATCGTTGATACCGGTGTCGTGTGTCTCGAGAACGAGGTGAGCCCTTAGCTGTTTGTTTCGCGAATCCAACTGCATTATGTGCTGCTGAGCTTGAGCCACTTGTTTCGTGAGATTTCCGACTTTTTCCTCGAGCGCAGCGGACTCGACGCATTTCGACGAATACTTGGAGGACAACGAAAGTATCTCCTGTTTGATCTCCTCCATCTCTTCCCTGCGGAACAACAGACAACTGCGCCTTAAAAAAAAAAAAAAAAAAAAAAAAAAAAAAAAAAAAAAACACAGCGTGATAAGATGCAATATTATGACCGTAAATTTAATTAGCAAAGAATAACGAAAAATCTTACTCGTGCTCCTTGTGCAGAGCTCCTATGTCTTCCCGCGCCTGCATCTGCTTTATAAATTCTTGCTTGAACTTGGCGATTTCCTTTTGCACCTCGTGCTCGTGAGCTTTTCTCATGGCATCCAAGGCAGCGAGAGTAGCTTGAGTTTCCTCCGAGAGAGCTTGTTCCTTCTCGATCCGAAGATTCTCCAATTCCTGACGATGTTTCTCCTCCATCTCGGCGATTATTCGTCTGTGAGAATTTTCCATAGCCAGCAAACCCTTCTCGCACAAGCCACGAAGTTGTTTTATCTCTTCTTTGTATCTTTTTCTCGTTTCCGCGTCGGTATCGAGTTCGGCACTTATGGAACGCTGATAAGCAGCTCGCAACTCGTTAACGTGAGCCGAATGCTCGGAATCCATGGCGTTCAAACGATGTTCGAGCTTTCTCGCCCGCTCGCGCAAGCTCGATGTTTCCTGCTCGTACTGCGACGTCAAAGAGTGCCTCTGATTCTCTAGTTGACCCTTTACGTCCATAAGATCTCTCTCTTGACTTCGTCGCAGCGTCTCGATCTCCTCGCCATGTTGAATGGTCAATCTTTGGACCGTTTCTTGTAGAATCGAGCACTGCGCGCAAACTGTACTTTTAACGTAATCGCACAACCGTTTTATCTGATCGCGAAGATCCGTGCACTTGTCGCACACGTCGGACCACTCGGCAATCGGTGTTCTAACATTCATCTTCTCGTTAGGCTCATCTTCATTAGCTCTTAAAATCATTTTTAATCCTGCAAGATCCTCCTCGAGGCAGCTCAAGGATTGGCTCACAATTTTAAGCTGTTCCTTGGTCTTCTGTTTTCCGACTATTCTCTCATCGCATTCCCTTGAGAATTGTTGATAGAGATAAACGAATTCGGCATCCAATAACGGATCGTTATCGCTATTTCCATCGTCGTCCATCAGATTTGCAAGTACGTCTTCGTGTTTTATCAGACTAGACACGAAGCTCGTCTCACCGGTGAGAGATGTTTTTTCCTTCGGGCTTTCTTCGAGCAACGATATTCTCGCGTCTATCAGAGCTTTGTGAGCTAAAACGTCCGCGTAATCGGTCAACAGTTGTCTCGAGTCGTACCGCGACAGCGAAAAGTTTGTTTTCTTATTTTTCATTCGGCACAACGATTCGTCGTAAAACGCGGTCAATTCTTGTATGGAACGTTCCATCTCTACTTGAAGCCTCGCCTGTGCCTCGTCGATCCACGATTCGAGGCTCACATTCTCCGAACTGTTGAAATTGAGACATGTGTCCGCGGTCGATGTGATATTTTGCTCGTAAATCTGTCCGTATCGTGTTATAACGTCGGAAACTTCGGTCTGCACGAGCTCTTTGTTCACTGTATCTTGTGCCAGTGCCCAAGCCTCGCGTATTCTATAATCTTCCAAGAGTTTGTTGCTCGCCGACGATGTGGGATGCTTGCTGAAATCCTCCTGATCCGAGAGACTCAGAGTTTCGGTAGCCAAAGCTTCGGCCAGTTCTACAAGTTTTGTGTCTTTGTACTTTTGCATTATTTCGTCAGCTTCGCGCTGCTTGCGCAACAGATAATCCCTGCACTCGTTCTTCGCAACGAGCGTGTCTCTCGACGATTCGTTTCTCGCTTTTTCCTTACTGATTATCGCCCCGCCGCTGCCTAACATCACTAACTTATTGGCTAATATTCCCGTTAGATATTGAATGTAACTCGTGTTTTGGTAAATTTTCGGCTTAGTTCCATAAACCTTACATTTTAAGTTTGAAATAAGATGACTAGTTTCGACCAATTCGCTGAGTACACCGCTTCTGTCAGAGTTTCTACCGATAGCGCACTTCATCTGCTTTAAAATAACAAACTCAAAGGCCATTCTCTCCGCCACCAGTTCGAGCTTGGCACGATCGTCGAGACGATTGATGCTAACGAGTTTACGTCGTTTCTCTGTAAGCTCCATCATTTTATCCCTAAGTAGTGTCTCTAATTTCGAAACAACAACGCCAACCGACTCGGTCACTTGAGCGTTTGGCTGTTGATTTTTTTTGCACTCGACACAGGAGTCCAATATATCGTTAACCTCGCGCAAACACTTTTCCGCTTTCTCCTCCGCCTGCGTAGAGCCCAAACATTTTTCCAAACGTCTCTTTGACTTTGCTAAAACACGTTCCAATTTTTTTAATCTCATTATAATCTCGTGCGACACTTGACTCGGCGCCGAGCCACCGCTCGCTGTTTCGCTGCATTCGCTCGAGTCTTTTTCCGCGTCGCTTATCATACTTTCCGCGACGCCCGCAACTTTAGTCTCGAGCGTGCTCAATCTTATGAGAACCTTCATGGGCTCTGAACTCGTAGCGCTGTCCAGTGACTTTCGACGCAATCTTTCACGATCGATGCTCTTGTTCTCGCGTTTTCGCTCCTTCTTCGGATTTGGGCTCGATTCTTTAGAGCTGTGCGCCACCGCGATCGGCGCACTCGTGCACTTTCCACGCTCGATAGCACAGATCTTCGTTTCCAGATCTATCAGTTTGTCCTCCAGCTCTTGAGATATTTGAAAAGACTCGCGACCCTTCAGAGATAACGATCTCCTCTTGTCGCGAGACTCGGCTTTCGTTAATTTTTGCTTCAACGTTCTAGCTTGCTTCTCACTCGCCGCAAGCTTCGTCGTAAGATCCTGTATCCGCGCCGCCATCAGCTGCACCTGAGCCGCATTCGTTTCCGATACTCTCGAGGCGTCTTGCTTGTGAGCGAAAATTTCAAGTTCCAAAGCGTCCTGCGTCGTGTGAGCGTCGCGAAGTTCTTTTCTCATTGCCCGAATCTCCAAAACTGCTTTTTCGAAACGGCCCCGCAACTCGTCAAATTCATCCATAATACTGTAATGAAATATGACAATTTAACGTCGAAGATAACGAAAAATAATATATTTTTATGCCTACCGTTCTTTATCAAAGCCACTCAGATCCAGCTCGAGATCGACATTGGTAAGATCGCTCAACGAGTCGAAACTGCGACCCCGTTCTCTCGAAGCTGACAGGGGGTTCTTTCCTTCCAATTCTCGTATTCGACTGTACAATCGTTCGTTTTCTTCGATACCTGTTAACACGTAATCGTTTCAGATACAAATATTACGTTGAACTGCTTTATGGCGTAGTTGAGACATTCATTCATTCATACATACATATAAATATATATAATATACCTTGAGATAATTTGTTATCAAGTCCCGTAATCTCGGCTTGAAGATGCTCGATTGTTCGATGACTAGAGGAAAGTTCGTTCGTGAGTGTCTCACATCGTTCGCTAGACTCTCTCAGTATAGCCTCGGTCTCCAACAATTTACATTCCAAAGATTGTTTTTCACGTGCGTAAATTTTCTTAATTTTATCAAAATCTTCGAGATCCTTGCTGCGCTGTTGTTCGTTTCTCTGCACAATACCTGACAATTCGTCCATCTGTTTTTCCTTTATCGAAGCTTCGGCTTTCTGTTGTCTCAATCTCCCAATTTCTTTCTCAGCATTGACGAGCTCACCTCGCGCTGTGTTTACTTGTGACTTGAGGCTTTCGATCTCGTTCTCCTGACGCTCAACAATGACTAGCAACGTACTCGGATGCGATTGAGTCTGATCCAACTGATCTCTCAGCATCGTCACTTGACTCTCGAGCAACTCGACTATAAGAGGATTGTCGTTTGTCGTTGGCAAACAATTGCTACTGTTGTTGCTCGACAGATGACCGTTGCTCTGATCCTCGTCTGGTTCACCAAGCTCGCAACATGCCATCATCAGATCCTCCGATCTTACACTGTCCAGTGTGCTTCTTCGCGAACTTGGCGGTGAACTTCGACTTCTCTTGTAGACACGAGATCTCGAACTCGATCTTGACCGCGCTTTAACCCTCGACAAAGCTGTCCTCGTCAGAGGAGGCGAAGGCGGCAATTCGGACCACTCGTGGTTAGGATTGTCCGACCAATTTGTTCCTTTTAGTGACAAGGACCAATCACCGTTGCTCGTTGAAAGCGGCGGCGACACTGGAATCTCGGACCAATCGCCGGATTCTCGTCTACCACCCTCCGAAGCTGTTCTATACTCCTCGTCGGATGAGAAAAGCACTGAACGAGGCGTCAACGGTGTCGAGGATACCGCCGAGTCTCTTTCTCGATCAGTTAGCGACCTGCACGTAGGAAAAAAGAAAAGTGAGTTTAAGAAAAATGTTTAAAATGTAATTTGTGAGATGGACAAATGCTTACGCTGTTGGAGACTGAGGTTTGGCGTCCGTTTGACTATCCTGACAGGAAACGTCAACCGGATCGTCGGGATCAGAAAGATTAGCGGCTCTTTTGATTGCACTCATCCAAGATGATCTTATTCCAGCTGTTACCGCAGAAAGTACAGTGGTTCCTCGATCATCCCATGGCTGAAAAAAAAAAAAAAAAAACAAGAAAAATTTAGTATCCAAACGCAGATTGAAGTTTATATAAAGACAACGCTGAGATGTTATTATAACATACCACCGTCTGGAATCCATAATTTCGAGCGACTTGAACTGGACTAACAGCGGTAACCGTGTTGAGATCTATTACACCGTCCATTATTCCCTTGTCCTCTGTGCTCGGATCCCTATAGTACATGAGACCGCAGCCCCGCAAAACGAACCAGTGCTTGTTCCATTCTTTGTTCAAGCCTTGCTTCATCAGCCAGCCTTTCTTGATGTTTAACAGATCTTCTGCCGGTAAATCGACCCTCAATTCGGACGTCGGAGAGTATCTCGTTCCAGATACGTCGAGGCCGCAACCGTCAGGATCACCTCGAATCTAATCGGTAATTTATTCATTTAATAAAAAATAAAAAATATTGGATTCGAGTGTTCTCGGCGAGCAAACAATAAGAAGATTTTGACGGTGGAAAATTTTTTAAACTCACAAGTTTGTCGTGATGAGCAGCATTGGCGGCATCCACAACATCTCTCGTAGGTTCGGAAGTTCTGGGCTTATTTCTTCTGATCCTCGGTTGTGTCAGAGACGCTGCGATATCACGTAATTTGCCTTCCCGCTCGCGTTCGTGTTCGAAGAGTATTCTTCGACATGCATCGTCATCTGCAATTCGAGAGAGCGACTATGTAAAAAAAAAAAAAAATGGAATAAATAAAACTTGTCTGCAATTGACGTCAATCCGTTGAAACGTGTACCGAGATATAGACAAGGGTAAAAAACTCGACTCGTCGACTCGCTCGCGTACATGGCGATATTTCGTCGCGCCCACATCGACTATTCTACTTACATTAATTAGAGGACTGATAAACGCGGTTAGCGGTGTTTCACGAAGCGTGTACGAGCCTCTGTCGTACGGCTTAAACATGTATTTGGCACCCGATACAAAAGGAACGAACGAAACGGTAGCAACGTTAGAATTTTCATCTCGTATATACTTATCAATTGCAACGTCTCACGCGATATATCGAGCGGAAAGCGTAATTATCGAGGTAAAATTATAAGGTATAAAACGAAGGTATTGCAGAAACTCTTTCGCTTCCCTCCCGGTATGTTACTACCTTGATTATTCTCATGGACTTGATCTATCATATTATAACGGTACGGGAAATTGCGATTCAAGGCAATGTGTCTCGTAAAAACAATTAACACGCTGCACGAATCACCGGTGACTCTTCGAAATGTTATTTAACCCTTTAGCAGTTACTGAATGGAAGAGATGGACTCTTGTAGGAACAAAATAATGATTGCAACTCAAACGCAGTATTTCTGAAGGAAGGTTCTTTTCGCGCGCGCGCGCGCGCGCGTGCGTGCGTGCGTGCGTGTGTGTGTGTGTGTGTGTGTGTGTGTGTGTGTGTGTGTGTGTGTGTGTGTGTGTGTGGGTGGGTGGGTGGGTGGGTGGGTGTGTATATATATATATATATATATAGTTAAAATTATAACATATTGGACTCTAGGTAGATTTCGGTGTGTATGGAAAGTGCAAAAAAATTATCCCCCCACCGAATCTGCGACTGTTGACTCGCGAAAGGTATAAGACTCTTCTTCTTCTTCTTCTTCTTCTTATTCACGAATGCCTGCGAGAAGAGAGGCTCTCAACAATCTGAATGAAATCTAACGAGAAAGATCTTTGCTGCCATTCTCTCTCTCTCTGTCTCTCTCTCTATCTGTTTCTTCCCCCCACCCGTCCTCCCTCACGCCCTCGAGGGTTCCCTCTCGACCCCCGTGCGTCAGTAGGACGAAGGCAAAAGCAGATTTTCTTAGCGATTGCGTAGATGCAATTACATAATCGTTGTACAGATGGATACAGTAGTGTTGTTGGTAGAACGTGTGGGAAAGGAACTCGCGAGTCGTCGCCATCGTCGTCGAGTCGTGTGTACCGTAAGGAAGAGAAAAGGTGTCATATCACGATCAAAGAGATATTTTAATCCAGTTTTACTTTATCGATTCGGTCCCAACCGTAAATGCCTGTGGGTGTTGAGGCATGAAAGTAGAATCCATGCGATACGATGTATAGAGTACGATTATAATTATGAAAAAGCTGAAACAGTTGATTATATTTCGCTTTTACATTGAATAAAAATGAAGAAGGAAATAACAATCGAAGATCTGGTAGTTTTTTCGAAAACACCAGAACGTCCAACTATTATTGATTTGACTACTTGGATAATAAAAAGGCCTTAAATACTGACCAAGTTTCTCGTTCGTTTCGGCGTTCCTACCGGACGATGTTCTTTCATCAGATTGAAGATTTATCTGATGCTGACTCATTCTCCGTCTCGCTTTATCCTCAGCTCGAAGTTTGTCTCTCGTCGGTGGCGATGCACTGCTCGCCGGTTGATCTCGATAGGCTCTTCCGTCGTTTGGCACCATTGGTGGCTTTTCCGATCCCACGGCTGTCGTCGGATTGCTCGAAAGTGTACTAGTCGTGCTCATTACAGTACTACCACCATCGTTTGTACTTATCGACGATATAGACGACGAAACTTGCGTGCAAGTATTTGAACTACCATACGAATGTACAGATCCATTTTCGAGCGGGGAATTTCTCAACGGTGAAACTCGCAAGTTTGTTCCGCGATTGGAAATTTTTCCCTTTTCGCAATTGATACTCGTGGGATTTCCATTTATATTTGTAGTTGTGAGCAGATCGTCGGTATTTTCTGAATTTATCGTAGAACCGACGAAACTAGAGTTGCAAAGATCCGGACTGTTGGACCCTGGATTCCAGGATTTGCTCGTGTTTCTCGGCTCGGATCTGCAGCTGTTGAATCGGGGTCTCGGTGGATTCGGTGTGTTACCTATGAAGAGGAAAAAAAAAAAAAAAAAACATAAACGCTTGGATGATCGGAGACGACGATAGTCTTGTATTGATATCAACGCTATAGGTTTCGAAGACTATTCCTTCCCAGAATAGGGGGGAGTTGTTTCAGGGGGAGGGGGGGGGTCTAATGACCTTCCTCTTCGTAGCACCAAAACGGTTATACAGCCAGGCTATTTGTTCCTACCGAGCTCGCCGTGAGGGTATCACGTTTCAAAAGTATACCTGCTTGCGTACTCGTCCCACTCGCTCCCATTCACCTCAATGAATTCTGAATGAAACCCCACCGAACGAAACATTCCGCAGTCCTAGTGGTAGTAGGTACATAAATTTATGTACAAACTTACTTCTTATCGACGGTGTAACTTGGAGAATCGTTGTCTGACCGCCGGGAAATGTAGCGTTTCGCTTGTGACGACCCTGCAACAGTTTAAAGGTTCCAAGTTTAATATTAAATATCTATGCAGTCTTGTTGCAACAGCAGTCAATGGGCAATAATCTCGGTGTTGTACGATAACGTCAATAATTTAACCGCAACGGCTGAGCGAGCTTCCTCGTTGCCGAGAGGAGTAGTTGCATAATTCGAAAAAATTTTAACTAAATACGACGGAACAACAAGACTTGAATATCCTTAAAATCATTACATCTTGAACATAAGAGTTTCTTTAAAATATTTAAACTCGATGATTCAAAGAATCATTCCCATTGATGCAGAGTTGCCAGTTAAGAGAGAGAGAGAGAGAGAGAGAGAGAGAGAGAGAAGCTCGGTGGGTTGAGAACAAGACAGTACGAAGGGTTTTCAGATAAAAATGAGTGATAAATTAAAAAGGAACAAGTCGAGAACGAGCAGGACTGAAAAAGGCCGACGTCAGTGTGTGCATCGCCTTGGCCTCCTAACGCCTCGCGAATAAGTCACCGAGCAGCGACACGAGTACGTATTACGTTTATCTATACAGATATATCTATATAAAAGTATAAACTGCACGAACGAAAGAGCTCTCGTGTGGAGCCAGAGACAGACATTCGCGTGCGCGCTGATCGAGCATTCCCTTGCGTAATTCTCGATCTTTTGCGATCGCCAAAGTAGAGTCGTCGTGACGAAAGTAAAACATTTCCTTTTCAACTGTTTGTACAACTCATGCGCAAGTCGGTGCAATGATGCGTTTTCGTGAAAGAAATAATAATAAATACGGCCGCTAAAGTTGTGACGCGGAAGTTTAATAATTTAACATGAAAAAGTGATAATAAATAAATGCAACGATTGAAGAAGTGATTTTTCATGAGAGAAGAGTGTACAGAAGAGAAGAGGCAGCGACGGAGATTGGAGCCCTGAGCGCGGCATAGAGAATGATATCGTCACCGTAACGACGTTTTTAACTGTGTTACTTTTATCGAATAGGTCAATGGACATTTAGTCCGGACGTAGATATATATCTTTACCGCGCGCGTACCGCATATCGAATGTAAATGAATCTATATAAGCTCACCTTGTTTCTCGAGTATACTTGAAGAACGTCGGCCCACCATCTGGTCTCTTCTCTGCATGTACCTTTGACGAATGTCACACCCTCCGGAGATGTTACCGCGAGACTGTACGGATGACCGGTGACATCTTCCGCAGCTGCGACTTCCAGCACTCGGGTCATATCGATTCTTGCCTGAGGTACAGTTTCGGGCTGGAAATATTTCCGTTTGACACATGTCAATTATCCTTCCTTATTTGGTTATTTGAGCTCCAGTCTCTATCGTGTTTCAATTTGCGAAGGCAACTACTTGGTATCGTCTGAGGAACACAATGAAATAGGAATAACTTTGCGAGCTGGTAAAAATCGAGGTAAAAGTGTCTCTGTGACTTGGAAATATAATTTCCAATCGAGTATCGGTATCGAATGTATTTGCGGTACAGTTAATAGAGTACCATGGTGGAGTCGTCGATAGTGAAAAGTGAAAAGATCGAATAGACACGAGAGAGTTGGCTTTTCTCTGGTTCTCGGTTCGCTGATCCGGCGCGCGACTAATCGAGTACAATTATCCTCTTTTGTGCGTGCATATAGCAGTTTAAGTGGTATAAAGTAGTACCTGTGTACGACTATCGAGTTCGAAGCGATAAAAGTAAGTTCTGGGCTTCTGTATACGACATTGGAACGCGGCGCGTTTCTCGCTTTCCTTATTAGACTTGGAAAGTCTAAGTAAGCATTGCAGATACTCGAAAGAGACCGCAGAAATTCTCAAACCGACAAGATGGTTAAATTCTCTCTCGTCATTCCACTCGGAGTTTTGTCGTGCGACGAGAGTTTCGTCACGGTCGCACGAACTAAGCGCATTTTCTGTTTCTCCTTTAACCACTAGACGACCCACTTTCACGAGGTTCACGAGAGACAGTTCTTCATTCTCGTAATCTTTAAATTTTTACAATTTACGGAAGAAAGTTCAATTATATTTTTCTCCTCCCCTCCCTCTATCAGAAATTATACCAGAAATTTGCCAAAATGTAAAGCCCATTTCTTTCAAGAAGAAGCAGTACACGTAACAGTGAAGAAGAATGGACAGTGCTAAAGGATACGTGTATATAGGATCTATCCTTTGGCTTTGTATCTACGATCAAATAAAACTCGCTCCCTCACTATCATCCAGGTTGCGCAATTGAATTCCACAACGGGATATCGTGTATGTGTGTATACGTGAAAGACTAAAGAAAAGCTCGAAACGCGTCGAAGAAGGAGAAGAAAAGGCGACAGGTGATTTGCCTGAGCCGCAGAAACGCTTGTGAGGCGAATCGAGTGGAAGGAATATTTTATATGTACCTCGGAGAGAAGTACGGTATGAAAGCTAAGAGAACGCGTTGTCGACAAGGACACGTGTTGCGCCGAGAGATGGATGGATGGATGGATGGATGGATGGATCAATCGATCGATCGATCGATCGATCGCCCGACAGGGTCCGCCCCATTTTACCACCTACCGCTCGAAACTCTGAGAGCATTTCTTTAGTATTACGTGAGAATTTTCTTTTACGACACCTTCAAATTTCAAGTTCTAAAATTCATTTGCCTATCCAACCGGAGACCTTTCCGTTAACTCTGGGCGAGATGCCTCGCAGCGGCTTGGAAGATCTTTAACCTTTGAGATGATCCAATGCCAGGAGAGAAAAAATATTTGCCAATGACATTTTGCCGCACCATTAATGCTTAACTACAAATTCGTTACCTGTAAATTATCCTTGAGACGAGATGCTTATCCGGAGGTTTAAATCATACCCAACAATTCTTAATTATTTTACCTCTCTTTCCGGTCCGATCTATATCTTATTCGACTTCTTGCCCCGTTGACGTATAATTAGATCATTTTCTTTTTTACTTTTTTTTCTTTCTTTCTCAACCGGATATCAATTCGTCTCGCGAAAATAAATTTAATGTTTTTCTTTTTTTTTTTTTTACATTAGTAAAATATACATAGATACAGCTGAAACGGACGCAGTCTGTCTATAACATTCACCGATATGCTCCACTTTCATTAAGGTACTGAGGTCCTTGATTGTTCATTCGTCGTCTCGACCGCGTATTTTTGGAGGGAGCTTCGGCTGGACTCGATTTACGTCTTTCGGCGTGCGTTTCGGGAGTTGTTGCTCTCCAGGATGGGGAGGTTTAAACAGAACCGCTTGCTTGCAGGGTGCTCATCACTGTTATTTTCATTCCTATTTTCCTTCTGTTATTACTTTGTTACTTAATATTTTTTCCGTAATTTGATTTGTTATATTATCATTATATAATTTTTCTATTAATCGTCCGTAAATTTTTGGGGCATGGTGTCTTAGGGGGCTTACCTCAGGACGCGAATAAACGACATTATTTTATTCTTTAATGTGCTTTTGTAAAAGTCGTGCGAAATTATATCCTCGTGCGTTCGTCAACGGTAGACCTTTCGATCTACAGGTATTGATAAAAAAAAAAAACATTCAAGGCGAAGATAGTTTACGTATTATGTATTACAACTTGGCACGAGAAAGAATATGTAAGTGAATTTATTTATTTCTATGACTTTGGTTAGTCACAGGTGCGGCCAGATCGCGATTACGAAATTAATTTGTTTGTTGGCTGTAGTCGAGTTGGAGTGACCAAACAAGTTGAAATCAATTTGTATGTAGCTGGAGGATAGCGCACTGTCACCTCATCGATCACGACCATCTGTCGTCAAGATACATAAGTGGAAACGTAGATCGAATTGTCAATGAAACTATACTATCGGAAGAGTCATCACTTCCTGGGCCACGATCCACCGGCAGGGAGGTGATCGTAGCGTGTGGCCGTCTATAAGCTAGTTAAGAGAATCACATTAACGGATGGGGGGGTATAAGCTTTCCGGGTTCTCAATAGGGTTGCTTGGCTCGTCCGAAGGGTCGACGACACCGAACGGGAACGTTGACGTCTTATTTACCTCCTCAAATAAGTTGAAACGACCACATTGAAATTTTTTAAAAGAAAATCTATTTTAGCGCCGAAAATAATTTTATCGCTGTATCCCTAACGCTAGACACGTGTGGACTTTTCTAATACCAATGAAGCGAGGATGACCACAGTAGAAAATAACGGTAACGATAAGTGCTATACAATTTTAACAGAATGTCATTATTTTCGATTCAATCGGACCACCCCATCCGGAGAAATGCACCCCTCCATCGGTCGATGTTCGTATAACTCGGGGTAGGGAAGGGCTATATAATATAAATGCTTAGGAATTTGCCATTTCTTTTTTAAATTAGGAGGATATATCGCGGTTCGGATGGAGACTTGCCGCCCTCGCTATGGAAATGGACTTAGACAATGGTAAATTTAGTTTTGTGGATATTTATCGGAAATCGCATTTTTCGATGAGAAGCAACGTCATACCGGAAATATGTCGCGACCGGGGGAAAAAAAAAGTCTTTCTCGAACGCAAGTGACGATATGACTTTTTGTTCGAAAACCTCGTTTTTCGACCGGTACCAATGTAATTGTGGGTCTTCTCTACTTGAGTCACAGGAATGTAGGCTGTAGAGGGGGGGTGATGTTCCGATCAAGGATTGGGCACTGCAGGAGATAAATAGAAAAGAAGCGGGCCACGCGAATCTCATTTCGAACCCTCTCTCCTTCGTACCGCTACTCGCAACACGAAGTTTGTCTCCTAATTAATTTGTCTTCCCTTGTACTATTTATCTTGTATAGTTAAATATGAGAAAACTCGAATGAGATGTATAGGTAGACGTAGTTGAGGCGGAGAGAGCGTTGTCACTTTTCGAGGATATCTCAGCTCGAGCAAATCCATCTGACACATTATCGAGACGACGACAATTTTAATATGTCGTCGAGACTCGTCAAGAGGAAAAAGCAGGGAAAATCTTTTTCATAAATTTGAATCCGACGTTATGTAGGTACCTATATCGTACCTGTATCAACAGACTCAAGGATCTTGAGAATCGTATGGACTCTGTTCCGTTCTATCGATTTGTAGGATCCCCGTGCGATCTCGCACACGTCGAGTATTTGCGTGGTCGGGTACGCGGTTCCGTTCCGTTTGTCACGGCCCGAGAAGGCCGGAGCAACAGACGCACGCAACTAACTCTACGACAGCGTGTACAAGGACTAATTTTAGAGCATCGACGATTAAGGTTATAGAGACATCTCTTTAAAGTCTAACGTTTTGTAATAAAATGTTTATTCCCCTTTCGAAAGTCTTCTGGCGACGTGAAATTTCGCTTTTTCTTCATCGTCCGTCGACGCACGTTTTCAACACACGTGCCATCTACAGTATGCATGTATACACGGCAGCCACGTTGGTAGTCTGAGTGAAAGTAGTCGCGAGAGAGTGGGAATGCGTATGTAACCGGCGGAAAAGAGAGGTGTGTAAATGCATATCTCCGACATTCTCCTCAACATAAATTTAGCGTTAAGAGTTTGTTTATTATTTGCTATTGCTTTATTTTGTTGCGTATTTTATTGTTGGTATTTTACGCTTACGGACATTGATGAGAGGGATCTAATTGTATGTTTAATTAAATTAGGGTTTTTGCAGGCATACACCTCTGGTCTCGTGTCGAAACTCGATGGAGAATTATCGAAAGCTCGTGGCAAGTTGGATTCACTTCCACATGAGATACGAAAGGCTCGAATACCGTATTCTCCGTTCGCTTGCATCGTCTCTTTCTCCTCCTCATTCGCTCATCCCCAGCTCTGCGTATAACCATTCATTCGCCTCTTCCTGGTGCACGCTGTTGTAGCGCGGATATACGTCACGTGCACTGTCGGGAGGATCTCGGTGCGTCGGAAGACGGACGTGCTCGGCGCAAACGGTGCGAGACATCGAGATGTATATAAAGAGAAATATAAAAGGGGCAGCCTTTCGCAGCTGATTCGTTCAAGCGAATCGAATACAATTCTCTTGTGAACGTCGCACGTTGACGGACGGCACAAAAGCACGACTAATTTGGCTCGACCAAAAATTTTAGCCAACAAGACAACCGGGAGAGAAATTCTTAATATCACACCTCTGACACACAGTGTCGCGTACAAGCCCTATCGCGTGTGTCATCCCGTTCACGTCCATCGGACAGCGGCAAAGATGAAGGACGTTTCGTGTGTAAACGAATTTTTTCTTCTTTTTCTTTTTTTTTTTGTTTTCCTTTATCTCTCTCTATCTATATGCGTTCTAGGTTTGTCGTATACAAGTTGTCGGTGAGGACGTACCAGACGTCGGAGATACGAGGCACATTCTCTTTTATCATTACTCGAAAGACGTTTCTTGTTGTTGTTGTTGTTGTTGTTGTTGTTGTTGTTGTTGTTGTTGTTGTTGTTGTTCGGTCAAGTGAATAATCACACGGAAAGACGGGCGAGCTCGCGTGGCGCGGTACGGTACAGCCCTAAAAACATGATTTAAATTTTTTTTTTTTGCAAGTCACTTATTATGGCGGACAGCTGGCAAATTGAATTTTCATTCTCCGACATGACGATGTTTTTTTTTTTTTTTTCAAATCTTGTATAAATTATACGCGTGCCAAAATAATCTGTTAAAAGATTATCTTCGAGGCATGTAGTTACAAATTATAATAACTATCCGTTCGGTAAAAGAATAAAGGACCGCGAGAGAAAGTCAGTTATTCGAATTGGTTCTCGAATCTACCGAGGTGATTATCCACCGGCCGTTGGCCGTTCCGTATGAGAATTTCCAAGCAAGAAACGGTCGGTCTAAATCTGGGAGGACTCGGCGTGTTTATTATAATGCACAACGGGCTCTTATTATTTTGCGAAGGAAGACCAATTTGAAACTCGTTTCGGGAGAGGGAAGCCCCCTCGCCCTCCGCAACTCCGCAACTCGACAGTCGTCTCGTAGGGCGTGCCGTGAGGAGCGTTCGCGCATATGTGTACACTTTTCTCGCAAAGTAGAACTGACGCATGACTACGATAATAATCCAAGTGAGAATACAGAGAGTCGGCTCGCTACGATATAAATTCTTGTCTCGACTGTACGGATGATTCGAGGGTGCAAGAGAATGTAAGGAGCTCCCTCCTCCTGCGGGAAAGAGGACTTTGCGATGTACGGACGGGTGAAGAGAAGAGATCCTAAGCCCCAAGCCCGCATCCGGCGAAAAGAAGTGACGAACAGAGAAGAATACCTTTTTGCCACGCATCTCGAACGACAAGGAGCTATCCCGTCGTTTTAAAAACGCCAAGAGACATTTATAATATTTTTAATATTCTACTGTAACGAGACCACGGTCTTACATACAGGTCTGGAAACGACGGTGATAGGGGAAGGGTCGCTTAGCGTCCACTTTTCGCAGCTTCAATTTTTGGCCGCATGGTGCGCATCGGAAAGGGGATGTCGAGTGCGAAAGAGACAGCCATATGTCTCTATCTTGCTCACAGGGCATTTTATTTGGTTTGTAGCCTGTTTTGCAGTGAGGTACCACACAGGATTTCGACATTTTCGTACGATCAATTTGTCAACGAGAATTTAAAAAATGTTTACACGCACGATTTTACACGAAACGCGAAGACAGAACTGTACGGTTAAGGTTAGTCCGGCAACATCCCCCGACCACAGCGTCGCAAGGTGGTAGCGATTAGAAAAAAAAGTTTGGACCCTAAGCGGCCCACTTTCGCCTATGGAAAACGGCCGTCGTTTCCAGACCTGTATGTAAGACCGTGAGCGAGACATTTCCGAAGGGGATAAACAATTTGTGGTCGAGACTTTGAATCTTTCTAATAGCTCGAAAGTAACAAAATTATCAATATTATATATTAATTATTGAGACGAAAAAGTTTCTTCTCTCGTTCAATCGTTAAAATCTCAAAGCGGCTCGAAGCGTTCGCCTAGCCAAAGTATAACGACCTGACATCCGGGGAGAAATCTCGCAAGGGAACAGGGAAATTCGCTTTTATCACGCTCGAGTGCGAATTTACTATTTCACTGTTACCAGTGAAATAATAAACATTAATATACAATTCGATATATATTGGGCCATGTAGAAAATAAGTGACTCTTACGTGCAGGAATATTTTGTGGCGTTATCGTGCTCGTTTCTCTCTTCGTAATTTTAATCTCTTTTACTCTCGGCTCGGAGAGGATTTATGAGGTAGGGAATCGGGATAGCGCGGTGACAGCGGCAAGGCGAATCGTGTTAAATCGTTTATGCTAATGATCTCTCTTTTGATATGCGACCCGGCGGTATCGTTCCTACATTATTTCTTAAAATAAAATAGATTATTGTGAATGACTTACATGCTCGTCGACCGAGTAGGTGAGCTCTCCGTCATCGTAAAGAACGAACCATCTTCTTTGCCATCTCTGTAACGATAGAATAAAATCGATAATATTAATCAATGGAATTTTAATGACGAGGTTTGTCAAACTTTTGACACTTTGCGAAAAAAGGCGCAGCAACGTTACGATTGAATATTTATTCCCAGCGTCGTTACACCCATAATACGTTATAATACACTCGTCTCGGGACTATAATAGCTATCCACGTGTCCTTCTGTGACGAATACATACAGTCTCTCGCGCGAAGCAGGCACGCCCGATCGGATATCTCGATAACCCCGAGGCGGCAGCGTCATTCCCTGGTGCTCCTTCCTTATTCTTCTCCACCATGCACCCGACATTCAATAACGAAATTTAAAAAAAAAAAAAAAAAAAAAAAAAAAAAAACAAGTCACTCGATCGAGTTAATTTACAGAGTGTCGTGGAGTGTGGCTGAATTTCAGTGAGTGATTTTTCACCTGCGCCATAGCACCGGTGACGTTTTAAACGAGTCAGGAAGAGGTATCTCAAAGGAGTGTGCGGTGTGTGTCGGACACTGCTGACACACTCTCGGCTTTCGAACGGCCTCCTCAGTCGTGCAGCAACGATTCGCTTTTAAACGCAATATATACACCGGCGGACCGAGCTATATACGAAACGCCTTACGTAAACTATATATCGATACGTCGTTGTTACTCTCGAAATAGCCTTGCTCGCAGGGGGCTTCCAATTTTCCAATTTACCAATTTTGAACTCTCTAACATTTGAGGCGTCGACGTCAATGTGACGAGAACTGGACAGCAGTCGCGAAAGGTTCTCACGAGTAACCGACAGTCTCTATCTCCGGAGACTGGTGGTAAACGAGAGAGCACTCACTTTCTAATTCACATACAAGGAGGATAATCGGACGGCAAGTTTTGTTGGATCAACGACAAATATATATTATGTCCATGTTTAATCTCTGATCTTAAAGTTATGGTACGGTGCCATTCCGTCGTACCAACCCAATCGAGAATAAATATAAAAAAACGGCGATTCAGGGATGTTTCTACCGGAACAAAGAAAAAGAAGATCCAATAAAATTGTACTTTTGGGTGGATCGCCGAGGTACAGCCTATCATCCACTGATTCTTTATACCGGTCGGAACTCCTCCGGTGAGGAACGAAGGCAGAAAAGCGAACGGTGCTGTTGGGAGAGAAAGCGAGATGGATAGCCCGGCTCGGCAAAAGAATGAGTCTCTCTCTCTCTCTCTCTCTCTCTCTCTCTCTCTGTCGGCCCTCGAGTGCGTCGTCGTATCGCTCGGTGGTGGCTCCTCGGAGAGCCGAGTGTGTTGCCGCATCGTCTCGGTTCGTCGACCGCGGATGGAATGCAAGGCATAACCTACCGTAACACCGCGCCACGCCACGCCACACCACACCGCCGCACCGTCGCACCGCCATACCGCCACCGCCGCGCCACCGCACCGCCGCACCACCGCACCGCCGCACAACCCCGGAGAGTCGATCGAGCTCTTCTGTGTTACACTCGGACTTCCTCATCGGTACATGCAAGACGCCAACTCCGTGCGGCACCTGCGAACTGTACGTACTTGGAAACGCTGCGTCTTTCGTCCTAGACGGCGTATTCGGTCATATCGACGGGCCTCTTCATTTTTTTTTTTTTTTTTCTTTCTTTCTTTCTTTGAAATTTTTCATTTTTACAAAATATTTGTATTTCGTATCTATGGTAGATCGATCGATCGAACGGGCTTAAAGAGGATACCGATGATCCCTCGAGTTTCCGAGTCATTATTTTATACAGGTATTGTATTTAATAAGGAATATTAAATTGGAGGAAAAATATGTTGCAGGAAATATAGTCCGATATCCCGGCTGAAATACGCTCCTCGACCTCGATAGAACGGAATTATTACCGACTCTCAATATCGAGTCGCAAATAAAAAGCATGAAAAACCAATCGGACATTGAATAGAGGAGAGCCGAACGTAAATGATTTTTCTCGCTTCGACAAGAGTCGTCGTTCCTCTTCGTCTCGCTCACTGTGTCTTGGCTCACGTATATTTATCGTAACGGTACAATTGCTAATAGTACGGTATGCGCCGCGACTTGGAGCGAGAAGGTAAAAGAGACGAGTCCCGCGTTTGCGAGAGCTTGCCGCTGCTGAGTAGAGAGCCACGGCCCTCGGACAGGTACAGTTATATACCGCCGTGCATTTACTTATTTAACTATTTTGTATCTTTAGATGCGGAGAGTCTAAATCCGAGTCCAATTAAAAATTGTCTTTCGAGGGAGTAATCCAAAGCGGTGAGGTTACGTAATCCAGCTCTCTCGCGCTGAGTTACTCGGACAACTGCGCAGCCTCTTTCGGTTCTTCCAGACTCGTAGAGTGAACCTCGTTTTGTAAAGGAAACATCGACAAAGTACCTACATCGCTGTAACAACAGACGCTCCTCGGCGGCAACGTCGTCTCGAGGGTGCGATATCTATGTAAAACACAATCAACGCCATCCGTATAACGGAACATACTCGCGTCGAATGAATTCTTTCCGTTACGATCATTTTTCCTTTTTTCAAGCTACCGGACATGTCCGATGTGTGTATATACATATATATATATATATATATATATATATATATATATATATATATATATATATATATATATATATATATTCGGAGATAGGAAACACTCGACTCGACTGTACTCGACTCGAAAAAATATTCTCTACGATCTCGATAGTCTATCGTCTTTGACGAAAACAAAAAGCATCGATTGGTCAATGTTATTGTGCCGATGGGGGGGGGTTGTTATTTGGAGGAAGGCGATTCGTTTCTCTCGGTGCACCCTATTAACGGGTCGGTAATACGGCATTGTAATTGGCATAACGCGCGAGCCAGCACTTGCCGCACCGCGTCCAAGTGCGCTATGCGGTAGACTATGCCGCCGAGAGCCTCCCAATGCGGCCTTCTAATTATTCACTTTCACCAGTGCCCGAGGCTCTCCCCTCGTCTCAACGACTCGCGGACGCGCGAACCTTTTCTCCGACGACCATCTCTCGTTCGAGCTCAAAATTTTCATTCGAGTTTACGCAATAAACTTTCAAAAAAATCATCCTGGCACTTTAAGCGCGTTCGATTGTAACGAGGATAATCACTTTCGCCAGATCGATCGGTCGATCTCCCACAAAATCGACTGAGGCTGCATGCGAATCGCTTTCTACTCTCTCGTTCGAATCCCCCCCTCTATGATGCTAAAGGTGAAATATCAAATATTTATTTTCTCCGATATCTTTCCGCGATAAATTTTCCTAGCCGACTCTCGGAGTTGTCGAGGCCGCGATAAACGCCGAGGGCTTTTGCCATATACGTGCCCTGGCTCTTTGTACGAGACTTCTCGGGAAGATTAGCGATGCCTTTTCGCACTAGCTATGGCATCACCGCACGTCGATTCCACTTGCATTCAAAGGTCGTGTACTCGAGAGCGGCACATTACACGATCTCAAAAACTTGCTTCTTTAAATATAACAAGCCCACTCTTTCTTATTTATTAGACACGCTATATTTCATTAATTTTCTCATTCAGACTTTGAAGCATATTACTCGAATCTAAATGAATCTTACCTTGGTACGATTGAGCGGATTGGAAAAGTCCCAGCCGGGCGCGACGAACAGATATCCACATTTTGATATTTTCCTCGTAGCCTGTGAAAGAAAAATAATTTTAATATATAATATTCGCTGTAATGATATTATTTATTGGGAGCCGATATTTTTTTTGTAACCGTGATTAACGAATTATTCGAGCTCTCCCGATCTTGGATACCTTGCATACCTTAAAAATAATAACTTTCCGTTAAAGATGTCGTTTTCTTATAAATTTCCATTGATAGAGCTGATTATTAAGAATAGTAAGAAAAAAAAAAGAAATTTATGAAAACGCTCGTACGAGTTACGGCGAACCCTGCCGCGCTCCGTTAACCGGCTTTCCGTCCCGTCCGGTCCGGAACGATTTCCGGTTCCGCATCGCTGCATCGTGTACGACTAATATGATTGACTTCCGGAAACTCGGTCAGTCGACACTATCGGAATATAGAGAAAATATTTGTTTATCGAAAGTCTCGCTGACTGGAACTCCGATGCTCCGATGCGGTTATAACGGCGCGGCCGTATTACAACTATAAGTTAAGTATCTAGCGGAGTGCCTAATACGTAACGGAACAATTTCCGATTGGGCCGCTGCATATACGGTGGCTTCGGTGCGTCTCCGGCCTCGCCTACGACACGCTCCGATTGCCTAACGAGCCTCTCGCATCCCATATACGAGCCAATATTAACCGAGTTAATTGCGTTAATGTACCCCAGTCGTATCGTTAGAGTTATTATCTCTCGCCCGTACGCACGAGTAATATGCTCGACCTCGTTTCCTCGCGGCACCGCAACGCTTTTGATAAATCATTCATTTTTCTCTTGTCCAAAAGAAAATATTCGAGCCAATTAATTTGATTATTTAACAGCGTTGCAAAAAGTGAGACCTCTGGTATCTCTCGTCCATGCCGGACGAGAGATCTCGTCGGGCAGCACGCTCGGGAGCTGCAGGGCGAGTCTTTCTCGTCGAGCCGAAGAGAACCCCAACTTTACACACACACACACACACGCACACACACACACGCACACACACACACACACACACACACACACACACACACACACGCGCGCGCGCGCGCGCGCGCGCGCGCGCACACACACACACACACACACACACACACACACACACACACACACACACACACACACACACACACACACACACACACACACACACACACACACACACACACACACACACACACACACACACACACACACACCGGATGTGGGATACGCGCGCTGCAGCCGAGAGACGACGAGACGCGTGGGACTCGCTGTCCGCGATGCACCACGAGCTATTCCTTCGCCACCGGTTCGTTGTGCCCGGAGGCGACGGCAGGACGACTCCTTCTCCAGCGCGAGGTCTTTACTCGATATCGACGTATCGAGCATCGATAATAATTCATTACCAAACATTCTTCGATTCATTTTATTTATCCTTCAGACTCGCCAAAGCAAAGTTCCTTAATCGCGGAAATGTCGGCAAATTAAACATGCACAATGTTTACATACTCTTCAACGAGATATTTATACATGATAATAATAATAATAATAATAATAAAAATTAGTGCGTTGCCCAAGACGCTTAGAGTACAGTACGAGCGCTCCCACTCCCAAAATAAGAGAATCGAAATCGTATTTAATATGGCATGTACCGCAAGTGACGTGAACGATTCTCGTGTAGAGAATTTAATTCGTATATGTACGCGAGTCCTGTTGCGAGAGAGTTCAACATTATTGGCCCTAACGGGGCGGGGCTATTTTTTTTTTCATTATTTTTCATTATATCTACCTCGCTCCACTTATTTTTATAAACAAAATATGTTGGCATCTCGATAAACATAATTTAAAGAGAATTTACTGGCAACGAAACGAGCACCAACCAAGAAGAGGTGTCGTTGCTTTTTAAAAAGTCTAATTGGCACTCTACCCGCCACATCCATTATGCATAAAGGGAGACCTTTGCGTAATGACATTCTTCGGCGTACACGGGACACTTCCGGTCAGCTCGAATTAAGAACGAGCTTCGTGTATGTTGGCCCGTTGTGTCTATTGAAGAAAAAATTATTAAGTTATAATTTTCGTATTATGTAAAATAACAATGGAAAATTACTTGAAAAATTTGCTTTCTCTTGTTTCTCAAAGAGAGTCGAAACCTCTCTCGTTGACTGGCACGGCCAGGCCGAGGCCCAGGGCCGATGCTCTTTTACGGCAAGTACTGTTACTGACACAGTGGCACGCTTCCTCTCAGGCTGCGCTCTCGTCTCGAGCGATGTGGCTCTCCCCCGTACTTAGGGCACCTGTGTATCTATATTGGCGTGCGTGCGTGCGTGCGTGCGTGCGTGCGTGGGTGCGTGCGTGCGTGCGTGCGTGCGTGCGTGCGTGCGTGCGTGCGTGGGTGCGTGCGTGCGTGCGTGCGTGCGTGCGTGCGTGCGTGCGTGCGTGCGTGCGTGCGTGCGTGCGTGCGTGCGTGTATATAGATATCGATAAATTGGCAGGCAAAGAACCGACGTCACGCCCCGAGGACACTGACCAAGTTAGAGAAAGCACCTTCTTGTATCCCGTTTAAGGCGCTCGGTACATCGTCTAATAGTAGAGAAAGGGAAGAAAGCAGATATACAAGTCTATTCCTGTAGACCCGCGTCAAAACGATCTCGCGGGGGGAGGCAATGACACTCGAATCCAGCTCAACGGCCAGAGTTGCTGGTGCAGATGCACAGGTGCGCGGGTGCGCGGTTGTCCCGAGTCTGGGGGCAACAAAATGATCTCAACACTATCCTGATTTAACGAAATGCAGCCAACTGAGAGATGTTTAATGGAAAATATTTAAAAACAGTGGAGAAGAAAACTCGAGTTCCTCGCGTTCCTTGGCCCATCTTATTTTTAGTGCCACTGGATACTGTACGCGTACGCTTCGAGCAGCAGCAGCAGCAGCAGCAGCAGCAGCGGCAGCGAGAGATATTCTATTTCCAGTGGTCTGCTTCGAGCGAGACTGTCTCTCGATCGCGTACGCGCGCCGTCTTGACGCCTCGTCGACTATATTCTTGCACACGAAATTTCATTTCAAAATTCCATCGGAAATTTTTACTTATTTAACCAATCGCGAATGTGCCGCGCAAAGAATAATTCCATTCCCGATACGCGACGACGTTAACGATCCAGAGATTGGAAGGGTGAGACGATTAACACGCGACGATCTGCTACGAGAAGAAATCGATATGTACATTAATTCTACTTTATTATATTATGTACATAGATATACAGAGATTGTCGGAAACGATGTTGAACGGAATTTCGCCTCGAGGCTCGCGGATATCGACGATTATAGCGATAATCCATGATCGAGGGCGTGCTTCGTGTACGGAATAACTATAAAACAACTACCAGTCTACCAAAACTGTAATAAACATTTTATATCTTATTTTTTGACTGTCATAAAACTTTATAGCACCTGGTTAACGAATACGACAATTTAGATTAGAGGTCAAACTGGCACGCCGTAATTTTAATCGAAGACGAATTTATCGACGGGATAGCAGCTTGGAAAACACTCGGGCTACCCACTATAATAGTATACCCTGAGACTCGACGAGTGTCGAAGGAGAAGAAACATCTGTGAGTGTGCTTTGTTTGTCAACAGCTCTCGAAATAAGCAATGAAATGTAAATAACCCATCTGTCTTTAGTAATTTTCGAGAGGGAAAGGAATCCCTCTCGCCGTAGAGATTCCAGAATATTTAGTTGGTATCGTTTTGTTTCTCGCGGAATAGGAGGGTAGGGATGTAACGATCACAAATTATCCCCTGGGATATCCCACCGATATATCTGACGAGAGTTGCGCTTCTGCGTTTGCGCTTCTGCCTTGTACTCGCGGGTTTGTTGGGCGAGTGGCGAGAGCCGAAGGAGCTCGCGGCGTGGCGACCTGTGTTTAGCCGATCGCGAAGTGGATGTCCTTGTCCGGTGGCCGTGGGCCTCTAATTGCCGGTGCTGGTGAACGCGGCGAACGCGACGAACGCCTATGTAGGCCCGGAGAAGAGACCGATGCACAAACCGACGAGTCCTGGAGGCGCGGCGTGCAAATCATCAGCATTATCGAGGAACCCATGGGATATACTTTAACCTGTACGATCGATTTGTCAAAAATTGAGTCTTACGAGGTTGACGAGACTCGCGAACTTTACCAACAATGAGAACGACGATAAAGATCGTAAACGTAAACCAGTAATCGATGATTACTGTCCGCGATATTTGTCAACGAATTCGTCCAAACTAAGAAATACACTCCTGGTATAGTTTTGTCAATCGATCCCTTACATATCCAGCCTGTCTGTCTTGGGATTGATAGACGGAAAAAATATAATAAATAAGTTAATGTGAGAGTCGCAATGCACCGTATTCTCAACCGTTACTATAGTGCGCTTTACGACATCCTCCCCACCACCACCACCACCACCAAAGTTTCTTTAACACGCATTTACAGTAATCGCCGGAAAGACAGGCATTCGACCAAAAAAATTGTTTGATTAACAAAATAAACTCATGTTGGCTTTGCTCGTTGCCTACAAGTAAAATCTACCGATGGTAGATATCGGTTCGATAACGGATATCGACATTACTTCAAAGACACACAACATTCGAGTTGAGAAAGGTGGTGCAGGTGAAACACCAATGTACCGTAACGTCACTGGCGCCTCCTCTCCACCTCTTTTCCAACCAAATATTATCTCCGAGTAAAGAATTATAAAAATGAAGAGGCGGTAACCCTCGAAGGATCTACCGATAATTGGTGGCTCGAGGCCGATGCGTTTTAAAAATCGTTCTCGTATAGTCATCGTCTCGGTTGTACACGTTCTCGAGAGCGAGTTAACTGCACCGAGAGAAACGAAGAAAAGCCGAGGAAGCAGACATGTACGGAGATAGCGATGCTACATCGACCCTTCTGGAATGCACTGGGAACAGGTCGCAAGGCTGCCGGCATTCCGAAATTTCCAACCGAGTATCTCTCCATTTATTCATTTATTAGAGTTACCCGAGACCAAATATTAGTATAACACACACACACACACACACACACACACACACACACACACACACACACACACACACACACACACACACACACACACACACACACACACACACACACACACACACACATATATATATATATATATATATATATATATATATATATATATATATATATATATATATACACACATATATAGGATGTAAAAAAGGAATAAAGAAGAGAAAGACGTACCCTGTTACATTCCAGAGCCTCGGCGCTGTGCTCCTCCTTCTGCTTGAAGCAGCTGCTGCACTTGCTCTTGTTGAATATGTTCGGTGCGAACTTTCTGCACTCGGCGCCGGTGCCACGGGGTGTCGCGCTGCCGCCCGACATTGCTCAACCCGGCCAACGCGATACAACACGCACGCAGTGGCTTTTGATAATCAATCGTCTCTCATTTCGTCAATCTCCTTACCTCCATCGATAGCTTTTATCGATATTGCCGGTACCGTAAGACCTTTGTAACTCGATGTCGATCACTTTACCTTTTTCTCGTCAAGTCTCTTAAATTCTTTCCAATATATATATATGTCGAGCTATCCTTTCTTGCTCGAATAATATCAATTAATAAAGAATTGTTGCATAATAATTTTGAGCAAGAAAGAGATTCATTTTACAGATTGCGCGGGTGTGGCGTCGAGTCTTTTATCCTTGTGTGTACACGCATATATGTATTTCCTCGGTACACACATGTTCCAATCATGTAAGCCAGTATCGTCGAGTCAACATGTATTATCCAATATTTACAAACAATCCTTCGGTTCCTTGATGCTTCGATTCTTCTTCGTTGCTTTTTTTTTTACACATAACACGTACAAACGCACGCGCACGCACGCACAAGCACACACGCACACTTTCTTGCCTCAGGCCACTACGTTATTTGGTACTATGTATAAACACATATGTATATAGAACGATTCACACGTGATTTACCACGTTTATAAATCCAACAGTTGAACATTAAAGAATATGTTGAACCGCCTTTTGTAATTTATATAATCGACGGTTGGTTTTTATCGTTGATAATCAGCAGCGTTTGTTTTAAGTATCGTTTGATTGTCAACACATCGATCGAATCCAACTTTGTATGTATTGAAAGTTAACCGACAAAACACACACACACACACACACACACACGCACACACACGACGTGCGCGGACGCGCGCGCGTTTTTCGTAGCGATCGGGGGCACCACGTAAGTATTATTATTATATATCCGCGCACCAGGTGAGTCATCGACGAGAAATAGAGATATAGCACCTTGGAGGTTACGATATTTTTCGTTTTGCCGGTATGTATGTTTTTTTCGTTGTTTTAAACGTTACCCGTCACCGCCTTCCGTATCGCGTTTCGGCACCTCGCACACGCGACTACAAACCGACATATTTACGTCGCAATGCTCCATGATAGAACAGCCGCGAGGACGTCCATCCGCGATCTGCGAGAACTTGGGAGCTCTCAGCGAGATCCTCTCACCGACGGGCCAGCGGGCCAGGGCTCGACGCGTTCGTGCACGTTTGCGACGATTGCAGCGCCCATAGACGGCGCATCACGGAGGTTTCACTACGCGAGAACGAAGTAGCGCAATCTTTCATGCCCCGCCCTACTTAACAATTTCAACCCTTTCGTCGCAATCAAATTTGTTGTTTTATAGTCAACAACATCAACGTTCGTTTCAAGTACGTAATAAATATTGAAAATTTTTATATTTATAAAATCCATTACGTCAGAATAATTAACGATCAGTCAATTTTTTAGTTCAGTGTCACGTTAAAGTATTTTACGATAATTTGTGGATATTAAAAAGTTGGAAATCAAAGTTTAAACCGCGCGAGTCAAACGAATATTTCTTCGACACCGATCAGCTGATTTAAACATACACATCCGTTTGCTCGTTTCCCGAAATACTCCGGTTCGGCTGTACCGTCGTTCCGCACGTTCGCGAGGTCTACAGAAAAGATGGTAGATGAAGCTGGTGACAGGTTCGTAAAGACGAATCATTTATCGATAATTTCAGGTAGAAATAAATGAGTTGCGATGCAACTCAATAATTCCAACGTTCTTTTCCCCTCAATCGCGAGATGTTTTCGTTACAAAAAAATTCGTCAATGACGGAATCGTCCGGACGACGAATAAACGCGACAACCATTGGCCACGGAATTTTTTTTTTTTTTTTTTTTTTTTCATACAATCGTATTTAAGGCTCGAACGAATGTTAATAATGCAATCCCAATTGATTATCGTGCTTATTATTTACCAGCTTCGACATTCCTGTATTTACGTCGCTCGCGTACTCTATCGATTAAATCAAACAGTTTCGTTGCTCCAAAAAATTTCGCGAATTCACCGATTGTTCGATAAACAAACGTGGTCACTTTTAACATCAGTCACGGGCTTGTATTCAAACAAATAAAATAGCAATCACTCGTTGCTTCTATGTAATTCCGAGATGCATCAAAATATTTAGTAATAAACATATATTAATTTATGACTGTAACATTAAAAAAATAATTTATTAATCATTTTACAGGGATAAATCTGCCAATGTCGCCATCATCAGAGAGGTGTACGACACTGAGAATGCTCATGAAACATTCGAGTACGAGTTGGAGAGGGCACTGGAGGCGGAGTGTACTTTAATAGTCATCGAACCGTCAAAGCTCGGCGATGAAACATCCAGATGGATTGCTGTCGGCAATTGCTTGCACAAGACGGCTGCCCTTTCCGGTTTAGCAGCTATAGGCACCGGTACCCCGAACAATCCGTTTAACTAAACTTTTTTTTCTCTTGTACCGAAATAACAATTTTTCAATTATTTGCAGGACTCGTTTGGGGCGATAGACCATACATTTATGGAATATTCTGCACTACGTCTATAATAACATGCGGCCTTTACACTGTGTCGTGGCAGCTGGATCCGTGTTGCCAGTATCAAGTTGAAACGGACACGAGTAAACTGCCGCATGTTGAATTATTGGCCGTACTTGGTCCCTCTTCGCCGACGTTTCTCGTGCGCAAGGACGACACGCGAAGAAGAATACTTCACACAACAATCACCCTCGCAGCCGTTGGTATTAGTGCCTGGAGACTCTATCGAGCTGTCAAGTGAAAAAAGTTAAACAAAACAAAATAAAAACAAACAAAAACGTACCGTGCTGCGAAATTAAACGATACGACGAAAAAACAATATTGTCCCCAACAGCAATTACATAGATTGCTTAAAAAAAAATTAATTAAAATTAACAAAAGGTAGGCCGCGAGCGGTATTCACACACGAGCGTCCCGCAATGACTGCATCGCGCAAACAGCACTCCTCGATACCCTCAACGTGTTTTAAGAATTTGGGAAAATACAATTTCAATTTTCCAACTATTTATCCAGACTTTCCGAGAAAGAACAAGTGACGGATCTTTTTTCTTATTTTTTTTTTTTTTTCTTATCGTCTTATCCGAAAACCGCAAAACTCTGACAGTCAAAATATGAAAAGGGGAGTATGTCTAGGCCGTTAATAAAAGTACATAGAATACACACTCTTCATTTTACGTAATCTCGTATTGCTGTGAAATTAATTTTCTCATTACTTGTATTTACTTAATTAATCGTTGATATCGGAGGTCGTAATCGTAATTAAAAAGAAATTATGAGGGCTGAAGATGCCCACGAGAACACATTACACAGTTCCATAGAGATTATTGAAGAGAACAAGGTATTTACATTCGTGACTAAATGTAAAGCTACTAATTACGCAGAACGAAACGAGAAAGAGAGACAGACAGAGAGCGAGAGAGAGGTGGGAGAGAAGAAAAAAGAGGTACCATTTATGAGAAATTGTATTTTTCCTAATTCGAATAATGTAGATGCGAAAAGAAATATGTTGTTGATATGTATGTGCGATTATATAGCTATGAAAGAAAGAGAGAGAGAGAGAGAGAATATGTGAACGATTAGTCATTATGTTTTTAACATGATAGTAAGAGGCATGTTTTTTTTCTTACGATGAATTCTTGCGGAGTCGAGACGATGCAAAATAAATTACAGTTTAATGTTAATTTTATTTGTTTAATTTTTTTTTTTTCCTCAATCCCAGTACTTTTTGGTTCCTCTAGAACATGCGATATTAGTAAGAGCCAAAAGACGGTATTAGGCCGGTTTGCACTTATCATTTATTTTCAAACAAAAAAATCTGCGAGCTAGAGAAGTGCACATAAGCGAAAGAACGAGAGAAAACTATGAATTCATTTTCATGAGATTTTTTTTTTTTTGCTCTCGGGCTCAATAATAATTGTTGACAGCGCTGCGACGTATTTGTCCTGTTAAGATAAACGCGACCTGCGTATTGTCTTTTAATTAAAAAGAAAAAAAAATGTTGCAGACATAAATGAAAAATGTTCATAGTTTTAACTCGTTGCATTTTCTTTTTCGTTTTCTTATTTTTGTCAGAGTTGACGATCTTAATAAAATATATGGTTGCAAATAAGCAACTGAATGTGTTGTCGCGTCTAACCTGACATCTGAATTCACTCAATAAGTACAAAAAGAGTATTTATTGAGCGTGCAATTACTTTCTATCATTCGCACTTTGCTTTCGCTCGTTTCTCCATTATCTTGAAATAAACGGAAGGCAGAAAGTAGCGAAAAAACATTGCGCCTTTCGGAAGAAGAGGGGCAATCGTTATTTCCATCTCTTCCTTCAATACCGCCGTCAGAATTCGCTTCGCTACATACTCGGGGCTGTATCCCTCTTGAATCGTCTTGTCCATTACTGTAAAAAAATATATCCACGTACATATATAATTCATTTCTTACGATACTCATGCAGACTTGAATAAATCACCTCCGTAATTTTGACCGTCAGCCGTGATAGCGTTTAGGGACACGGCAGTTTTTATGTAGCCAGGATTAACGACCGTAAATTTGACGCGTTCACTGGCCAGTTCCGCTCTCGCGGAATCGCACCAGGCTTGCAACGCGTGCTTGGAAGCTGCATACGCCGATCTGAAACGATTAAATATGTAAATAATTGAATTTCACGCTTGCGTATCTGGCAAAATATCATTTTCTGGCACCTGTGAGGTATGGCAATTTTTGCCTGAACACTGCCGATGCATACTATGTGACCTGACTGTCGTTTTATCATTGATGGAAGAACAGCTAGGAAAATACAAGATTCAAAGGTGTAAAGTTAACTCTGAAACCGATTGATGATGATGTTGAAATTTACCTTTGGCCATGGCTATTTGTGCAAAATAATTAATGAGCATAACTTTGATGTCTACGTTAACATTAGTGTCGACAACTTGGCCTCTGTACGAGATTCCGGCATTGTTTACCAAGATGTCAATGTGTCCGTGTACAGCGAGAACTTTGTCCACTTCTATTTTCAACGAATTTATCTCTGATAGATCCAAGCAAAGAACTATAGGCGGATGCGTTGTAACCGTCTAAAATGTATTATGTTGTTACAAATTCTAAAAGGGTCGACTGCTCCGAGAAGGCTGTCGATACTTACACGATGCTCGTTTATCAATGCATTCTTGACTCTTTCCAGTTCTTCTTTGCGTCTTGCGACAAGTATCAAACGGCAGCCACAACTGTAGAAGGAATGTGCTAGAGCTTCGCCTAAGCCGGAACTGGCTCCGGTAATCAAAACAACCTGCGTAAAGGGGAACCGATCGATCAGTAACGGAATTTTTCGTAAAAATAACACATTCACCTTATCGTTGAGAGCAGCACGTCGTCTCTTGCATCTTATAACGTCGATAAAGTGATATAACAGCCATGGAAATGTTACGGGAATACCAAACAACGTGAATAACCACCAAATGAGAGGCCAGCCCTTTAAATTTTCGTGTTGCTTCATTGTGTGTTAAAAATATATCCTATTTTTTGTGAGCTCTTTCTTCTTATGCGTGCAAGATGAGACTTTCGAGGCGACCGAATATCGAGTGATGTTCAAGTAATTAATTCGGAACAGTAAAAAAACAAAGATAAACGCCGGCTTACAAAATCATACAACAATGCCAAGGTTAGGTGAAAATATAATAGAGAGTTGTATTTTTGGTTTTTTTTCGCTTTCACCTCGTAGACACGTAGGTGGCTCTAAAATCGAATCACAGTGTGAACATAGCGTGCGATAAAATAAAAATATATCGAATGAAGAGTGGGAGGGACAGGAGGAAAGAAGGAGACACAAGCCCGTAGCTAACTTCAGGCGCAATGCAAATCACCGATTTCTTCTTCTTGAATAACCTTGCAATACGCAATTTTCATCGACAAAAAAAAAATAAGAGGGCTATTTTGTGTAAATTTGAAATTTTCCAACTCGAAACATTTGAGGACTATCGAATCATCAGGATAACCGGAAGACTCGGGACAATTATCTTCTCAATAAGCGTTTCGGAGCAGAAGCGAAACTAGCGCTTCGCCACGAAAAAGGGATACAACACCTCGTATTTCGGTAAATATACGATGCAAAGGTTAATTTTTATTGATTCAATAATTTATGGAATCACTCTTTCGATCCTCCCAAGATGACGGCATTACCTAGCTTACCCTAAACTCATCGACTGCCAAAAATTATGAAAATTCAAGGTCTCTAATGTAATTCTAACCTTTGCAGATATATTATTATTATTATTATTATTATTATTATTATTATTATTATTATTATTATTTACAGAACGGAAGTTTTAAACTTATATAAAATGTGCTTAAAAAATATGTGTATATATGTATATACATAAATATATCTAATATATCTGATATCACATGGAAATACGCATATAAGTTTTAATATATTTTTTTATTTCCAGAATGCCGAGAGGCCCCCTGTAGAATGCAACAATTTATTCTTGGCTAAACCTTGGTATTATATAATGGAAACGCAAGACAACGATCAGGCCTATGTTACGTTTCCCATTGGCGGAGTCCACGCAGCTATCCAGCAAAATATAATATCCCACGAGAAGATACGCGAGCCGAACGAATATACGCGGACAAAGGTAGCGGCAAACGGCTTGTCCGCCAATATATCAATGGAGCAGTCGGACGAAGAAGGAGAGAAGTCTGAGGTTTATCCGATTTACATAAAACAAGAGGAGCATCAGAGATGTCGACGGCGGCAGCAGCAGCCACAGCATCAGCATCAGTATACATCGGGGGACGATGAATCAATGGCTGTGGAAGCCCTTAGACAGCTCGGCGGTATGTATCCGTGTTATGAGGACAAAAAAATGAGCTGTCCGAACTGCACAAAAATATTTATGGAAACCGATCTGGCAAAGCACAATGAAACATGCGAGAGCATTAAATTATCATGTACAACTTGCGGCGAGAAATTTGAGAGAAAACAGGATTTGAACAATCATATTGTTTGTCATCAAGTGGATAGACCGCACGCGTGTCGTACTTGCGGCAATCTTTTTCGTTCCAAAGCTAATCTGCAGACACACATGTCACAGGTACATCAGACAGAAAAACCTCATAAATGTACGATATGTGGTGCTGATTTTCAGCGTCCATCGAGCTTATCAAATCACATGAAGATTCATACGTATGTCGCTGGCAGAGCGATAATGCAGTCGCAAATAAATTCCAACTCTCAATCGGCCGAAACATTTGGAAAGTGGCAGGAGAGCGAGCTGCAAAATAGTTCCATAACTTCGTCACCCGTTCAATCCAACTCGAATTATGACGTATCGCAGGTTCAATGGTCGGTACCTTCTTACAACTTTTCAAATGATCAAACAACCACCATAGCTATTGGTCAAGAGAAAATTGGTTCTCTACAAGAGTTCACAGTCATGCCGAACGGTGAAGTAACTCAATTTGAATATGCGCAACAGACTTCTATGACAAATCAGTACAGTTTATCGATTAATTCCTTTGGCAATTCGATGGACTCTATGGTTAAAGTTGAATCTATTCCGTTCACCTCGGAATCTCGAAGAAACTACGTCGAGATAGAGATTAACGAATCGCCCTCAAAGTGTCACACGTGCACTCATTGCGGCGTTAGCTTCTCCCGAGCTACCGCACTTGCTTCCCATGAGAAGATTCACGTAGCTAAAAATTGGACAATGCCGATCGAATGCGAGTTCTGCGACAAACAGTTTCAGGACGGCAATCATCTAGCCACCCATCAGATTACCTGCGCAAAGAAACTTATGCAGAATAACATCGAGCAAGGCGTTCCGAGCGTCAAATGGGGAAAGCATGCGTGTACGGAGTGCGGCAAGAAGTTTACTACTAAACAAAAGATGTTCAGGTACGTTTGGTTCTATTCCACATTCTTTTTTTTTTTTTTATTTTTTCCACTAAATCTGTAAATAAAACAAAAAAGTAATGATTTTCTGTTTATTCAGGCATCAGTGGATCCACCGTAAGAAAACGCATTCCTGTGAAATTTGCGGGACCCAATTCGAAAAACAAAATCAGCTGGACGAGCATCGTTTGTCAGCTCATCCGGGAGACTCGCCGTTCACGTGTAGCGAGTGCGGAAAGAGTTTCGTTTCTCGTCAAGGTCTCTGGGAGCACGGAAGAACTCACGCCGGAAGTCCAGCGCATTTCCACTGCGACACGTGTTCGAAGACATTCTCATCGCGGCAGGGCTATCTCATTCATCATCGTACCCACACCGGTGAAAGACCGTATGGCTGTAAATATTGTTGGAAAGCGTTCAGAGATGGTGGAACGTTGAGAAAGCATGAGCGCATTCACACGGGTGAAAGACCCCACGTTTGTCCTCTGTGCTCTCGAGCGTTCAATCAAAAAGTCGTATTGCGCGAGCACGTTCGATGGGTTCACGCGGCCGGTAAGAACGACACGGATTTCACTGGTCCTCCGTATCCATGTCCGCTGTGCGGTGCATTTAATCAAGATCGTGACGAGCTATGCGCTCACATAGTCAAGCACTCGGATCAGATGATAGCCGAGGCGAAAGCCAAGACCAACAATAACGCGCCAAAGACAAAACCGAGTAAGAAAAAATCAAAAACTAATTGTAATTCGAGACGGAAAAATATCGGCGATGGAATGGTATCCCGGAACGAGCAAAATGAGGCTCTCCTATCGATAGCCGAGACCGCGGAAGAAGCTGACAAAAATAATGACGGTAATAAAACGGAAGTTCATGAAACTTTGCTCCTCGTAAGTGGAGATAAAGAGATGGGCTCGGAAGTCGAGAGCGACAATATACAAGATATTGCAGACGAGTTAGTTCCCGGCGAGCAGGAAAGTACTATAATAACAAAAATACGTAACAGTGATATAAATGTATTGCATTTTATACAAACATCGAAAAGGACTGAAACACTTCATCTAATTGCTGCGGGTAAAAGCAATAATACCCTGCATCTCATAACAAAGCAGAACGAATCTTTCCCAGTTTTGACGATACCGAATCCGGAGAGTCATCTTAATTTTTCGAGTCAAATGAGCGAGAGTAATCGCGTCGAGGGTAACGGAAGTAGCGAACAAGAAGAATCCATTATAGATGAGGAAACGGCGAATGTCGACCAAGTATCCCAATATTTTCACCAACAGCACCAGCATCAAGACAGCGACGAAGACGAGGAAATGGTTTGTGGTATATGTGGCGATGATTTCGACGATAAAAACGTACTCATGGAACACGTTAAAATTCACATATAAATTATAACATATATACATATGATTCGTTGTCCAAATTTGTGATACTTGTACCAATCTTGTTCTTCTCTCAACATATAAAGGACGCCACTTTGTTTCTCTCAAACATAAGAAAAAACATCTTTTTTGTTTTGTTTCTTTTTTGTTTTAAGTAATGCCCACGCTTTCGGCGAGATATAACAGATCTATTTACTTGATAATACTTTAATTGATCGTGTTTTTCATGTTTCCGTTTTCACACACACACACACACACACACACACACACACACACACACACACACACACACACACACACACACACACACACACACACACACACACACACACACACACACACACACACACACACACACACACACACACACACAAACACAAACACACGCGCGCGCGCGCGCACGCACACGCACAGTGTGTAGTTTTAGTATATATACTGTACGATGCGTGCCAGTGTAATATAATTCGTATGTATGTTACGAAGTTGTAATAAAGTAAGATTTATATGTTGCATTGATTGCTGGAACGATATTAGCGCAGGTGTATACTTCCACGATAAAACATGGCTGTATAATTTTCAAACTTCCAGGGGAGACCGAAACCAATCGCGTGGATTTTCTACATTTAACTGCAACGACAGTGATCCAGATGATATTGTTCATAGACACCAATAATCGCTTTACGAGTAATCAAAAATACATATGATTCACTGAAACAGAGAAAGGATTTCATTCCTTGCATAGGATTTATAGTAGGTTCGTTGTTATTTTCTGTAACAATTGCATGTATTGTGCAGCCTCTAGTACGTTCGCCTCTAGTACGCCTCTACTACGTCCTGATCTGTGCATCCCTGGTCGGGCTTTTGACAAATCTCATTTTAGGGCTTATGCACTGACACAATGAATAATATAATGTATGAAATGTACTCGCTTACTGAAAATTAATAGCAAAGCATCCCAGATTCAAACCTGAATTTCTGGACCGTTCGCATGCTGATACCTTTCGATTCATTCCATCACGGACGCTTTCCTTCAAGTTTCAAAAATATTGTGCAATTACTTTATGTTATGCTATAGTATAAACTTAGTAGGCAGCTCCCCCATTTCTCCACAATTCTGTTCTCTACAATGCCAATTCTCCACATCACTCTCTGTACACGCATTCTCTTTATTATATACTGAAATTCTCCACACTCCTTTTACTACACTACTATCCTTTACTCCACAAATCGATTGTTCACATTCGATTATTTACACGCCCGGTACTATACATGCCTTTTTGTCCACAATTTACGCTTCTCCACATTTTTTTCCTTCACAACTCGATCCTTAACATTATCACCGATGGTATCGACTCATGAGACTATATCTCATGCTAAGGTTCATTATTATTGTATTTTTCTGCTATTTCTTTGCTGTATTACCTTTTTCTGTATTATTATTCTGTTTTCTATGCTTTTTCTGTGTTATTATTCTGTTATTTTTTATGCTACTACTACTTCTGTTCTTCGTTTTATATGTTGCTTACTATGTACTGGCACGGTGTTCTTAGGGGGTTGCGGCCTCAGAACACGGAATAAACGCTTCTATCTATCTATCTATCACGTCGGTATATGATTGCTCGGCATAAAAATCATATTTAGACGCTGCGCGTAACAAATCGAGCATGCCTGCAAAACTAATTCGGCAACGATAGACAAATATAAATATAACGGTTAAATACATATAATCCTTGAGTTAATCCTGGGAGGTTGTTGACAGAAATGCTATTCGGGCTCTATGTTACTTCCTTAGGAAGTAACATAGAGGACCTTCGGAGCAGTTTGTGAAGTCTGTTTAAGATAAAAAAAAACAAAACAAAAAAAAAATGGAATCATCCCAGGTAGCACAAAAAAATTAGTTATCAGAAAGTGATCGAAATGGGTTACATAAGTATGTCCGACTGGACGGTATCCGAAAGTTACCACCCATCCAAAAAGTTAACTTTTGGACGTAGGATGGCTTATATAGTTACCATCCGGACGGACATATGTAACCCATTTAAATCACTTTCTAATAACGAATTTTGTTGTGCTACCTGGGATATTACGTCGACGTTCGTATGGATGAAAATGTAAAAAAAAAACTTTACAGTTATCTTTCGGATAAATATGAAAGGCAGCTTACGATGGATATCTTATAGATGACAATCTGACAATAAAATTGTGTTGTAAACGCAGTGGTGGTACACGTGCTTACGTCGAGGTACGCGCGTAAACATTTTGGATCATTGCCGAAGACGCGACGGTTATTGATCGTGAATTGTACTATAATTATCGTTGGGTAATTAACCAGACGCATCTACAACGGTGAGCCAATTATTACTTACGATTAAATTTGCCGCGTCGAGCGTCATTGTTGGTTAGGGCAACGATCGACCGAACATATATTCGTTCGATTCTTGCGTTGCAAAAACGCTAGAATACGAATACCAAGTCTTATTGATTTTTTTTTTTTTTAATAATTAAGTTATCTCGGAGAATCGTATGCAGTCCCGAAAATATTGATTTTCAAACGCCAGCAATTGTCACTATTATTCATCTTTTATCTTAATTTTTTCATCTAACATGAACAATGGAAGTATTGAAAGGATTCATCCGATATGAGCTGTGCGCACCCCTCCCCCCCCTCTCCCCCACCGGGATCACATTCCCGCTCACAAAGCCGCGCGTGCTGAACGTGCAAACGAGGTTATGTTCTGTTTAATGGTCGCGACGAAGTAATCGGTAAAAGTTAAAGAAAGAAAAAAAGAAAAAGATTTCAGCCGGAAAAAAGTCGAGTCCAAGCACATCGATGACAATGCCGACGTGGTATCAGATTCAAGCTCAGCTACGTGATCCAAACAATCCAGTTGTATTCTTCGATGTGTCAGTCGGCACAACCGAAATCGGTCGAATGATATTCGAGTTATTCGAGGATGTGTGTCCAAAGACGTCGGAGAATTTTCGTCAATTCTGCACCGGTGAATACAGAAAGGACGGCGTCCCGTTAGGCTTTAAAGGAGCGATATTCCATCGAGTCATCAAGGATTTCATGATCCAGGGTGGCGATTTTGTCAACGGCGATGGGACCGGAGTGCTAGGTATCTACGGTGGAGGGACCTTTCCCGATGAGAATTTTACGTTGAAACACGACTCTCCCGGACTCCTCTCGATGGCAAACAGCGGCAAGGATACCAACGGATGTCAATTCTTCATTACTTGCGCAAAGTGTAATTTTTTGGATGGGAAGCACGTAGTCTTTGGGCGAGTCATAGACGGCCTGCTCGTAATGAGAAAAGTTGAAAACGTTCCGACCGGACCTAACAACAAGCCAAAGATACCAGTAACGATATCGCAATGCGGACAGATGTAGGATATATAAAAAATAAATGATAAGTAAAATTGATAAAAATTTAAAATTTTATTCGATCATCGGATTACGAGTCGTCGATAGAACATAGGTCCCATTCCTTTTAAAGTTTGCTAATTAATTGCCAATAAATTTTAAAGTAGATTTAAAATTATTGGATTAAATCTAATCTAATCTAGGCAATTTCTTCTCTTTTACAACGAGAAAACATACAGTAGGTTATAACATTAATATTTCTGCTGTTTTTTTTTTTTTTTTTTTTTTGTATCTTGTCTTGTTATATATTGATACACGCTCTTTAATGAGCATAATATCTTGTATTTAAATTGGTATACGGTGTTTAAACAAAGTGAAAAGCGCGACAACGAGAGCTTCTTGGTCTTCTAAATGAGAAGTTCACAGGAAAGGGGAATTGCCTCGTTATCGGGCTCGTTAGCTCAGGGCAACGATAGCAAATTGTTTGTTCTCGTCGGTACCATGAGCTGAACCGCGGTCTACCGACTGTTGCAAAATACGTCCTCGTCGAGCTGAGAATTGTTGTCCTCTACTACCATTATCGGCGTTGCACCGTCATGCAAGCTTGGCTTTGATTTAGCTTTCTTGTAAGCATCCCTCGTAACGCTTCTGGTAAAGCTGAATTTCCTGACGAGTTTCTTGTCGAGCGGTATCGGGCTTTTTGGACTTTTTGCGATGAATTCAGCCTCAGCCCCTTCGTAATGAGCCAACAAGACTTCGGCGGCGTGCTCCTCGATAACGCTCATTGCATATTCGACATCTTCGATTGTAGCATTTTCTCTTACGAGGCAAAAACGTATTATGTACATTCCTTTCATTCTGGATGGTATCATGTGAAGTTTTCCCGAAGCGTTTATATTAGCGAGAAGTTCCTGATTAATCTCATCGTTCTCTTTGAGCCTGAAACTAACGAGGCCCATTCTCACATCATTCATAACTTCAAATCTCTTGTTCTTCCTCATAATACCGGCAAAACGGGCTGCCAGTCTTATATGATTTCTTATATTGTTCTGTAGCCCCGTTATACCGTAACTTCGCATTACGAACCAGAGTTTCAATGCTCGAAATCGGCGACTCAGAGGTATCCCCCAATGACGATAGTCTATCGATTCGTTTGAGTTTGCGTGTTGAAGATAGAGAGGATCGACGACGAGGGCGGATGTTAGCTTTACGCGATCTCTCACCCATAAGCAGGAACAATCGTACGCGACTAGGAGCCACTTGTTTGGATTCGTGTTGAACGAATCGGCGTGTTCTATCCCAGCCATAAGTGGTCTAAGCTCCGGGCATATGAAGCAATTTCCCGCGTACGCTCCATCGACGTGGAGCCAAACTCCGCGATGCTTTTTGCAGACCGGTCCGATCTCTACAAGATTGTCGAAGGAGCAACAGCCCGTCGAGCCGAGCGTCGTTGAAACGAAAAATGGAACGAGTCCGGTTGAAATGTCCTCCTTTATCGCTTTATCGAGAACGGCGCCGCGAAGGCAACACTTTTCGTCTGGCTCGAGAACTCGTAGCTTAACTAGACAAATCATAGCTGCTTTCTCGACGCACGAGTGCGATTCGCTCGAACAATAAGCGACGAGTCTCGGAAGAAAGCTCGAATCTTCCATCGACGGATCTTGCTCCTTTAGTAGCCTTATTGTATGAGTCCTAGCTGCTAGCATTGTGACGAGAATACATTCCGATGCCGAGCCTTGGATGACACCTCCGCCCTTGGAACCTTCGGCTTCCATCAGGAAATCACGAGGAAGATTTATCGCTTTTGCGAACCAATCGAGAACTATCGCTTCCAATTCGGTACATGCCGGACTCGCTGCCCACGAGAAACCTATACAGCCTATCGTGTCCGACAGCATGTCCCCGAGAATCGAGGGAAAGGAATTTCCCGATGGGAAGTACGCGTGAAACTTTGGATGCTGCCAGTGGGTTATCTGAAAGTCACCATTACATATAACATAGACAAATAAATAAATGATATTTGTAATCTTTGGACATTTGTTAATGTAATCCCTATTCGTATAATACTCACCCCGGGCATTATCTTACTCTCGACGTCTCTCATGATCGTTTCCCATGATTCCGGTTTACTGGGTGCCTCCTTCGGTAATAGAGCTCGCAGATATCCAGGCTCGACGTTCGCTGTAACTCTTCTGCTCTCCAGTGTCCGCATGTAATCGCAGATGTACTCGACCATCTCTTTTCCATGAACGCGAAACTCCTCGATGTTCATTATTCCGGTCTGATTTATCCAACCACTCCGCGCTCTATATAAAATATTATTTCAACAAAAATGTCCTTGTCCAATTAATTTACGATAACCAATGTACCACAGAATCTGATGGAAAATAATTATCTATTCGAGTATACTCATACGAGTATAGTTATCGATTAAAACGCGCGCGCGTCTTTTCTCTACGAGCTCTCCCGAACAACTGCAACAATCCTGAGAGCGCAACGCCACTTTATAGACACTCTCACAATCACCGGATCTATTTTCACACGTTAAATAATATATTTATTTAATATTAATCGTTAGTTCCCTATAATAGCGTGTATGTGTATTTTGTGCGCGGGATCGGTACCTCGGGCGAACGGTGTATGGGCTCTGCTCGGCGCGGTCGCGGTTCGGTTCGCCCTCGAGAACGGGGGTATGAAACAACTCCCTTCCGTTTATAAATAGACGCTTACTCTTCACCTACATTGACAACAACTCCGTTGAAGCGACGAGCGCACAGGTCACCGATCAATCTATGTAATAAACCCTATACCATTCTGTCGTCGCGAGCAACACACAGAGTACCACGAGCCAACGGGATTTTATCGTGGGAAGCTTTTCGTCGCGCATCGTTTCCCACGGGGGCACGCTTTTCACTGCTTTCCATTCTCGATTCCTCATTCATTCCCACTAATTTAATATACAGGCACATGCACATACAACGTCTCTCACACTCAAAATTCATTTATTATTTAATCGGACAATAAGTACGAGTTTATTAATCGTTACTATTCGATTTTCATTGGATATGGACGCTTCGTGTTTCGTTGCTTTTATTATGACCGTCCGTTGGGGGATCTTCCGCGGGACGGTGAAGCGACCGGTGAAGGCTCCGGGCTGCAACCGTTGCTGCTACCTCTTCGACTTGTCGCACCTCCGGTCTTGAGCCGCACCATCGTGTCCAAATGGCGAAATCTGCTCGTACAAGTAAATAAACATACATAGAAAAAGTTTATTGGCTTATGAGGGAAGAAAAACTATTGGGACGTACCTGAGCGAAACTTCACTTGTATCACCAGTGTCGCGAGTTTGCATCAGGTAAGCCAGTGGCCACGAGATCCAGGAACGTCTGGAAAAAATAATAAAAACAACGCATTTCGAACAAAGACAATATCGATAATCGAGAATGTCTTACTTACGCCGGATGAGAATTTGATCCGATTCCTCCGATGGTCGCCTGTGTCTCGAGTTTCACTTCCGGTCTGTTCGGTGTCTTGGTGAATCCCGGCTGAATCGCAGGATCCGATACCATTCGAACGAAGAAGGATCTTCGCTGCTCGAGTGTCGCCTTCCTCTTCTTCTCCCGAATGTCCGCGAGCTCGTCCATAACGTCCTTTGACTCTGATATCTCCGAAAGGAAGTCCGTTATAACGTTCCAGGCTATGTCTGCGAACAATGTCTTTCAAAGTCTCGGAAAAATTTGATATTCTGTTTGTTTGATAATTCATTAATTACCGACGTCTTCGGCGGATGCTTGCGGCGAAGCCAGAGCAAAACGAATCGTGTAGCGTTGATTAACCCGCGCCGGTACCATGTGAATTCTTCCCGAGTCGTTTATAGCGCTCAGAAGCTTTTGATTCAATTTGTCGGATCCTTTCGCTCGGAAGCACACCAAACCGAGCTGTAATAAACAAAAATTTGCTTTAAACGATAAATTAATCGTTAAATTGACTACAACTTGGACTAACCACAACTTGGTTGCAAAGTTCGAATCTCGAGTCTCTCTTAACGAGAGTCTCGAATTTTTTGGCGAGCCGTAGATGATTGCGAATGTATGCTTGAAGCCCGGAAATTCCGTAGCTACGGATGACGAACCACAGCTTTAGAGATCTGAAACGCCTGCTCAGCGGGATACTCCAGTGTCTGTAATCGATCGCTGTATCGGCGTGAGTGTGTTGAAGATACAAAGGATCAACTACCAGGGCACTGGTGAGCTTGAAACGATCGCGAACCCACAGGCACGAACAGTCAAAGTTTGTCAGTAAAAATTTGTTGGTATTTGTATTGAATGAATCGGCGTATTCGATACCGGCCATTAGATACTTTAGCTCCGGACATATGAAAGCATTTCCGGCGTAGGCAGCGTCCACGTGAAGCCAGACCTGTACAATTTAATAATCGCTAGACAAGGAACGACAACAAAAATTTTATCATTCGACCTGTCGAGTACCGACCCCTGGATATTTTTTGCAAACGGGTCCAATTTCTTTGAGATTGTCGAATGAGCAACAGGCTGTAGTGCCGAGGGTCGTCGACACGAAGAACGGAACATAGCCCTCGGCAACGTCGGCCTCCATGGCCTGTAAATTCCAATAATTATTCATTAAACGCCGATGACTCGGCAACAAATTTATCTTTCATTTTATTATATACCTTTATATATATATATATATATATATATATATATATATATATATATATATATATATATATGTATATTAAAACGAACCTCGCGAATAGTCTCACCGCGCATAACGCTTTTATCGTCAGGCTCGAGGATCCTAAGCTTGACGAAACATATCATAGCGTCTTTCTCGACGCAACTGTGACTCTCGCGGCTGCAATAAGCCATTAGTTTCCCTAGAAGAGCCGTCTCATCGAGATGCGCGTGAGCCGGCGATTCTTTCAGTCTCGCGATCGCTTGAGCTCTCGCTGCTAGCATGCAGACCAAAACGCACTCGGATGCTGATCCCTATATCGGAGAAAAAATAACAAACAAGTTACGAATTTCAATAATTATCCAATATCGAATATCCACCTGAATAACGCCACCGCCCTTGCTACCCTCATTGAAGTACAAGAAGTCATTGGGCAGTCCGATCGCTTTTCCTTAGGAATTTAAAATAAAACATTATTTTTAAATAAGCGAAGCATTTTTTTCCAGCTAAATGTAAAGTAAGGTGAACATTTTACCAAACCAGTCGCAGACAATAGTCTCGAGTTCCGTGCAAGCAGGACTGGCAGCCTGAAAAACAATAATAATCCCCTCGTAAATTGTACAAACAAACCCGAGTGATCCGTCTTGACGCTGTCGAGAGCTTACGGTACGATAAGTTGCATGCGGAGGAATCCAATCGATCCAACTTGATTATCCTTACAAATAATTTCATCGACTCACCCATGAGAATCCGATGCATCCAATAGCGTCACCGAGCATGTCGCCAAGAATCGAGGGATAGGAATTTCCAGCTGGAAAATAGGCGTGGAAACGTGGGTGTTGCCAGTGAGTTATCTGAAAGGTTCGAATAGATTAATAATCTTAGTTTGGTATCGTGCCGAGACGACACTCACTCCTGGCATTATCTTCGATTCAACGTCGTTCATTATCTTCTCCCACGATTCCGGCTCTTGCGGTGGTTCCGCCGGTAGCAGAGGTCGAAGATATCCAGGACCGACGTCGGGCGTTACACGACGATTGTGGATGTTACTAATAAAGTCGCAAATATACTCGACCATCTCTTTGCCCCGTACGCGAAACTCGCTCACGTCCATTTCAACAAACTACTTATTTATCGTAACCGAATTATGCCGAAGAGGAAAGCAGAGTATTGAGGGTAGATGCGTTCCAACCGAGATCCCGACCAAGACTCGGCGGACAAGGAAACGCCAAGTTGGACGAAGGATACCCGTTGCTTCAAATCCGGAGATATCGGTTCACATTCTTCGGCCGCAAGTCCTCGGCGCGCAAGCGTCTTTACCCCACAGAACAGGCTTACGTCCCACCCACAGTTTCCTTCGACCCCCTAACGCGGTCTCCCTCTATTATTCCCACTCCTTTACCTTCTCCGTACACGCTCATACCTTTATTTCGGTAAACATTAGGTTTGGTTTTTTTTTTTTTTCATTTTATTTTATTAAAAAAAAACCATTTTATTGTTACTTTTTTTAATATAGCCGTCTCAAAATTTTTGTAAAGACAGCTTCCAGATGTGAAAACTGAAAATATAAATAAATGAATAAAATTTAAGTGGGATCGTGTCGTACGTTCATATTATTATGTTCAACGAAGCTTCCGGTTGTCTGGTGCTCGAGTAAATTGGATGTTTAGTCGTGCAATTCACGGTGGTAGAATAGAGTGAGAAGCATTATTAACAAGATGTCAGAGGCAGGGAGTAAACGATTCTCGTAGTCGACGAAGCATAGAATAGAATAGTTCCTGGCGTGGCGGACGAGGAGTGTCCTCTTTCTTCGACCGATATCTAATTGTCCCGTAGTCGAGGTAACCCGAGATGACCTTCGCTTCATTGTCTTTCGCTATTACCATCATCCTGTTTAATAAAATAGTCTAGACGGCCAACTTGTCGAAATTCCGCAGTGTATCATCAAGTAATTAATTTGGTACTTTAAGTTTAACTAAAGCATTTAAGCTACAAGAAACAAAGACAGTACTGATACCGTGATACCAGTTCCGTATAGATCTCGAACCAGTAAACAACGCGATAAAAAAAAATGTTTCATTGTCTCATAGTTGGAAAAAAACGTATTTATAAAACACAGCAATTTAGGTGTGGTATAGTTTCAATGAGAGCAATCGACAGTGAGAGGACCATCCTACAGTTTTGAGAACGTCGAAAGCATCGACGGAGCTGGGAGGGAGATAAAAACGTTCATAATGTTGGAATGCAAGGGTACGGTAGCGAGGGGCTGCTTAATAATGCAATATGGAGTCGAGGAGTCGCGGCGCTATGCCCGCTATGCCGCATACCACCACCATATACGCCTACGCCAACCCCATTCGCACCCTGTGGACTACAATATACTATATACAACTCCGGCAATCAAATTCTCTTTGTCATCGACTCTCCGTGGTTATCTCGTCGTCCCTTCATAATTTTCATTACTATACAAATTATTTATAAACAAGTCTCTTTAATTCCCCTTCCAACCATTATTTTACAATGTTAATTCATTGATGGATCTTCATCTAGTTATTTTGGTACGTTTACATTAAAGGCTCGATCGATAAGAAGTGTCGAGATTAATAAACCAATAATTGAGTAACCCGATTAACAGTTCTGCGTACGACTATAACAAGGTCGTTTGAGTCCCATAAGGCGTTCGGCCTCCAAGGAACGCAGAGTTCTCAATCCGTGACCTATTGGCCCTTTCATAGAGGCAGGATGCTACGACCCACCACTTTCCTATACCACTCAGACAACAGGCGTCGATTATACAATAATCGAAGATAATTTTTCAGATGACCAGATCAAAAATGTGGAAGAAGAAAAAAGCGACATCGCTGGACGCGCCTATTGTTGACGGTAGTAAAATTCCCATACCGAATTTGCCGGAAAATTTTTTGTGGATGAAGGTAGGTATCTTCAACTCCGAAGACAATCGTTATGAGTTTCATCTTCCTTTTCTTTTTTCATTTCTTTTTTTTTTTGTTTCAAGGTGAAAAGTCGCACAAAGATAAGAAACGTTCTCGAGTACTCGTTGAAAGAATTTTTAAGCCACAAATGTATCGTTTGGAGTGGCGCTGGGCAAGGAATCGGCAAAGTTATATCCTGTGTCGAAATATTTAAGAGAAAGCAATCGGGATTACATCAAATAACGAAGCTTCGATATATCCGGTGAGTACGAGTACTTGTAGCCTATATTTTGTTTGTATTCCAGACTTTGTTTTCGTCAATATCACTCGTTTTTCCTTTTTATTAAGGTCGAAGAGTTATGGCGAAGACAAGGACGAAGAGGACAATCGTCAAGTTCCCGAGATGCACATCTTATTATCGACAGATGCACTGAATATCAAAGAACCAGGGTAAAAAAAGCGTATTTAAAGTTTGAAGCGTAATAGCGGGCAAAAAAAAAATCCAAAATTGTAGATACCAAGCACCGGGGATTTGTTCGATGTTCCAAGATTCTGAGATTACCGATACTAAAACCAATGAGTACCGACAAGCCCAAGACGGCAATAAGAGAATGTCGAATGTAACTGCTGAGGAATTTGCTGCGATGGGTCTGCGAACTGGACAAAAGAGGCCAAGGCGGGACAATCCAGCGGCAACTCCGACGAAGAAGAATAAGAAGCACGGGGGCAACGATAAATGTGAAAAACCAGTAATTCGACGTTGATTTCGGTTCGTTAAATAAAAATTTTATTTACTCTTTTTTGTACCGTTACATACATAGACAATCATCGAAAGAAACATATTTTTATTTTTATCAATTAATGCACAATCAACGAATTAGTTTTCAAGGTTACGCGTTACCGCTCGCTTCTCATACACCATCATCGACATTGTAGCAATATTTATTTACAGGATCTATGTACAGTGTACAATATATTTGCTTGCGGTATAGTACCATGGAAACAATAATGATGAGAAGCAGTCCATAAAACAGCGTATTGCAAAACATCGATTGAAGCATATTTCAAAGATTGTTACAACCGTGAAATTTCTCATACAATCGTCTCAAGCGCAACCCCCGCCTCACCCTCACTCCCTCCCTCAAAAATCTATAAAACGGCAGTGATATGACAACATCGGGCACTGATATTGCGTCGCGAGGTACACATATCGAGGAAGCATCCCCCCCCCCCCAAATATTTGAGTCGAAGCTTGCATACTGCTGTTAACGCATTTTCGGATTTTTTTTTTCTATAGGAATTACCATAGACGTTCTTGTTTGTTTTTCTGTTTTGTCGATTCGATGATACGCTCAAATCTAACACAAATAATCCGCTTGTCTAAACATTGGTGACACCCACCACGATTTCTTTGAGTGGCTTTGCCGAAAATTCCTAATGAGACTAATTAATTTGTACGTAAGAACGGACAACGAGAAAAGGGGGAGGGTAAGGTTAAGATAGCTTGGATATTTCTCAAAGTTTAATCTAGGGGATATAAATGTACGTCATTAATAACTGTAGTACAACATTTATTACTATTACTGCAGGTAGTATCGTTATGCGGCATACAAGTTGTTTCTTCGACTACCCGACGCTATGTCTCTAAGAGATAATTACAACAATTTTATGGTAATTCGCACAATATTACACAGGGTTCTCTTTTTGTTGGAATTGAATGATGCAAATGAAAAAGTATTCCTTCGACAATCCGCTTTGAATATCGAAGGAACGAATGTACTTTTCGATCTCGTTCAGTCATCCACTATCTTTGAAACTTGATGGTAAAACTTTAAACCCCATACTTCTCCATTTCTCGTTTATTAATAAAGTTTGGCGAGTGCATGAACGTTCAAAGACTAGTGGTGAAATGTCAATGACGCATCAACTTTACGTCCTAAATTCAATGAATATACGATGACAATAATAATATAATAATAATAACGATCGTGATGCATGGCGCGAAGTCGTCGCCAAGTGATGCCCTTTTCGATCCGGGGGGGTGGGGGGGGGGGGGGGGGGGGGGGGGGGGGGGGGGGGGGGGGGGGGAGGGGTGTGGTGTTTGATAATTTGAAGATTATTATGATGTTTTTTAAACCAATTCTGGTCCTGGTCTATACGATGAGGTATAAAGAAGAAAATTAATCGTTATATATAGAAAAGTGAAAGAGGTTCTTCATTTACGAATACACACAGTGAGCGTTCACCGCGGTTTTTGTTTTATCAAAAGTTGACTCGAACAAGAGTAATCATAGGTAATCGTGTGAACATCTGTTTCAGATTCGCGTGATCGATTCTCTATACTAATCGATTTTATTTCACAACTGAACTTACTGACTTTCTCTTTTGGTGCGAAATTTAATCCGTGCACCCTGAGACGGCGTCATGGTGTTCAAACACTATCAGCGAGTCGACTCTGTCAACGTTTCCGTGAAAAAGTTTTTTCGCTTTGGATCTCTTATGCATCACTCTCAGTCGCAGTTGTTTCTTCCAATATCGGAACTATCAGGTTATCGGTTGACATTAGATTGTACTTTGTTACAAATGTTGTGAATCTGCAAAGATAAAAGTTGAATTAAAAGCAAAAAAAAAACGTTGAGGTCCCATAATTGTAACAAGATTAAGCATACTACTACAGGTATTTTTAACAGACCTGCGACAGAGGAATGTTTTATTCTCAAATTCATCAAATATTGTTCGATGGTGAAAGTATGCATGCGAGAAGATTCTGTAGACTCTGCGACAGACGGATCCCAATTTAGCAACAGAGGATTCTTTGATACTGACTCTGCAAGAATAAAAACGACAGTTGATTTTTATAATAAGGTGCATTTATGAAACGTAATGAAAATAATTGTTTATAAAAGTACCTGCTTGGAAAATATTTGTTGCTGTTTAGCAAACAAGCAGCTCCGTCGAGTGTATGTCGCGTATAATCGATAGCAGGACACTCCTTGGGTGTTTTGTGAGCGGCGCAGAGGAATATCCATTGTTCAGTAGCTGTCATTTGCGTACAAGTTTCCGGATGGCACTCTTCCTGCAGTCTCACGGCTAAACCGTTCAGTTCCATACAGAATTGTCTTAGATGCTCGTACTTCCACACACCTTCGTCTTGAGCATCTGGCATGCTTAATATCCAATCTATATTCTCTGGCTCCCGTCTGATCATCTGTTGAATATATTGTTGAACAGCCAGGGTGCTGTCCATCTCTTCGAACGGCTCATCGGGCCACCGACTGAAATCCTGTAAAAACATTTATATAGATTGCTTAAGTACAGTTCGAAGAGATACCGATCTAAATTCTTTATAGATTGTAATTTTATGTTTAAATATTGCCATTTTTATCCAAGCATTCGTCAATTTACAAGTGCCAAATGTCATGTGTCAAGGAGAGTTTGGTAATTTTTGGAAGTTTGGAAAAAATACGTAACGAATTTAAAGGAAAATTATGTCGATCGATGTGCAGCGATATAGAGAGTTTTTTCAATGTCAAATTGTCCTTTGTATTTACCTTTGATTTTGTTCCGGGCCTGTTTCTTCTTAAGATTGTCGAGCCGTCCGCCATCTTCATTTTGTCAGTTGTTGCACTATCGTCTTTATTTGACATGCGCGTAACTCCAAACTTCCAACAAGAAATGGTTGAGCACGGAATTCGCTGCTGTGTCGCATACACTTAGCCGTCGCTATGTATTACGGTAAATGGACGGTAAAGCGGCGAACCACGTAAAAGTCGGTGCCCATCTCTAGATTGTTCTTCTTTCTTCTTCTATCCTTGTTGGCTTTAGGCCATTAAGCCAAGTGCCAGATCTCTAGATTGACATACCGAGTTTCCACCGTGAGTGAGATCGGGCCGAGATTCACTCTGAACTAGTGGAAAAATTCTAGTAGACTCAACATTCACTTATGGGATTGGCTGTTCACTAGGAAGTTTCGAATTAACTAGAAGTTTGCCACTAGTTCAGACTCGTTTCAGTCCGGTCTCACTCACGGTGGAAACTCGGTAACTAGATGTTGAGAAAAAAAAAATTACGAAATAATACGACAAAAATACGGTATTTTTACGAACTATTAAAATACCGGTATTTCCACATTTCTAGTCTCATTGTTCATGTCTGTATTTTGTTGGTCAGTGTGCCGTATTAATAATTATTTATAAATTGTTGGGTACGTAGAGTGAATACGTTGTGACGTATTCACTCTACTTTCAATAAAGTCTCGTTTGCGTTACTTCAATCGCCTGAGCGCTATCATAGCGGTAGTCGAGCTCGAATCGGAGCGAGCGGAACTAATATTGGCTAAGAGTACATTACACGTTCAGGTAATAATAGCTTGTTGCTCGAGTTTGGAACCCGAGGGAAATTTTACATTTACAATTTTTACAGTTCAGATAACAATACTGGTAAGAACCAACATATAGCATATACCATGTGTAACCTAATAACATCGTATTATATAAAATTCATCATTTCTCCTTTTTATAAACTTTTTTTTTGCCAGATCACAGCATGACAAGGATTCATTCATCACAGCATATTTCAAAAAATTATAAAGTTACGAATTTTCCGGACAAGAGAACATCGGAGAAAAACGTCGGAGAGAACCCTGGTTGAGTTTAAATCTGCAATTGAAGTAAGTAAAACTCTATGCATTTTGTACACAAATTGAGACGCTAATGGGACAAACACAAAGTTCAACAAAGTTCAACATTTTTACTTACTCTAGATTCGCGTATAACCTTTATTTTAATGTCATTTCTCCCGTAACCCTTGCAGCCATCGTTGTATAGTCTTATTTATTTGACTTATAGTTGCATAGGGATCGCTCGAGTCTATCAAAACAGAGTTGCGTAAAGGTTAAAAGTTTGAACAAAGCGATCGTTCTCATTCCAGTATACCTGGAGTCTCGTTATAGTCATTGCAACTGGCAGATGCATGTCTGGCCAACCCTAGTGCAACGACGACTATGATGCAACCCCGAATCCGTGGTTGCACCAGTTCGGCTAGGGAGAGAAGAATGAATTTTTTATTTTTTACCTTTTTAATGGTAATTTCACCAGAAGGTAATGGTACCAATCATCTTGTGATGAATCGAACTTTATATCGATATAAATAATTTTATATAATGATAATTAATATAAACACAAATCTTTGTTTCAGAACAAGATAAAGTGTAGCTGCATTACACGGAAATGAGGCGGTCGGGCGTGCAGATCTCGAAAGGCCAAAGTTTTTTGCACGACTCAAGATTGCAGATATTCTCTCAAAACAATGCAAAAACAGGCAGCCCTAAGAGACTACCCAAATTCAAGAATCAAAAAAAGCTAGACAAGTGACTTGCGCTTATTGACAATCAAAAAGTTCAAAATAACTTATATTTTTTTTAAATACGCTTACAAGTCAATGATGAAGACAATTTTTTAGACGGGAAACGAATTCATTTAAAATTTTAATTCATGACATGATAAATCTTTGATGTTTTTATAATAATGACTACTCGACCATGATTACTGAATTGATGAGACAGTTTTGAAAAATAAAACAAAAAAACCATATTCAACAAACTATTGAACTCATGAATGTCGACATTTCCTTCACGACGGACGATATCGTAAAGGAATCTATTCATCAAGCTAAAATTGATGTTGCCATCAAATGAAAACCATCCGTAAGTATATCCTATTTTTTCTACATATTTTTAAGTTTTTTAAAAATCTTACTTCAATTTCATTCTCAGAGCTACATTGTGTTGAATTGCTTTAACACCTGTGTATAAGGTTCTTAGGTCCATTTTTAAAAATGCAATTGGAAACCTGTACTCGATAAAACGAAAACAAAGACATTCTTTTAAACATTCAGAATTATAAATTTTAAGTGCTGGACGAACTTTTAGAATAAAATTTTTACTCAAATACATGAATAAATTGAATTATTATTTCGCTAATCGATGTATACCACAGACATTATTGTATTTATAGTTTATTCTTTAACAATCATTAAGGTTAGACTAAACACCAACATAATCTTAAAATATTTTCAATCCATTCTTATCCAAAATGGTTTTTCATTTTATAAAATCGTTTTGGAGAAAAAACGGTTTCAAAATTTTTACTCTGTGTCTCTCGTACTTGTACATGTTTAGTCTCTCCTTAAAATAATTTCAAAAATCAGACAACCAATATAAATTGATCGTGTACATTTTTCAAGATACCAGAAATTTTATATGAAAACTATGACAGACTTTCACGACGGGCGTCGATATATTCAGTCCGGAGGAACAATTACAGATGGAAGAGCGTGCAAACTGTTTTGGTTTACAAGAAAATCTGAAAAAATCGCACCCCGAGAAAGACAAGAATTTGTACTCAAGGTTTGTACGATAAAAATTCCTTTTGACCGCCTTTGAACTTTTTTCTTTAATGCAGTTAGAAAAATATATTACCGTCACGTAAACACTTACCAAGAATGAAAAATGTATGGGATATCTTCCAAAAAAGCGTGAATAAAAATTTTATTGTCAATTGTTACATGACTCCAATCAGAAAAAAAAAAACATTTTATTTCACTCGGTGCGTATAGTGCAGTTTTACGCACGCTTCGCGCGCTCAAAACTCCCCTTTCGCATATAATAGTTTTCTTATGCTAAATAAAACGATTAAAGCAGTGCCTGTTTATATTTTTTCATTATAGGCATCGCGGAAGAAAATGAGAAGACAAAAATCTCAGGCTGAACGTTTTACACATAAGGGGAATAGAAGATATGAGCACCAAAGATGACTTCCAATATTTCAAAGACTGCGCTCCTGCTTCTATCGAATGGATAAATGATGTTTCATGTAAGACCATTTATTATTGGTGCCAAGCGATGAGATACTTTTCCTTTTTAGTTTTCTGAGGACCTTCGCCAGTGACATAACCTGAACTTGACGAAGTAATTTAGCGGAAGGAAAAGTGAACTTTTACTCTCGCTAAATCACTTTTCCTCCCGCTAAATCGCTTTTCCTCCCGCTAAATTACTTTTTTCCCCGCTTGTCAAGATTCCAATTTCCATTCCCGTTGCAGGCATAGAAATACTGCCACTTTTTAGCATAGGCGGGAAAAAAATAGCGTATGCCACTCGGGAGGAAGTACCTTTTCACCTCGTGTCAATTTCTGCCCACTCATCGCTCGGGCATTAAACTTCGCACTCGGTAAGGAGACGCACTTTCCTTCCTTGTAGCATAATATACTATTTTCGTGCATAAAATCGAGCTCCCTAATGTCGCATTGTACTTTAGGCCAAAAAGGCCACCGGATTCGTGTTCAGCGGGCAAAAATACTTGGGAATACGTTGCAGGAAAACGAAAATAAAAGTTCAGTCAAAAAATGCCAAGGCTACCTTGACTTGGTTTGAGTTAATTTCATTTGTTCAGTGTGACCAACTGAGTATTCTCTCGGGCCTGGTATTCCGCCACCTGCTTATTTTTATCGTCCAATTCAGCTGCAAGTCTGGCATTTTTTTCCTCAAGCAAATTCTTGTCTTCTTCGACATTACCGGCGAATACTTTTAACTCCTTGAGTTATTTCTCTGCAGTTAAGTATGTCGTCTTTAATGCATTGTATTCCTCCTCCTGCTTGTTCTTTTCGATTGATGATGTTCCGAGATTGGCATTTTTTTTCACATTTGGCCACTTCCGTTTCTCAATTTGTACTGTCGGGCGATCAATATTTTCTTGTGGCAGCAAAAATCGATCGGCGAAATATAAACGTCTTGATAGTCTCGTTATTATTCTGAATTCCCGGACTTATACATACAATCATCGGAACCTTGGCATGTTTTGCAAAGACATCTTGCATTACCTTCGTTAACTTGCTGTTTCGAAGAGTTATTACACTTATTGTTTTGGACTTGTCAATGACGATGCCAAGATTTAAGGATGATTGGTTTATAATAAGACTTGACTCTACAGTCTTATCGCGAAGATCCGACGGAGCGAGCTCCACCAAATGGCATTTCGACATGATCTGGTCGGAATTGTCGTTTCTGATTTCATAAATCGGTATCAAAAATATGGGGTGACTTCTTTTGATTTTATTTCTAATCATATTCGTTGTGCTTTTTGCGTATTTGCGTCACCCGCTTCTGAGACACGCCAATGCATCGGTGGCATTAATCGTTCTTTGTCCGGACGAATGTCGACAAAGATATTGCAAGATATTGGTCTTTGCGTTTAGAATTGTTTAAAAGTGTTTAGAATTGCCCGGTTTTGTTCAGACAATAAGTCGTGTAAGTAGTCGCCATGGAGTTCCATAAAGAAAACGGTGACATTGAATGTACGGTCTGTTACTGTTCGATTGTGTTGAATATGCCACGTATGAAACATGGCATAACTCTCAGCTGAATTCCGTTGGCATAATTAGTGGCCATACAGTGGGTGGGTTTTGCCACTGGCGGATTGGTCTTATGCCGCAACCCTTTCGAGTCCATTTTTCGCATTTTTCAACGTCCTCAAACGGCACGATAAAACGATTCCAAAACTTCAGGCAAGATCATATTTTGTGTATTTTTCCCCGTAGAACATGACGAGCCCCTCGGATTTTCCGTAGCTCCATTGGGAGCCGAGATATCGACCTTTGAAAATCACGAAAATCGACGTTTTTTCAAAAGTGGCTAAACAATTGAAAATTCATTGTTCAATCGATTTTTTTTTTGTTTCGAGGCTATATTCGACGTATTTTTTCCGACTGATCACTAATATAACAATTATTCTACGCCCAGTCCAATATTCTCCATTTAAATCCCGAAAATACGATATTTTCCCGACTACGCTAAAAAGGCCTTGCAACAGGGGTGGAAAGTGGCCGATTCTTGACGAGCGGGAGGAAAAGTGATTTAGCAGGAGGAAAAGTTCACTTTTCCTCCCGCTAAAACACCGCTTCCCGTTTTTTAATTTTCTTCCTTCATGCACTGTTTTCTTATGGACGTGTGACTCTTCCCTTAATAACTGTTTTCTTATTGAACTACGATACATATCGATGTACCGACTCACGCGCTACTCAACCTCGCAATATGCCAAACCATTAACTATCAAACGGCAAAACACGTACGAAGTTGCTCGTCGAACGACGTCGATTTCAGGCTCATATACGACAGCCAATTAGAATGCTTTTGTAAGTGGCAACGATACGTATATCGAAAAATGGGATATATTTTAGCCATGGATTTTTTGAAGCGGGAAATTCGTACCTTTATCTTTTTTTTTTAGTGTTGTTTATATAAAAAAAAGAATCTATTGGTAACATCGGTATGAAGACGTATGATAAATGGTACTAGTATGGAATGAGAGTGGTGTAATTGAAAAGATAAAATGTTGAATATTTCTTTTTTTTCTTATCTATCTACATTTTTTCTCTTGTTATGTATTCTTTACATTAATATTATCGACTTAACAAGCGGCGCTTTCGCTGTAGCGTCTCAGAGAATCTTCAACTAAAAAAAAAATCTAATGCGTTAAAACAGTCAATCACAATAAAGAGTTTATTTATTTATTTATTTATTTATTTATTTATTTATTTATTTATTTATTTATTTATTTATTTATTTATTTGACGGGGACAAGCCCCTTTTTACAATTTCGGTGTGCACGCATAGAATGAAGATATGTTTTATAAAATATAGAGATTGTTTACTAACAATTTTTCCAACTTAATAATTACTTATTAGTAACTTTTCAATAACTTTTCAATAACTTTACAGTAACATTTCAATGACTTCTCGATAAAATATCCTCCGACTCAGTAATTTACGGTTTTCATTGGTAGCAGAGTATGCGATCGCCTGCGACGGTCTTAACCTGCCCGATCGGCATGTCGATTAGTGACAAGCCCAATTCGTTCGCCAGTTCGGGGATTCTTCGTGTCGTAGATCGAGTTCCGACTGTCGTTCGTGAGGTTGGTACGTGAAATGCCTGTGCCAATCTTGTCGGCCTGAGCGGTGCGTGTAGGCTAAATCTTCCCAGGAGAGGTGGACAGTCGATCCTGCCTGACGTCAGCTTGGATAGGAATAGTGTGTCAGTGAGTCTTCGAAGCGATTCTTGGCTCGGTATCCTGACTTCTGCTGCAATGTTAGAGTAGTCATGCTCCTCTCGAGCCATAGGCTGTCCGTTTTTGAAGGCGGCAAGTCACAGGAATTTATGTTGCACCTTCTTTATCTTGTCGGCATGTACCATGAAGATTGGATTCCAGATCTCGGATGCGTACGTAATGATAGGCCTGACCAGCGTCACGTATAGATGTCGAAAGGCCGTGAGACGGAGCGCTCGGGATGCGACGGCTTGGATGTGGTCGGAGAATCTCAGCTTTTCGTCGAAGATGACTTCGAGATCTCTTATTCTTTGCACCCTCTCAAGGGCATGGCTCCCGATCTCGTAGACACCTTCAACCGGTGTTTTCTCTCTTGCAAACGACATGGTTTTGCATTTTTGTATGTTGAGCGGCAATTTGTTTAGGTTACACCATTCCCATAGCCTGTCTAGGTCTGATTGGAGTCTCTCATAGTCTTCCACTCTGGTAACCTTCCGGTATACTTTAAGATCATCGGCGAACGCCAAAAAGTGCAAATGGATAAAGCACGACGAGATATCATTAATAAAGACTAGAAACAATAGGGGGCCCAGGTGCGAGTTAAGTAATTCACATATGAAATTTATAAAAGGGAACACAATCAGATATCGATTACCGTTCAATCGTTTTTTTTAGCTTTAATAGTTATTGAGACACGATATTCTATGTTTAACGTAATCGCACCCGGAGTTAAAATAACCTTCAGATACACGTTTAAAATTTTGAATATACGTACGATGGTAGTGACATTATACCTTCACACGTAATACGAGTGAGAGTACGGACCGTGCAACGAGGCAAGATAAAAAAATAAAAAAAATAAATAATGCCAAGCGACCAGCGTCGCGTCATATTTTATATACGTGTAGCCGGGATAACTCGTGTAAGGTTCATGAATAACGGTGCCGCTGGGTATTTATCGGCGATAAGCGGGCAGCCTCCGCGTGTACCTCCACCGGGATTCGTAGAAGAAGCATGTCTTCCTCTTTCCCCACCTCTTCGCTCTTCGTCCTCGACGATATACAGTCTTATTTTTTTTTGAGCTGCAGTTCCTTGTATCGAACCTCAACGTCTGATGCTCTACGATGTTGAGGAACTTTATGGATTTCCCTAGTGAAATAGACACATTTTTGAATAATAAAGAAAAAAAAAAATTAACAACGACACGCAAAAGTTGGAACTCTCTCGATCCTCATATAATTACTTGTTGTTTCGTCGGAAGTTTACGCGGTTAAAGATAATTCACCTTTCATCTGCAGCGGCACTAGCTTGATACGCTACATTCACCCTGTGACTCATGAAAGATTGAACGTTTCTTGGCCGACGTCAAAGAAACTTGACAAAGAAACGTTCGGTCATCTTTCCTCATCGACTCGTCTCGTTGTTGGTACGGTATCGGAATAAGTTCTCTCACTGTTTCCTTCGCAAAGGATTTGCAAAAAAGATTCGCTGGCTTGTTCAATTCACGGAAATTAGTGCCTATCCCTTCTGGTTAGATGAAGAGTTTGTGCTCTGCGTTGTATTATATCGATTATCAATTCCCGATCCCTCTTACCACGAGACCTCTTTATTTCTTCAACAACGAGATGGTATATGTACGCATATTCTATTGTATTTCTCGGAAGTTGTCGACTCGTCTTGGTCGTCGTCGTCCCTGTCGTCGGTGGCAGCGGTCTGAGTTGACTTACGAGATTAGTTTAGACCCCGAGTACTGGATACTCACGGAAGATTTCATTCTTATCTGCAGACGCTGTATCTTCATGGGAAATCCTGAAGAACTCGATGATATCGATATTTCCATAAATAGCGCACTGCAATTTCTTTCGTATACAGCTACACGATTATTCATACAACGCGAATTCATAATAATTTGCGTCTTTCTCGCGAGTACGTCAATTATTTTCCTTCAATGTTTTGCTTTACCTAATCTTCGCGCCGGACGTTTTAAAAGGAAGCTCTCTCCAAGAATGTTGCTCCAACTATGATTAATTTCCGAACCTGACGAGATAAGCTCACGTATGTCACGCACAAGCCAATACTTCACAACTTGTTTTATTATTATTGTTATTATTATTTGCCTCCTTCTTTTGATTTTACGTGAGTGAGAGAGTAGACACCACGCGCTCATTGATACCTGATTATCTCCGGATTCTTCTCGTGTGGCATACGTCGCCACGTATTTTTCGCTTTGCCTGACTCTGTCGTCCCCTTGTCGTCCTATTCGGGAGTAGTAGTAGTAAGCAGTCGTAAGCAGTAGTGGCTCCGCATGAGTTCTCGGACGGCCCCACCGTACGCGATCCCACCGAAGGTCCCCGCGCACTACAGCACAGATTCTCGATTCACGACGCCGCCTTCTCCTCGTCGTATCTGCTAACTCTTTCGATTCCCTCATGCACCTCTGCACTCACGTGCGCGCTCGAGTCTCGTGACGGTATCCCGCGCGGAAAGCCCCGCGCGTGTGTTTAACCCATCGTGAATGGAACGTGACAAACATATTCGTTTATGAAACAAACAAGTCGTTGAACTTTCCGGTCTGTTTAGATAATCGATAGTACTCAAGTGTTTAGAATTTCTTTTTTATACACAGGCTTCGGAGATCTTTGTTAAATTAAATGAATAGTGGAGGAAAAAGATCAACCATGCTGACGAAGAATATCATTGCCTTAATTTTGATTGGGGCAGCGCTGCATTGTCGAGAAATCGACGCTAGGCCACAGCAGACTAAACCAGGCACGTAAAACCTTTGGGTCCCGCAATTTTATTTCGTTCCGCCATGGGCTGTGTGTTTATTAACTGTAGTTGGGTATATGCAGTATAACGTTACTTGAAAGTAACTCGAGATCCCTCTCGGAGAGTAAAAGGAAACGGTTAAAGCCCAATTGAAGTACATTTTGCGGGCGTGGTCATTCTCGCGCGCGGTCAGTAAGTGTAGAAGAATGAAATAGTGAGAGTGGCTGGGTGATAATTGAACAGGCCAATTTGCGGTACATCTAATTTAGTACATATTTTAATGCTTTTGCATAACAGCGTAGTAAATCTCCCAGACACGACAAACTATTTTTCCATAGCCTCTGTTTCGCGGTTCTTTTTTTTTACACATTAAATTAATTCATACTGAATTGAATAGCGATTCTCTAATCGAACATTCGTAACGAATTTACAATAATTTATTTATTGGATTATTAATGTAAGAATCACCGATAATCGATAAGTGTCTCGAGTGCACGTGCGTTGCTAGACTACTCCGTTCCTAATTACTCGTACCGAGAACATATAATAATCTGCTTGTTTCTGTTGCTTCGCGTCTCGCCGAGGATCGGCTACCCGCTAACGCAGAAAAACTTGTACCGAGTAACTAAAGCCGTGCGAGTGATCCCTCTTGACGACGAGAATTCGAGGTGGTTCGTGTATCGCTGTCTTTCCACGTTCTCGTTGTACACTAATACGACGAACATGCGAATAAATGAGTATAATCTTTTTGCTTCTTCGTCTTTTACTTTGTCGTTATTTTCTCGTTTCTATCAGAGAGGCGAGAGTCCAAATGGAACTCTTACTCATTCTGGTACGCTTATTTCGTCGTCAAGAAATGAGACAGAAAGAGCATATTTTTATTCGTCTACTATTCTTCGACGTGAATCTCCGGAGGTAATGAAGAGTAGCTTTTCACATTATTCGATTCAACGCTACACTTTTTTTTGCTAGTGAATAGGAACTACGGTAATTACTTATTCTGTGGAGGATTCTCAGTGGAAAATTTTCAGCTCGTCGGCCAAGATTAATTCAAAGGATTCCGCCAAACTTTGAGTGTTCAATGTTTTTCCACTATATTTTTTTCACGTACTCATTAATTTCACCCACGTCTTTTCGACTCAATCATTTTTTGGATTCCCCGTATCCGCTATTTAAGTCGGGGTTACTTAATAATTCTCGTTTGCTCTCTGTCTTTGTTCGTTGAATGATTCACATTAAGGATGAAAGAAGTAGCGAGTCCATCGCGTGATGCAGTACGCGTACGACACGTACGAGCAATCACGTGTCTACGCTTTTCGACTATCGATCACGGGATACGGTGCACGAAGAGTCCACGGCACTCGGAACTGCTTTTCTTTCAGCCCCCCCTCCCCCCCCGCCCCTCGCTGCCATTCAATTTATCTCTTATTTCTTTCGTTTTCCGGCAAATCAGTAAAAAAAATGTTCGTAGAGTAAAAAAAGAAATGTTAAGTTAAAGAAAATATATAAATTTTCTCCCAACGTTGTACATTCTCATGGAGGTCATATGTTAACGATCGTCGATCATTTATCTTTAATTTCTGACAATAAATACATTATTCCCTTTAGTTCGGGCTTTTTTTCTTCTATTCACCTCTAAGAATCTTTAATCTCGCGAGAAGAGGAAGAGGAAGAGGAAGAGGAAGAGGAAGAGGAAGAGGAAGAGGAAGAGGAAGAGGAAGAGGAAGAGGAAGAGGAAGAGGAAGAGGAAGAGGAAGAGGAAGAGGAAGAGGAAGAGGAAGAGGAAGAGGAAGAGGAAGAGGAAGAGGAAGAGGAAGCGTTCGATGGGTCAGTGCCGATGGAACCTATCGATTATCCTGTAACGAACCGAAGGTCTCGCGTGCGCATCATATCACGTTATATATCACGGCTCTACATATCTTCCCCGATTTCTCAGTAATAAAAACATGAAACTCGTGATTCAATGAATCAGTTGGCAATTCGGTGTAGTGACTGTACCGACAGTTATCTTTTTCTTAATTTATTAATCGTTCACGATCACGCGATGTTATCATATGTAATGTAATAATTTCCGAAGACACCGAGAGTCAAAGAGTCTTGTTAGATCTGTATGTAGGGAATCACTGCAGACATCGTAAATTTATCGTCCGGGTCTATCTGATTTATCAAGGTTGGATCTACGGGACGTGCGAGAGAAGTCTCTCGCTGCGTAACGCGAGACGAAGATGAACTCAGCTATCAGTTCCGCGTACCCAACAACCCAGTCGCGAATCTCTCTCTCTCTTTAAGTGATACGATAAAAGGTGTAGCAACGAGAAACTGGGCTTCGTAGTTACTATCGCGATTGGCATCATCGTCCGACAATCACGTTCAAACGTCAAACTTTCTAGATATACTAATATACATTTTTTTACGTAGAGATGTGTCCAACATAGTAAAAAATATATGTTCAAACGAACAAACAAATGTATAGACATTTTAGAAAATCTCGCCGCTTCTTGTGGATCACGAATGTCGAGGTTTAATAATATTTGAATAATATCCCGACTAGTATTTATTTTATAGTCGTGTACATTTACCTTTTTTATCTCGTGAAACAGAGTGTCCCTTCTGTATCTCCTCCAGACGCAGTAATCAATCGCTGATTGTATAGCGTTAATGGCAGCACTGCCCGGCAAACTTCCTCTCTCGTGTTATCTACCTCTTCTTCTTCTTTTTCTTCATGTTCTTCAGTACAATATGCCCTGTCGGTGCTTCATCATCTCTCCCGAGGAGTCTTTCCAATTTGCTTAACAATCCTCCATCTCCCATCGATCGAAACCCCGGATAAATCATGTAATTAAAACCTCACGTACTAGTCCAGCAGCAAGTTCGCATTACCTCGGCAGCTACGTTAAACGATTCTCTTCTCTGGTCCTCTTTATGCGTGAATAAAAAAAAAAAAATTTGCTTCGAGATAAAAGAGGACAAAGTCTTCGTTACTTTTGCCATCGCGTATAGTATGGACGCATTATTAATTTGGTTGATGATGAGTTCAGGCTGTTGGTACGAAGGAAAGCGTTACCAGGAAGACCGAGTGGTCAACACGAGCGAGCCTTGTCTTCGTTGTCGTTGCAACGAGGGCTCACTAAGATGCCGTCTACGTGTATGTCCGAGGCTACCAAGTCCATTGCCATCCGGTTGCATCACTAGAACACCACGGGATAACGTATGCTGCGCTCAACTCGTCTGCGGGGATTCCCGTGAGTATGACGAAGGGTCCGGACACCGGTGTCGCTACTGGAGACCTGACGTGAAAATTCTACTGATGCTTTTATATACCGAGCTATTTTTTAGCTCTTGGAAAGATTTATATCTCAAGGAGCGACTGTGTCCATTAAATCTTTCCAGATAGTAAAAACCTGGCTCCGAGACGTGACCATGTCAACGACACTGGAACACAGGAGGATGGTACAGTGTGCAGACTTCAAATAATATAACTGAAATTATATTTCGAAGCCAATTGCCGATTTGTAAAATTAATTGCTGTAATTTGTAGTAAAAGTGTAATGTTTTTGCCTTAAAGAAACAGTTGGAGACGCTTTAATTAGAAAATCGATGGTATTAGTAACGTGGCATAGAGATCGCGAACCTAATTTCCCCCGCAGCTAATGGTCCGCGGCACGCCAAGAGTGCAAAACATTCCCTCCACGATTAGGAATAAGATCCCCCTCTCGCAAAATCGCTCCTCATTGGCTCTGGATCTCGTAATTAGGAACTTCCCTCGGAAACTTCGTTGCCACAATTCAATAAATACCTTCTACCTTAACGTCTTTTGCGATTTTGATTTCAGAAAACGATTTCCGCGTCAGCTTCTATTCAATTTACTTATTAAAAAAAATTTAAAATGCAGAATTAATTATTTTTCAAAGGGTGCCTTCACGAAGGCGTAATATATGCATCAGGCTCCGCCATGATGGGTTCGCGGCGATGCGAGTATTGTTATTGCATATCCGGCAGCAGGAGATGCCTCAGACCGAGATGCCTACTTCCGTTGGCGGGATGCATTCCGCTCTATGCGCCGTACTCCTGTTGCCCCATTTCTTACAACTGTACCAGTGAGTACCTGTTACAAACAATGAGACAGACTAGTATAAAAAAAAGTTAAACCATCGAAATTAACGATTAACGAATATTTTCGCAGGCTCTGCTTATCACACGACACCAGGTATCTTGTCTTCGTCTTCTTCTCGAAATGGTCGGTTACTTTTAACTTAATTGGCTCTAGACTCGTTAATTTTTGTGTGTGTGTGTGTGTGTTTTTTTTATTTTTATTATTCTACTGGGTTCAGGCTGTCGAGTCGATAATCGAAGCTATGACGAAGGAGAAATGGTGAGGGACATCGCGTGGAAGGGAAGTTGCGACAATTGCTTTTGCGCTATGGGCGGCGTACGTTGCGTTCCGCTAGCATGCGCACCGCCGCTTCAGGGTTGCACACCGATTGTACGCGAAGGCCATTGCTGTCCCTCGACCTACAACTGCAGTGAGTCGTTGAGCTTCCGTTCCATTTTGTAACTCCTGTGTCTTATTCGTTTCCTCGTTCGTCATTGTATGTACTGTCGTGTTATGTCGAATTTTTAGGTGGAACGATCGAGGTCAAGGCTACACAAAATTATGCATCTTATGCATTTATCAGCAAGGACTATGCAAAGTTTCGAAAGGAAGCAAACTTTTTCGTACGTCTATTATAGCTTTCGCCGCTTTTCCTCCAAGTTTGACTTGAAACTTTTTCGCTAAATAGAGTTGACATTTAGGAGAATATTCACTTTAATTGTAAAAAAAAAACAAACAAAAATTGCTTTAAAAATAGCCGATGGACCTCGACGAAGAGGAGACGTACGGGTCCGCCGAGAATTCCACAGTCGAAGGTCGAGGTCATAAAAACGTCGAACGTAGCCCAACTTCAGATTCTGCGAACTTCACTGTGACGAAAAACACGAATAATATAGAGAACTGCATCGATCGCGAGTCTTGGAAAGTCCAAGAAACAACAACGACTTTGGGAACAATCATTTCGAGTTACGGGTCGGAGACGGTGAACAATGAGATACCAACGGAGACGATTAACAATGAGATACCAACGGAAACAATGGAATATGGAAAATTGTCGACCCTGCAGGGAGAAACGACTTTTGAGATTGGCTGGACGACTATAATACCCATGGAAATTTCCGCGAGCACGGAGTCAAATACAAATTTTGATGACGACAGTACCGTACCTTCAACATTGAACGGCAGAGAATCGACGGATTCTACTAAATCGATAGTTTCGCTCGATGATTTTCCCCAAAGTTCGTTTACCGTGTCAGAAACATCAACTGTTGGACTGTTGAAGGAAGACGCTACAGCGAATCGTAACACGATCAAATATCTCACGACAATTCCGAAAGTAGAAAAGGCAGAGCAAAGTACTAATAAAGACAAAGCAGTGAGTAGTAATTCGTCGGAGAATAGTGCGTATCATGTAGGAGAAGAGACAGTTATTTCCGTAAAGGGACCAGCCACCGGTTCACCAACGACTACTCTCATGCCTGACAATATATTAGTTACAAATGTGACCCTCAAGGCTAACGTGTCAGTCGCTCACGTGCAAGGCTCGACGAGTAGTCCTGTCCGATCGATAGCACCCGATATCAAGGCTATACCCAATATAACTCATCGGAAGAATGGCGAGGACTATGAGTACGACTACAGTCAACCCACACTGCCGCCTTCGCTACCGAATGTCAGGTCAGGCATTTCATTACGATTCCTCAAGCCTGTTTAACTTTTTTCTATTTTCTTTTCGCCGCCCCCCCCCCCCTTGCAAAGGTGTTGTTTAGATTCGATATTCATGGTATGCTAACGAACGACCTTAATTCGAATTAATCCTTTCGCCCGCGTGGTTAGGTCCCAACTGTTGGCAGGCTGCAAGAAGCACGACTAACTCTCGAGGCTGAGTTGGGGTCGGCCAGATTACATCGCTCGGTGTAGTCTCCGCGGTTTCCTTGGTAGGTCGTACGATTCCTATTCTATATAATCTGGAGAGTGTTTTAAGGGCGCGGGGGGGGGGGGGGGGGGCGTTGGTTGCGGACGGAAATAGCGTTAAACTCGGCCATTTCAATCAGTGAAGCAATAGTTGACCCGTTAATTTCTACTTCCGTTTTCAGCAGGTATTTCTTTACAGAAGGAAATACGAGCCAGGTACCCTAATTTTCGTTACGCTCCGTTTAAAATGTATCTGCATAGATAGGAAGAGAACACAGGAGTTTATTGGCTTCGAATGTGCAGGGCGTAAATTGTTTGCTTCTGTTATCCAGAATAATTCCATTCGTAGCGGCAGATGCTCTCGATAAAGCTGACAAGGACTTACCCTCGGCAGTGACGAATTATCCTCTAGGATCTGTTGGCGTTCCTCCGGAAAAATTGGGACCCATTGTAACCGGTTCAATAGAAAATTTCTACGACATTGTCACACAGGGAAATCATTTCAGTCCACCAATAAAAACGGAAGGTTGATATTCGTTCAAGGCAATTGTTAAAATTTCAAATCGAGCGAAATCGTATAGAATATTGAAGGTGAATCATTTCAACAGGTGGTTTCGTGCCTCGTGAGCCTCCGTATTTCGATTCTACTTATCAGTCGACCGATATCAATCTAGAAGTTCGAACGGGAGTAACGGTTCTTCCGGTAGACATGCCGAATCCTCATAGAAAAAAAACCGGTAACTTGGACGCTTACAGTCCCTATATAATTGGATATAAGCTTGGATTAAAGTGCGTTTAAAAAAAAAAATTGATTTAATCTTTCTGTTTCGAGAACTAGCAACGAATTGTATGTTCGAGAATCGTGAATATCGTCATGGTGAGGATGTGCCGGGCAGTGGACACTGCATTATATGCATCTGTTATTACGGCAAATTGGCTTGTACCGATGCGAAATGTCCACCGCTTAAAATTGGCTGCCGGCGTATTGAGAACGAGAAAGTGTGCTGCGGAAAGATCGTTTGTGGTAAGATCCGATGTGTAAGAGACTCCGATGCGTCAAGAATATTCTTGTAGGCTCAAAATATATAATGAAGTTGTAATTTGTCGAGTGAGAATAGGCTTGATTTGTTCCCAGTCGATGCGGAGGAGTCACCGACAGTGGTACTCGATCGTGCGGATGCTGTATCGCCATCGCCTCGACAACCGATGCCCTCGATCGACGGTATAGCGACGCCGGATCCTTTTCGCGACGTTATTAAAACCGAGCCGGCACCGGACCTGCCCTCGCTCATCGAGGACATGATTCCCTATCTCGCCGAGCATCGAATAACGACACCGTCAATGACAACAGAACTAACGATGACCACTTCGACATTAGTACAATCAAATTCGCAGGAGCACAATCACACTCCAGTTCGATGGAACGTGGAAAATATTTATCTAATTAACGAGCCAGAGTCTAAGTCATCATTTCTCAACGGTACTTTATCGAAAACAATAAATCGGACGGTTGAAATTAAAAATCATCAAAGTTGGAGCGCAGGAATGTCGTTAATGAAAGATCGTCTGCAGCTCACGACGTCCAAAACATCAACACTCCCGACAAGGGTAAAAATGTCAAGTACCAGCTTAGAAAAATCTCCGACAGACCATGATTCTTCGATATTTTCATTCGGAAACATATTTGATCTTTTATTCGATGAAAATAGCCAAGTCGTTTCAACAACAACTGCCCAGGAAAAAAATATTAAACAAAAGATTAAATACGTAGAGATCGAAAAGTCATCGACGTTAAGAGGAAGCTCGAAAATTTCGAACAATTACGACGAAACTATAGACAAGATACCAACGACGACGGCGACATCTTTCTCGTCGGCCAATAGTTTGCTCAAGTTAGCGGGTTGTAACATATACGGTAGAATGTACCGGGTCGGCAGAATAATCGCGGAACTTTCGAGTCGTTGTCTCGAGTGCAGGTGTACAGAGATCGGAGTACAGTGCAAGCAGCTCGAGTGTTGATATAGCCTCCATCTCTCCTCGTCGGTTGCACGCCGACATCGATATATAATCGTTTGCCAACGAACTTTCAACAATGTGTTCCAAGTCTTTATTCTTCTCGTATACTCCTTCTTCTTCTTCTTCTTCTTCTTCTTCTTCTTCTTCTTCTTCTTCTTCTTCTTTTTCTTCTTCTTCTTCTTCTTCTTCTTCTTCTTCTTCTTCTTCTTCTTCTTCTTCTTCTTCTTCTTCTTCTTCTATTCTCCCAGTGGATAAAAAAAAATCGAATTGCTTGACTCTGTCATATAACTCGGATAGTTTTCATAGGTACCACTTTTTTTTACATTTTTACTCAAACAGATTTTACAGTACGATTACATTAAATTGTACATCTTCTTTCGCGTTGGATAGTATCGGATCTCGGAGAGATACCTCTCTCGGCAGGCTCCTCGAGTACACCTCCAGAGCTCCGGGGCTCGAGGTAACGTTCTTGTTCGCGTGTTCCTTCGGCTACACCGTTCAAGATAACGAGCTTAGTTACGCGGACGTTGCGTGTCTCCCGTCGCTGAGGCAACGACTACTATAGCTTTCTACCTTTATCTTGAGGCTTTATTTTTAGGCAACGTATGGACCGGGCCATTGCAATAATGTTTCATCCTCCCCATCTATCTATCTCTTCTCTATCTGTTCGCCTTCATGCCTTTATCTCGCCGAATATAATTGTGAGGAACGGTCCGTTCGTGCTTTCCGATCAAATTCATCAACAATAAAACTCATCAACATTAAAAAAAAAAAACTGCCAATTTTATTACAATTCGCTTTAGGCTGCAATTAGCAGGGAACGCAAAAAAGTTAAGAAAACCGCCTGGTAGCCAAAAATTATGCCAGCCATCGTTTCCTCACGAAGATGTATCTATCAGAGCTGGGCAGTACTTAAAGTATATGAGTACTTATTTGGTACTTAAAGTATCAAAGTACTTTTCGGTACTTAAAGTATCAAAGTACTTTTCGGTACTTTAAGTACAAGTACTGAGTACTAAGACCAAAGTATCTTATACAATTTTGAGCATAGCTTCCTGCTTGAGGAGGCTATGCTCAAAATTGTAATAAATGAGGAAACCATGTTGAAATTACTTTGCACCTCTTTCGTAACGTAGAAAAATAACTGTCTCATAAAATTATTTTACTCCCGGCCCAATATTTTCCATTTAAATCCCAAAAATACAATTGTTCGGGCATCAAATCGAGATTTTCAATGTTTCATTGTACTTTAGTCCAAAAAAAAGCCAGCGGCTTCTTGTTCAGCGGGAAAAAATACGTCGAAATACGTGGTAGTTCATTTAAAAAAAAAGAAAAAAAAAATTCGTCAAGAAATTCCAAGGCTTTCGAGTTAATTTTTCGCATTTTCCAACGTTCTGAAACTGCCCGATAAAACGCTTCTAGAACTTGGGACTAGATCTGATCGTATGTATTTTTTCCCGTAGAACACGACGAGCACCTCGGGTTTTGCCCAGCTCCATTGGGAGCCGAGATATCCACCTTCAAAAATCACGAAAATCGACGTTTTTTCAAAAGTCACTCAATAATTGAAAAATCGTTGTTTGCTCGATTTTCATTTTGTTGTTTCAAGGCCATACTCGGTACTCGGTACTCGGTACTGTGTATCACTATATTCATTCGTTGATTAATTAACGGCTACTTCGAAGTCGTTGATTGTTCGCTGATTAGGTTGCTTTGGATACTACGGCCACGGCTCGATACTGATTTACCTTTGAATTAGACACATACGCAGAAAGAATTATCGACTGGGTCTACTGTGGTAAATCAAAAAGGATTTAATCTCTATTCAGATTTCCTCTCGCTCCGTTGACAATTTTTATGTATTGCTTATGTTATTGATATTATGTAGGTGTCGACTAAAGTATTTCTCGTGTATACACATATACATACATACACTTACAGTTTGATAGATAATTATTATTGTGATTATATTTTGTCAATCAACATTGCAAACAATAAAACTTCGTCGACAGTTTTTCCATTTGGTTTTTCCACGTTTCTCCAGGTGTTTCGACACAATATGTGCATCGATGCTCACTCCCAGTTTTTTTTTCACATCACCGGATCTTTGATTAAAAACGTTCCTTGAATCGTACTTTTAATTTATTGTAGCGAGTTGATGTTATACCACTGGCAGTGATTTTGTTCGCTTGCAGTGGATAGTACGAGAATGTTCATCAATTGCATCAGTGTCGAAAACTTTGTAGTTCGATACCATGAGAACGAGAGCGGGTAAGGGTTCGAGACAGGATATAAAAAACAGATTATTGGAATATTCGGGTACAAACGAACGTCGAGGGGATGATATCGCGAAACTAGTTGGACAGGTGGAAAACGAAGCCCAAACGAAATATAGCCAAGTGGGGAAAAAACGAGAACGGGTTGAATTCCACAAGCGGATATAGTTATAAAGGAAAATTAGTCTCTCGGTAGAGCTCGTGACACTGGCGAGTGTCACGGCTGTACTTTTTTTTTGTTTGTTTTTAACTCGTTTCACCGGCAACGTTTTAGAATTTGAAGAAAAGGGAGGAGTAGATGAAATTTCGTAATTATCTTTTTCGGTTCTTTTCTTTCTTTTTTTTTTTTTAAACGGGATGTTTTGTATTTCTTGCATCCCAGATTTTCGTTTCTCTCACCGTCGTTGGCTTTTCCATCTCTTTCAATGCTTTTTATTATAGCACGGAATTGATTGTTTCGATATACACCATTTTGGTTCTTTTTTTCTCCCATATTTTCTCATACAACCTTGTTGGCAACGTCAGATAGGTATTATAATGTTAGTATATTCTAAATATTATATAGGATATAATACGCGATTATCAACTATATACAAAGTACAGTCGCACTCGCGATGACAATGATAAGACTAAAATAATCACAGCCTGTTTATTTTTATGTATTATCGATAAACAATGTTGTTTTCACTCGTGTAGCTTCTGCCAAACTCAATTGTTTTTGCATTTTTCGTCGTAATGTCCTTTTTTTCATATAATTACGTACTAAATATAGAGCATATACTTAACTTTTTTTGACGATGCGACGTTAACTATTGTTCGATTCTCCTTACTACGCGTGTGTGCGCGTGTTTATGTGTATGCACGCGCGCGTGCAGCTTGCTCAAAAATGCGATAGAAACAATGTACATTTTTCATATACGTACTTTTTTATGTTTTTGTTTTTTGCTGGCGTTTTTGTAATGGATCATTTTCTACAGGGTATATGTTATTCATGTCTTCATTGAATTGCAATCAGTTTCTTGTAATCAAGATATTTTCATCTGCGCTAACAAGAGTACAGAGAGGTAGTTCGAATTAATCGATGTGTAAATAACGCTATTTCGTTAGGGCAGCCCGAGTGACTCACACGAGACTGGGAAGCACGAGCCATGTGTGTTTCCTTTAATTACATTTTTTACATCATATTGCCGCAATGACGTCATACGTTTAACTCGCGCTATTTCAACATTCCGGGAAGACTAAATGCAATGTATTGCTTTTCTGTAATCGGGACAACCGACGAGCTACAAGTTCTTTACTTTCGTGTACTTTAATTCGAAGGTGTTCGATCGCATGAGCATTAACAATTCTATGGACACTCGCAGGCCAGTAATTGCACGATTACTCTCTCAGTGAAGATCCGCGATGGCCACAAGGTAAACGAGACATATAACGAGACCACCAGCGATCTCTCGACGACGATACGATATAACATTTAATAAATATAACGCCGCTACTATGTTTAAACCCTTATGCATCGTCCCGATTTCATTTTGTTTTTTTTTCCGACTAATTAGTATATTACAAGATTTATTCTGTCTTTGTCGATCGACTGGATTATTTTTTCTTCGGGCTTGTTGTAACTGAGAAGACAAAGAAACCCCGAGTATTAACTGAACTAATTATTCTGGGATTGTCGTCTGATGGACAACAATAGGAAAACTTTCGCCACAGTTTTATAAATTAATTTTACTCGAAGATTCGTTCCACGCTTTCGCGAATCTTGACGATGAGACATGATTTTTTGCAGATCTTGACGAGCAGCTCGATGCTCTGTCAAGATGGTTTTCGCAATTGTGGTAAAGCGATCAGATAGACGTTACCGAGTATTGCGCCGACGACTAGTAGCATGAGACTGACGGCCGAAATGAATCTTACGAATTTAACGAAACGACGACCTCTCGCATCTTTTTTACTTTGATTCGGGTAAACAGCAAGCCCTAGAAGAGGTCCGGCGAGGGCACCGGCTACATGAGCAGGCCAGCCGACTTTGCCGCAGCCAAGAAGAGCCGGTACTGGAAACGCTGCGACATCGGAACCAGCAAGAAGAAGTACCGCGCCCAGACGCCAGCGTGCATAACGCAGCTCGCCGTGACACTGAAACAAAAAAATAAAATAAATAAATAACAATAAAACTTAACTGAATATGTACACAAAACAAGATAAAAAATTATTATTCAATGGTCCCAGTAGAAGAACCAACGAACGGTCAGACGCGGAGTGTTCCGACTCACTTTTGTGAAGAAGTTTAAATAATAGGTGCCAGCGATTAAAACTGTTAGGGGTTCGTGTCTTTGGCGTTTAACACAGAGGTACGCGGCGAATTACTTCATGACTGTGGGGTACAACCGCTCGAGCGGCATCAGGAAGAAGGACCTCTTACAATATTGACGAAATGAGTAAACTTGGTCTCACAGAGTGCTATCATCCTCATAGAGAACGAACCCTAGACGAGGGTGGAGGGAGTTCGCTGTGGCGTGAAAACGGGAATAGCTTGATTGAAGATCTTTGCGACAGCGAAAAAGAGGAAAGCAGCGAGCGCGGTGTAGTCCTCGTAGTTCTTGAGACGAGAGCGATCGTAATCCAGGATTGAACCTTTGAGGGTACTTTTGGGAAAAGACGAACGCACGGGGGTTGGCGAGATTCGATAGGATTAAATTAAAGGATTGGAATTGGTCGCTCCGTACTTGTCACGACTGCTGTTCTTACTGTTTTTTTTACGTTTTTTTTTTCTTCGTTTGTTTTTTGTGATTGTTTTTATTGAAACTCTTGTCGATATAATATACATAGATAAATATATACTTACGAGGTATAGATGAGCCAAGTGACTGGTGAGAAGAGCGTAGACACCAGCCGAAGCGCCGACGAGATAGAGAGTAGGATGGAGAAGAGATGCTCCGAGAGCACCGCAAACTCCGCCACCGAGATAGACCGTTGCTACTCCCAGCCTACCTTGTTCCACCTGAAATCATTAATTTACAAGCACACACAGCGTTTCTTTAACATTTCCCCTCGGCCGCGTTTGCAAGTGTTAAAATTTTATTTTTCTTATTCAACGATACTCTCTATCGGGGCTTTGTCCAGTTTGGACATACATCCCTTTGGCTGGCCGTTTGTTCTTCGAGACTCGATAGCTCGCTTTGCAGACTCAGACTGGCCGGACTCGGTTGCCTCGCACAGACAGAAACAACCAAGGGCCGGGAAGGGATTGTCGTAGGGACATAGGAAAGGGGATGTAAGGGTTATAGGCAATGGACTGTGAAATTAAAAACGTCACGGAGGGAGAGAGAGCATGTTAAATTAAGTCGATGGAACTCGCTCACCTCGAGTGGCGTAGCCAATACCAGCTGAATTACAACGTTCAGCGCTAGATGAAGTGCGCTAGCGTGCAGAAGCATGTACGACGCGAATCTCCAGCCCTGGGTCCTCTCGTTCGGATCGTACACCAACCATCTTCTCATTGATTCGTCACCAAGGCAGTGCACGCTTATCTGTAATATTTCAATCCCTGTCAACGTCTCAGACATAAATTTTGTCCGTTTATTATTATTTTATTTAATATAAAAATGCTACAAGCGTATCGGGCTCTTCCAGAGTTAGTATTTAACAAATTTGTAACAACAGTTAATTAATTACAAGTTTCATCAGTAGTGAAATAACCGGAACGCCCAAAATAACAACATTGTCGAGTGAATTACGACGGTGTACCTATTTCTGTATCTGTAATTAATTCACACGAGAGTACCTCAACGAAGAGGCGATCTCTCTTCTCTTTCTTCCCCCCAGTAAACTTTGTTCAAGATATACAATTAAATAGTCGGGAAACAAAATATTTGCGCTTCAACAAAGCGTAGCTAATGGTACACGCTTGGTAGATTGCAATGCGAAGAGATTTCACGTTTCTCTGGGTAGAAAAGGATGATGTCCTCCCGCGGGATGGTAGAAAAGGGAGTCGGCAACGGGTGACTCGCTAATTAATTTAATTCAAAGAATGAATCGCTCGGTTCACCTCGCTCTCGCGCCAACAAAAGGGCTCCTCTCCACGCGCTGTGAGTACGGTTGTAGTCGGTCGAGGAAGGGTTAATTGGAATCATCCTCGATATATATTTTTCCTACAAATGAAAAACAAGTTTGAAACTTGGATGAGTGTAACAGGTAGAGTGACAAAGAGTCCTTCCACGAGTCGAGTCCAGTCTTGTTCACCCACTTTGCGAGGAAAGGAAGATTAACTCGGCGAGTTTTCCTTTACGGTCAGAAGATACTTCCAAACTGAAGAGCCAATGGAAAATTATATGTATACAATGTATTATTACAAGTGTGTGGACTGTGCATAAGTTAAATTAGGATACAGAAGAGAGAGAGAGAGAGAGAGAGAGAGAGAGAGAGAGAGAGAGAGAGAGAGAGAGAGAGAGAGAGAGAGAGAGAGAGAGAGAGAGAGGGAGAGGGAGAGGGAGAGGGAGAGGGAGAGGGAGAGGGAGAGGGAGAGGGAGAGGGAGAGGGAGAGGGAGAGGGAGAGGGAGAGGGAGAGGGAGAGGGAGAGAGAGACAGACGGACAGGGCCCCGTTCCATCAACCCTCGTAGACTCGTTCTTCCCTCATCTCACCCGTGTGCCCGACGTATACGCTACGACCATCTATAAACTTTCTTCACAGCCGGACGAATAAGTATTAGTACAAGAAGTAGTTTCTGTTCTCATATTTAAATAATTAGAACCTTCAGAGATAGAAAATAAGAGAGTGAGAGAGAGGGACCAAATAATAGAAACGCCTTAATAATAATATTTTCACAATTTTCCTCCACTCACCGACTTCGTACTTACGCAATTGGTTTTTGTCTTGAAAATCCTCGTAATCTCTCAATTTTTTCTTTCTATCGACTCTTTAAAATATATGTGTTTCCATTAACGTCGAACTTTAATAAAACATTGCAATACTTCTCCGAATTTACCATTTGTATAAATTTATTTCGACGAAATGAAAAATGTCGGAAGTTGCGGAGAAGGAGTTTTTAAGCTCACGCTCATCAAAGCATCGATACGGGCGGACTTTGGAAAAAAAAAAAACAATATGTAGCTGTATCAGTCCCGTATGACTTTCACCCTTCATTCGAAGTTCAAGATGGCGCGTGGGCACTGCAGAAAAAAACAAACAAGCACGTTGAAATATAAAGGCTCTTGGCGATGACTCACACATACTCATGGAGTCAGTTAGACCGTGAATTCTGACATGCAGCCGCGAATCATTAGCGTGAACAATGTAAGTATATGGATGTATCATATGCATAACGTTGGTGCTTAATAGTGAGCGAGCGAGAGTTTCAACCACCTGCCCTATGCGCATCGTCCTGCACGCTAAGCGTTAATGAGGATTGAAGAGCAAGCTGCACGACGTTTCCGTCGCGGCGGACAAGACCGATTATAATTAATATTACCACATTGTTCACTCCACACATACCCACCGTACACATGACATTAGCGTATCGCAACAGCCTTGTCTATTCTCTGTCATATTGCATCTCGGTGTCTCCAGGTACAATACCGCCTCTAATTGTTAGTCACAACAAATTGTCAACCATCTTTACCCCCCTCGCAAAAAGTGTTATTTGTGGTATTTAGTGAATAAACAGAGTATAATGTAGTTGCATCGATGTTTGAAAGATATATGCAAAGTACTGTTGTAGGACAGATACCTTTGGTAGATTTACTATAATAATATAATAGTTAGTGCTCGATATACCGAACAGTTTGGAGATTGAGACGACAATCGCATATATACACGAAACATACGTTTCCTGGTTCGTCTGATGAAGTTTACCTGCGGAAAATATATCCCGACTGGACTAAAGTAGATAGAGCGAGGACATGGGATCCATCGGATCTGTTCACGCCTATCGTACCTTTTACGCATATACGGCACACACTCAGAAATAGTCAGAATGTTTATAATCTTTTGTCGTCTTTATTTGTTATTTGTAGTGAGTGAACTATATCGCGGTACTTTTGGTACTCTATTGTTCATTCTATTATAGCCGACTCTGAGGAGGAATATATATATGTATATATATTTTTTATCTCCCGGCGTAACAAGGGAGAGAATAGCCCATTGAATTCACTCCGGTCTCGGTCCGGTAGGACGTTGTTATTTACTGGGTGCTGCCAAGGGGTGTACAAAGGGAATGAAGAGAGAAAGGGGGTTAGGAAATCGTATTTTTGGTCGAAGGATAGCGGGCGTGCATTAAGCGAGGAGAAGGTAGCTCCACAACTGCAACGAGTACCGCCAACTCTCGCGGACGCGTTTGTTGTTCCCGGTACACTTCGGATCTCTGCGGGTTTCTTTCTCTGTCTCAGTCTATACAGGATACTCTCTCTCTCTACTGCTATACAGCCTCCCTCATTCTCTTTCCGGGCATTTCGCTTCTCGAGCCGCAACATCTATTTCCGACTCTCTGGATAACGTTCCAGCGATGCATACCTGGTATGTAGTCGAATTTTCACAGAGATAACGGTACAACTGTACATCACCGTTAATTTTTAGGGCGGAGAAAAATAAAATATCTTTAACTTTAATGATTATTGTTGTTGGTTCAAACCTCGATAATACTGATGCAAATCATGAGGTATGGTGGTTGTATCCGAAACTTTGGTTTTGTCGGTGGTAGTGGATGTCTCGGAGTCGGTCTCGGTGTTAGCGTCAATTCGTCATCACGAATCTTCCTCAATACTGGTTTAGTCTCGCTGCCAGAGGAATCCGGTGTTTCGGGGAAGTTTCGCTCGTCGGGAGGCTGTTCGGTCGTCGTCGAAGTGGTGGATATAGTCGACAGTGTCGGCGATGTCACCAGCAACGCTGCCTCGACGTCCATTCTTCGAGCACCGCCTTATGAAAAGGACACACATTTAAATGAGGCCGAGAAACGATATCTCTCAAGATTGAATAACGAAAATTTTTATGTATACACGGGTTAGTACGGGATTTCGTTAACGTAATGCATCGCACAACAACTGAGGGCAATAATTTAAACTTGATTTCTATGGGGTTTGGAAAATTGTTGACAAAGGGAGTCCGGAACAATACGGGAGTTGAGGTATAGTTGAGAGGTATGGGACAAACTGCGAAAGGTTCCAACTTTGGGACACACCTTCTTTGCTTTTCTGAATTCAAGCCGTTTACTTATAAATATTCCTTTTGATAATTCACATACCACGTGGATGTCAGTCATGAAATGCATTTAACATTTGCAAATAAAGACATAGAAAGACGGTCTGAGGGAGTGTTTGTGGCTGCAGTATCGGGGGATACCGTTGCCTCTGTTCCATCCTAATTAACATAATGCCGCTCCTAAGGGCACACTAATCAGGTGTTGCTTGTATATGTGTGTACAGTTGGATGAATGTGCGGATGTGTATACGAGGAATGTTACGCGCAGGTAACCTTCATCTATGTCAGCGTGATGTAGGTTGTAGTATAGAGAGTACACGGGTCGTGAGGGCAGCAGCTTCTAGTACGTAATTGGAGAGCCAAAGAGAGAGGTCAGCTCGGATTCTCGAGGTGAAAATCCCTCGCCCGTTCTGTCGAAGGGGGTTTGCGTCACGTTATTGCGCTAACGGTAACCGCGCGAATGCGGGAGAGTGGAAGAGAGGATGGGAGAAGCGTCACCGGCAGCATCCGCTTCGCTCTGGCAACATCCGAGTGCTTTCAATTAATCAGTTAATTAATTTGCATCAGTCTTTCTCTCCGACTGGCTGGCCTCGTTTACCTCGTTATAGCTATCGTATATGAATTTATGATATTTCATTCGTTATTCCATGAGATAGTTTCTAAACGAAATAAAAACGATCCAAGAACCGTTGCGTTTTCGCACCTCGAATTTAACCGACGGCTTGTTTGGAGGGCAACACAGTATGTTTGAGTACAAATCTTCCTCGTCCTTCTGTAAATGATAATAGCAGTACTGGCATCGGCACGCCGATTGTCGATTTTCGTGGCGAAAAAACTTGTGATATAAATTGGGTTCGTTAGTGGCCTTGCCCGGTAAAATCTCGTTGGTCTATGTCCCCGAGTTTATACAGTTTATACCAACACCGATGTGACTTTATCTCGCGGCCGCGTTAAGAGTGCCCTGAGGGTAGATGCCAAAGAATAATTATCCTTGCTTTCGCAATTCGGACCGACAGATAGTTTATTAAATATATGAATATCATACAAATAAAAGCGTAAAGATCGAAGCGGTGGTTAATCTGGCAGGGGGAATTTTGTGCTTTTTATATTTTGAGTTTATCGTTCAGAGTTGATAGTGAGTGGTGTGATCGACGTATCTCAAAGATTTTAAGAGCGACGAGGAGTTACGTTGAAATTAAGAGAGCGATAGAATTTTCGGGCTGTTGCTCTTTCTCCTACGTGCAGCAGGCCTGCAGCGGGGTCTCACAGACCTCTATTAAAATTATGAGGTATACTAAGGATTTTAAGGCTCGTCTCCCTTGTGTTTTTTTTTCCTGTGGAACACAGACACGCATGTATGTGCGTAGGTATCTATATACATGTGTGCCGGTATGAGCTCCATGCGGCGTTTACGGCGAGTTGTCGTACACAGAGTCGAGAATGAAAGAGAGGAAAGAAGACACAAAAATCATTAGCTAGTCGAGCATTTACCTCCGAATTTCCGGATAAAATGGATTGGCGAATATATAGGTATTATGTTATTATGTAATAATGGGAAAAAAGGGTATTCCATATTTATCGAGATTCCTAGGCGGCTTGAGGCTTTTTTTCATCCCTCTATGCATCGGGGTATTTCCTCGTCATCTTTAAACTCTTCCTTTACGAGTATAAATTCGTCGAGCGAGTAAAAAAGAAAAGAAGAAGAAATACAAGAGGCGTAAGCAAGGGATATCCGAGAGCTGTTGAAGAATCAGACGAATCGGAACCAGCATTCCAAAACCCTACTCTCTGTCGGCTTTGCGCTGAACATAGAATCTGAGTATTCTGGGAATGAGAAAAAAAAGTCTAGTGAAGCGTGTCAATATTACTGCTATACATGACAGGCTCTTTTATACAGATCTGAGCATGAATTGAAGAGCTCGAAAAGCAAAATTGTCAAAACGATTATTAAAAATCGACGATAACCATTGTATGCTCGTTTCTTTGAACGGTTGTGCATTTGTTTGTTTTATCAATTCGTTTGTTGTTTCCTCGAAATTGTCTAACTGATTTTCATATTATGACGTCTGTGAAACTTCCCTTTGTAATTATACATACAAAAGCTGGGAGATCATCCATGGGTTCCCAATGGCCGCTCGATTTCGGATTCCACGGGTTACTGGCGAACGCTCGAATTGGAGAGTCTATTGTTTTACATATGCCATATATTCTCGAGATTACGTCTTTCATAGCATATAAGAGTGAAATTTGAAAATCTTAAATCACTCCCATGTGTTATATTCTGGAGATTTCGGCGTTCATAGCATATAGGAGTGAATTTCGAAAAACTCAAAGCCCATACAGCACACGGAAGTGGAATCCGAAAATCCTAAATCACTTCCATATGCTACACTGTAAAAAAAACGGTGTTAAATTCAACACCGCTTCAACACCACCATGTGGTCCATATAGGTCCATTACTTTGGTGTTAAAAGCAGTGTTAAAATTTGGTGTAAAATGAGTGGTAATTACGGAACGTCCATTCTAACACTGTAACGGTGTACAGTAACACCGAACCTTACTCCTAAGTGAGTAAAATATAATGAATCGGAACTAATAATTGCCCAAGAAAGTAATTATCTGGGATATCGTGATAATTATAAATGAAAAAAATATATATATATATATGTATATATATATATATGTACATGAAGAAAGGCTACGATCACAAATATATATGCTTGTGAATTACTCGAGATGGGATTCGAACTGCTTACCTGATGCTTACTACTACCTACCTATGCCTACCACCTAACACGCTATCGACTACGCTATGGCTTACTTGTGAATATCTCTTACTCACATTCTGTTTACGCTCCTTCGGCTATTATGATTATATATTACTGTCATTCAGATAATGATGATGATACACGGAATGATTATGTACTTTTTTATGGTGCTATTAATCGGAATCATCATTTTTTTGTTGTCGAATCAACTATTGATAATCAATTTAATGATAATTATCATCTCTTTGAAGTATTAATTTTTTCTTAATTGCGATTTACTTTAATTTTAATATTGGGGCAATTTTGAGGTCAACGATTTCGAAAATGAGTTTCAAATTTTTTAAATCCAAAATCTAAAATGGGAGAACGCTGCCTGACTAAAAATACCATTCAGGTTTTGAAGACACTATTCACTGCGTATTTTACACCGTTAAATGCATATTTAAAACTTAAAGTTGTGGTTAAAGACATTTTAAGACATCTTATTACTTAACACAGAATTGTGCTGATGTCTATGAAAATAACATCATAAAGTGAGATCGTCGTGCATCACACAATATGGTGTTGGGATTTATTAGAGTACACCGCATTACGAGTTTATCATATGTACGGTGTATTTTTCACTGCGAAATGGTGTTAACCGGTTTTTTTTACCACTCACACCATCGCAATTTACACCGCAGATTTCTTACAGTGTAGTTACAAGAGATGATGCGGTGGGCGGATTCAACCCAGTGTACTGGAAGCTTCAAATTACTTCGGTGAGTCAGTTATAACGATTCCTATCTTCCTATATGGTTATTGGTCATCATCATTATTATTATTATTGTTATTTCCTTTTTGTCTTCTCGAGACATTTTGTCTTGTTTATATTCGATATATTCTATATATTCTTATATGTTGTATATTTTGTGCTTAGAGGACCCCTGGTCCTATCGTACGAATAAATTACTATCTGTCATTCATATACTGCATATTGCAATGCACTATACTTCTCAATGCAAGAATAAACAATAATTGATGTTAGCTGCCCTCTGGCGTGGAACTCTGATTGTATATGTATATATATATATATTTCTGTCAATTCTCGACAGTGGAAAAAGCGCGCCAGATTGTGTTAATTTCTTTTCTTTCTTATCGATCTTCCTCTTGTCACGGAATTAAAGTGAAATGCATTCGTGAAGAACATCGATTACACAGTCGATACAGTCTCGCCTTTTCACCTTGTTAGAAAAACTCTCTTGAATAACCCTCGAGACTGACAAATAAGAATTGTGAGTAATACAGTGTCGAGAATTGCAACTTTTGTTGAGATAAAAGTAATTGAACTAGCGTGTCTCAATAAGGAGTTGTTAAATGGCTATTGATTACTTGTATAATGGACGATGAATCGCCAGCATAAAAATAAACTTGTAAAATTTATACTTAACGTTAAAATACTGTTAAAACTTTGTCGAAATACTATATACGTACTATAATACAATCCACGTTTACGAATCAAGTTCCGAAAGCTTATTCCGCCTTCGTAGTTCTCTCCTCTTCGTTGTTATCCCAGTCGAGCCAGACGCGAGCATTAATCACGTACACTCAACCTACCGGATTCACAGAGATCTCAGATTGGATATAGAAAGGAATTTAAACCATTTATGAGAGCTTCCTGCTCTTACCATTTACGAATATTCAACTTTTGCATCTTTCATATTTCGTAACTTAATTTAACGCGCTTATAATCGAGCTTCAACAACAATTGACCAGCTAATTCTGAAATGTGATTGTTTTGTTGTTCCCTATCACTACAGAGAATGGGTAAATCACACGAGATTGTCGTAGAAAAAGAGCTCCGACTGTAGGATATATTTGGAGGACCCGTGACGCAACATTAACTGTAGACGTATGACGTTCGGGATCGTTCCTGTACATAATCGGTATAGGTATTGCTAGACGCTTGCATAATCGATAGGCTTGTCGTTCCCCGTTCGATGTCTTCCTTTTGTTGTCTATTCTCTTTCTTTCTCCTTCTCGTTGTATTCTTGCGTCTCTTTTCTATACCGTAGAATCTGTTATTAGCCCCTTCTCGTCGATGTATGAAAGCCCGTCCCTTTTACTGTGCGTCTCTGTCGCGCTATTATCGCGCTTGCCGAGGTTTGCTTTGCCAGAGATGCATATATGCAACGCGCGGTTGTGTGTCTTATGCAAATCGGTTGTCCGCGATCACCGGACAGTAAGATGGGTGTTATACCCCTTAGTCCTCATCCTTACATAGTTACATACATACCGGTTACCATGAGACAAGACGGACACCGACCCTGGAAACCTCGTTAAATTTTTCATATTTCCATCAAGTAAAGAACTATTTTTTTTCTTCGCTGTTGCGATTTAGGCAATTAAAAATAGAAATTAACGATCAATGTTCTCAATGCACCACGCATTTACGCGCTCCAGTATCCATTATGTTGGCAATATTATAACAAGATCGAATGGAATTATAATAAGAGCTGGTTCCAGATTTTTCTTTGTTCTTTACTTGATTGGTGCACATTTTCTAAAGAGTTTGCGAGCGACGCTTTGATAAGAACTTACTGGAAAAAAAGTGAAAAAAAAAAAACAAACAAAAAAACGAAAGTCCGTTGCAAGTTGAATAAGGAAAGAGCTCGGGAGAGCTAAAGGTTTGAAAGAGTAAGCCCTTTATTGTTTGCCATGAAGCTACGTAGGAGATGAAAGACTGACAAGCCCGACCGTTATCGGAGTCCGATTTGCCCGTCGATCTCGTTTATCGGCTGGAACTGCGGTTGTTGTCGAAAAGTGAGAATTTCCAAGTCAACATTCTGCGAACGCCTCTCCGATTTCGCAAACGCATTTTCACGCCTCTACAACTTTCAACTCGCGAATCTTATCCTTGCGTATCAGTTATTTTATATCGTCTTTGGAACTGTCAACTAATGTACGGTGGTTTACCGTTAGTTGGTTATATTTTTTATTGGCATACAGAAACTTTCTTTTACCTTTTCTACTGGTCCACCTACTACGATCTGCCTCCCATTCCCGGTATCGGCGATTTTCCCACGAACGGATTTGGTTACGTCGAATGATCGAATGCAAATTCGCACGAGCTTCGCTGGGTGGCACACGATCGAACTCCCTCGTCCGTTTGGAGATTTCCGTCTGCCTCGACGAACTTCAATCCCACTTCTCTCTCAATTTCTCTCGGGTTCCGGTGCATCCAGAGCATCAACCACCGCTATCCCCATCCTCCCACTTGGCGGATTCCCTCTGCTTTCACGATTCTCTTTCACTTCCACTCGCCCTTTCCTCAATGTAGCATACATATGTGTGTGTATGTGTGTGCGTGCGCGCGTGCCTGCGTGGGTGTGTGCGTGCGTGACATATTCCGGGTGCGCTCCCCGATGAAACGCTTGCCTGGCTGCAGTAATTTCGCCGCGTCCTATCGAGCTGTGGCCCAAAGAAAAGAGGAAAAAATATGTAAAAAGAATCTAAAAGGGCAAAGCTAGGTAATGGTATATCTATGTGCGATTTTACCCTGTTAGAATCCGGCTCACCGGTCGTATTGACATCTTTCGTCTCCATTTCTCATTCGTTCATTTATTAAGTTTTTTTTTATCTTTATTTTAGTTAGACATCCAAACTTATGCAGATTCTGCGCGAATAAATAGGAAACTATATTCGCCCAGTGTTATATTTTTTACTTCCTTTTTATGGAGCTGCTGCACCCAGGAGAGGAGCAAAAATTTGAAATGATCGGAAGAATCGGTAAAGTAGAGGTACCGAGGAAACGAGGGTTGAGTCATAGAGTAACGTGTATCTGTCTCCATTCGACTGTCGGACATAGATAAAAATTTTCATGTAAACATTTCGATGGGCGGGGGGGGGTTATCTCTGCGAATATTATCTGTTCGTTTACTTAACGTATAAAAGCCAAAGATGTCGACGCTGACCGTTTTCGTCTGTGAAAAAATAAACACACAAAAAAAATATATACATATATGTGGTATTCCATGTGAAATCGAACGGTCAAGAACCCGACCCTCTCAAAAAAAAAAAAAAATTGCGATTTCACCACAATTCATGATTATTTCCAAGGGGTTTTTGTAATTTTTTTTTTCAGAATTTTTTATTTGAGATATCGAAAAATTGAACTTTTTTAAAAACCCTCTCTTAAGAACTATTAATCATTTAAAAAAACGTTTAAGATCGATTTTTCATACAAAAAGAGATATTTATTACTTCCCATTGAAGTTGATAAAAATGGTGACATTATCGACAATAATGGAAGTTAAAAGATTAAATAAAAAAAGGGATTGGGGATTTTTCTTATGAAAAATTCCCAATCCCTTTTTTTAAAAAGAGCAAACAGCCCACAATAGGTTATTATAAAAGAATGCATATAACGTCGTAGATCCACCGATAACATGCACATGGGCTTGCGCTTATATTTAGGAGTTTCCAGTTGGAAATTGTAATGATTATAATGCCTTGGAGCTTTTCGCAATTGACACTCTACTCAGTCTTTTGTTGCGCTACCTCTATTATATTTTTTTTCGTCAAGTATAGTGTATTTACTTTCACAGCTTCCGGCAACTACAGCTTTTCGCTTTCCGGTCAGTAATCACCCATTAACGAGTATTTTATAATTTACAATTATAATTTATTGCGATTATAATTTATTCAGACAACAGTTGCGTATTTGTTTTGTTATATATTTTTGGCCAAACCCCAAAAAATAATTCTTGTAATGCAAAATGTTTGACAGTCAGGGATGCAGAAATTGCGCTCAGATAAAATAGATAGAATAGACAAATGCCTATTGTATCGCTCGTTAATTTCGCGGTCTGCACCGGTTCATCCATGAGTACGGAAAGGCATAATGCATTGTGTGAAAGAAGAATGGGTGATGACTGGGCGGTTGATGCGTCGGCGTTTCTCTATATATGTTACATGTGGAGACATGTGGCAACTGGTTCCAGGCGGCACGAACTCTGCAGTTTCACTGACAGACCGCCAAAATCCGAGTCGTAGTTTCATCGGACTGTATGTGCCAGAGGCGACAACTGCGTATACTGTGACACGTACACACAGTTCCACCTCGATCTCGAGGGAAACGTACTTCAAATGTAAGGGACTATGGCAGACTTTCCTTTGCCCCGTTCGACGTTGGACTCATCGGCCGCATCTCAAGTCAGTGATAACTTAATTTTTCTCTTCTGAGAAGCTAATTATTATTTCTTACTTTGCTCGGAGGACAACGATTTGTCGGTGACCTCGTTCTACCTGTTTTCTTGCTTGTTATTCCCGCACAGAGACACGAGGCGATATTTCATATTAAGTTCGCCAAGTTTCTCAGCGCGTTGCTGCCACCTTTCTTCGCCCACGTGTGAGAATCAATACACGCACGCACGCACGCACGCACGCACGCACGCACGCACGCACGCACGCACGCACGCACGCACGCACGCACGCACGCACGCACGCACGCACGCACGCACGCACGCACGCACGCACGCACGCACGCACGCACGCACGCACGCACGCACGCACGCACGCACGCACGCACGCACGCACGCACGCACGCACGCACGCACGCACGCACGCACGCACGCACGCACGCACGCACGCACGCACGCACGCACGCACGCACGCACGCACGCACGCACGCACGCACGCACGCACGCACGCACGCACGCACGCACGCACGCACGCATGCACACACGCACACACACACACACTTGCATTCTACATACGTACGTACGCCGAACATTCAGCGCAGCGCGTAGAGATGGAATCCTCCCAACGTCGACGCCGCCGTCATCGTCGTCAACGTCTCCAGTATTCCATTTTGTCGGTCTCTCACTGGGCGCACCGTGAACAACCGTGTGCCCTGCTTGAGCTTTCTCTCGGTACACGATCACCGAGCCGTATTTCATTCGAGTCCGAAACTGCGAGAGAATCTGTAAATAACGTAGTCGCCCGCTATGACCAGCTCTACACATTGGTGTTGTTTCATCCTTCGTAGAGTATGTGATGCTTCTATGACTCTCGGCACTCTCGATCTCTCTCCTACACGATGCGATATCGCAGTGGCGTTTAATTATAAATCTGCTTAAATTCATCGTGTCGCTTCGGTGGTGCGCGGTGTCTGACACCTCAAACAATCTAGTTTTCTCTTTCCCTCTCTTTACCCACTAGTGGAAGCCCTCTCGCAGTTCTCTATGTGACCAAGCCCTGCACTTTGCGTCAGGCTAAAGCAAGGGACAGACGACGGGGTTGGCACAGTGCTGAGTAAACAGTGAGCACATCCACTATCGCGAACCCCCTATCAAACTTCCCTTGGGAGTTTAGACCAATTCATCGCTCATTGAGCAAACGATCGTGACTAATTTTATGAACATTTCGACTCGTTAATTGGATCTTGCAACACCCTCTGGCAACCGTAATTAAGGTTTCATGATCCTTTTTAATTACGCGTCACACTGATTTTTCGCCTTGCTGTATATATCTTAGTTACGTTAATGACTATTTAAATACTTTGAAGCATAGGATGTGTATATCTGCTATTTTGGTCAAACGAGGTGTATATCTCGAGTAGTTCGATGCAATCTTCAATTAAACGTTGAACATTTCGAACCTTAGTATTTAAACATTACACATTAATATTTCGTTCTTTTTTTTTTCAAAGTTGTACTTTCGAGCTCCGTTCTTCGAAAGGAACTTGTGATGTTTAAGAGTTAAGCAACCTTAATGAGCGAGTCAAAACAATTACGTTAGTTGAAACAAAATTTTCAGTAGCATATGGCCATCTCAGGTTTATTATTGCAAAAAGCTTCCATACACTGAGAAAAAATATTTGGATTAATCAAATGTCGCTATGCCATACGTTCAAAGCTGTTACTTGGTATACATCAGTCGATTCACAATATGTAAATATAAACAAACATGCAAACAATCAAATAGCTGGGGAAAGTACCGAAAAGTACTTAAAGTACTAAGTACTACGTACTGATTACCGCAAGTACTTTAACGACAAAGTAGTTTCCGTACTTAAATTACTTTTATAACATACAAAGTACTTTTCTTCTTAATCGGAAGAGGCGTTATTCCACGAGTACGAAATGTGGAGAAGAATTTTCAAATCGAACGGCCCTGTTCAGGACCAACACTTTTTTAAAACGTCCAAATTCCTCGTTTTCAATCCTTGGTAACAGACTAATCAACTGGACTACGTCGACTGGACCCTGGGGGTAGTGAGTGGAGGTCGACTGGATGTATAACAATTAAATCTGGGATGCATGGATCTAGTATGGGGCCGAAAGTGAGAAAGGTCTCCATTTTATGAATCAAAAATCGTATTTTTTGGATTTAAATGGAAAATATTGGGTTGGGAGGAAAAATAATTATTATATTCATCAGCAGCGGGAAAAAATACGTCGAATATAGGCCTTGAAACCAAAAAATCAAATGAACAACGATTTTTCTATATTTGGCCCACTGAAAACCGTCCATTTTTGTGATTTTGAAACGTCGATATCTCGGCTCCCAATAAAGCTAGAGAAAATCCGAGGTGTCCGTTGTGTTCTATGGAAAAAAATACTCAAGGTAAGGTCTTGTCCGAGGTCTAGAAGCATCTCATCGGGCAGTTTAAGTTGAAAAACGCGAAAAATGGACTCGAAAGGGGTAGCCATGGAATTTCTTGATGAAAATTTTTTTTCATCACGCGGTGTGGAAATTGCCACTTTTCCGCCCGCTTCGCGTGCGGGAAACCGTCATTTTCGCACCTTGTGATGAAAAATTTCGTACATCCCTCGTGCGAAACGCTTTTTCTAACGTGTGAAGCAATGTACTATTCTTTTGCTTCCTCATAGAGGAAGCTTTGTGATGATGAAAAAAAAATGTCAAGATTTTAATAAAAACGTGTTCAAAATGTTCGAAAACATCGAAAAATCACATTTAAAAAAAATGTCCGAATGTATATGTGCGTGCGTGCGTGCGTGCGTGCGTGCGTGTGTGTGAAACGGACGCGAAAAATTCAAACCGCTATAACTCGAGAACGCCTCGATCGATCAAGCTGAAATTTGGCACACATCATGTGTGATCAATAGTCAACGTTTGCTCAAAATGTCATCCAAAAATGTTCAATTGTTTTTGTTGTACGCCATTTTTAATTTCTTCGAAAATGTCTGTGCGCACTGTAGCGCTCACAATTTTTTAGCTATCGGGCTAAAAACGCGTACACAGACAGAATATGAACACCCGATGATCCCATTAAAATTTCAAGAGAATCGGTAGAACCGTTTAAATTTTATGGCATTTTGAATTTTTCGGATTTCATGAAAAGTACTTAGGTTTAAATGAGTACTTTGGTTTAAACGCATTTTTCCTAATTAAATATTCATTTATCAGTAAAATAACTGTTAGATTCGTGATCAGCGTGAAAAAATACATGGAATATAGTCCTAGAGTTACGATTAACGAAAAAAGTTTATCTGTAATTTTTACAGCTAACATCGAAAAATGAGTGATTTTGCATATTTTTAAACAGCGATTTCTTTGCTTCCCGATGGCATCGCGAAAATATGCAGGTGCCTATCGTGTTCTACGGCAAGAAATACACAAGATGATGAATATGACGGAGTTAAAATAATTACTTAAAGCGGTGTCGTGTGAACTTCTCGAGTAAAAATTTAAAGATCGAAAAAAAATTGGGAACACATAATTCTATGTATTTTTCGCGCCGAGCACAGATCCTACATCCGTTTTGACCAAAAGCGGAAGGTTGGTGTATTTTTTCGGGCTAAACCTGAATCAGACAGCAATTTTTCCTGAAAGTTAAATACAACGTCGATGTTGGAAAAAAGTTGAAAATTGACATTTTCATAACGTTTCCTCATAAAAGCTGAAAATTAAAATTTTCATATCGCTTCCTCATCAAAGTTGAAAGTTGAAAGTTGAAAGTTGAAAGCTGAATTTTTTTATTCGCTAAGCTTCCTCTATGAGGAAGCCAAAAATATAGGAAATCCTTCCTCATAGAAGAAGCTTAGCGAATAAAAAATTTCAACTTTCAACTTTCAACTTTGATGAGTGTAACGGGATGGCACCGCGGGTATCAATGAACGAAATGAGTTGTAGATGTAAGGTATGTATATTTATTGGTCGCAGCGAAATGTTCGGGAGAGTGTACCGTTTGAATGCTCGAGCTGGACTGATGATCGGAGGTGCGAGGCTGAGGGCCTCGGACGCTGCAACAAAGTCGCGACGCGCTGTCGCGACGCTTGGTGATAAGGCCCTTCTCACGGCTCTGAGCCGTGAGACAGAGGTGCAGATAAACTGCCGGGCTTCTTCGAATTAAGACGCGGCGGAAAAATGAAGCCGGCGCGCGATATGAAAATAAGATCGGTGGGAAAGAGGCTGGAGCCGTTACATGAGGAAGCGATATGAAAATTTCAATGTTCAGCTTTTTTTTTTTTAATGAACGACCACGTATTTCGACGTATTTTTTCCCGTTGAACATGAATCCGCTGGCCTGTTTGGGGCCAAAGCACAGTGAGACATTGAAAGGCTCGATTTTATGCACGAAAAAACTTACTTTTGGGATTTAAATGGAAAATATTGGGTTGGAAGTAAAATAATTTTATGAGACAGACATTTTTTTACATTACGAAAGAGGTGCAAAGTAATTTGCACATGGTTTCCTCATTTATTACAATTTTGAGCATAGCTTCCTCAAAGAGGAAGCTATGATCAAAGTAGTATAAGTACTTTGGTCTTAATACTCAGTAATAGTACTTAAAGTACCGAAAAGTACTTTGATACTTTAAGTACCAAATGAGTACTCATGTACTTTAAAGAACTTAAAGTACATGCGTAAAGTACATGCAGTTGCAGAGCTGGCCAGAAGGCCAGCTCTGCAAACAAACCAAATAACGCCTTCCGACGTCCGTCACCGCGTCTTGACTAATCCAACAATTTCTTTTTCTCAGTGTATCTCCGGTATATACGATCTGTCGTTAAGAGTTTTCCGAAAAGGGTAAAAAAACCGAGATGAAAGAAAAAAAAAAGAAAAAAAAACCACGTTCGCGGAAGCGCAGGAACGCTGCGGAAGATACTCGCCTGGAAAATGCCGAAGAGAATCGGAAAGGGAAACGAAGAGACAAGATAGCCAACGTTCGAGAAGCAGCTTCTCGTTTAACGAAGGTGGTTGCTAAGTCTTGATAGTCGTCGTCGCAGAGCCCTGCCAAGTAGTTTTCTCCAGTCGAAAAATTCTTTTCCTTTGTACTCTTTGCGTTGTGAGCATTCCACTACAGTGTGGCACAGCGCAACAATCAAACCTCCTGAAGCTTACCTGGCGCCTTTCGTCGTATCTCTTTCATCAGCACGGTGTACTTTTCACCCTCGGTTCCTATAGGTAATACTGTTATGCGTATGTGTGTTCGAGGTGCTTCTCCGTCTGCCGCGGAATCTCGAGATTACAGTCGGAAATTCGTGTACTTTCAGCGGTGGGTTTTTAATAAAAGTTCCTCAAACGATAGCCCGCCCTATCTATCCCTCTCTCTCGCGCGATGCTATTCTAACTTCAGTCTGGGTTACGCGAGGAAAATAAGAGAAAGGATTGCGAACAAGGGGCGAACAAGCGCGTCAAAGAGAAGGGTAGAGAATTCTGCTGAAAATTCGGTGAAATCGCGCGCGCACGTTTCAGGAACGGGGATACGAAGTTGAACGCGAAGTAAACGCACAAAGTCCCTTCCATCGGGCGCTTTATGCTAACATAAAAATCAAGAAATTTTTCCTCACTTTGCCTTGCAGCAGTATCTCCGCTAACAGTTGCGCGTGTATCTTTTATTTAGGGTAAGTCGGGCTGATATGGCCATGGTTTTTTAAACAACGAAAATTGGACGTGTAATGTTTATAAAATGTTTACATTTTTGTTGTAACCAACTCTAGAGACATTAAACTAAAGTAATTAACTCAGAACTTTGGATATTTTCGATGCGTGATTTAATTGCAGCTCTGTAAATAAATATTTGCGATCGGCCATCTTACCCGGACACTACGGGTGACATGGACACAGTAATACTGGTAGTCAATTAAGCCTAGAGAAGGATCGAAATAGCACAAAACATTTTTTACTATATTTCATGCTGTCTACATAACCTACAGAATGACAATAAACACCTCTGTTAAATGTTTCAGATGCTAAACTAAAAAGAAAACAGTTTTACTGGCCATATCACCCGGATTAGAATTGGGTCTGACGAAATTCCAACGATGTCAAAAAATCTCCATCTTGGACATATCGAAGTTCTCGAGGATTTTGATGTGCTCAAGATCGTTTCCTTTCACAGATCGTCGAACTTGACCGATAACATCACGTGTATTGGTTTTCAGGGAAACGACCATTTGGCGTTTCGTCTCCATTGAGACCCTATAATCAAAGAGTGCGAGACAGATCAGTTTTTCAGATATATACCACAGATCATTGCAGAACGTTTTTAATGCAGATTTGGCAATCGTAAGATCGTTCACCTTGTATTCGTTAAGGGCGTGAAGAAGTTGCAAGTAATTGCTTAGCGCTTCCAATGCATGGAACCATGGCTTTACGAAGTTGGTGGTGACGAATTGAATGACACTCAGTATTCGGGGGTTTTTGGGGTCGTTTTCATTAATAACCTGAACAAAAAATTCAAAAATTCAAAATCGCAGATTCGCTATGGCGGGCGGAAGTGAAAAAATGCCTTGAAATTAATGAACCTTAGTACTCGGGGGCTTTAAAGATCATTGAATATGAATCGGAAATGAAACTTTAGAAATTCTAAACGGTCGGTCTAATAAGGCGAGGGAAATTTTGCTTTTGTAATTTGTTCTCCGCAGTTCTATTGATCTTTTAATGAAACGGTTTGAAAAATTGTTTTTTAACAATAATATAGCATCAATCTTAGTCATGACAAAATGGACACAACGGTGCTAATAGGTTAATTAGTCTTCGCAATGCAACGTGTACAAAACACGATAAAAGTTCGGTTTTATTTGTTGACATTTTTTAACAGGAACATATCTTCCCGGATTACATATTCAACTATTTTTTCGCTGCGGATTTTCACTTTCTACAACATTTTTTAACTACTAGCTATAATTTACAAAAATCACGTTTTTTTTATACCTCGGTAGGGACCTCTAAAAATGTTTCGATTTCGTAGGGATATCGCAGTTATTTGTACGTTATACTTTGGAATTGCGGGGTGGTTGCAAGGAAATTTAAAATGTTTAATTTTTACTTTAAATTCAGATTTTTAATTTAATTTTTAGTCAAGTTTTTAATTTTTTAAATAGCCGGTAGCATCCTCCAAAATGCATTCATCTCGGGGACCATTTGTACATCAGATTTTTATTTTATACTTCACGACAATATGGGGTGACCCTCCAAAGAATTAAAAAATGTTCTATTTAAGGACCACCGGAGTTCCAGAGTTGGAAAAGAGTTGACGTGACCAACTTGAGTGGACAGCAATATTACAGGAGGACTAGATTTTCTCGTTGAAGGTGTCGAATGGGTGAAAGGGGGTTAGAGTATAGTTGTATCTGGGAAAGTGGAAGGAGCGCAGTTGGACACATTCAACTGTGACACTCGAAGAGCAGCATTAGCGGCAGCGGCGACAATATTGTACGAGGGAAAAAATACGTGCCAGCACCTTTAAAACCATTGAAACGAGCAATCGAGCGTTATGATTGAATTAACGTAAACCGTCGAATCAATTGAAGAAAAAAGAACGACTTTGAGGTGAGAAAGTCGGATTATACTGGTAAAGAATATGTCAAATGTACGGTACACTCGTGTCCGGGCCATCTTGATGCCGGATGCCAATTCGACATGATAGAAAGAAGTGGAAGGCAAAGATCTTACTGTGGAAACTGATGAAGATGAGGAGTCAGGCATATAGGCAGTAATAGTGGCAACAGAAACAGCGCGGCTCCTCTCTCTCTTCTCTATTCTCGTTCTCTTCGCTTCTCATCACTTCGCTACTCTCGGCACACACAACTTCCGCGTTATTAAACGGGCTTACACAAACGTCTCATTTCCTCGGTCAGTCATCTCGACCCAGTTTTGAGGATCGTTCGACAGCACAAAAGCACCTCCAAGCTGAAGGATGGACGAGCAAAGTCTCTCCCCAGACCCAACTTGAGTCGTAAATGCAAGGTTTTCATATCGTACATTGACAGCAGAGGATAGAAAATTAAGTACAGGCAAACTATAAAAACATCTTTCATGGTGAATCTTGAATTTTTATACAGTGGTTATATTAAAAGAGATAGGTAGTACTAGAAGATGGCAAGTCTAGATATGGTGCAACGAAAGATCGAAAAGCTTTACAATTCACTCTATTTTCACTGTAAGCCTCGGGCGTCTCCACACTCCGTACACTGCTCTTGATTCTCTCTGGGACAGATATCCTTTATCCCCTTCCAACACGTTCAACTGGACGTTCTCTCTTTTATCCCTTTTACCCCTCTTCGAGCACGACTCTCGAAAAGCAGCACGTTTGTCGCTCATTCTTATTTCTTTCCTTCCTCTCCTCTTCCGTTCACCGTTACTTCTCTTTCCTTTCCCATCTCCCGATCGGTCTCAAGTTTACTCGGGTTTGCGCCACGAGAACTTTTCTCATATCAAAAGGAGGCGACGTAGAGAAAGCTCGAGCGCGCACACACAACGATGTTTAGGAAAGACGATGCTAGGGACGTACGTACAAACAAATACATTCCAGTGAAACGATTTGGGCGAGAAAACGATTGTCTTACCCAACGGAAGATTCTCATGACACTGTCAAAGTGTACCTATAAGTATAGCTAGTAGTAACGCTGGGGAAAAAACAACAACAACCAATAGCCGTGGCACGCCGACGAAACGTATCGCTGCGATTTGTAACAAGAGGGAGAGGGAGAGGGAGAGGGAGAGGGAGAGGGAGAGGGAGAGGGAGAGGGAGAGGGAGAGGGAGAGGGAGAGGGAGAGGGAGAGGGAGAGGGAGAGGGAGAGGGAGAGGGAGAGGGAGAGGGAGAGGGAGAGGGAGAGGGAGAGAGAGAGGGAGAGGGAGAGAGGGTGAGTAAAGAGCTTCAGTTTAAAGGCAATGAGAGTCTACACACCAGTGACAAAAGTTGGTAACGCGGGCCACAAGTAAATAGCCGATAGTTGGCAGGCGTTGTGCAGCGTGATAGTGCGCTGCAAGGGAATGTGAAAATACTCCGATGAACATATGAACATGCACGAGCAGAAGCGCCAGCATTGGAAACTTTCGTTGAGGAAAGTTCCTGTAAGTACGATACACGCTTACAGTGTCCAATTCGAAAAGCGTAACATCCAAGAAAGTACAGATTTATTGACTGATTAATATGAGCGAGAGAGGGAGAGAGAGAGAGGGGGGGGGGGGGTCGGTACTCCAGTGCTAACCATAATTTAAAGATTGTACTGGTGGGAAGCTGTGGCTAGGAGAGCTGTGTGCATCTTCCCGAGAAACTGTAGGAGCTCTCGACTGCTTCTGGAATGGCGCGCATTCATTCGTCGACTTGGCGCTTCCGAACGAGGATTACACTAACTCCTTACAACTTTTTACAGCATTCGAATATTCCTTCTATATTTGCCTCTTTCTCGTTCTCACTGCACCCTGCTCTGATCCTCACTTGAGCTTCTCTTCTACTTCCACTCTCGGTTTCACGTGGCACGTGGAATGGGCCTACTGTACCGGTAGGGTGGCTTAAGGCCCAATGAATAGAACAGTGTCAGGAACCCTTCAACCCCCCCAAACCCCAACTTGTTGGCTCGACCCCCAACTTTTGCGCTCGCGGAGAAACGGAAACATCGGACGGTGAGTTTTTGCTTTGCTTTTTGTTTTTTTTTTCCTCGTAGAGATAGCTGTTTTCGTGAAATTTTTTTTCCAGATTTTCGTGTACACAAGTTCAGAATGTTCCGAAACGTTGAAAATCACATTTAGAAAAAACGTCTGGGTATGTGCGTGTGGGTGCGTATGCGTGTGTCAGGTCTGGAAAATTGAACCGTCTGTAACTCAATGACGGCTTTATCAATCGGGTTGAAATTTGGTACGAAGGTAGAGCAGTTGGGTGCTTTTGCGTGTTACAATTTACGCAATAATTGAATTATCGGGCTGAAACTTTCTACAGAAGTAGACTAACATGAAACAATTTTCCCTATTCAATTTGGTAAAACTCGGTCGAAGGGTCTCGGTTTTCAGACATTTTTCGAAAAATATCATTTGCACTCTAGCTCTTCCAATATTTGAGATATTTGAAAACAAAATTCTACATACTACCTTACATCGTTAAGAGGACCCCAATTCTATCTTGTTTTCACGTTTCTCTTATGACTTGCCCTAAAATGTGATGCACATAAAGTTTAACCCATCAATATAGTTAACTCACTTATTGACTTTTCACTGGAACATCCTTCACTATGAATGTCGTATTATTTACATTCATAAAGTTTTCAACCGAGGCACTAAGAAGAGCCTTGGCTCAACTGATACGTACACACCGAAAAAAAGGTGGAAACACAAACGCGTTTTGTTTTCTCCTCGGAGGTTTTTGAACGTTCATGTTCCCCAGAACCTGGAGATTCTCGCCAAGGTAATAACGTGCGTTGCTGTCTCGAGATGAAAACATAACGATAAACAATGGCTGCTTGGTAGATAGAGAGAAAAAAAATTCTTATGAAAAATTCCTCGTTCCTTGTTAGCAACAAAAGCATCAACACAGTTATAAATTGCACGGTTCTTGAATCCCGTTGGATTTTTCGATATCTGTATTTCTTTTTATTTTAACGCCGTTAAATATCCAATATAGTCGGAAGTTTTGTCGAAAGTTTGACTAAGGCTCGTAATACTATAACCCAGTGGCAGTAGGTGATAGTGGGTCGTGGTTGGTAGTCCATGAAAAACTCTGAGAGCAGAAGCTGGTGACTCGCTCATCTCGTAAAGACGAGAAGTTGGCTCGTAAATTTCAGCCATGTAGGTTGAATGTGTGTACGTGTCATAGACCGTAGTGGTGAAGGAGGTTTTAGGAAACCACGCGTATGTTTAACCATACCAATTTCTCGACAAACAGAGATCAGGGACAATTGAGAACATTCTCTCGTTTCGAAAAATGCGTATTGCAATTCGGTACTGGATATGATAAATAGGGAGATATACTTGTACATACAGGTTAACGCCGCATAAGTGTGTTACTCTAGGGATATAGAGGAAGCAGAACTTTAGAAGTGAGGATGCGATCGTACGCGACACTCCACGGTTCTCCGACCTCGTTACGCTTCGCCACCGTTAGAGGAAAATTGATAGCGACTCAGCAGAAGCAGCACAACCACTAGATCGCACACTCTCTCGTTCTTCCCCTCAGTTCAGAGCACTCCACCACACTCTTACTTGCGGGAGAAATTACGCACGAGACTTTCAGGCTATCAGCGACCTCGACGTGAAAATTAACGACACCGCGCCGGATCGAGATGACAGTAGCAGACAAAGAGGTGAAATGCTCGTAGACAGAGAGAGAGAGAGAGAGAGAGAGAGAGAGAGAGAGAGAGAGAGAGAGAGAGAGAGAGAGAGAGAGAGAGAGAGAGAGAGAGAGAGAGAGAGAGAGAGAGAGAGAGAGAGAGAGAGAGAGAGAGAGAGAGAGAGAGAGAGAGAGAGAGAGAGAGAGAGAGAGAGAGAGAGAGAGAGAGAGAGAGAGAGAGAGAGAGAGAGAGAGAGAGAGAGAGAGAGAGAGGGGGGGGGGATGAGAGAAATATCTTCAGGAACGAGATCAACGTCGATTTCGAATCGTGCGTACAACGCTTGTTCATTCGGTGTAGAGACCAAATATTCTTTAGATACTTGGAATATCAACAATTGAACTATAGATTCTATTTAGTCATCGTGTAAACAACAGCTGGTCTAAAGGTGCCGGTGTGTCGTGTGAGTCGATATCGAGACCCGCAGTGGCGGTTGAAAGTGGGAGACAAAAAATCGAAGGAGACCTCGTACGTGTCGTTCGTACGCTGTTCGTTTTTCTGCTAGTGTAAGTGTACACCCGACTCGGGTCATGCGATACCCACGCAGACTTTAAGTTTGCCCCGTTAAGGGTGCTCCTGTCTTTCCGTGCTTTGTATGGTTTCCACCTTTGAAACACATAAAAACACTATATACAGCTCGTCAAATTCTGTTTACTTTATATCTATTATTGTTACATTGAACTTTCACATATTATTAGTGGGGTTTAACTTTTAGAATTTTCTTGTCCATCTCGATTTCCTCAGTTAATGCTTTCAGCTTTCATTCCCCCATAATGACAGCTTGAATTCCATCGTTGGCGCGGACGTGTGCATCTCTGATGAACTGGTGATAGCCAAAGCAAGTTAAGAAAGGACGATTAACTGGAAAGTTTGGACGCTTAATTAATTGCCCTCGCGCAGAAATGAACGAAGAGAGAGGAGGAGTTCGGAGTGCCGCCACGACGCTAGCGGTAACTACCAATTTCCCCATTTCTCTTTTACCCGTTCTACCTCTTGTTACGCTTTTCAAAGTCCCTTCCATCCCTTCAGGCATAAAAGGTGAACTTTGATGCTTTATTCAAACCTCGAGTCGGCAAACAGTCCTCGAAGATACTTGGAATTCTGTTCTACGATTCTACCTCTGGCTTTCACCGGCAAACAATTTCTCTCTTTTTTTTTGCTTACTTTTCCCCTACTTCTTTCATCCAACTCCCAACGTTCGTTCTTACCGTCCGGGAATAACAAGATACAGCGGATAACGCTTGCACAAATTTAACATAGAGGTGACCGGGGCAAAACGGGCACCATTTATAATACCCTTTCCCATACGACTTTTTTCTACGCGGGTGTCTAAATATGAGTTCGCGTCACTATGACTTGCTGATATATCACAAAATATTTTAAATCCTTTTTTCTCCAAAACGGCTTTATATAAAATAAAAAACGAATTGTATATAAAATAAAAAGCTGGGCTCACTGCGTATTTGATTAACGCAGTGTTGCTCCGCAATTAGTTTTTCATTTTATAGATTCGTTTCAGAGAAAAATGCACTTCGTTTTCCTCGCATTCATACGTGTTTAGCCTCCTTTTAATTGATAGCGGTGCGCAATGCGCCCATAATCCGTCGTTGCAGCTTTCTTGTTGTCCGAACTACGTAAATTCTCACTCGCTGGCTTACTCACTTATAAAGATGAATTGTAAAGATAATAAAATTTATAGTAAGATTCTATTACTTGCTGTTTCGACAATTACATTTTTTTCGAGCGACAATGGCGTCATCCAAGGGATGCGCGACTTCCGGTTTCGAGATGCTTATTTTTTCCCGAGACATTCAGACATGCCTAATAATAAAGCCATATAATAATTCTTGGAATACCCCATTTTGCCCGTTGCCTCTTGCCCAAGAATGGTTTTCATTTCTGTTTCTTCCAGATTTTTTTTTTAACGATGTTGGGCATCCATTACTTTAGTCAGAATTTTTTTTCGGCAATTCGGCGAGCAATTTGATTTGTTCCAACAAATTTTTGTCAAATTGATTTTTTTTTAAATTTTTGAACTAATTAAATGATTGAATGATTTTTGATAAATCTATTTTCTATCCAATTAAACAATATTTGCCACTGCCTTATTTTTTTTGGGTATAAACAAGTTTCGTATTGTTACGATGTTACGTGGTCTACACGATGTTTCCATCTACGACGATTGTCACTTTGTAAGCGCCAATTTCTAATAGCATAGCTTCATAGTTGGAATTCCTTCAGTTTTCAACCACTTGGTGGCATCGCTCCGTGCGGGGTACGACTTTGCTGAAGCTCACGTGGGGATTAAGTGGTTGCTTTTACTATTTATTTACAATAATAGAGAAAACATGTTGAGAAACTACGTTAGAAGAACGAATAGATAGTCATGGAGTGACGTTGCTATAGCATGTGCGGTAAAGTTCACATAGACAGAGAAGAAAAATTGTGATTTTATGTGCCGTGTCGCCAGCAACTGATCGAAAGGAGAAAGACGAAGAACCAGGAAAATAGAAAAGGAAAGTCTCGACAATCGTAAAAAAAATTAGAAGATGCCTCATGCAAATTCTGCAGGGAACTATACTCCGAGTCGACTGATGACTGGATTCAGCGCAGCACCTGTCAGGGTTGGTCTCATTTTTCATGTGCTGGAGTCCATGAGGATGATAGGTATATCCTTGAAGTGCACAGACTTCTGTACTGCAGATTTGATATACAACAATAAAATTAGTAGGAAGCGCGCGATTTTCACCGAGTGTGAATTTCTGACCTTGTTTTGCTCGGGCATCAAACTTTACCGTCGGTGAAAATATGTGCTTTCCTCCCTTGTGGCATAATATACTAATTTTAGTCTTGGTGCCCGTTTTTCACCGCTCCCCGTTTATTTCGGACTCGCTACATGAAATTGAACTAAAAAAATAAATAATAATAAATAAAATAAAATAAATAAAATAATAATAAATAAAAAATAATAAATAAATAACAATTCTTATCCATAGATCACGGGAGTTACCCGATTAGATTGGACCAGTCTCAGGTTTTACGTAGTTCCCCTCTTTGGGATTACAGCGCAACTCGTTTTTCACCAAGCATTTAGTGCTCCCCATGTGTCATAGCTCACTGAATTTTCTTCCAAAACCCATTTCCTTGAGTTTCTATACTTGACGTAGAAAGTTGTAAATTGACTAGTAATTCGAGAATCGCGAAGTAGAATTTCTTGTCGAAGAAGCTTCGAAAAGTCGTGTTATATGCATACAGTATAAGCAAGAGGTTTCGAAGCTATGGGTGGTGATTCTTCGCCGGGGAAATGGAAGGAGAAACGAAGAAAGGAAGACTTCGTCGTCGTCGTCGTCGTCGGTACTCAACCGTTATGGTACCAGCAGCCTAGGAGGAGAGGCTTCCGGTTGCACAGACACTTCCGGGCGTCTTCGTGTCCGCTGACTCCGTCGATGGCAACGTGGATAACAGAGAGGAAGCGTCGTGAGCGAACGTGGGCAAGCCTTGCATTACCGGAAATTCGGCGTGTTCAGGTTAGACTGAGCTCTCGCAGTGAGTTCCACTGTCATCGTTATCGGAGGGTTAAATTATCGGTTATACATGTTATAGGTTAAACATATCGCTGGATGATAAGGGGAAGGGAGTAGACCAAAACAGCAGACGGTAGAAATATGAAACGTAGTCATAGTCAGCTAGAAAATAGTAGTGATGGTTGATGGTTATAGCGTGTGAGCAATTTCATTCGTATCTCCTTTTACGCGTTCAGCAAAAAACACGCGAACGCGCACGGATACATGAAAGTTAAGTCAGTTTGATATAAACATACTGTCAACCAAGCCCGAATGAAAATAGAACTAACGTATACAGAAGTAAAGGAATGTTGGTAGGACAGAAGAAGACGCTGTGGGCGAAGAGAAAAACGCGTAAGGTGGAACAAACATGGAACAAGACGGTTGTTTTTCTTTAGACAACGGATACACGTACCGACTCTGCTCCCGCTCGGCGAGATCTCTCGGCCAACAGAAGTTTATTGTGATAGGGTAGGAATAACAGAATTTACTATACAGAGGTAAGGTTAGCCTGTGGTCTCGTCGTCGCGCGTTTCCTGTCTTTGGGGAACCCAATTCTCCTCCGCCCTTCTGCCAATATGCCCCCCCCCCCCGCCCCTCCCGCTGTATTTATCCTCGTACGCCTAGTAGCCTCACTCTTTACAGTATTCGCCGACACAGCTCTGTCCCTCGACGTTTCGTGCTAAGATTCAACAGAGACAACATGAAAAGGATATTCATAAGAGAGAACGGGCGTTAGTGTACTCTCTATCTTCTCCAGTTTTCGTTATCGGCAACCCCTTTCGTTTCAACCCTCGTTGATCCTCGTGTTCTTACGTTATTCAGGCTGTATAGTTCACTTCCCGTTCACGATCTGCTTACTCCAGCCCTCTGTCCATCCTCTGCTCGCATCCGTTCGTTTCCATTTCCCACACGTATTACTTTTGCCTTCCGCTCTACCTTTTTCGTACGGAGAGGAAAATATGCTCTTCCGGGAATACTGTGTAGACAATACTTTTCGAATCTCTCCTCTTGATCGCGCGCGCCATATTTAGTCGATCGAAAGGAATAAGTGGAGCGCTATTGCATCACAGTCGAGTAAAGATTTTTTTTTTTCCTCCTTCCTTTGTTCCACCAATTATTTAGCTTATTTTTTCGTTCAACCTTCGGATGTTTAAAAATTCTAAGCTTCTCCGCAGAGTTTAATCACGGTTTATGGCCGAGTAATTGACGATGCGAACGGTAAATCTTCGCAAAGAAGAATCCTTTGTTTTTTCGTGTTATACGGTTCCTATCGTTCGCTTGGTGAAAGCCAGCAGGGACAGTAGTGGAAAGGGAAAGTGAAAAGGAAAAGCTATCCAAGTTTTCTTCGGGCTTCGGGGATGCTGCTACTGGTAGTGACGCAGGGATGAAAAGGGAAGGCATGTCTCTTGGTGCAACAAAGTTCGATTGTCTTTTTCACAGTTATATTCTACTGTAGTGTCATATTATTGAAAGACTACGCGCGAGTCATGAAGCGACTTGGATTAACATAAAAAGTAAATAATTCATTAATCGAAATTAGCCTCCTATTTCCCGATGAAATGTGCGCGCATTACGTTCAATTCAAATTTTCAGTAATATTTGTCTCTCGTTGTCACGAAAATTCATTATTTTAATTAGCGCGAAATAGCGGAAGTAAATATCGTTACATTCTTTCGATTAATCAAATACTCGGTGGCTCTCACGATGGGTATTACAACTTGATTAAATATATTGTAACAGCGTATGTGAACTGAATTGTCCACGAGCTATATTCGGTTATTAATAATTCATCATAACGGGCACATCATATAAAATAATCTCTCTGCGCGAGCGTTTTTAGAGATTCGCGTACAGTATTGAATTAGAAAGTGCAATAGGTAGGTAGTACATATATCGTACTGGTCTGCTTAATGACAGCCTCTCGTTGCGAGCTAACGTAGATTTAATGTAGGCACGCATACGCGGGAGGCTAACCCCGAGCAAGTAGAAACGAAAGCTTACGGTCAGACACCGACTGTAGAAACAGAAATAGGCATGCAAAGTAGAAAGTGTACGTGTGTCGATCGAGTTTTGGGGTGTCTAAGCGTGTGTGTGTGTGTGCGTGAGGGTTAGACAGAGAGTGACATGCATCCAGTGGTCCTGGGGGGTACCGCAGGACCAAGCCGGCCCCAAGGTCTCAAAGGGAACAAGCGCAAACGTACGCAAACAGCAATGGCCCGAGGAAACAATTTCCGGTGGCGGGCCAAACCCGTCAGTACCGTTGACAAGATAGTCGTCCAACGAGACTCGGCAAACGCTCTCTATCCTCTTCGTCCTCACCGATATACGATACTATTCGTGCACCAGCTTTACGAACGAAATATAGCTCATGTTACTCAATGTATTGTACTGTAACCCCGTTGGCGGTGATGCAAATAATCATTCGACGTTGAAAATTCTTGCGACTTCTCGATCCTTCAATTATTAATTTAATAACAAAGAAATTGTATTAAAAAATCGATTCCTTACCTTGCGACGCTTGAGCTTTGGACTCTTCTTTCCGGATTCTTCCTCGAAAGTTCCTCATACAGTGAAGATTACTTCATTGTTGCCCGAAAAGTTGGATAATCACAGAAAGTATTAAAACGATATCACTATGTTTTAAGTCGCTCTGATCGTTTTCTGATGTTGAGCAGTGCGATTTATTGTATTTAGAAGAATATGTAAAACGGAAAGATAGCGTATAGAGAAGCACAGGGAGCACACGTGCGTCCGGGTAGCGGTCGCCGCGTGCACTGACTGACTCCACTGCGTCGACCAAGAGCCAGAACGTTACGGCGAGCGCGGCGTGCGGAGTTTCGTACCGAGGGAGAATATACGATAACGACGAAAGGGGTAGGAAAGGCGAGTACGATTACGGGAACGGGGGGCGTCCCGACGTGCGCCTCCGCAGTAGTACATCCACCTTTCATGGTGTACGTAGCGGGACCAGATATAACCTCGGCTCGCACATCGAGTTACCATGACGACCGGCGAACGCATCATCGGTAAAGCGCAGACGCGGCAGTCTACGAATACCGACAACGTGATCCTAGAGGCGAAAAGAAGCGATGAACGTGAGAGAGTGAGACAGAGAGAGAGGGGGAGACACGTAAAGGAAAATAAAGTAAATGAGTGAGGCAGAAAGTAGAATTCTCGTCACTCTGCCCTCGTTCACTTCACATTAAAAAAATTTTAATTATTGCACACGTATCTGAATATCGATAAAAATCAATAACGAGAGTGGACGATATTTTCATATATAGCGTAAAATAGCGCTTCGACGTTATAATGACATTCTTTTGACATTTCAGTCCAACGGGCGAAAAAATTTATACAAGAGTGCTGTAAATGTAAAGAATATCGATAAATTGTTCAACATTTAGACTTTCTTTCTTCACACTGACAATCTGCAGTAAAATTCGGACTGTCGAGATACTCAATGATCGAATTGATATTAAATGTGCCGTACACTATACGAGAGCTAGTATAATGGAAATCGGGGGGGACTTTAACGATGATACTTTTCAATATGAGCGATCTCTGTGACAAATCCAATGTTCTCGATGCCTTACGGAGTGACTCGCCTTTCGCTTTTCATAATTCCTCTCTCGATGTAGTATTGCTATAGACGAAATTCCGGCACACCCAACGTCGGATATAAGTTTACCAGACTTAAAAATGAGGTAGGGGGGCGTAGTTTTGAGAATAAATGTAGTAATACATTGGGAAATAAACGAAATAAAAAAATGCCTTCTAGCTGCGGTTTAAACGTGATACATTCGTTAATATTATTATCAGTGATTTTCGTTTCGCGATACTCGTTTCGCATCGTATTGGAATTAGCCTGAGGAGTACTTTAATAACGAAAGCCTGAGAGATGTTTCTAATAAGGAATTCCGAAGGACCGTTGTTGACCGAACGTCGTATGTACATACCTACATACAAATTTTATGTAGGTACATGTGCTGGAAAAATCAACTGTTACCTCAAAAGCATCGAGTCGTTTTGGTATATCTAACGCTAAATACTATTTCCTGTTGCTTCATTCGGAACATTATTTCGTTCTGTCCTCCGAACGATTTTTTGCCTTAAATGCACCGCCGCAACCTAATATTTTAATAACCGTTCGGCCGTTGCGTTATTCCTGAGGTGAATATTACAGGTAAAGTCCAATTTTTCCGGCTACATTAAGTCTCGATTTTTTATGTAGCCTAGTTTATTCAGCTAATGTAGTACATTCGAGAGCAATCCGGTTGCAACACTCGACCAAATATCTGATTCATTACACGTGCATCAAATGCACACCGAGGAAACACAAAGTCAGTGGTATGTGTGCTCAACCGTTGGGACAATAACCGGAAGAATGGCGAAAATTTAACGGTTTATCGTGTAATCTCTCTCTATTTCACGGGCATCGGCCGACGAGCGTTTCTTTGTAAACCTGAAACTTTTGCAAATTGTGAATCTCTCCCTCGTCAGTCCAATGAATCTTTAAAAAGCTTTGGAATCTCGTATTTCTCTATGAGTGTTGAAACCGGAGATTCGAAGAGCTAAAGATAAACGTTAAATATAAAACACCAATCAAGGTTGAAATTTTTAATAAAAATATTACAGCAACACAGGCTGAGCTATACATATGTATAGGGTAACGCGTCGGAATTTTCCCTACGGCATAGTCGTCGATGCTGTACCCTTTGTAACTGTGTCGTAGTTGGATGGGGGCTCGCTTTCAAAACGCGAGATAAATACGAGAACGACGCCGAGAAACGTGGAGGCTCGGTGTACATTTTCTAATTCAATAGCTCTTACGTAATACGTATCGCTAGAGGGTCTATCTACCATCGTTATTCTGACAATTATGTGACGAAGAAGACAAACCTGAAGCTTATAGAAGAAGCCTCCGCACGCACGCACGCACGCACGCACGCACGCACGCACGCACGCACGCACGCACGCATGCCGACACCAGCTAAAAATCACATTTCTCGATGTTTCAGATTATTTTAAGCACTCTGCCACTCAAATCTCCATTTTTTTTTTTTACAAAAACAGCTCTGCATGAGGAAGCAAAAAAAAGGAAAGCAATTTCAATGCGATGCGGGAATAATAATTTATGATATTGGTGCGATAAAACGTTTTGTCACGAGTGTTACATCCAGCCCAGTTCGTTAGAGTAGAGTGTAAGGGACAGCACTATTGTGTTCTCTTTTCGGGATAAGCCAGGGCAGCTCTTCACACTGGGAACGGAAACCTCGGCTTTTACATTGTACAATTTATGAGTTTATGAATGATCGTTAGTCGGAGATATTCGGCACGGGTATTCAAATTAATTAGTCGCGGTTGAATGTTTACAAATTTTCAATAAACATTCACATGGTTTATTCTTTCACAAATTTGACAAGTCAATATGACGGTACAATTTATTTCACATCTGATGGAGGTTAAACTGCAATTTTCTCACCGAATGAGGTAAAATGTTTTTACCCTGTATATAGAAGGCAATGGAGACAGATGATGAAAAAAAAGAAAAAATCGAGAAAGCATTAAAATTGATGGAAACGTTTGTGCACTAGTGCGACCAATTTCACAGAGCAAGGTTGAACCCATCCCCATCGAAATATACCTCGAAATATAGTTGCAAACCAGTTGGGCGTACCACGGAGACGGGCAACGTTATTGCTTCGACTTCCGATCCAGCATTGCAAACTTTTTTCCCCCCTTGCCGAAACTTCCCTTTCCGTCACTCGCACACCTCATCGCTCATCTCTTATCCGTTCTTTTTTATTTTTATTTTTTAACCGGTAGCATTCACGAAGCCGCGAACCTCTCCCCGAACTTTTCATACTAGAAACTAGAAGTTCTCGCCATCCCGATTCGCCGCTATAGGTTTGCCAAGCCATAATTCTGTCTCTACCCTCATCGTTCTCTCCGCCCGACATACTCACCATCTCTTGACTTTTTTAAAATCATTTTTAATTTATTTTTTCCGTTACCCCGAATAGGCAGGCTCTCACGCGATGATACACCAGGTAAAATATCCCGATGGCGAATCCATCAAAGCTTTTTCGATAGTAGACATTGATACTTGAAATTCTTTAAGTTTTTATTACGATTGTCGAGCAATGAAACACATGCATTTCACAAGAAAATTAATTGGGAAAGTTGCTGCTTTAAGCGTATGAAAAAAAAGTTGCAAGTTGAAAGTTGAAAGTTGACATTTTTATATCACTTTCTCATAATGATCCTTTATTCGCAAAGCTCCTTCTATGAGAAAGCATTTATTATATTTTTGGCTTCCTCATAGAGGAAGCTTTCCGAATAAAGGACCATTATGAGAAAGTGATATAAAAATTTCAACTTTCAACTTGCAACTTTTATGAGGAAGCGATATGAAAATGTCAATTTTCAACTTTTTTCCAACATCAACGTCGTATTTAACTTTTAGGCAAAACTGCTGGCTGACTCAGGTTAGCCCGAAAAAATACACCAACCTTACGCTTTTGATCAAAACGGATGTAGAACAGAGCTGGGCAGTATTTTAAATACTTGATATATTTTAAGTATTTAAAATACATATTTTAAGTACTCAAATACTTTTTGGTATTTTAAGTACTTTTAAAAATACAAAATACAAAATACTTTTGGTTTTCTTGGCTGTACGGTTAGGACGAACGGGATGGATGGATGGACGGGATGGACGAACGGGATGGATCGATGGCGAGGACGATGGGCGAGGATGATGGGCGGGGATGATACGCGACCGTAACCAAGCTGGCTCAACCGTCCAAAATCCATCCTGTCCCGCCCTGTCCCACCCTCTCCTACCCTGTCCCACCCTGTCCCACCCTGTCCCACCCTGTCCCACCCTGTCCAGGCATCCGGTATCGATTTTAAAAAAGTATTTAAAAAAGTACTTATAAATGTATTTAAAATACAAAAAAAGTATTTTACATTTTAAATACATATAGTATTTTGTATTTTAAATACTTTCGAGTATTTTGCCCAGCTCTGATGTAGAATCTGTGCTCGGCGCGAAAAATACATAGAATTATGTGTTCCAAATTTTTTTTTTGATCTTTCAATTTTTACTCGAGAAGTAATGACACCGCTTTATCTAATTATTTTAACTCCGTCATATCCATCATCTTGTGTATTTCTTGTCGTAGAATATAATAGGTACCTAGGCTTATCCACGATGCCATCAGGAAGTAATAAAATCACTGTTTGAAAATACGCAAAATGACTAATTTTTGCAATATTGGCAATAAAAATTACAGATAAACTTTTTTCGTTAGTCGTCCCTCCGGGACTGTATCTATGTTTTCACGCTGCTCACGAATACGACACTTATTTTAGTCATAAATGAGTATTTAATGTAGAAAATTGCATTTAAAGTAAAGTACTAATTTTTCATAAAATCCAAAAAATTCAAAATTACATAAAATTTAAACGGTTCGATCGATTCTGTTGAAATTTGAATGGGATCATCGGGTGACTATATTCCATCTGTGTAGGCGTTTTTAGCCCGATAGATAAACAATTGCGAGCGCTAGAGCGCGGACCTACATTTTAGAAGAAATTAAAAATGGCGTGAATAAAAAACAAAATGGCGTGAATTTTGCAAAAATATTGTCTATTAAGCACACATGCTGTATGCAAAATTTCAGCCTGGGGGGCTATTCTTGAGTCACTCGCTTCGAGAAGCGTATACGTTTTACGTTTAAGGTTACACGTAAAACGTATACGCTTTTCGTATACGTTTCCTCTATGAAGAAGAAAAATAAATAAATAAATCGTATACGTTTCGTATACGATTCCTCGAAATCGTATACGTTTCGTATACGATTCCTCGAAATCGTATACATTTCCTCTATGAAGAAGAAAAATAAATAAATAGATAAATAAATGATTGAAAAGGCTTCCGCGAGGTTCGTCGAAGGTCTCAGACAGGGTGGAGGAACAACGACAGAAAATCAAAGCTTAACGTATCCCCGGAGCGATAAAGCAAATGTGTGACTCATGGTTTGTGAGCCTTTTCGTTGATTCTGCGCTAAGGATGATGCGGTTTTATTGCTCTGTCACCTCTTGTTCCGGTATATTAACAGTCGAACGATATATAATTGTAAACATTCATAGTTCTCCCATGGTACAGATATATATCGTACTTCCGCGGTACACATCAGCCGTTGCACAGTCCTATGCATATGGCTCGTATAAATCTCGTTCGTTCTCGCAAGCTTCAACTCACCAGCACTCGACCCACATTTTCGTATTTGGCGACTCTCTCGACAACGAGCACGCTCAACATTGACGTGCTGCTCTTTTGCTTTTCAAATACCTGTGTGTGACCATTGCGTACGTATACATGATGTACGCGCGACGAATTAAGCACACTTGTGGTAGGTATATTAAAATCATGCGGCAGTACGCAAAAGCTCTGGAAAACTCTGCAGTAGAGGAGCTTTTAGAAGTTTGAAACTGCAGCGCATATGCTCCTATACACACACCGTTGCGTCGTGAATTTTCTCTGTGCATCAACGAATGCTGCAGTGCGACTCTGCCGTTGGCAACGATGAGTTTGATATACCACACGCATGTTACACCACATTGCAGCTACCTTTTATCTACGCAACCAAACGGTAATCTCTTTATAATTCAAACCCTTTTCTTCCTTGCCTTTTTTCAAGTATTCATCACTTTTCCGGGTACCCTTTCATTTATGTCCATACTTTACAGTTCATTATCCATTCACGGTGAAATAGCCTCGTTCGAGCGTACATGATGTCTTTTTTTATTTTTTTTTTCCACAGCAACCGCTCTTGTTCTACCCTAACTCTTGTTACATTCTATGTAACGCCAAATAGCAAATTAATTAATCAATAATATTAACGTGATTATAGCTACTAAACCATTACAGTCTAAGCATAGAAATCTTACTCCACGATAAGGGGATACCATCAGATAACATCCAGGCGATATTCACGCGTCGCCAGTCAATTATACCACGGCACCCTTTGCTCTTCCATTCGACATCGCTTCACGATACAAACGTTCTCCCCTATACTCGATGTTGTTTTATGAGGTAAACCCTCCCACCTGTATTCGATGTCGTTTCAAGACGTAACCCCTCTTGAGGTCGTTTCACGACGTAACCTGTGAATCGATGTATTGTACGAAACGAGCTCAATTAACATCGAACTAGAGTAGCCGAAAGGGCTCGAGTCTCCACGTATCGAAGCACTCTCTGTCAGTCAAGGTTCATAGCTTATACGACTGTTACAGAGAGTTGTCATGTCATCTCTTTCGAGTCTACGGATTTTGAATATTGTAGAATCAGTGTATTGTTGTGAAGATAATCTTGTGTAAGAATAAACCTACGTACATACCTGCAGCCACCAACTGTACGAACTAAAATACCAAGGCAAAATAAACACAAAAATATAAGCATCAACGTGAGTACCGACACACCTTCCTACAACGATACATCTACGTATACCTGTTACCTCGGGTTCACCTCGCTCGAGCCTATCATCTCTAAACCATAAAACTATCAGTTGCAAAGGCGAGATCTCCATCCCCGGCGTAAAGCGCTGCCCAGCGTTGACCCGAAAAGAGAGATCGACTGTGTTGCAGACTCCCTCACACTCTAACGAGTAGGGTAGGACGTAACACTCTAATTTGACGATTCTGTCTTCTCCGGTCGTGTTCGTTACTTCTGTTAATAACTTATAAATGAGATACTTTTTTATTGCATAATTTCTCCCTCTCTTTGATTACACGCTCGAGACATTTGATAGTGTTATTCCGTTATTTTTACAAATTAAACAAGAATAATATCCCGAGTTTCATCCTTTTTCGTTATTTCGGTGAGACAACGAGACGAGGAGTCGATACTGCAAACGAGAGCTACCCTCGCTCCGCGGTATCGTCCCTTCTTTATTCCATGTATAAACGTTAATATACATGTATATATTGAATATACAGGATCTATGGTATAGTTCGGTATCCCGAGGAGCTAACTCATCGCTGAGCAGGGCTATTTGAAATTCATCAGTTGAACTTTGTACCCTAGAGCTTCTGCGAGCTCATACTCCTTGACGTTCGCGTACTTCCCGATTTCGCTGGCGTAGCAGTATCATAATCCCTATGGCCCGAACGTTTCGCTAATGAATAATAAACGTTTCGACACTCGAAAAAATCGTGCCTGCAGTCTCCCTCCACTATTGAACTATACGATACTCGCAGCCGTGAAAAAAAAGAAAAAGCATCGACACAACAAAAATAGTCTACGAAAGTTTAGAGCTTTGTGTCTAAAACCCGTGCAACGTGAGAAAAGAAATGAAAGTACCGTAAATCATTGGCGACTCGAACTTTTCGGCTCGTGTTCCTCGCTGTGCATGCAAAATACAGAGTCTGTGGCACGTGCGCACAGGTGTCACAGAATTGGCAGGCTATTATCCGTCTCACCGGATAATGGCAAAGCGAAGAACAAGCATAAAACCGCCTACGGATAATCCGAGAATGGAAGATATTTGAGCTTTTTGTTTTATTCCACACGATATTTGCCCATGTCTTAATATAGCTCGTTATATTTTATTGACGATTAACTCTCGTACTCTCTGGGCAGTCGAGGATGTCTACCGACAGTTAGAACAATTAATTTAATCTGTACTCTGATGTAGGGAAACCAGAGATAGAAAGTTCGAGTTGAGGAGTGTACGGTTCGGAACGACCTTCCTCCTCAACGAGTAGCGAGGAACTTTGACATTCGGCTAAACTCCTGTAACGAGATTCAGTAATTTCCACGTCGTCGTCGTCGTCGTCGTCCTCATCGTCATCCTTCGGTCTGCTGTACTTCTCCTCAGCGGTGCATCGCATAAGCGAGAAGAGACTCGGTCCCGGGACAATCTACTGGATGTTGCACTGGGCCACGCACAAGCTCGCGGTACGCATCGGACTCTCCATCTCACTTCATACTTTGGTATGGCAAGTGGAGAGCTCGAGAGAATAGTACGTGGGTGACTACTGCCTCTCGACGAGTTCAACTCACTCTCGCTCGCGTATACCCTTTCGATTCTGTTCCGCTACCTATTGCGAACTGTACAATTGAGTTATCTCAATTTGTCAAGAGCCCTATGCCAGCACCAGGGCAATGTGCACGGGCTGACTTTGCTCCACAATGACGCTTACCCGACGAACTCGAGGAAAAAACAAAATTTCATTCTTCACTAGACTAAGGACATACAGTTTGATTCCAGAGCCTGGAGATAAATAATCTTTCATTCATGTCCTGAACAATTTTCTGTTAACGTTTGCATCGACATTTCTCCAGAATACCAATTTTCTAAAATTGTATTATACTTTCGTTTATATTGGTAATATATTTTTTTTCAAGTCGATCCAAATCTCGGCACTTTATGTCATTGGAAACTATCCACGTAGGGGAGGCCACGGCGCGATTGGCCCCGTGGCGAGATGGGTCAGTGAGAAATAAGGTCGATGCGGTCCGTAATGGGATGCCCCAAAATTATTATTTTAACTTAAACTTAGAAGGAAAATACATAAAAACTTTTCTTGAACAATAAGGCAATTGGCAAAATGAGATATCCAAAAAATTATTCTATGGTTTTATTATTAGGCATGTCTGACTGTCTGACGGATAAATTAAATTTTCGAAACCGGAAGTCACGTATCCCGAAAAATCAACAAAAAAATTTAATGTTACTACAAATTTTATTATCTTTATAATGGACATAGTGAGCAAGTTAGTAAGTGAGAATTTACGAGGGTTGGACAACTAAAAGGCTCCACCGGCGGATTATGGACGCATGCGCATGCCTATCAATTACGGGGGTCTAAACACGTATGAGCGCGAGAGAAACAGAGTTAAAACTTTGAATGCATTCAAAATATTTCGAGGTTGTGCGTCGAAGCTGCGCATCGGCGCACAGATACGGCAGAAGTCATAGTGGCGCGCGATCTCATGTCTAAACATAAAGGCATAATTAAGAACTTTATCAATGTTAGATAGAAGTAGGGAAACTCAACTCACATAGAAAAAAAGGTTTGGTAAGATCAAACAAAATTGGTTTGAATCAGCCAGCTCCGGTAGTTGCGGGTGGCGAAGGAAATATTTAGTTAAGGTGACTAAAAAGTTACATCAGCGTTAAAAAAATCATTTCATTGTCTCAATTAAGAATATGCTTAATCGAGCGGAATAGGCAATTATATCGAAAAAAAATCTTCTTTCGAAACGAATATCTAATCACAAAAAGGAAAAAAAGTTTGGCTCAACTCAATCTGGAGTTGGGTCCCAGTACTGTCATTTACGTTATTTGCTACTAATTAATTTCATACATGGCTACATCGTGTTTTATATGTTCAATTGTTATTAGTACATCGCTACTTATCAATATAACAGAATTTTTACAAATGAAAATTATATATATCCTGGCGGGGCTCGACCCCCGAAACTAACGCATTCTGATCTAGTACCTTACCGCTACGCTACAATCGCTTGTTGATACGTGTAATCTTGAATCGGATATATAAGTTATTCACCGACATTAACTTAGTATCAACTTCGATGATTTGACATTGAAATATTGAAACAACTTGAAAGTTATTTATTGTAGGTATAATATTTGTGAATTACTAAATTGACGTTTTGCGGAATTTAATAAAATCATTTTCAAGATGACAAATGTTCGTATATATACGAACACATCGAATCACATTTTTTTTTCAAATTGACCCAGTATAATTCACTTCGCAGTTTCGGTTCACTTTGCACCAACGTTGTAATCGCAATAACTGCTATACGCAATTGACACAGCCACACCAGTTTTATTTTTTCAACAACGGTGTAGCCTATTTAACTGCGCCTGGATTGATTCAAACCAATTTTCCGTGACCACAGCTGAGAGGTTGATATTAACAAACCTTTTTTTCGGTGCAGGGCTTAATAACAAATGTGAAAAACTTGAGGGTAACCCGTCTCGTACCGGAAAATTTTTTTTTTCGGATGCATTATAAGATCTGTGGAAATATAATTGGGTAAGAAACGATAAATTATGCTTTCGGCATTGTTGGCGTAACGTTATTTGCTTAGGGGACCCGTCTCGCCTCGGCCTCCCCTACTTTAAACTTATCTAGTAATTATGGACAAATTAATTAATCTTATGTATTAGTAAAATAGTTAAATTCGATTGAATTTGAGTATCATCTACTATACGGTCGGATAGTACCGATACTTATAGTGGGGGCGGCCAAAGGGAATGCGACGATGAGACCTTTGTATCCTCTGCATTCTCGTCGTTTGTGTGATCGAATCGATTTCCAATTAATTTCGCAATAACCCGTATCCACTCCCTTCGTCTGCGAGCATTGTGCCGCTGCTTCTTCCGGCGGGATCACAGTGACAGAGAACGAGTAGCTGTATTGGTGTTGCAGGAGGAGAGATCAAAACTTCGTGAGAGCGACAGCACATTTGAAACTTCCTGCCGGCATCGTGGGTCAGGCAGTTGTCACCTGGGAGCTATTGACCAGCTATTTTCCGTCATATTTAAAAAGACTATCCTATTATTTGTTTACTCTAATAAATTAATCTCATCCCCGAGTCGTTCACGAATGCAACGATTATTATTGCCCATCAGTCTGCGCCCACACGAAGATCGAGGAGGTCCAGAGTCTCCGGTGACACAAGACGGTCTATGTTTATCATTAATCTGCAAGCATAGCATTGCATGTATATGCTTCATACATACAGCACACTCGTCGATTCGTACGTGCCCTACTGCCTGGTTATATTCGTACTATTTGCTTAACATGGCCCAATCTCGGCAAACATATCGAATCCGGTGGCTGCCGCCAGTGGAATACTACCGCCATCCGTTCGCGTTCTGCTATCTCTCGGCCGTCTGTCCGTTTGTTTCATTTTCAGGCCTCTGCGCCATCTAACCACACAATTGGACTATGCTAACCGAGACTCGCTCGATCGTGTTCAAAATTTGCTTCCGTTACGTCCTGATCAGCATTTTCCTGCATCTACGGCCAAGGAGATTTCTCTCCCTTTTACATGTTTATCGCATGTTACGCTTTATTAGAACAACATCCACTTTCGAATCTAACCTTTCGGAAATTTATTCAGACCTGGGCTGAAAATGCATGCTAAACGAATTAGTACAATAGTAGATAGGTTGATCACCACGTTATGTTTACTTCGGCTCGGTATTTAATTCAACTCGATGCGTACTACCATATTTACTCTGTCGAACTGATATTACTGTCCGCGTCGCCCTTGCATACCGCAGTAGCATAGTGAAATAAGAATTCAGACGGCTCGTGCTACGATGGCCGACAGTGACTCAAGGCTACAGTTGTCGCGGACCGGCTTTTTCGTCTCTCTACACGTTGGTTCTTCATTAGAAAATCGATGACTTCGATTTTACTTCCTCATGGACAAAGCTTTGATTTGGTCAAAAAAAAGACCATGATTTTAATGACAATGTCTTCAGAATGTTCCAAAACATCGAAAAGTCACATTTAGAAAATACTCCTTTATTCGCGAAGCTGCCTCTGTGAGGAAGCAAAAAATTCAGAAAACTTCGCGAATGAAGGAACATTATGAGAAAACGATATGAAAATTTCAATTTTCAATCATTTCATTTTAACCTGTCGCCCTTTAATTCTATCAAACCTCGAATTGATTATCAATTATCCTCGAATGATTCAAAATAATTAATTAACGTTCGGTAAATTAAAAAAATAAAGAATTCACTAAAGATATCAAAGAAAATGAAATAAAATAATTGAAAATTAAATGATGCGATAACGTACGATGATTCAAAATGAAATAATTGTTCAAATGAGTTGAAATGGTCGATAGTGAAATTAAAATGTGGAATTCGAAATTCCTCGTCCTTTCTTTCTTCAATTTTTTAGTGAAAATCATTGGGATAGATGACTAATATCGACGATGAATGATGATAATCCTATAAATCCGAATTATTCCGGTTGTGGACATATACGTTCAAACTATTTATTTATCGGTGATTCAAAGTTAATATCCAATGTTGATCGTATAATTGAAGACTTCAAATGGTTGACAGGCATATAAATTAAATCGCGAAGTCAATGAATTTTCGTAGCTCGGATGTCGATAATGTCTTCCCGACAATTAGAACTTCCACGAATATCTGATCTTCCTACAATAACACTTCTGCTAATAGTGATCTATCAATAATAAAGCTTCCGAGAATAGTGACATTTCGCCTCCGGAGGAGCTTGTTTTATTCCTTGTGTGAATTTTCTACGTTGTTTCTATTAAAAGTTGAGGCTCTGTGTTCAGCCTCGGAGACGGCTCCGTTGAAGTCGAGCCGATTAGGGTTGTAAGGCCGAATCTTAAATCGTTCTTTGAACCGCGAGTATATGATAAACTAAACTCCCACGCGATCAATTAAGATGACGAGGATATTTATATTGATTGATAATCTTTGAATTCTATTAAACACAAAAATTATTTATTTGCAGAAATTTACACGTTGAAATGCTTATTGAATTACGGATGGAGAAATTGGCGATGAAAAAGATTTTTGACCTGTTGCGTCAGTGAATTTTACCAAGAATTCACAGGACGTAATACTTGAAAATAAAAAAAAACGTCAAGTTTATTTTTATTTTTTATTATCGCGTTAAATGACGTCTTCCAAAAGCAAATCTTCTGATAACGTAGGCTCATCGAATATCGAACAACTATCTACTCCCTTGACGAATATTTAATCCCATGTACTTTCGGTATAATAATGCCCGGGCTTTCACGATAGTTTAACGTATATGGCGCGAGGCTGTAGGAGGGTATACGCATAGATAATTAGGCGTTACCGAACTGTCGGTAAACTGCGGTAAAACTAATGAATTATAATCGATTCCCAAAATATATTCAGACGGTTGCGGCGTGAACGATGGTTCGCGAACCGCTTTCCACTCATTCCTCGGCTAGGTACAGCTCGATACAATTACGTTGAGTGTTGTGTATACATATAACTCATGACACTCTATACGTGTTCCAGTTTAATACATATACATAGGTCGCGTGTAGCTGTGTACATACAATATACTGTACATGTATTTACCTTACTACATCAACGTTTGGTGTACATATGGAGCGCCTCGGGGGTCTATCGGGCCATGGTTAATCCAATCGATTATCCTACCTATACCCGGCTAGATTAAAAGGGATGCACAAGGGCTTCCCTCAACTTGAACATATTTCATCCATTTACCCTTCTCTATTATACACAACAAAATTACCGCAGTTTGTTGGCATTATTGGTATTCTTTTTCATTAAAATTGCTTCTATTTTAAATATATTTATATATATAATTATAATTTATAACGTTCGAACAAATTAACGCTCTCATTACGTCATCCCGTATTTTTATCCGGATTCTGCTTGTTGTTGTTGTTGTTGTTGTTGTTGTTGTTGTTATTATTATTATTATTATTATTATTATTATTATTATTATCACTATTATTTTTGTACTTAGATCCCAGCATATGTTTTGATTCAACCCCTTTGAAATATCCTCGTACTCATTTTGTCGTCCATCATATTTACGTCACATTCACGTACATCCAGCCGGAGTTTCTCCTTCTCTCACTTTCTACTGCGGCTTCTTCCGTCTTCACCGTCCGCCACGACGTGCCCGTACTCACGTAATCCACGCGGCTGCTGATTCTCCGCAGCTCATTCAAAACCCCCTCGACTTCTGCCATTTTTTTAAACTACATCCACGTGTCGCACAAGCCACACCGGAAGCTTTGGTAGTAGAGTGAAAAAAAAAGAAAACGTTTTTAGAAAAGGAACAGCATCCGTTCTGCTGCCAGAGCAAAATGAAAAAAAAAAAAAAAGAATCGATTGAAAAACGGTAACAGGGTTAGTTCGCTAGCTGTCCGGTCATGGAAAACAGGTACGAGGTAGAGTTTCGGTGATGCGATTATCGGGTTCGGTGAAACCATGTTAACCGAAGTGCACACATGCTTCACGCGGGACCCTCTTTTTTTAATTTTAATTCTTTTTATCGTGCAGTTAAGCTTTCACGTATAGTGTTATTCAGATCAGAGATCGATGAAGTTGTAATTGGTTAAAAAAATGAGTACGCTATGCAGCCGTTCACAAACAATTGTAAAAGAGGATTAATTTACCGACGTTCACCATGGGGCGATACTATGCGGGTACCATGGAATTCACGCAGCAAGTCAGCATTAAGTTCGTTTGATGAAAATTTCTTCATTCAGTTCATAATAATTTTTCGGCTTAATTTCAATTATTTACAGTGGGTTATTATTGTTCTTACAACACGTCGATCCGTGTACAACTTATCTGATATGAGGAGTTGCATGATTTGTTCCTTCACTCTCGTGCAAGCCCGATGCATTTGACCAAATTTTCACAAGTAAACAGTGTACAAATTTATCCTTAGCGTTGATATTTTTCGAATAACGCTGCTAGATCCCCTTAAGACCTGTGCCCGCACCTTTAGCCATAGAATGTACTAGGGAAAAACGACGTAATGGCGAAAGGGGGCTGCTCAACGGTTAACGAGGCGCGTACACACTTTCCTGTCACTTTCCAAAGACTCTCTGGAGCGAAAGTTCCCCACAGGCTTCTTCTTGTATTTTTTTTGTCCCGTGCGCTTTTCAGTAATTTTTTTGCCAGTTTACCCTTTTCGCGCACAGTTTTTACCCAAATAATGGAAACGGACGACGATGCTCCACGCTGTGTGGAAGAGACGACGATCTTTACGGCTAGTCTTTAGTTCCATCCGCTCGTCCGCACATGTACACGCAGAGAGGGAGAGAGAGAGGGACAACGAGTGCTCTCAGTAGAGAAATATTACACGTACGTTCGACTAATTGCGCGACCTGGGTGGAAGCACCAAGCGTGATCGTACAAAGCGAACAGAGGATAGGTGAACTGAGTCTCGGAATTTGCATGCTTGTCAGAAATGTCGTATACGACGTCCACAGCTATGTCGTCCTGCTCCGGAACTGAATTTGAGTCGACTCCCAGCGTATACAGTTGCGAATAGCGCAGCTGTATACACTGGGAGCCAACTCAAATTCTGCCGCCAAATTATTGCAGTCCATAAGACCGCAGGAGAAAAAAACATGAAAGATAGAAAAAATGGGCTCACATTCGTAGTTGAGTTTTGAAAAAAATATCAAAGTTGTCGAATATCTGGTATAAAGATAAATTGTGGATGCAGAGGCACGCTTGAATCCTGATGATGATTACCCGGTCAAACTTGAAATTAGTGGATAATTAATACGCCGTTAGCCGTGCTTGCTCACTCTACGAAGCTTGGCAACATCGCGGGTCAAGTCAATACGTAACGCAATTACTTGGCAAGTGCCTGTTTTAAGGGTAGCTGCTCGAACTTGGCTTGTAGCAACTACTACTCTACTTCGAGGTTCAAAGCTGTTGCTCGTTCGGTATCTTCGCCCGCCAAGTCTCCCCGTCACTGCCACCCGGACAACTATGGTACATGAGTTGTATCAACACGAATACGCCCCATCCAAACCAGTGTTTGCTATGCTATGTAGTGTCTTGCAACCGACGAGTCTTCGAGTGCTATTACACATCCCATCAGAGACGTCGACCAAGTGCCCTCATCCCGTCCTTTCTGCTCTCCTCGTAATTCAAACCTTCGCAAGCTCTCGTTATTGCTATATATTATTATTATATCTATATTTGTCTGACAAACCTCACAGTATATATCGTAGTTAGTAGATAGTGGATACCGGTCTGGGAAATACAGCGAAACGTGTATAATACGCCACAAACATGAGAAAGTTATGGAAACTCTCGGCTAGCGAATGCCAGCCTCAGTAGGAGGATGATGAGTTCAACACTGGTACGTTAGGTTCGGGGGTATACAGGCTTGATGAATATGTGTAAGCTTATTATCATAGCAAAATGCGAGAATGCCGTGAACGACGATGCACTTACGATGACGATCTTCCCGTTAATTTAACAACAGGAACTGTTTAGTAAAACGTGTGGAAGGAACGTAAAATGTCCGGAACATTGTTGTTACTAATCTCTCAATTTATTAACTAGTTTATTAATTTATACGACCTTTTGATTTTTCGAGGTTGCTAGAGTTGTTAAAGATTAGAAACAAATAAGTAGGCACAGTCTCGGGCATGTCGAACGAATGAAATAGTACTCTCGTGTCAATGTACATTTTTCCTCCTCTCTCGTCTATTTTACTCGTGAGGGAAGAAGGCTCCGCTGCGGGAATGAAAATGGTGAAACGAGACTTTTTCGTCGGACGGAAATGGATATCGACGAGCGAGGAGGAAAAGTTTGCAAAGAATGAAGAGAGCTCGGAGAAAGACGTGAGAGACGAAATTTTAGCAGCATTGACAAAGTGGACTCGACGCTGTCGTCCTCATTGTTAGGGGGAGGTTATGAGTTTAACAGACGGAATCCTCACTACCAGGATCACGTGAAAAATATAGTTTTGTGAACGAATTTGTGTTATCTGCACCGTACATAAGAATACGAGCACTCAGTCCTGCTGGACCATTGTACTCGGACCCCGTGGCGCATTCGCACCGCCCTAATTGTCCACGTTGTGTTCCTCAGACGCGGAACACAACCGACAGGCGTCCCTCGTGACGTCATTGACTTTTCGCACCTACTTCTGCGACTTGACACCTTTTCATTAGGGTTGCCGGTTGCTCAGGATATCTTTGGTTAGTCCCCCGTGCTCCAGTAACCCCTCGTGGGCTATTACCGGTTGTACAGGGTATCTGGGCCAGTACACCGCCCCACCGCATCCCTAAATGTAGTCATGCTAGAGATCATGGTCGGTCTCCTCAGAGCCGCAGGTTAAGGAGGCAAGGCTCAAAGTATTCTAGGATAGTCGCCTGGTATACCTAGAAGCATCGTTCTGATGCATACCCCGGTGCCGTGAAGCCCGAGCACGATAGCTTACACTCCGGCCAGGGATAGCTATTGCGGAGCGTCAAGTCTGATACACAGATTCGACGTCCCGGGCGATGAGTACGCTACGTCCTCTACGCCGATGCGGTCTCAAGTTCGCTTCCCGACGTCGGAGCCTCGTCGCGTCTCACCGGGAATGAAAACAATGGAGTACAGCGATATACATCCGACACTCACACTTAGTTACCGCGTGCAAGTGACCGATGTATATATCTGAAGCTTCGTCTCGTCCATGTTTTTTTTTCCTTTCTCGGCGTAACATACGAAGCCGGGCAGCGAACCGTCGATCTCCCGATGTTTAGGTCTTAGAGGCGAGCACGCTAACCACTAGACCACCGCACCGGTATAATGACGATGACGACGATGACGACGATGACGACGATGACGACGATGACGACGATGACGACGATGACGACGATGACGACGATGACGACGATGACGACGATGACGACGATGACGACGATGACGACGATGACGACGATGACGACGATGACGACGATGACGACGATGACGACGATGACGACGATGACGACGATGACGACGATGACGACGATGACGACGATGACGACGATGACGACGATGACGACGATGACGACGATGACGACGATGACGACGATGACGACGATGACGACGATGACGACGATGACGACGATGACGACGATGACGACGATGACGACGATGACGACGATGACGACGATGACGACGATGATGATGATGATATCGTCAATATTTCTAACTAAATATCGATGAATACACGTATAAATACACGTCGTTGCCGATATTCAGGCGGGCATATCTGAAGCTCTTGCTTGAGGGGATGAGGCGTGGTGTTCGAGGGTGATCTTCTTCTTGCTGGCTGTGTCTCCAATTTCGGCTTCTTCGGCTTCGGCTTGCTTTTTCTTTGCTTTTGCTTTCGTTTGTATTCAGCTATTGTTTTTTTCTCATATATCTTTTCTTTTGTATTCTTTTATAACATTTTCGATGCTCTAATTCTTTATATTTTGGTGTTCTTATATCCTTGCTTGCATTGTATTCTATTTTCTATTTTCTATTTTTTTATCATACTTCGTTTTTTGTGTTTGCATTGATTTTTTGTTGCTGTTGTATCTTGATGCACGGTGTTCTTAGGGGGCTCAGGCCTCAGAACACGAAATAAACGAATCTATCTATCTATCTATCTATCTATCTATCTATCTATCTATATATATCTATCTACTACTACTACTGATATTATCGACGAATTAAATTTGTCTTCATCCCTCTATATATTTGTACCGTTTCTGATGTCTATGTATATACGAACTCGATCATATAGAAATAAGCTGTAGACGTCGAGTGTCCGCGACGTCCTTTGGCTTCCAGTGTACTACTCTTCGCAGTGGTGGCTCTGCCGGTGAAGCTGGACGTCGACCTGCCTGGAGAGCAATCAATTTCGTCTTCGTCTTCGAGAGTGTCTCGAGACGTATAGACTACCTGACATACAGAAGTAGAGTACACAGACAAATAGATAGACAGATTCGAGTAAGGAGTAAAAGGCAACCTTCTCGTGGAGAGAAAAATCGTCGATTTTTTCAGCAGAAAGTCTACTCCGAAAGCGGATCCACTTGTCCGATATATTATATAACAAATAAAGGACGAAGCAGAGGAATGAAGGGATTGAAAAATATCAAAGATGGCAACGAAATTCGAAACATCTTTTAATGAAATAGTCGATACTGGTCTTAATTAATCATTGATTTTTGTGTAATATATTAGAGGGGAAATCTATACTTTTTTATTTTTATTAAATTAAATATTATATTATATATTAATATATAATATATAAAATTAAATATATATAATATATTTAATTAAATATTATATAATATTATAGACGATGTTGTAATTGCCATATACATGAAGAAGGAAGTCCTATCCAAGTTTAAATAATTCCTTGCGGATCGTCTTGCAAGTAGTACGACTTCTCGGCTCCTGACAGATGACGAGGTGACAATTAATTCCAACGTAATGCATTCCTCGGTATTGCCTAGAGAGATGCGGAGCACGCTAACAAGACGTCGGAGGACACACTCAGAAAGGTATGTCGCTCGACGATCAATCTATACACGCCTAGCACTCATCTCTTCTACCCACTTCTACTTCTGTCGAGCAATTTTTCTAGCTCACATCAGAGGCGAGACGAAGAGACAAGATCCTGAAAACTGTGGCCCAAGCAACGGTTTCGACTTGCAGTCTCCTTGACTTCGTCGAGGCTTTTACCAGTGGCTCGATTGTCACAGCAGCCGGAGAGTAAGCGAGCGAGCGAGAGAGAGAAAGAGAGAGAGAGAGAGAGAGAGAGAGAGAGAGGGAGAGTTTCCTGAAGCCAGAGGCGATTTTACGAACCGCTCATCGGGGTACAGCTACAATGGTGTAATGGGACGCCAGGGATGCACACTTCGTGGCCGTGAGAATACACCCTCTCCCCAAGAGCGAGTCCTCTCGGTCGCTTAAATTGAGGTTTGGTTGCACCGAAGAAGATAGTTAAGATATCGCGCACGGGCTGAGAGACTTCGAGAGACGCCTGCTCGCCCATATAGAGGCCCATACCCCCTTCATTTTATATTGTACTCTCTTTTTTCTTCTCGCATGTATAGAGCCGTTCATACTGCCAGAGAAATTTAGTAAAAATTTAAAACACAATAGCTTCGAGTATCCTTGAAGCCGTTAAAATCAATCATTACTCAATTTTTATATCTTTCTATTGATTATTCTTTTTCGTCATGCTGCTTCAAAGTTGATTCGCATCGTTACTTTAAGGATATACAGTGGCCTCATATGAAACATCTTTTATACTCCGAGGAAGTTTGTCCCTTCTGGTTTGACGTTCTGTTCGATTACGTAAACGATAATTGTACGGTCGGAATCGTTATGAGAGCATCTGTCCTGTGTTACGTTCAGCCCCAACTCGTGAGAGTGTAAGGGAGAGCGTGACACTGTTGGCTTCTCTTTTCGGATCAAGGCAGGGCAGTCCTTTACACCGCGGACGGAAACCTCGTCTTTTACACTATAGTATTTATGGTTTTATCGATGGTCGTTCGTAATCGACACTCGAAGCAGGTCTTCAAATTATTTGGTCGCGGTTAAGGTTTTATCGTTTGTTGTATATGTATTAAAATACTCATATGGTTTATTTTGTTCACAATCTTTAAGTTCAATTTAATGTTCACATATAACACACGTACAATTGAATATTTATCCGTAGAGTATAGATAGTCTAAGATTTTATATAATGCGCGTGAAGATACAGTATTCATCGAAAGCCGTCCGAGTTATGAACTCTAGCTTCGATTGTCGTCGAAGTGTAATCGTGCAGCCTGATGTTATACGTACAGTGATCGGGTGTATGGTAGTTCGTTGACTGAAGTCGTACGTACGGTGGTTCGAGGTGGACTGGTGTACCCCCCCCCCCCCCCCCAGTTGCTTCATGGTTTTTCAGGGAAGTCTGAGTCACCTGCCGTGCCTATTGTATGTTAACTTGCCTAGATACACGAGTATGACCCATCGTTGTCGTTGGATCAATACGGCTTTAAATATAATAATATAAGGCATTATATTATTATATCTCTTTTTTTTTTAAGAAATCACATCTGCGTGAGACGTTACGTCTGCCATAGACATACATGACGTTGGATTGGTCGAACGTCGATCCCTCGAACTCAATTACAGCTACTCGTGCCACATTTTCACTGTAATCCATAAAAAGAGATGAAATAATAATAATTATTATTATTGTTTATTCATTATGAGTCTCTACGACGGCGTCCCTTGCGAGCCAACTCCAAATACAAATGTGTGCTCCCCGGCCATTAAAAACTGATGGCAACTGTCATGAAAAATCTTCACTGAAGAGGTATCAGTCAGAATCCGAGGCAGCGAGTTTCAGAACTTCGAACCCATGACGATAAACCACCTTTCAAACGTGGTAGTTCTAAAGAAAGGGAAGTAAGTAAAGTGAGTCAGTGCGAGACACATCACGCCGCGTCGCTGAGATTGCCTTGAAACGCTGTCTATCTCCAAAATACCCCGCTCCCCCAGGCGCAAGGCTTTGAAAAATAAACAGCCCATGAAAAAACAAGCGATGCTTGCGAAGCGAAGGCCAGCCCAACTCACGCCGACTCTGCGAGGCATGGAAATTATTAAAGCAGAAAATGAGAATTTAGAAAATCTCGTGTACGATAGTCGATATGTTTGTATCCGTTCTCTCTAAAATTTATTAGATTAACTGAAATTATACTCATTTGTGGTTGACCAGTTTTCCCGCAATCTGGCATTCCCTGTTTCGAGCAGTTACACAATTGTGTTTTCTACAGTGGCACCATCATTGGACGCGCAGGGAAACTTAATGTTATTCGTACCGAGTACGGATATGTAAGGAGCGTAAGGGTTGACTTTACTCAAGTTTCACTCTTACGTAAATCTGAATTATCGTTCGAAGGTCTAACTATGTGAGTAAATCTCTTCCGTACCGATGCGATCGCAGTCGGCGCACACTGAGCCAGGTGCACATTAGTACAGCTGTTGGTATGCTATACCAAGCGTACGCTGGACTGCGATACGATACCCCCCTCAAACTTAATTTCTTCAAACAATAATTAAATTTACTTAGATTAATTCAATACATTGATTACATCAATGAATAATTTATCATATTTTTATATCAATGCACTTTATGTGGATTATTAATTACATCGTATTGGCCGTTGAAAAAAACATTGACCGATCGAGGCTGCCACAAAGACATTTAATCTCTTACCAGATCTTCGACACACGAGTGGTGAGTTGGTGTGTGAGATACAGTTCACGGCTGAAAGCCACATGAAAACGTAGCAAAGCCAAAGCGCTCTATAGTCGCGTTGGCGCCACATTCTTTTGTTTGTTTTCGTACGTCGCCTGACGCGAGTACACGTCTGCTGCTATAGAAAGTTGAAGCATTGAAGCAAACGATAGTTGCTGTCCTCATTTTTCCTTTAAAATCGAGTCGATAGTCGCCCGATTTTACACGCTTCGATTACAAGCTATTCCGTTACTCCTCCTACATGCGAGAGGCCTCGTCCGTAATTCAGACCCGTTTACTTTCCCCATTTGCTACGAGAACAGAGCTGTTTTTTTAACCCTTGTCGAGCTAACAATCGATTGGTCACTTTCAATCTAATACAATAACATCAATAATAATAATATTAGTCGATGAAATCAAGAGGATTCTTTTTTTTCTTTCACGATTTGTTGAAGCAAAAAAACTATTTTTTCCCCAAGAGCATAGACCATGTTCTTGTTGAAGCAGTGTTCGCCGAGGCTTAATATAATTCTCAATGGATGGAACGGGGGAGGGTGAGCGAGCACCCAGTGTAAAAATCGAAGGGAGGCTAGAGCATCGTCAAAGATGTACTCACCGTAGTACAGAGATCGCGCAATCTCCCGAAGCGGCCCCCGGAAATTTCATTACCGTTAGTTTTTTTTTCTCCTTCCTTCTCCTCATAGTTTAGCGATGAAAGAGTCGAAGAGACTCGATGTAAAGAAAGGGGAAGAACCATGCTCGCTCAAATGAATTGACTTGACGCCGATCAAAGCATCTTTCATCGGAAGTTGTTCGATGGGCATGAAAAGGCATCGAAGGAAGAAAAAAAATAAGAAAAAAAAGGCGATCAAGACGTATCGAATTTCAAGTCTCTTGCGTAAATAACAATGTCTCTAGTGCGTAACGCGATGACGTATATAATGAATGTAACAACTCTCATTACCATTCTATAACGAGCAGATCGACTATTCAATATAATGCGAATTATAGAGATTAAAATATTTTATATTTCTAACGATTCTCGGAAATTTTTTCATATTCCGAGGCTGAACCATAGAAATTATATTTAGATTCACAGCCCGCGAGGAATTCAGCACAATGTACAATCCATTCCGCGTTTGTTAATTACATCTTTATTCCCCGAATCGAATTCTTGGCTGTCGTCCTCTTCCTCGTCTACTCAATCGATTCGCCTCAATGGAACCGGAAGTCCTTTCATGCATCCTAATTTCCCCCATGGAGGGGGGGGGGGTGTCTCTCTCCTTCGTGTAGGAGCAACCCTTGTTCGGTTTCTTTGTAATCATATCGTTTCCCCCTGTACAGAAGAAGCTGCGAAAGAAATCCTCCTTGACGCAATTATTTCAAGGATGAATTCCATTTAAAAAACGCGGTGTTCGGAGAAGAAATGGGTTCTCTGTTATCGCACGAAAAATGCGATTCGTGTGAAGGTTAATGATGAACATCTCTCACGCTAAAGTAATTCACTTCTGGACCTTGAGAGCGCAACACGGTATGAGATAATTTTAAATTGGATTCGTGGTCGAGTCGACGAGGACGTTGCAGCTGTTGGATGAAATTCTGTTTTCAATTATCTCGGAGGATCTCGTTTCGAGATATATTACGATGATAGAGATATCAGTCGCGTGTGTACGTAAAACAAGAGACCTCATAGAGAAACGTTTTATCATTGGCAGGAGGATGGCTCTTGGTGAGGATGGTCAGCACGTTTAAGGCAAAAAGAATCTATTGACGACACAGTACTCACACATACCACTCCTCCTTCTATTCCATGATGATGCTTCACGGATCCGAGGAGCATTAGCTTTCGGTACGTGCCGTCGGGTCGTGCGATTTGAATTAACGACAAAGCGCGATCCCTATCGAAGGGACACGTGCGTCAGTTGTTAATTTTCAATTTGTACTTATCATAGACAAAAATCTTAGTCAGTTTATTTATTGTACAACTAAATTATAAAGATATCGCGTTCGATAGTAACATATTTACAACTAATAATGACGAAATATGTGCTCGAATTATACCACAATATAGAGATAGAGAAACTGGTCGGATTGCTGATGAGCTCTTGTTTTTATTCTGTGGTCGTGTTGGTATATCTTTGTTGGTAACAACGTTGCCGATATCGGACACTTGTTACGACGGTGACGTCGGACGGTCGACGGTATTGAGTCGAAACGTAACGATGACACGATTTAAAAACAATATAGACTAATAAATCTGTAGTTCTGTAGTAATGTCTTTCGGTTAATCGAATAAATTTCAATTTCGGTAGAGGGTTGAGAGGTCTGCGAAGGCAATTAAAAATAGTAATCAGCTAAGACGCAGAGCTAAAATGCCTTGAATCACTCCTCTCTTTCCTAGTCAATCCTGGCAAATAATCAGAATGAAAAGGGATAACCATCATGTACTTTTCGTTGGTTCTCTGGTTGAGGGGCCGTCTTCCATATCGAGTCATTGTACGGACGGATGAAACGACACTCGGGGCTCTGGTATCAGAGCCTAGGGATCGCCGCGTATGTTCGAACCATTATACGTCACGGTTCTCGAGTCCAGCAGTCGCACCCCTCTGACAAAGCTCAGAGCCGCTCGGCTTTCGATTCCCCACCTCTGTGGCACGCACAAAATAACCGATATATCCCCAGCACGAATTGGCCCCATCGCTCATACCACGGAATTGCACGAGTAACCCCTCGGCAAATTTACCTAAATTTACCTACATTAAAATAATTAAACGGCCGATTTAGCTTTCTCTTTTAGAGAGAGTAGAAGCAGAGAAATATTTTTTCCTATTGCAATGTATTCATACATTTGATTGAATGTTTCAAGGTCGATTTAGCTAGCCAATTGCACGCGGGAAGTAGAACATGGAGACCAGGATTAATAACACTTATACTCGTCTTTGTCTCATCTCATTCGCGAGTAATGCAAATTTGCATTATTTGCGAATGAGATCGGTTGCACACTGATGAAGCTTGTGTTTTATTAATGAATATAAAATTAAATTTTAGAAGTGAGTGCGTTTTATATGCATTCGCTACGAACAATACGGTTCGGAGTTCGACGCGCTTGTGTAACGTGCATTAACAAACTTTCGATCGCTCCAATCGTGCCGATCTATGAATTATTAATCGATGCACAATTCCACCATCACCGAAAATTCAATTGCCGTTTTGATCGATGAATCTCTCGATCGACGTATACTCTCTTACGAGCTGCGACACTGCAACGTTTCAGAAAATAATTCGAATATTGACAGTAATATCTTGTGAAAATTTCAGAGTCAAGCTTTTATTGAGCGTACAAAATCTTTTGTACACATGCCTTGGTAACGTATACTTCGGATTATTGAAATAGGGACTCTCAATACTCTTTACGGGATAACAGTCTCGACGAGAAAGGCACTCGATACTTCTTTTTGATAATTATTCCGATAAGATTACATCTTTTAATAAAGCAGCTCGGAGATTCCCCTCTATCGTCGCATTCAACATAGAGATAAAGTAAGAAGATGTTTGAAGCTGTTGGATCGGCTTCGTACTGGTTAGAGTGAAATATTCTGCTCATAATACAGACTCATTTCTAAATGACGTTGCGCAAAGTCTTCACCAGTCGTCCGAGTACTGATACTGGCGCGTCATAAATTTGTGTCATTCTTTTTGTACACGTTCGTACTGTAGCTTCGCGTTGGGGTGCCAAAAAAGCAATTCATCAACGCTCCGAGAGCCAAGGGATACTCGCGTCAGATACCAAGGTATATACGACCGTGTATGTATGCAATCTGTGACACGCTATAATAATAGTATAGCGTAGGGTGATGAGCTCCCTGCGCCCCGTCAACCTGCCAAAACGGTACATGCATTCACCGCGTCAATCTTCTTCGCCAACAATGTTCGCGTAAATTACCCTCATCGATATCAAAGTAACGAGGAGTAAAGGGGAGCACAAATAGTTGTCGAGGTTATATAAAAGTTCGTATAAGAGAAATATAATAATGCTTCAGAGCTCGGTGGTATTTGAAGTACTCAAGTACCAAGTACATAAGTACTTTTAATGTTTACGCTCTCATTACGGATACTCGATGAGTATCATGAGACATCCTGTTTCTATTAATATATGATTAATCAAGTTAAATCTGTCGAAACTTTTCAGCAAGTGATATTCTCAACGAGAATTTTTTTTTTTTAATTTGGAAAAAGTTCTACAAAAAACAGAAAGGGCTCTTGTTCTTCTTTCTTCGTAATGTGAAATTTTTTATTAAATATTTTCATACATTTTTTTAAAGAAAAAAAATTAAGAATCGTTTAAAAATAGCCTCAAGACGAGGAATTATAAAAAATTCATTTAACGATTTTTTATAATAAATGTTGCGGTAAATTTTGACCCTTTAAAATTTTATGCAATGTAAACATTTTTTAATGCTACGAAAAAAGATACAAAGTAATTTGCACATGACTTCTTCATTTATTACAATTGGGCTCATAGCTTCCTCTATCAGGAAGCCAAAATCGATCAACGAAGTTTTTCATAGAGAAAGCTATGCGGAAAATTATAATAAATAAGGAAGCCATGTGCAAATTACTATATTGCTTCCTCATAGAATAAACTTTGTTTTAATGAATTTTTTTTTTTTTTTTCGAGATTTTCCAGATGAAACCGTATTCACAATCTTTCAAAGCATGCGTGTGCGTGTGCGTGCGTGAATCAGAAGCGAACAATTCAAACCGCTATAACACGAGAACGCCTCGAGCGATAATGCTGAAACTGCGCACGCACGCACGCACGCACGCACGCACGCACGCACGCACGCACGCACGCACGCACGCACGCACGCACGCACGCACGCACGCACGCACGCACGCACGCACGCACACAGCATGTGCGATTAATAGTCAATGTTTCGGCAAAATTTCATTTAAAAATTGTCAGTTTTCTGTTTTTAAGCGATTTTTAATTTCTTCAAAAAATGTCTGCCGCCGCTCTGGTGCTTAATTTTTTTCGCTATCGGGTCAAAAGGTTTTACGCAGATGGAATGAATGAATGATTAAATAGATTTATTGCACGGCAGGACCAGAGGTCCTCTACGCTCATATACAGCGCATTAAGCATCATAACAAACTTATAATGAAATGAAACGTAATAAAATGAAATAAAATAATATAACAATAATATAAGATGGCGTATGATTGCCCGATGATACGTATTAAATTTGCGTAGAATCCTTCGAAACATTTGAATTTTATGTAATTTTGAATTTTTTGAATTTCATGAAAAATTAGTGCTTTATCCGCCACCTCTCCACAACAACAATAATCCTCTGCACAACCCCTCAAATGCACTCCTAAACAAATTTCCGTTAATTAAATCGATAATATTAAGCCACTATGTACACATATGAAGCGCCACGTTGGTGTATTTTTACGCGCTGAATGTGAATCGGCCAGCCGATTTACATAGAAGTCGATTACGATGTTGACATCGAAAAAAGTTGAAAATTTCAATTTTTATATCGCCTTCTAATAATGTTCCTTTATTCGTGAAGCTTCCGCCATGGGGACGACAAAATACAGAAAATGCTTTGTCATAAAATAAGATTTGCGTATAAAGGAACATGATGAGAAAGTGATATGAAAATTTCAATTTTCAACATCTTTTTAAAGCCTAGATAACGCCGAAAGCCACGAATCTAATTGCGACAAATATGCTTGGAAACGGACTTGAGAAGTAATTCAAGTACTTGTGATACTTTGTATATTGTACTCGACGAATTTTTCGGCACTTCGATCTGCAATATTTTGGTATTCAAAATCAATAGTTGACGCTTTCGTGTTATTCTTGGGAGAGGAGTTGCCGGAAGGAAATTATTTGAATGCAGTTTATCGTTATCATCAACTCGAATAGTATGGAAGGAAGATTGTGTATTGTCAAAGTTTTTGTGCGGTAATCGCAGCGTCGTCGCATTAATTCACCCCGGGGAACGCGAACGAACGAAACAAAGGAACGATACGGCGCTTAATGTGCCGTTATGATCTTTATAGCCGTCGTTTATGGGTTAGTTTAGGATCGAGCTTTCGTACCGTAACGACAAACCGCATATCCTTTATTTTTTGTTTTCGTTGCTCATCCTCTAGCCACTTCTCTCCGTGGCTTCGACATCGACCAAAGCTTTAGCTACACCTTTAATAATTTTGCGCATCTCTCATTGGAAATTTTATTTAGTGTTTCTCATTGCTAGTCTTTTCTAATCGAACAAATATTTTTCGTTGAAAGATATTTTCTCCTCCGATATATAACATTTGTTGAAATAAATTGATATACAATGTGTTGAAATAAAAAATCTTAGAACGGTCTCAAGCTCTGTAGAAGTCTGTCAGCAAGCTTTCTCGGTTCTAACGAAGCCTATTTTAAATATAGCCAATCAGCTGAAGGACGCAGTGGTGAAGGCGGTACATAATTGTGTATTAATTGCTAAATGTCTCCCGGATCCTCTGCCCGTCGTCTTCAATTCTTGCTCAGTCTCGGGCCGACGGTGTCGGAACTTTATCGTATACCTCCTTGGCTTCGACCACTGACGAGTTTTTTAAATTCTCTTCCCTCACACTTCAGCGTATCATTATCATTATCATTATCATTATTTGGTCGCTTGCTTCTCGTCCTTCATCTCACTAATTATTTTATTAATTTGTCACCTTGCCATCTTCTATCGATCGTAGATAGGTTCCGCGTGCGACGCTCACTGAACTCGTGTATTCTGACGTGCCATTATTAACCGACACATTTTTATCATCCAGTACCGTCAACGAGTCGAACTGTCGGCCTTCCAATGCTCTAACAGATTTTCAATTAGCGCGAGGTTGCTATTTGTAAAACATTATTGTTATTACAGTACTAACGAGACATATGTTTATTGTACAGTATTTAAAGTTGACGAAAAATTGTTTTTTACGATTGTAACCATGTCTCGGGTCGGAGCGAAAAATTATATGGAGACATGTGGTTGAGAAATTTTTTTTCATTCATCTTTCAATTTAAAAACATTACCAGGGTACTTATTTCAGTTAAATTTCAATAAATTTACAATTTAGAAAAATGGTTCTTGGGACATTTATAATTTTCAAAATGACCCGAGTCGTGTCCAGTTAGCGCTTTGGCATAGTCCATGATTTTTTGCTATCGAAACGTTACTGATAAATAGCATCTGCGATAGTGTACATTCGATTTTTGCGATCCCGCCCCTTTTTACCGGAAGTTTGGGCAACGTCACGATCGAAAGCACTCGAAAATGAAAGATTAACGTACCCGCGGTCCAGTACCCCTGGTCCAATATCGAGATAGAGATATATATATATATATATATATATATATATATATATATATATATATATATATATATATATATATATATATATATATATATATATATACACGGCACACTCGGAGAAATGCAGGAGATACATGTACACGATAGTTTGGCGAGCGATCAAACTTTTCGATCGATTGCGTCGTGGTTTCTCGATACAGGATTTAAATCGAAAAAATTTCCCCCGTCTCGCACTTAATTATCGTACGAGAAGAGGATAAAAATTATTCATTGCTAAATGTCGCGCGTATTCCGCTGGGGTGCCTCTTTTCCCACCCCGGCTGTGTAATTAATATTCCGTTCAACATGTACGATACTCCAAGAGGTTAAATCGCAACTGATAATTAAGTCGTGTCGTTTGAACTACGTGGGGGAATGGGAGGAACAGTAAAATTCGAGAGACGTATATCAACCTGTTTAGCATGAAGCTTCCTTGGTCACTTATGTGTCAAGCCCTCGATTTACCTATATGGAACATAACTATCCGTGCGCAATACACATGCAGGGAAAGCCCGTGTGGACAAGGGGGTAGATTAAATTGGCATCAACGGGTGAGGATTTACACGCGAAACGAGGATAATTGAGTGCCAACTCAATTAATATAAATATGTATAAGAGAAACGATTATATTTTAAGCAGCAGTAAATGCATAATTTTTAATTGCAGCGATGAAAAAATGTTGGTACTTGACAGTAACGTGTCAAAGGCTATCTAAAATGAAGAGTACGACTAAATCCGGGTGTACATATAAGAGCACCGTTATCTCGAAATCTCCCTACCTGGAAGTTGTGACTCGGAAGATCGTAGATACGTTTTCGAGGGTTGGTCAGAGCCTCCCTATTGCTATCACACTAACCATAGGAGCAACTTCTTAATGCACGACTACATATACAAGCTCGTATTTAAAAGCGTGTACACTTAAGTGCACGCGATCGAAATCTGCATATAGATGATTTCGAATGGATAAGGGCGGCGCTCACTGCTTACGCATTGGCGAGTCGTCTACAACTGTACGTAACAGACTGATTTTCATGCATACCCAGCCGGGAGACTTTCCTCTCGTATACGACCGTATCGTATAATAGCGAGCTCGAAGCGAGCATAGCAACGATTAAGAGGGATTAATACAGTTTATAGACGAGGCGCCGATTTTCGGATCTAAGAATTATTTTGAAAAAAAATATGTAGACGTTGTTCCAATTAACTTGGCCTTAACTATTTTTACGCGACTCTATGGGCGGTCTCTGAGCGTGTCGGGAAGCGAATCGTCGGGGCGAATGGAATGCGCGCGCATCGGGAGAGCACGCTACCGCCGCGATTTCGCTGCCGTCGCCGTTGCCTCGCGCGAGATCCTTTCCCTCGGGCGTACACTCGTCAGAGCTATTCAGTACGAGCGCTGCCTCTGACGCGAGAGGTTCGTTCTCGGTTTAACTTGTTACCAATTGAGTCTGTAATACTCGATAGTTCTCGGTAAAGTAATGATAACTCGGTTTAGTAACTGAGCCGGAAGTTTTTGTGCTAGTGGGATTAACCGTGAGGTGCCGACGAGGATGCAAAATTTCTCAAGATAATATTAAAAAAATAAAAATAAAAAGAACAAGATGATGTCCGTGAGTTTGGGACTGGCGTGCATAACCTCGATCCTCGTTCTCGCCGTATGTTCACCGAACGACAATATTTCGTCTAAAACAACGATACTCAAGTGTTGTAACTACGGGGAAGAATTAGGAAAAGCTTCGGAGGGGCTGGATGGGACTGCGTCGCGTTGCGTGCCGAGTTCAGTGCTGTGGAAGCCCTTTATCTATTCCCCGAGCAAGAGTAACGTCGTACCGGAACTCCCGGAAAGTTGGAATGTTCTCGAGGGTAAAAGGCCGCAGTGCCAGAAACCCGATCACGTTGTCACCTACGTACCCTACAGTCAGTTCAGTCCTTTTATAATATTGGACTTTGGACACGCGATACTCGAGTCAGGTACCGGTGCACAATTCGAGCCGAGTGAATATTGCGCCGATTCCAAGGCACTTCTCGTGTGCGCACCGAAAAAAATTCAAGCCAACAGAGCGGCCGCGACTATGAGACCCAAAGTTTATCGATGCTGCGGCGACCATGCCGCCTTTAATGAGAATCGGTAAACTTGCGCGCACACCGGGAGCGGTAAACCTTTTTCAACAACAAAACTCCGATACCCTCGATCTTTGTTACAGAAACACCTGCGTAGTTCTCAAAGAGTCGGGAGACGCCCCGGTTCTGTTGCCAAACGCATCATCCATCGCGGAACTGGTACCAGGATTCCCTCCGTGTCCTCATTCCGATAATTTTCGCATAGTCGGCAATGCGAAAGACGCTCTCCTCCAGCCGGACGGTGGCCTCCAAGTCAACGGCGTCAATTTCCCTGCCGAACAGTTTTGCGTCGAGAGGATCAAGGAACTCGATGGGATGCCCAAGATCTTTGCCTGCAGGGAACAACCACCGCAAAGGTAGTGTTAATACTTATCGTCAAAATCATCTACTAACAAACTTTCCCCGTACTTTTGATATCGAGTCACCCGATCAAGAGAAAAAACAACAACAACAACAACAACAAAAACTTGAAAGATCGAATTAACGACAAGATCGCTTTTGTTTTTCTCTTTTCCGATACAGACGGAGATAAAGAAAGGTAGACCAAACGGCATTATCCAGATCCGGTTCCTTCGGAGCCTAGCGAGAAACGCAAGGGAGATAAAAGAACAGAGCAGACATTGTGAGACGCGACCAGTAGCCTTCAATCTTGTCTCTCCTCGCTTTCCCCAAGGCTGAATCGACCATTATACTACTCCATTTTATACAATTATCAACCCTACAGACACATATTCCATATCCGTCAACATTGACATGCAGGACAACATTTTTTTATAGCATAACTTTTATAATCTAATTAACTTTCTGATGAAATTACTCCCAAAGCCGACTGTATGTAACGCGCGCGCGCGCGCGCGCGCGCGTGTGTGTGTACGTGTGTGTGTGTGAGTGCGTGCGTGCGTGTGTGTGTATGTGTGTGTGTGTGTGTGTGTGTGAGTGCGTGCGTGCGTGCGTGTGTGTGTGTGTGTGTGTGTGTGTGTGTGTGTGTGTGGGTGTGTGTGTGGGTGTGTGTGTGTGTGTGTGTGTGTGTGTGTGTGTGTGTGTGTGTGTGTGTGTGTGTTGGTATATGGCTGTATGGTATAGCGGCATACACAATTTTATAGTGCCAAGTTGGAATGGAATATAGTGCTTATGCTACATGTACCAGAGGGCGTTGAGAAGCAACAGGACGGACAGACGTCATCGCGCACTCGAGGCTCGCGATAGGAATGCGGGGAAGGAAAGTGGCGGGCGTGCCGTGGCCTTGGAAAATTCGAAGACTCCTTTGCCGCTCGCTACCGTCGGTCGATGAACCGTAACGATAAACTGGCACTCAACGGTGTAAAGGAAACATACCGACACAGATATTATACACGAATCTTGTTCGTAACACCGGCATTAAATCGATTCCCAGAAAGAAAAAATAATAAAATTGAAAATAAACGCTTGTACCATAAATCTCCAAGAATTTAAGAGATTTCGTGGAAAAATACGCTCTATCCGTAATTATTAAACGATATAACTCATTGCAGCATAATGTACAAACAAAAATACATATGCCAACTTTGTAAAAGCGATGACCCTACAGATCGTCGTAAGAGATTATAACTCGACTCACTGACAGCAGTTTTGCTTTCACCGGTGAGCACACGGGATACTAACTTTCACTTGCTTCAATGAGGCGAATTTCGGAGGCACACGCCAAAAATTCATTAAGTGTTTCCTATACTTGAGTTTTCATAAAATCGTCAGGTAAATTTATGGCAAGTAAAAGAAAATATGGGTTGTACATTTTAGGAAGAAATCAAGTAAATTATAGTGAGGTATTTTTACGTATAAAATTGTTGCAGATTCTTCAGTTCACTGTACTCGAATCGTACGCGATCAAGTACAGAGGGAAAAGAGCGCTGAGAGATCGCCACATTTCTCGATGTTGTAGACTATAGAGGATTGCCACGTTGAATTAAATTAAATTCTCGACAGTCCGGGGAGTAGTCCCCTCCCGCAATATTCAAGTACCTCTAACTATTCTGCTCACAACCATACACAGACTCACACACGTTGCATCCTCTAATTCCCGAAAAGCACTCGTCCTTTTAAAATAATTCCTATAGCTCTGTCGACTTCCAGCGGGTCCTTTCACATCTGCACCGTCACACTGATAACAGTTCAGTAATCAACTTATTTGGCCGTTTGTTAAAAACTTAAATTTAAAACTATTGTCTTTTGTTTGTTAACAGAACGATCGTCAAAACTATTGACATCAGATTCACCATGTACCCGGTCAGCTTTATAATAAGCGCTATATTTCTCGCTGCTACTCTCGCTGCCGGCTGGCTTCTGCCTGCATCTCATCACGTGTTACACTGGAGATGCCAGACCCATCACGTCGTGTGTCTCATGCTCGGCGACATTCTTATGGCGATTATACAACTAGCCAGCGACTCTCTTCACGGTGGAGCATGCAAGGCTGTCGGTAAGTTATTATTCATCTACAATTACATTTCTATTCACTCGGAGCATTATTTATATATATTGGTTTTACTCAACGAAAATCGGGCCAATTACAAATTGTCCGCCGAAACGAATCAACATCGGATATACTCTCGATTTAAACCGCAATATTCCACTGTCGAATCGTTAAAACTGAAATCAACACGAGAATTTGAATGTATTCGGGGTTTCCGGGGATGTGTGCTACAGTGTATCCATTTCGCTTTTCACTCGTAGACATTTCAGATTCTCGTAGACCCACTCAGTCTCCGTTCGTCCGGTATATTCGAGACTCCGGTTACGCGAAGAACGTGAAACATCCCCTATACGGTTATTTGTCGGGAACGCTTTGTCCACCCCGAAACTATCCGCGGAGGTAATCATTCGGATGATGATGGTAATCCCTCACCGAGCCCTCGCTTCTGCTTCTGCAATTGCAACCGGCAAACCCTCGGAAGCTCTCTTGCATTCTCTCGTCGATTTGTTTCGATCGGTCGAATCGATTAGTTTATTCCCGTTCCCCTACCCCGATCGTGCGTTTCCCTCGAGAAAGGAGGGTTTCGCCAAAATAATTTACTACCCGTGAACGCTGAATCACAAAGCAGACTGACGAATCGTTTATCTCGCACAGGAGCTTTCATAACTTTTTTAAATTCTATTTGAAATATATGAGTGACGTAATTCTGTATGGGACGACTGTGCGTTGATTCGATGTTTCTCCGAACTTACCACAAATGCAACGAATGTCAATAAGTCATTCGGTGTTACTTGTGGCGCACGATAAATGTTACAAACGACACGGAAAACCGTCAAGGTCGAGGACCTTTCAGGGCCTTAGCACGTACAGTCTTTGTAAATATTCGAAGCCCGAAGAAAAGAGATGGACGACCCGACACGGGAGAAAGGAGAAAGTGGAACGGAACGCCTCTGCCTCCGACCTACATACTCGCTTCACGTGTTCGTACATAAATACAATACAATACATACAAAATATGCGTATGTACGAGAGATCGTGAGATGTAGCCCTCCTCTCGTATCTTTTCATTCACCCATCAATTTTATTCCACCCGAGGGAACAGTATATTCATCAGCTGAACGAGAAAAATTATATTCATCACTCATCCACACACACACGAACCTTATTTTTTCTTTTATTTATTTTTCCCATAGCAATTTCCAAGATACCGATTTTTCTGTTGCTCGAACATGCACGCGAAACACGCACTTGTTCATCGTATGAAAGAATAAAAAATGATATTTTTTCTAAAGTGTTGAATCGAGTTACAGCTGCAGTCGATCATGTCGCAACTGAATATTCGTTCGATAAATCAGATCACGTAATTCGTATAGAATTACCAAGTTTTTCCAGATTAAACACTGTTCTTTTTACAATTCAATTTGCTATTGACACATAAGCTAAAACCAAAATACTCTATTTAGAAGGAAATTAAGCGTGAGAAATTAATCATAATACATTCGATCCGTAGAGAAAAACCTTTTCTTTTTTTATTATATTTTTTTTTATTCTCTCACATATCTATTGTTCACTCGAGTATACAGAAAGAAAATTAAGGGAGGGCAGCGACCGAATGGTTCGGGCCCGGGCTCACGCGCAGTGAGTCCGGATTTGATCCCCGGTCAAGCACCAACGGACTTTTTTATATGTGCTTTCTGTAATCCCAGTGGTTTGGAACCCACCGTAAAAATAGTAGGTCCAAAAGGGAACGTCTGGCACCATGACGCCGTAAACGAAAAGACTGGAGCCTGTAGCGGGTTCGATTACGTAGACCGTACTCCTGTAGGTAAAAGCAACGGCCGAGGACCGACCTACGGATATATAGGATATAGGCGCGACGAAGCTCCGAACTTGAGAATCGAATCGGCGGCAAAATGGATAAGGAAAAAAAGGGTGAAGAGGTAGAGCGAAGAAACCTGCAACCCCTAGGGGAACCGGATAAAAAAAAATGCACTACCGGAAAGAAAATGAGTTGCTCTATATCTACGAATTATCAGGAAGAGCCAAAGAATGGCATTGAATTTGAACTTATTGTTCGGAAAAAATCTCTTTGGCTTTCTGGGAAATGGAATTATTCTTTTTTTTTATGTCAAGATTCCGGACGCTCATATCTTTGTTACTTGAAAAAAAAAAAAAAAAAAAAAAATAACCCGTTCGCGATTAAGGTTCAACTTCCGCCGTGCTCCACCAAATAAGCTTACAAGTTCTTTGTCGCTTAGAAAAAACAAAATATTGTACAACCTATATTAAAGTATACAAGTTAATATATGCGAAATTACATGGGAGATGAAAATAAATTTTTAAGGCAATAATCCCTAATTTGTAAAACTCTCCGAGCCGATAAACTTTCAAATCACAGCTCTCATAATGGGACAAAAAATGCATGCGAGATGTATTCAATGAAAAATCTCGTAACACCGATACGCGGATTAAATATCTCCGCCCTCTTTTTAGGGAAGGGATTTTAGGGGGTGGATTGTTCGATCATAAAAATTTGTTCCAATTGCTTCATCCACTCTACAACGTGTTTTTGTTTTGTCGTCTTCCTTTAATTTATTTTCGATAAGCGGGTATCCTCGCGTCTCGTCGGTTCGCTCGGGCCACCCATCAACAATCGAGCCCTTTATGACTGTTAAGCGAACGGTGTCCGTATTAAAATTGGAACAAGATTCGGAAGAATGGGCGAATGAATAAATAAGTTGCATTCGAGGCCGTATAAACCCATTTTCAGAACTTCCAGTATGTGAAACGGATTTAAATGCGCACCCAAACTTGGCTGTATTGCTATTCCAGAATCGTAAGCACCACGGCATTGCTCCAGGGTCGACGATTCTTTGTCAAGCCTATTGCTTTATTTTCGATCAGCCTCCTCTGCATTAAACGACAACGTATCGCGAATCTTTTCTCTACACAGGTACAGTCGACTTGGCTTATTAATAAAAACCTTTCTTGCCAATCCATCGGAAGATATTGTTTTAGCCTCAATTAGTCTCATATTCATAAATATATTTTCCTTTTAGAAAAAGTCACTAATTCGAATGTTGCATGCATCTTGGCTAATAATAAGTGACGTGGTAGTGTGTCGAGTAGAGTTCTCATCTCGTTTACTCTTGCATGCGAGCGTGCCTGGCAACGATCTTTTCGACGCGACGTTGATTACGGGTGTCGTTCTTCTTTGACAGCCATTTCTGAACCGCAAATATGATTAATGCGTGTGCATGAAACATTCGCGCAGTCTCCGTAGGCGCTTACCCCCTCACGTATTATAGCGCGTTGAGATACATATCTATATATTTTCAATAAACATCGTCTCGCCAACTGTCTCCACTCTAAATCGCATCTTGTTACATCTATCTGGAGCATCGAGAGGCTTTCCGATACTTTCTCATGATCGGAATAATTAATGTTCAATCAGTCCACGATATAAATCACAATTTAAAAAGGGTTTAATAAAATTAAGTTTTAATACGAATTCGTGAAATCATCGACCTGTGAATTTGCGGAAAGGTCCAATAACAGTCTGTTCTATATCATTCTATCGTAATTTTTCACTTCGCCAATAGGCGAATGCTTTACATCCTTTATCGAGGATTCGACTGTAGATTTTTTCCAACACATAAAATTTCCTTCAAATTTGCCCGAGAGGAATGGTCATACCATTCCTCCGTATCAAAAAATATATAATGTGTGCACGGAAGACCCGCGATTTCGAGGAAGGTGGTTTTGAAAGGAGGAAAAAAAAAAAAGTGTATATCCCTCGTGGTAGCTGACGCTTACGGCGGCATAGCCAGCAGGAGTATTTGATAAATGACCGTGAGCAGAAAGGGCGATGAGGGAGCGAAATAGAGCTCGACCCGTCGTTCACATCCAGTGCGCTCACAGAGGAGGGTGTACTTTTGGTGCTGCTGTTGCTGTCACCAATACTGCTGCTTCTGCTTCTGCTGCTTCTCCTACGGGGCCAATCTAACCTCCATAGTGATTTTTTTTTCAACCCCTCTAATTCCTTTTCTCTCGTATAACGTCTACGCCTATTCACTTCTGTGCACGTACGTGGAAGAAATAATACGAAAAATCTGTACGGTGAAAATTCTTCGATAAGAGAGAAAAACTGGACAACTAAGCTGTACTTACGTCAGGCGGTGATCTATTACTTGGCTCTTTTCTGTTAAGTTATTTCTTTAACGAGGCAAAAAGCTTTTTATTCCCGAAATTATTTTTTCGATGTACGAGCTGACGTCTATAGAAAATTCATTCCTTCACTCCTATTTAAGGTAGCTCCAGCGAGTGGTGTTCATTTCACCTAAATTCGAAAAATTCGGGCAAGAATTGCAAACACTTCCCGATGTTATAAAAATATGAAAAAATTCATACTTATTATAGGCACTGAAAAGACTAATTTTGCATAATAATAATTTCAAAAATGTTATTAACAAATTGTTGAAAAAAAAATTGTTCATCGAAATATGCGGTAACTCAACTTTTTTTTAATGAAAATGATTCGTTCATTTTTCGGAATACGTATGAATTTTTTCAGATTTTTATCTTTATTTTGATTTTTCTTGTTTTTTTACATGGAAAAATGTGCAAAAATCAAAATAAAGATAAAAATCTGAAAAAATTCATACGTATTCCGAAAAAGGAACGAATCATTTAAAAAAAAAAAAAGTTGAGTTACCGCATATTTCGATGAACATTTTTTTTCAACAATTTGTTAATAACATTTTGAAATTATTATTATGCAACATTAGTCTTTTCAGATTTTTATAACATCGGGAAGTGTTTGCAATTCTTGCCCGAATTTCTCGAATTTAGGCGAAATAAACACCACCCGCTGGAGCTACCTTAAGCGAAAAAAACGTTTTGATTTCCATTTGTTTCGTTAAAAATGGTGGCAGCTCCGGTAGCGTCATAGCTCCGTAAAGCACTGTATTTATATCGTGAAAAATATAGCATATATGGATAGTAATATACATTGGAAATAGTGTGGGGGAGTGAGGGACTGCGATTATGGGATTTCTCTGTATTGCCAGCGCAGGGACATTAATTCCTTGGGGGCGAGAAATCTCTGGGGGTTGAACAGAAAGGGACCGTCGAGTGAAAAAGGAGGGAGTCAAGACGAAGATGGAAAAGGCAATAGGTGACGGTGGGTGGTTTGACACGCCGCGACGACGATAAATCGACTGTGAGGATTGCGTATGGGGTATGAATCATTTCAATTGTTGAATAAAAATTCAGTAATCAAATCCGTCTTTAAATAAAAGAAGATTAGAGAAGATATGAAAAGCTCGGGAAATGAAACACAGAGAAAAATTGGAAATGGTAGTATCGTAACGGACGAAAACGGTCCGGGGACTCGGTTCAAGATGGACGGCTTGTCTCCGACATGACGGTGCGCCGGTCACATTCTGTCAGCGTTGAAACTTGAGTAAACACGGTGGAATAAAGCAATGAGTTTGGGACGATTTCGTGACATGCCGCATAAGCCGAAAGACAAACAATGATAAATAAATGACAGTGATCGTTGTCTACAGTGGTAATATTTAGATCGAAACTATAGAGGTAAAAAGCGATAGACATCCGTAAACGCTTGAAACCGCAACGATAAAACGTGAACCAGACAGCGTCAGAAAAAAGTATAATACAAGATTCTGTAAATATTGCATAGATACTTTGTCGTGAATTAAAATATAAGAAGATAAAATTCAGTTGGCTAAAATGGAAAATGCAGAGTTGACTCAACTCTCTCTTGTTCGGTATCAAACGACGAGAGGATGAATAACTGGGTACTCGAATAGGATTATCATTGTCTCTTGCGCTCGTTCGTTTTATCTCTTCATTTCTCGCTCGTGTCCCCCTTTTCGTATAACTGTGCGACATATAAAATATATATACATATTATACTTGCGACTCGAACCGGACATTTTCTGCAGCAGAGGAAAGAGCAGAGGGGATCATCGACGCGATACGATCGCCACTTGATTCGCCTCTCGGGTTTTCCTATGGCTATGCGCACGGTCTTTCGCCGTCATCGAACAAACGGTGAGTGGAACTCGAATGGGCTACCTAATGAAACGAACGATAGATACGCGCTTCACATGGCTCAGTTAATACGCGGAAACTCCAATTTCACCCGCCAAATTAACCCTCGCAGATTGCGCATATCATACTTTGCCTAGAAGATTGCCAGATGATTCCCTTAATTTTTATTGTTTTTTCGATAGGAACCTTTGCTATTTTAAGCATCACACAAGGACACCCGCGCCAGCCATTCCAGAAGGGATATAAAAAAAGTAATCTCATGAGGAATAAAATAAAAAATCTCTGCGAGATATCTCGTCTCTCAATCCGACGTTAAAGAAAAAAGGGCGGATAGAACGGTAGAGGTACATAAGGTCGTTTGTGGGAGGCAAGCGAGACTGGTCTCGAGAGTGTTAGCGTGGGAAAGACAGGGAAAAAAGTTTCAAAAAAGCGAAGCTCCAACTAAAAAAAGGATACAAGTGAATTTCAAGCTTGCTGGCGCCAAACGCCGACCGACCAACCATACACATTTTTATTTCCTTTTTGCGGTTCTCTTCTCGCGCATTTCCGCTCGAATAACTTTGCTACGCTCGGGTTCTCTCTCCTCTCTACGTATACCGTATTCTTTCTTTATTTTTAAAAATCCCATACCTCCCTTCCATCTCTATCCTTCTTTGTTTTCACGCCAGGCTATGCAGCTTTCTTCCGCATCCCGCTTTATATACAACGGTTCCTAGTCGCACCGTTGTATATATATGCGTATACACGTCCACAATCATTAAAAGCGAGTTTTGCCATGCCAGGCCACGCGATGGCATGAATCTGTTGGAAACTGTGTTTCGTCCATTTCCTCGCAAGGGAAGAGAGAGAGAGAGAGAAAGAGAGAGAGAGAGAGAGAGAGAGGGGTGTGGGATTGGAATAATAAAGGCTTAAGTCCATAAAAGAGTGCGAGTGCGCGAGCCCCGACCCCCCGCAGTATATATATATATATATATAATGAACAATTTGACTTATTTTCCGCACTTTTCTTATATAAGGAATACCAAAAAACTGAAACAAGTCGTTTATAAGAAAGTGAAGACGGTGCCCGTTTTGCCCCATCTTCGCTAAATAGATATTTAGCCGTCCGTACGATTGAAGTTTCTGCTATGATTTTCTTTCGATCAATATTTAATATACTATGTAGTTTAAAAGTTGTAGCATATAAGGAAAACGGGACAAAAATAACCATTTACAGCAGCGGGACAACGGAAAGTAGAACGTCGATGACGTTTTCATCAAGAATTATTCATGGGCCTTTGCTGTAGCGTATCTCAAGGCTGTGCAGTTCGGGGGAGGGGGTTCATTTTCAGGAGGGCGACTGCGGATCGCGAAAGCGAAAACTTTGCAGCTTTCTCTCTCACACTCTGTTGCGAAGGGATTTTGTGCGAAACATTGCTTACTGGTCGTATCTACTCTGCTAAGAACTCGCCGCCTATATACTAATCGAAACGGGGAGGCATTCCCCGTGTTGTTGATGTATGTACGTGAGGGCAACAGTACGTAAAAAACAGAAATCTACGAACGGGGAAAGACGCGGAAAGGTGTCCGTAAATTGTTTAGAGACTCGCTAAGCCTTTGCCTTTAGAAATTGGTCTGTGGGTCCCGTGACTCGCAAGTCTCACATTTCGGTTATTACGCATCACCATAAGATTTGCTGCGATTTGTATATCTTTCGGACAAAGAAACTCGAACAATTTGGTTAAGAAACACGAGACAAATTTTATATTTTTATGAAGAATTATAAATACAATTGTTTTTTAGGGTGTAAGAAGCATCAAAAGCAGGATGCCTCCAAGGGAGAGTCCATTATATCATTTATATAATGGTTCCAGAATAATAGCCCGGTTTCATGAGCTATCGTCCTGAATGACAAGTTAAAATTTTCCACGTGTCCCCTAACTCTCGGCAGAGCGTTTGCAAAGTGACAATTAGCACGTTCATATATATAGTACGTATTAAGTGAGGTAGAATAAAGACAAAACGGGCGAGTCGATGTGTGTTATACCGGTGAAGCCAGAACAAGTTGTATGAACCTATTACTCTTACCGGTGAAAACGCGTTTTGTTAACAGCAACAGCGGTAGCATTTGTACCCCGACGCATGCACGCACGCACTCTTTTGCCGAGTCATTTATATATCTATATCGTATATATTTACGGATATGCAACGTGTGTGAAGGGGTTCGAGTTACGATTCCAGTACGAAACAGCGGCGAGGGGGCCGGGAGTGAGAGTGACGAGGGTCGAGTTTGTGTGCGAGTAAAAGGGACGAACATTTATGGCGAATTCCACAGCTCGCCACCGCTCTCGTGAAAATAATTAAATTTTCCGAAACTAATTGTACCTCGTTGCAATTATAATTTGGTACAAGCAGAAACATTTATTTGAACATTATCGAACATATATAGCTCGAAAAGGTGCTAGAATCAGCTTAAACATATGCCGTTCCCTTTTTCAATATATCCTGTATGAAATATTCAAGAATCACAGTGTATTTCAGTAATATGAATTTTTCTCTTGATAATTTATGTGCTTGGTAAAACCGATTTTTTAAATTATTTTTCTCAGCTTGGCTATCTTCTCGAATGAAAGATACATGATGTGAAAAGTTATGACCTTTTTTTTTACATGATATTTCCGGAGAAGAATTTATTGATTGACTGCGCAGAAAAGTTCATAAATCACGAGATGGACTCTAAACCTGTCAGACGGATTAATAATTAAGGATGAATAAAAAAAGCGAATAATTAAAGCGTAACTAAAGCAGATTCTTTTTTGTCGTCGAAAGAGAGTTAAAAGTTTTGAATATAAAATGTTCAACTTTCAACCTTTTCTGTCTCAACCTCTGCGTTATTCACCTCTCAAAGAGTATTCTTTGTACCGTTGAATTTATTATAGTAGTTCACCCCCCCCCCCCCGTTACCCTCTCTCAGCCACAATATATATATATATATCACTATTGTTTCACGAGAAAAGTAATGCACGACGTGTCGGATTCGTACGGTAAACAGAACGACAGTGTTATGTACCTCACGAAATAAACTATTCTATTCTATTCTACCTCTATATACACATCGACTGCTAAGAAACAAAATGACGTACGTTAATACGGGCTTTTACAGGTACACACCCTTTTGTGTCTTGTTGCATGTAACCGTAATTACGAATGCCATGGCTGCGATGTGGCAATGTTCCGCTTCTCCATGTATATCACCGTCCAGAAAGATCCAACTGTCCGTTATCTTGTGAGAGAACGAACGAGATACGAGACTATGCTGCTTGCATCTTCCTTCTTGCTTCTTGTGGTATGTACGCATTAGCCACGAAGCTCGATGAGTAATGAGCATTGTAAACACGTTATCATCTATTGGCGCATAACTTCATGCCACATAGATACTCGAGATTAATGTTAGGTAATACATGTATATATTTCCGTACAATTTTTGAAACGCAGATAAATAAATAAATGTAACAAGTATAGTTGATAGAATTATGCGTAGACCGTCACGTAGTGGAACAAGAAAAATAAACTGGAATATTAAGCTTATCAATACAGACTTCCTTTTGCATCCACACGCACATAGACTGTGTAAATATGAAATCTTCAGACCCAGATTTTATACTAACCAAAATAAAGAAGGCAAGAAAAAGGTTATTAACGGCGGAAAATAGTTTTAATGAATCGGTTCAAAATCGTCACAAGTCTTATTTTTCCTCCAAGACTCTTACACCCGAAGAGTAATTAGATTCGTCTTGCTGTACAATGCGCCTATGAGGCCGGGAGGTTGCACGGTTCAAATATAATATTTTAACACGCGCCACGATCGGCGTCAATCCCGCAATATCAAACAAACAAATCTAAAGATATAATTGTCGAACAAACGCCGCGATCGGCGTCAATAGCGCTATATTAAACAAACAAATCTAAAGATATAATTTTCGAACAAACGCCGCGATCGGCGTCAATAGCGCAATATTAAGCACACAAACATAAAAATATAATTTTCGAGCAAACGCCGCGATCGGCGTCAATAGCGCATTAAATTAGTCAATGTTAAACAAAGTACAAGAAAACATAATTCTCCGACAGATGCCTCGGTCGGCGTCAAAAAATCAATTTCCCGAGAATAAAAGGAATTTTCCACCCAATGCCGCGATCGGCGTATACCACATACAAATCATTCCACTCTCGACACACTACAAAAATTTCACATTGGCGCGTGGCTCGGAAATCAATAATACAAAAAGGTTAGTACTCAGCTTTTGTTTAGACGCTGGGAATTCAATCGATGGCTCTTTCTTTATGCTCTGGGGCTCGCAGATCTCGAGGCCCAGAAAATCCTTGTGGTGATAATTTCGATCGGCGCCAGCCTCGGATCCACAGGTCTGGCGATAACGAGAAGATGTCGGACACGAGGTATGCCTCGCTAATCTTCCTTCCCACAATGTCGTACACGGTCGAGCACTTCGTCCGCACGTCGCGACGTTCCTAGAGCGAAAGAGGAGGAGCTCAGATGTTCCGCGATCGCGAGGACTTCCCGAAATTTTCCCGATTCTGCGCACCGATGTATTGTCCTTCTTACGCACGCGCGTGGATCATCGATATACGCGATCCCGTGGGCTAGCGCCCTCGGTCGACATTCGCCGATTGGCGCGCGAATTCTAATCGATTATCTTACAACTGACACTTTGGAAAAAGAGATGAGCGTTGCAATGTGCACCATGCACCGCGAACTCCCGCGAGCATATTTACGCATGGAAATTACGAATTGTACTTACAATCGTACTTATTACACAAATATATTTCGCACAGCGACGTAAATTATTATCGCCCCGTGATATTTGCTGTATCGCATATTGAAAAGAAGTGAGTACCTACCTATAGCGCGAAGTGATATATGATACAGTCGTCGGACTTATCGAATAGGCGGAATGTTCGCTGCGGTAGACTGGACGGCCTGGATATTGTACGAGACAAGTTAATACATCAGCAATTTATTCGAAAAAAATACAGAAGCAAGTTAACGTTTGACCCTTGATAGTCGCAATAAATTCAATGAATCAGTTCAAATTATATTTTTTCCTGACAGGATAAATTACTTGTAGTAGTAGTAAAAGGAATTAAATGCCAATGCATTTATACAGTTAGCCTTCTATACTAGTGTTTATACCTAAGGATAATTATACACCTTGGTAAAGGAGCATCGACCTAAGTCCTTCAGACCGAGATTATATCTTCTGGTGTTTGGAAGGTTTTTTTTTTCCTTTCCTTACATTATGATTAAAAAGTTTGTAGGTTTTATTCCGTGATTCTTTCATTGGCTATTAATTCTAATTTTTAATGTATGTGTGAAATTTGTGTGTGCGCGTAATATGTTGAAGCGGTTGTGTACATAGTGTCTTGATATTATCGATTTGATTTACGATACATTTTTTGGTGAGTACCTTGCATTTTCGAACTATTTGGGTGATTCCTGTTGTTATATATTGTAACGGGACACCCTACACCCCCACGGTAGGTCTTTCCGCTTTCGGCGAGATGGCGAATCGGCGGAGCTCTCGCGCAAGCGAAGTATTCCCCGAGCCGCTACACAGGCCCTTTCCCATCCTCACGAATTGACGACAATCTCTTCGAGACAATTCCAAATGGAGCCACGTCGTATTACTTTCTAGACTGCGTAACGCACTGACGAGTTAGGAAATACAACTGGACTCTCGTGGCTCGAGGAATGCCCTTCAATGCACACGATACACGTTACGTATCCATTTTGTTAATCCGACATTGATGATAAATCTGCTTGGTGAAAACTGGTGAAGAATGCTTTGTGAGTTTTCAAAGCCGCAGAGTAAAAATGCGTTGATCGTGCACTCATGCTGGTGCGTTTTTATCTCTGGTGCATTGTATCGCTTGGCTCGGGGCAACGAGTATCTATATATACATTCGCCGTTCGGCGAATTCCCTCGGGAAAGCCACAGCCGCAACACCGTCAGGGTGGCGTGGAAACTCCCTCGCCGAGGTTTATATTCGAAGCGCATGCTGTGGGCGGGTAGACGCTAACTTCCACTCGCTTCTCTCCGCGCGCCTCTAGAAAGGGATGGCGCGCGGCAGCAACGCGGCATGAGTCTCATGGAGGAAATGACGTTCCCGCCACATTCATCTAGATCCCTCACCGTGTCTCACCGTAAATTCGCTATCACTGTTACCGTGTTGGACGCTTGACTTCCGGCTACCTAGGAATCATTGCGTCAATTAGTTGAAATTGAAATTTTATCGTGAACCCGTTGTAACATCCCGCGACTCCCCTAACGGCCAACTGGAGATTTCTAGTCGCCGAAACGGAAACGAAAGCCAGAAAAATTCATTGCCAGACACGTGGAGATGCATAAGGCAATAAGAAACGGGGAACCCGATCGTTATTATAGCGTCGAAGAAATGAAAATCCACGGGTTGAGCAAGGGTGTACGCTGCCAGGGAGCTCCTCGTCTCGGGCAAAATGCCAACGATTCCTCTTGGCGGCACAGATCCCATTCCGCACATCGTTTCGTTAAACCCACGCGTCGCTATTATGCAACACTGACTTTTCTCTCAGACGTTCGATCCCCCTTAGCCGCGAAATTTCAATCACATATTTTGCTTGTAAAACTTACTTCGGGAAATATGTCATATGGATTGTTTTATAGATTTTACAAATATTCTCTCTGCGTTAGATTTTATTTGTAATTAAACAGACAGCAGACAGGGTGAATTCTGCTTCACAGAACGTACGTATTGTATTATTTAATTCCCATCGTTTGGAACGTGTTAATACAATAATCAAACTCATCCCGGCGTACGAATATTATCGATTATATGTCACTGAGGTATGTGACAAGCCGGTTATCCACGAACCGTAGCCTCGATATTGCATTAAATGCGAAGTGCATCGAATATCCGCGCACGAATCCAATGCTCGTGAGTCTGGCAAATGCACATACACTCGCACAATCAGAGAGAAGCGATGTTCAACTATGCCGGAGCGTGACAGGTAGTCGAAAGCATTCGTTAAATTTCCGTCACACGACAATTAGTAACGAAAAAATACAATAACGACCTTCCGTTTGGAATTTTTGGTATAATGTGGGTAATAGCATCGGAGTATTTTTAAACTAGCGCACGACACTGTAAAAATAGCACGACAAGAATCTCTGATGAAATTGTCGCTTTGTTCTACTCGTGGCACATACCGGCGGATATTATTACCGAGAAATAATTTATTGGGTGGGAAAACGAAACACAAAAAAGAATTGGATGAAAGGGCGCTTGGATGTTGGTAATATTTATAGCGAGTCGCTGATGGAACTTTCCAAGGCTTCGCGTTTGAGCTTCGAGATAATGGGTTCTTTGGGTTCACGTAAAAATAGGAGAGTAAGAAAAGACTAGCTACGCCTTTCCTGTTTTTTTTCCCTTCCTTGCTGCCCATTCACCGTGTAATATTATCCACGTGTTATAACACGTAGATAATATTACCCAGTGTATGGGCAGAAAGGAAGGGGGAAAAAAGAAGGCGGCCTAAAGTGTCTCGAAACTTCCCTTACGCGTTTTTCGCTATACCATCGAAACATCTGATAATGACTCATCGAAGAACCAAAAAAAAAAAAAAGAACCTTATCTTGTTCGAAGATATGAGAAATGCACACAGAAAAAAAGGTTTGGTGATATCAACTTAAGCTGCGGTTGCGGCTGGCGAAGGAAATGTTTGAACAAAATGTTTGTTCAATTCAAGTAACTATTCGTTGAAGCAACTAAATATTAGGTCAAACTATTAAATATTCTTTCAATCAACTAAATATTTCTTTAAATCGACCAAATATTTTCTTCACCACCCGCAACCGCAGCTTAGTTTGATATTGCCAAACCTTTTTTTGGTGTAATAAGTTGAGAGAAAAAAAAGGAAAAGTGGCGTTCATCTACGCGCGAATAATCACTGCGGCGAACGTGCCTTTGCAGCTTGGCCAGTTCATCGACCTCGATTCGTGCCACAATTAAGAAACAACGGTGACCTGCAGGAATATGTCGAGACTTTCACGAGGACTGTGAACGGTCTCCGACACTCACTGCACCAACTATCTAGATAATTCATGCAATTGTATATCAAAGTTATAAAAGTTTTAGGGGAAACTGATATTATTATTATTATTACTATTATTATTATGATTGCCGCTGCCGCTGCCGCTGAAGCCGCCGCTGAAGCCGCCGCTGCCGCTGCCGCTGTTGTTGTTGTTGTTGTTGTTGTTGTTGTTGTCGATTGTCCAAGTGTTTTGTAAAGGTTCGCATAATGTAAATAAACGTTGACTGTGTTTCCTACGCGCGTTCTAGTATCTGTACAATACTATGTTAGCTGGAGCACAACTGTGGTGGGGGTCAAGGTAATGGAATATTTCACCTGAAACCATCTATTGAGTCTCACTACTTTTTGCATGTAGATACGACACAAAATTTCAACACGAAAACGCAATAAATAAATAAGTAAATAAATACAAACCATTATGTGCGAAATATACCTAGATGTCGGCAATATTTTTAAACCGTCTAATAACATACTGTTTAGTGTTTGGCACGGTACATAATGTAATTTAAACGGTTGCGATTTTGGCTCAGCCTCGATAACTTGCGTATATCAAGATAAAATTGAATTTTACCTTGCGCGCCGGAACCACCATATATAGGTACATACGGTTATATAGAGTGCTCACCAAGTGCACGTATGCATACCTAAATAACTGAGCATTGAAAAAACTTCATGTGATTGTACAAATTCCACAACGAGCCAGGTGCGAAACCTCAATTTTATCGCAACGGAAATTGATCCTTCGCTCCTGATCTCACTTTTTTCATACTTTGATTTTTCTTGTTAGTCTGAATCTTGATCGCTTTATGCCCGCGTGAGATCTGTTTTTCCAGATCTGTCGACTTCTCGTTTAGCTGAATTGCAAGAATACACTAGGGAAGCTTTTGATTACTTTGACTATTGTCGCTCATTCCCCAACTCAATGGTGGAAAGACCTGAAAGACTTTTGACGAAGGCACATGCCAGGTAAGGTGGTGTGCGTCTAACTCACCCGATGTTACATATATTCGGTTACCAATAAAACAATTAGACATATTGATACAACAAACGCACGAACGCGCGCGCGCGCCGGCGCGCACTCACACGCACAGGAAGATACACGTACACGAGAGTCGAGATAGCGTACTTATGCTTCATGCTCTACTTACCGGAGAACCGGCTGTTGGCGGCCTTCTTTTCTCTGCTTTCCTGCACACCTCTTCTGTTCGTCGTGTCCGGCCAGTTACATTGCGGGTCTTTGTGTTCGTAATACCACAGCCGCGGATGAAAGAAGAAGAATAGTATGGAGTGAAAATAAAAACAACACAAAGAACAGAAAAATAAGGATCGAGATGGGACGAGTCGCATGTTCCAATTTGTGGAGAATTTGTTTGTTTGGTATGATAGCCACAGAGTAAAAAAAAGAGGAGAGCGAAGTATCACCAGCGGGATCAAGAAAAAAAAGTTGAGAAAATAACAAATAACGAGTGGAAATAGAAAAGCGCGAAGAAGAAAGAAAAACGAAGATGAAGAAAAAGGGATACTGTACAACGAAGCTCGCTGCACAAGTAAAAAAGCGCGGAACTGTTATTGCGCAGATAATTCGTGACAGTCTCTTTTCGCTTTTGTCTCATTTACTATGCAAGCAAAAAAGTTTTTTTTTTACATCTATAAAATAAAAAAAATAATATGATAAGACAGCTCGCTGTTTGATGCGTCACGTGCCAGCTGAATATTTTTTCGTCGACATGCGGCCCTTCTTCCGTAGCATACAGAACACAGCAGTAAGGCGGCCAAATCGCCTTTCAGGTCGCACACGTGACGCTTTACCCCCGGCATATATACGTTGGTAGTTCGCTACATACCAGATGCTCTCCAGACTACGGTGCGACGACCTTGAAAGAAGGTATAGGCTAGAAGGCCGCAGTGTAACGGGCACGAGCACAACAAGGATTTCTCGGATTGCGGGGAAGCGAGATTGCTCATTCGCTTCAACAGAGGGTTTCAGATTTGCCAAGCTGTCGAACACATTTTCCGTGTATTGCAGCAAACGGTTTTCTAATTATTTTTTTTCATTCTTCACTCAGTCCTATAGCGTCTCTACCGCAGGATCTGCTAATGCCTTCGTCGTCATTCTCAAAAATCTTGTCTGTTGAATATAGCAGTTTTCACACCCAAAAAATCTAAAACATGTACAATTATTGTGAAATATTTTCTGTGTCAAGGGTTTAAGAATCTGCAATGTGCTGTGATGTTTCATATTGTCATAGCGATAGTTTCTGTAGACTGGGGAGCTGAGGGATTTTCTTCGCATTTTTCGCATTGACCGCCTTGCATTCGTTTTGGTACCGAAAGAGCCCTTTCTCCGGTATTTCTCCCAGCCCCGTCTCCCATCTCGTGCACTCGTTCTTTTTTCCCCTTTATACCTAAAGGTTTTAAAGCTTTCTGTCTGTTCTTCCGTCTGAAAGCAGAAGCCGGTGAGCTCGTTAGAGACACCACCACCATCACCACTGCTGCCGCTGCCACCGCCGCCACCGCCGTCATCGTTGTCGTCGTAGCGCATGCAACCACAAGAAAAAAAAAAAAAAAAAGAAAAAAAAAAAAAAAAAAAAAACACAACAACAACAACAACAACAACAACAATACGCGCTTGGCTGGTACGGAAAGGTTTGCTCGAAGACCCGGCCTCCGTGCTGCACTTGGTATCACTCTTCCCAAGGGAAAAACGACGAGTGCGCTTCAACGTCGTACTGTATATAAATTCTTTTCTTCTAAAATTTGTCTGGCGCCACGTCCATCGTGTAATTACACTAATGCATTCGCAGCTTATTATTTTTATGCTTGACAGATTCATTCAACAGTTTAGCCTTTATTTCCGATGCATAGAGATTTTTATTTTTCTCCGATATTTGTATCTCAGAAAACTGTAATATAAGATATAAGATGAAGCAAACAAAAAAATTACCTTTAAAAGTATAAAAAGTTTCATAAAAAATGTCGTAATTTTTTTTTTTTTAACCGAAACCCTTCTCTTTAATATTACGTATAGGCGGGTACCTACACTTCTGCACTTCTGCACATATAGGTAATTTCTTACTTTGGGCATTCTGATGCGGGATCGATCAGAAAGTAACCATGTAGCAGCAGCAGCAGCCAAGGATAGAAAGGATTTCGCATTCCGGAATTATCGCGAACGAAGTAAACATAGACCTTGCGAAGTAGGTATGTAATATGAGACCGTGCATGATGGTCAAAGACTCTCGAGACTCGTATAGCGTCGCATGCTGACCATATGGTTGTGTGTAGGCGAGGACAGGAACCCCCATCGTGTTCCCTATAGTATAAAGCTCTCCAGTCGTAGTACCTGGCTGAGAACGCTAACATAGCGTGTGTTAACCGATGCATGGTGAAACAAGGAAAAATCCCGATACGCATTTATAATGCGCAAGAGAATAAACAAAAATATTTTTTAAATTGGACGGTTTTCGTAGAGTATACTGTGCTCTACAAATAAATTCGTATGGGGTTATACCATGAAACAAGTAATTAACGAGATGATTGATGAACATTATGTCGCAAAAAGAATTATCTTCGGCATAACTCTTCTGCAGGCAGAGGCAGAAAGTGCTTCTAGTAGAGATGGTTGAAAAACAAAAATGGTATAGGTAGCACAGGTATAATGCAGAATCCCGGGGCCACATACCCGTGGCTCTTTACGTGAATGCGAAGTGACGTGAGAGAAAGAGAAGTAATAAGCGTTGCACATAAGGGAACCGATAACAACCTTAAATCCTCCTCGAGATGTCTATCGATGAGCTTTACGGCCTTTAATTTCCTTGCAGCAGTACCGAGAATTAACGAGTACAGAACCCAGGCTCGAACGGGAATGAACGACTAGTCATAGACAAAAAATTATAGAACGAACTAGAGCATTTGAATCCAGTATCTCTGCAGGGAGTAAACAGATCCGGCCAATTTAATACCCGAACCGTCAAATTTGCTCTCGCGGAATTGAATATCGCATACGCATATAAACGACAAGAATCAATAGCGTGGGTTCTCTTGTGTACAGAGTATATTATATTCCCGTACAAACATCGACAACCCGATCTACCATCATTTACCGAAGAATACCATTCGTAATTTCAAAAAAATCCAACATCACTGCTCTAAAATGATCATTGCTAATGATCATTTCAGAGTTGGGCAAAGTACCAAAAAATACTACAATTACAAAGTAAAAAGAATCACAAGTCCTTCGAGTATGAAGCACTTTTCATATACACATAGATTTCTCATTTGATACAATTTTGTGCATAGCTTTATCTATGAGAAACATCGTTGATCGATTTTGGCATCCTCATACAGAAAACAATTCATAAAATTGTAATAAATCAATCCATGTGCAAATAACTTTGCACTATTTTTCGTAAAATAAAAAAATTTTGACATTTTACAAAATGTAAACGGTCAAAATTTGCCGCAAAATTTGCTGCAAAAAATCCCAAACTGAAATTTTCGTAATATGTTGTTTTCAATCTATTCTTCCTGTTTATATATATTTTTTTTCCACTAAAGAAACGAAACCGGGAAACCCTTCTCGTTCTTTTTTAATGGAAATTTGACATTAATTCTCGTTAAAATTATATTCATTGAAAAGTTTAGGCAGATAATCGTATATGCACCTACATATATATATATATATATATATATATATATATATATATATATATATATATATATATATATATATATATATATATATATAGATCGATTTTTAAAATGTCTATTCGATATTGATCGAATAGACATTTTAAAAATATTAGTTCAGAACTTTTTCGAAAATATGTCGAGCAAATTCGTTTTTTTTTAATTTAAAAATGTTTGATTTAATTACTTTTTTCAATGATCTTTGATTAAATAGTAGTGGAAACATGGATATAATCTATGTTAGAACTACGAATAGACAGTATTGGGGTGACTTAGCCATGGCAGACGCGGTGAAGTCTCTTGACGATGGGGCAATGAATTATACCGAAGCTTCACGACAATGCACGGTTCCTCGAACTACACTATAGACTAGAATACAGAAGTTGAAAGGAAAGTTACTTGAAAGGAGTACAAAATAATACTAGTGTAAAAATAAAAGGAAAGACTCGGTAACTTCATTCCATACCCTTCATTAAAATTTGCTTTTTGTTTTAATTGTAATAAAATTTAATCCGGACGGTAATGATGACAAATAATTCGATCAGATGAAATTCTATTATTATAAGCAATTTTTTCCCGATTTTCGTTTATCATTCCGTTTTCTTGTGTTATTAATGATAAAAGAAGACGTTGGAATATCATTAAAATCCCTAAGACAAAATTGTTATTTTTAGACTTGCTGCGTGTTTTGCCGCCTACCCTTGGTACGGTGGTATGGCCCCCGAAGGGGGCCATACCTTGAATATCCTGCGAAAAGTGTAACTCCCAAAACGCATATACCTCGAACAATTAACCCCCGAAACGTAAATTTATAAACATAATGTGAGACCTATCGTGAATGCATTCCGTTGGGAACAGACGATAGGTGGCGTTCGTTAAATGAACTGAGCTAACGTTAACCACGGGATAAAGAACAACACATTGGCGATTGTAAATTAATCTGGGATATCATGTACAACGGATCAGTATTACCGTAAGATAAGACTTTCCCTCTGAGGAACAAGAATCGTTGAAATTGTGTTCTTCCGTATGGCTTTCTAATGCGGATGATGCGTACATTGAAACGTCGAATAATCTGGTCGATAAATTCGAGCATAGTATATTATTAAATTTTTATTAATTTATATTCATTTATTTTGAACCCTCAGTACCCAGTAGCAAGTACACCCGGGAGTTACATTTACGGGGGCTATGCCTATCATCGACGATATAAAGATAAAATAAACAAAATCGCCAAAATGTAAAGGTTTGGAAGAATGTTTTAAACTCTATTGTGTATTGTGTATTGGACCGCATAATATATCTTTGATACATTTTTGTTTGCTACAGCAATATTGGCGCACTTCTTCTTCCTCGCTGCCTTCTTTTGGCTCAACACTATGTGCTTCAACATCTGGTGGACTTTTCGGTAAGTCATGCATGCGTGAGTGCATACAGATAGCCGGTAGATCTAGTCGAGAAAGGTTTAGGTGACAGCCTTTCATCCTTGCCGAATCTTGCACGCCTTAACGATTTTTCATTCGCCATTTTTTACCGAAATCCTCGCCGAAACTATTCTCCCTTTAGTAAATAAAGTTTTCACTGCAGTAACAGAGTATACTGGTGAGATAACTGTTGGTGTACTGCAGAGGCTAGCGGCTCAATTAGAAAGTTTGCTTCGAGAAAGAAATCATTTTTTTTTATTTATTTTTTGTTTTATTGTTTATTGCATTATTCAAGTGATATTGCAGGCGAAAAGAAAGGATGAAGATCACTCAGTTAATGGGATGCCCCACCGTCCCTCAGTTATTCCGTTATACGCGTGGTGGCGAGGTAATGGTACCTGCACCTTCTTTTTTTTTATAACTTTTTTTTATTCCTCACGACTACACTCACCTTATATATTTTGTTTATTTCCTCGTAATGTCCCCAATATTCGCAGACACTTTATTCACTGCAACGCAACTCCGGGTGCACTCCCAGTCGTCGCGCTCTCAACCCGTTATCCATAATTGCGCGTGAAACGCTCCCAAGTGCATTGTAGTACCAACACTCTATATATATATACACTTTTTCAAAAGTATACGCAGGCTCACGCTGCAAAGTGCGCCGAGTGCACTCTTTTCTCACCGAACATGCCACGTTTCTCGCATTTCTTGAAAAGCCACACACTCCGTTACAGGCATAAATCCTCGACATCTTCCAGCTAGGCAATACTCCTATGTCTCGCATGTCCCTAGGCTTTCAGAGAGAATCGCCGAGAAGCCTCGACATCCTTTTAGCGCGTCACTTGTAACCATTCGAGTAATTATTCGATTTGTCAGCCTTTTCGTAAATAATAAACTTTGTAATTCTGTGATAGTGAAGTGTTTCTTATTTAGGTATATGTTATTAGGTATAGGTTAGTATGAGGCGCCTTCAATCGTACACCGATCAATCTTACACTCATTCATTCTTACGGAAATAAATCGTACACCGCAGAAAATGTTACAAAAGTTCACAACTTCGTTCAAGTGTACACCGCAAATATCTTACACTTGCCCATCCCTCGGATTAAAAACTGTACACCGCCATTTCTTTACACCACAAAAAGTTTACGTATTCAATATGTTACACATTACGAAGCTTACACCATTTCATTGTAACACTCGCCAAACCTTACAATTTAAAAACATTACACATCCAATATACTCCACATGCGTAAGCTTACAGGCGTGCAACCTTACACCCACGGAGAGGAAGAACGACCTTCCAGAGGGGCGTTGGATGAGCGCCGCTGTTATTCTGCAGCCCTCTCGAAGGCCGTCTTTCCTCCCGTCAGTGTAAAGTTGCTTGCGTGTAAGCGTACGCGTGTGGAGTATATTGGATATGTAATGTTTTAAAGTTGTAAGGTTTGGCGAGTGTTACAATAAAATAGTGTAAACTTATTAATGTGTAACATAATGAATACGTGAACTTTTTGTGGTGTAAGGAAATGGCGGTATATAGTTTTTGATACGAGGATTGGGCAAGTGTAAGATATTTGCGGTATTCACTTGAACGAGGTTGTGAACATATGTAACATTTTTTGCGTTTTACTATTTATTTCCGTAAGAATAAATGAGTGTACGATTGAAGGCGCCTCGTTAGCATAGCTCTCGCAGATAACATTTGATTCGTAGATGAATTAAGCATCAGACAGTAGCATTCAAAATCTAATATGCTCCCTGCATCTCGTCTTGTTCCACGATACATTCAAATTTGCGCAAATTGCGCTACATTTGTAAATCTAATTAGTTGGAACATTCAACAACTCTTCGGGAACATCTACTAGCTCGAGAGTCTCGCGTCAAGTTTGACAAAGTTTCGAAACATTTACAACACTATCAAAAGACGCGGTAGCGTCTCGATGCCAAGTACTTAAAAAAAATATTTTTAAGCGAGTTGGGCGAGACGCTACCAAGTAAGACTACTCCAATATGCCGGAAGTGGATTCTTGGTTCTTGATTTTCTCGGAAACGAAACACCCGATCGGAATTCCGACGACACTTTTACAGTATAAATCGGCTACAAGCTTTCCAACGCGCCCAGTTACGAGTATAACTGTTCGGTAGATGCTGAGGGCTGATGGGCATCGTGGCCCTCTCGAGGTCCGAAAATATTATAAAGTGTGATGTGATGTGATGTGACTCTCGCGTCTACTGCGCATGCGTCCGCCAGTTGGCCATCTTCCATCTCTCTCAGATGTTCGCATCAACGCATCACTTTCTCTCTTTCTATTTTATGATCGACGCGCTGCCGCGTGTCTTGATAAAAAACCATCACGCTTCGGTTAATTGCTCGGAAATATATATATATATATATATATATATATATATATATATATATATATTTACGTGACGAACATTGATATTTGCTGAAAACTAAGGAGACAAACTTGTTTTGATCATATGATATGTAATTGATAAAGTCGAAATAAATTTAAAAATGTGAAAGTGTCGCGAAAAATCGTGGATAATAAATGTAAAAAAAAACTTTCGAGTAAAAAAAAAAATGAAAAAAACATCGATAAAAACGCCCGTAAATGTCTCTAAACTTATAAATATATTATAAATTATTAAATGTATTATTTTTATTTTATTTTAATTATGTATCGGACGTGTAAAATTAATTTCCGCGATCTTTTTATGACTAACTTATTTTTGACGTTTCGTTTTATTTTTGAAATTTAGTTCAAATATCGATTTAACCTTTTAATTGGGATTATTAAACTAAAACAAAAAACTGAGTCCATCTTTTTTCAGTTTTTTAAAATGAAATCTACACGCTGTCAGCGAAACATGAACTTATTCGTGTATCCAAATCGAGGAATAAATCTTTTACTAATGAAGCTGGCATTCTATTTGAGACATTTCCTCCTGTCGATGTATAATCGATGGTTCGCAGTGAAAATTTAAATTATTTATATGTACTTGTTGCATATAGTGGTGAAAGGCATATGCAACTCCACACACAGATGCCCTCGATGCTTTGGAACTTCAGACGCACTCTGACACACTGCGTCAGAATCAAAAGATGTCTTTATCCACCGTGCGAGAGAGATAAGTTTTTTTAGCTGCGCATGATGAAAACCACCTCCTGATCCTGACGCAGCTGCCTTCGAAGGTCCAGAGTATCAAGAACAGCTACTCTAGGTGTTGAAGGTGCCTTTTGTCACCATAAAATGTTCCACGAATATATTTTACAGGAAGATGATTCGGTTTATTCCTTGTATGTTGGTAATAATCAATCAAACTACATGGCTGGATGTCAATAATATGTGAAATCAAAGCAAAAAATACTTAATTTTTTTGAAAGTAAAAAGGTAAGCCAAGTACTTAAAAATAGTATTCTCGTTCAGACCAATATGTTTATCGAAATCTCAAAAAAAAAAAAAAAAAAAAAAAAAAATCGAAACGAAATCAAATCAAATCAGCCAAGTAGTAGTGCATACAAAAAAAATTCTTCAAAAAAATATGTTAATCAAAACAATCTAGAAAAAAAACAAGATTCAAAAAATCTTGACAAAAAAGACGTGACGTGCCAGTTTTTTTTTTTACAATTACAGTCACTGCAGTTATTGCAGTTACTTTGCCTCCCCCTTGATTATTTGAATGAACCATGTACGACAGCTACTGTAAAATAAACAAGCCGCTTCGCGGCTCGTTGGGGGGCTCCGCCCCCCAAACCCCCCGAAAAATGTCCCCTCGGGACATTTTTAAGGCACTCACAGATTTGTGTGCACGACGCGCTTCGCGCGTCGTCCGAGCTATTCGCGCGGCGCGCTGTGTTTTTACATTTAATAACAAACAAAAAAATGTTTTTTTATGATTAACGGGGGTGGAAAGGGCCCATTTTTGACGAGCGGGAGGAAAAGTGATTTAGTGGGAAGAAGAATGAACTTTTCCTCCCGTGAAATTAGATTTCCTTTCGTCAAATTACATTTCTCCCTGCTTGTTAAGACTCGGCCAATTTTTATCCCCATTGTAGGCGTAGAAATATGGTCACGTTTTAGCATAGTTAGGAAAAACAAGTAGGGAAGAGCGGCGTAAAATGGGACATTGGGGCAAAACGGGACAGTGAGGGCAAAACGCAATTTTCCAATAATTTTAGGATGCCCCATTTTGTGCCAACGATACATCCGGATTTTCGACCCGTTTTGTCCCACGGACCACTATCGCCGCCATCCAATAGTTTTTTGAAAATTGCGTTTTGTCCCATTATCCCGCTTTGCCCCGCTATGCCATTTTGCCCCGCTTACCTCTACTGATCGCGCGCGGGCCTTGATCACTTCGGGGCGGCGCTGCTGTCGATCTCACACGCGAGGGTCTAGCCGGTCCCTCGCGCTGAGACCGGCGCCAGCGCCGCCCCGAAGAAAAAGTTTCTATTTTGACAGCTATAATTGTGAGTGTCTTTTTCGTATATTATAATGATTGTTCGTGAGTGATAAAAAAAATTATTTGTGAATTATCGTGGAAATCTCTAAGTGTATAAAGTGGAATTTTTATGGAATTTTTTATGTGATATGTGTGAAGTGTATCATGATTTTTGTGAAAAAAAGAATTACGTCAAAACGTTTAAAAAAGTATTAAAAAGTGATAATTATCACGTAATATAATTGGATAATTGGGTGTTATCCATCTATTTTTGTTATCCGTATCATCCAGACCTTTTTTGTATTTATTTTTTACTTATTTTATAGTCGAAAAAAAATTATGGTACATAATCTCCTAAATAGATAACTGTAATAAATTTTTGCAAAATATTGTTTGCAGATATCTAAATGGGTCCAAATTTGGTGGGCTACATGGTAAGGTTATAACAAATGAAGACTGCGAAGGATATATTAATTGGTTCGCAAGTTTTTAAGTTTGAGCATGACACGTACGTCCGATGCGCAAACTTCGAAACTAAAAAGGAGATATTTTACAGTCATTTATACTTAATTTGTTGATAACATTGTTATTAATCTTTTAAATGGTTTCAAATTTGCAGGGCTTCATGTTAATAGTATTTAGAAAAGAATGTTGCCAGGTACAGTGAAATTCGTTCACCCGTACTGAAATTGGAGCATGACACGGACGTCCGACCAACTAAAAGATTTATAAAAGGGAATTTTTCTTGTTTTTAGCTAGAATGTTTATAAATATTAACTTATATTTGTTTAATTGGCTCCAGATTCTCCAGGATGTTTGTCAACGATACAACCAAAGTACGTAGCAAATTTTAGCTGCGTTGGTTGATTCGTTGCGAAGATATACCACGACACGGACGTCCGATGGGAAAAATAGTCATATTAATAGGCACTTCTTACGTGTAAGGAGTGAGTGCCTAAAAAACTGGCACGTCAAATTTTTTTTTTGTTAAGATTTTCTGCATCTTGTATTTTTTTTAGATTGTTTTGATAAACACAATTTTTTTGAAGAATTTTTTTGTATTTACTTACTTAATTTTTTTGTATTACGAATACTACTTGGCTGATTTGATTTGATTTCTTTTCGATTTTTTTTTTTTTTTGAGATTTTGATAAACATATTTTCTGAACGAGAATACTATTTTTAAGTACTTGGCGCACCTTTTTACTTTTTTGTAAAATACGTATGTACGTCAGGGTTGATACTTCCGAGCCTCCTTCTTCGAAGCCAGCGGTGTCCGCTGGCTTCGAAACTATTCATGAATGCACCCTCGACCTCCAGAGGTACACCTGCATCATCGACATGGTACGACACGTCAATGATGCAAGACTGCAGTTTAGTCACAGATATTAGCCAACCTAGTGCGTCACGGCCTCTACTTGTCTAACACAAGAGGGACATTGGTCCAAATTGCTAGCTTAAGGGCGACAACTACGAGCGTGATGTTCGATATTTCAAGTCAACTAAAGCCTAGAGCATGATCTACCCTTGCTGCGATTTCGATAGCCAACTCGATGTAGAATCGTACCTCAAACTTTCGGTGCCAGTTCTATCCGATACTCGTTGATCTTCCTCGCTGGGCGTTCTAGAATGCTTAAAATTGTATTCTTCGACACGAGTTCGACCGTTCGAACTTTCTGGTTCGCTGCATATCCACAACGTTCCAAATCTAAGCGATTATATACCAGAGACGAATACATAACAACTACACAAGTCTCGGAGGTATAGGCCTTTTTTAATTCGCAGCATGACCTGAAATTCGTCGGAAAGATCCTGGACGCTGCAGGAATTTTCGTGGGAATCTTAAAAATATCTTCTACCTTGGTATATTCGAGGTACATATAATTTAACGCGGCTGGTAGGTATATAAGGATAAGTCTATATGGCTTTGATGTAAAGACGGTAACATTGGGCTTTCATGTAGCTTCATTGCTGCTGGTGGACAGCATGAATAGATTTCTGTCGAAATTTCTATTCAAAAGAATACACACGCACACGCACACGCACACGCACACGCACACGCACACGCACACGCACACGCACACGCACACGCACACGCATATAGGTACACATATTCTTTCTATACTATTCCCATGCGACACAAGTTGGGGCAGTAGTGTGACCAAAAGAAAGTTATTGCAGAATGACCGTCAACTTCTTTCATAGAGTTCTATTACTCGATTAGCTGCAGTGTTGTTTGCCAGCGAACTCTCCGAACGCGATACATTTTTGTTATTTTCTTTCTAAGTTAATCTTCGGCTACAAAGAGATCTCGCAGCGCATAGGATTCAAACTGACCGCGAGACGTCCGGTACGATCAGCGAGATACAATATGTGCGTGTGCGTGTGCGTGTGCGTGTGCGTGTGCGTGTGCGTGTGCGTGTGCGTGTGCGTGTGCGTGTGCGTGTGCGTGTGCGTGTGCGTGTGCGTGTGCGTGTGCGTGTGCGTGTGCGTGTGCGTGTGCGTGTGCGTGTGCGTGTGCGTGAAAAAGGTGGTAAGAAGAGAAATATATAGTGCTGAGAGTTAAACGGAGGGAGACGATGAAAGATACGAAGAATCAGCGAGAAGTACCTCAAGGGTCAACGAACTCTCGTGGTTCAGGTCGCGCGAGGCCGCACCTGCTTCCAGCGCCTTGCACCTGCGCACCTAGTATTATTACTTTCGACTTATTCTACTCGAGATGTTATTAAACGGTTTGGGCTTTACGTTTATTGTTAATGGCAACTACAAGACTCGAAGTCGGAGAGTTGTTGCAAATTTAGTGAATCAATTGATCTAAAGTTCGAGATCGTGCGGTCAAGGAAGCTAACAGGATTCTTCAACGATTAACAAACTTAGTGAACACAGAGAGTACCTCTTTCTTTTCTTGAGAAGGAAGCACAGATCCAGCGTGAAATTCTTCAAGTGGATCGAATACGGATGAATATCGGTCGATGCAAGTGACACAGGGGTTTTTTTTTTCAATGAGTGCTATATTTTTAAAGTCGTTTTCACAGACTTTTACGCATCTATTGATTATAGTGAATGATTATTTGTATTGCAGCAAATGTCCTTAGCCTAGAGAAACATTAAATGCAATGGATTTGCTAAAATATTAACTGGCTCGTGCTAATTTTTGGAAACATACATATCCGTTTAGTTTTTTCAAAGAATAATCCGTAATTTTGGCTCGTTTTTTTATGTATTACAGCTTATTGAAGCTTATTGAAGCTGTCCCTTCCTTGAAAGATGTTCTACGAATTACCATATGGATACTGGATAGCATTTTCTGTTTATAAATTACAGTTCTTCATAAACAAACAGCTGTCTAGGTTGAGGACATCTGTTGTAATAAAAAACCATCCTCTGTAATAAATAGATGCGTAAAAATTGGTATAAACGAGTCGAAAGATGTAGCACTCCTTTGACTAGTGCGGAACGGTCCAACCTCCTTAAGGGGATGTGATACATACTTATCGATGCTCCGATGGTAACAAATCGCTTTCCCTATTTTCTCCGTGATGGTTAATGCTTCATCGTTTTGGAGAAAACAGGGAAGGCGATTTATTACCCACTGAGTTTGTACCACATGCCCTTAAGACGAATAGAAGAAAAGAAGAGTTAACCGATTAAACTTTTCACAGCCGCCAAGTCTTATCGGCAATTTTGATAGAAAAAAAATTATACCGATTATGTTTAATCGATAACAAAAGATCAATTATTATATTTTTCGTGTGTTTCTGAATATACCCTCAGAAATACAGCGTTTTATCTACTGCATACTATAAATTATGATCTACTATAGGTATATCTATTTTAAAAGTATCGTAAAGGTAAAATAACTTTCACCGACCGCATTTCTTGATGCTTCCATTTATTTTTGTTTTCCTTGCTCTACAGTTCTACGATTCTGCCGATTGGTCCTCTCACTCACAAGCCAGACAGGTCGACACTGGGACTTCGTCTCTTTATTTAGAAAATTCCGCGTTCCTCAGCTTTTGTCTTTCTATCTCTTGGCAGTCTTTTCCATGGACAAGAATTCTCAGGGGACGCGGGTAAATACGACTGGGCTTTCTTTCAACCTCGGTCGTCGTCTTTTTATCGAGACGTCCTTAGTCCACACCGTTCTCTGGCTGCACACCGACCACTGTACAAATTAATTTACCATATTCCAATATCACAACTTAAACTCAACATTTTTACTCTTTAATAATCATCTACTCGTTTCTTGAGCTCAATCATTTTTTTAGTTTACTGTATGAGAACGATGAAACGGGAGGAATTGTAAATTGTCATGCGATTCTTACATCACCCTCGTAGAATCTTAGCCGCGTAATATCGATGCTCTCGCCCTCTCGCTCTGTGAATAACAGATAAAGACGAAGGAACAGTCGAAAGCAGGGAAAAAAGCGACAAGAATTTTCCTGGCTCAAATCTAATTTGTTTGCGAGATACGTTCGTCTTTACGTGCGAGCCGCCACTTTCTACACATGTGAATATAAAAGTTCTTGCGCTCGAACGAATCGGCTAGCTAGGCCGCAATTTCTCTTTATAAAGAATTCCATATTCCGTGCCGTCACCTCAATATAATACGACTCACCGTGAGTTCGTGCGTGTTAGCGATCGTCTAATCTCCACTTGGCGGAAGTTTTTATTTTTTTCTTTCTTTTTTTGCAATTTCACTTTCTTCGGTTGCACTGCCTGTTTTATTAGCGAATGTAGCTACATGATGGGAAAGTTTTACAAGATCGCGTATTATCGTGAGGTCCATACCGTAATTTCTTCCGCTGTCCTGCACCTTTTTCGCCCCGTTCATTCCTAACGTTGCACGTGAGAAAGTAATGTTGATATCTTGAGGCAATGTGCACGAGACGCCTACTTTTGTCTTATTCTCGCGTGCCCGCTCATTGTTTCGGCCTCTCGTCACTTTAATTTAACTTCCCAGTACATTTCGTACGGAGATGACTTATGTTATATATACCTACACAGAGAATAGAAGTGGCTTCGATCACACGTAATCGTCGAGGCATTGTTAGATCTCACTGAGATTACTAGACCGAGGTGATTCCTGTGAGGTATGGAGCATCCGTTAGTGCTAATCTTGAGCGTTGCATTGTTTTTGTTTCAGAGTTTAGAGCTTACGTACAAAATCAAAGCCACAAAGTTTTATATATATATTTTTTTAGTACTTTCGAATCGCCCCGTAAAAAGATGATAAATTTTGCGTTATATTTTACAATGATTTCTTTCATTGTAAACTTCCACGTCAATCCACAACCCTTCAATTTGCATATTTTTCCTTTCGTTCCCCTGAATCGTTATGACTATTATACACACGCCATCAGCATTACAGTAGAACTCTTGGAAAACCAAGTAGCTTATTACCTCTACTTACATCTCTTCAACGCGCCAGCCGTGTACGAGATCGCGGATCGTAGAGTCAATGAGATTTCCGAGAAACCGACTGCTCGGCGCTTCATCAAGTAACAGTTTTTTTTTTTTTTCATTGCACTTGGATACTTTTTCGCATGCGTACTTGTACGTGAAACGCTAGTCGCGATACCCGGTCGGTTATTAAATATCAAATATAGGTTCCTATTATATACTGAGGAATAAGATGATGGCCGTGGAAAAGGGTTATATAACACCTTCTCCGTGTCCCCTGTTCTATGCAAGTCAGACTTTCATCTATATTTTTTTCATCGGTCGTTGAATGTCCAAGCCAGGGGTACAAGATCTTCTGGCTTACTTATATTCGTCACTTTCCGCGTCCTATAATCGCGCCCTTTATTGCATTTCTCTGTCACTGTCGAAGATTTTATATATATTTCTGCGTTTCTGTACGTTCTGCCAGGGATTCTCACTTACGACGATAAGATGCCGCAGGTGTTGATTCGTTATCATCTTCCTCCGAATGAGACACGCACGACGTTTTTCCGCGCACACGGTGTATCTGGCAGAACGAAAAAGCGAATCGAATGAAACGCGACATCCGTTCTGTGTACGGCGAATTACTGTATTTCGCTTCAGTTAGGAAAATTGAATAACCGTCAGTTCGGAAGGTTGACAATTCAACGAGTGACTGACGTGTGAAATGTTCAATCTTTCAATTTCCGTATTTAAAAAAGGTTCCGCCAACATGATTTTAAAAAGTTATAACTTGACCGAAAATGTAAAATTTTCTGAGCACGATATATCCCTTTTACATGTAGTATCCGCAACTACTTTGTCCCCCCAAAAACGAGACAGGTTTAAAGGTATTGTTCGTTGTCGTGTAGTCGTTGGTCTACAGAAATCGTCAGTGAATGAGGGTGTTACGATTGCGGTGTTCCAAAAGTAGATGACTTGGTCTCACGGAAACTCGTGGTTCAGGATCGACGGGCAAACACGCCAGATTATTAAAATGTCTGCGTGTACCAGGAACGTTTCATCTTTGATTGGTAGTAGCTCAACGGAGCATCGAGACCAGACCCAATGGAGAATTTCGCCGGGTACAAAAGTCGTCCGCCCTCATCGCACGTCATACTGTCCAAGGTTTCGTAATACTATACAACCAAAAGTGGGATGAGAACAGGGCATATCGAATTTTCATTTTTTTTCTTTGTCACTCCCTTGGTCCTTTTTTCGTACTTGACGCATCCGTTTCCCCACAAACCAAAAAAAATTCGTCCTCTCGATTTTCAACCTATTGAACGAACACCGGGTACTCGTGAAATCGACGATCTGCTGGAGCCAGTCCGATTCAATTAGATCGTGAACATATGGTATCCCGAATTGGAGCCCCTTCTATGGTCGTTCTGCCAGGAATCATTAATCAAATACCGCTCCGAGCTGTTGGGTCTTCGAACGTGCTTAATTGAGACGTAATTGCGTACAGGTGTACCTGGAACTTAGAAGAGATTTGGTCGTAGATATTAAATTTTCTATGCTATAATGCGTAGCAATGTTATTCAAACTGTTGTCATGAATATTTTTTCTTTTCTTTCCGGACGGTATACAAAGATAATATTTATATTTTCGTTTTCAAAAGTCGTATATAAGTCACTGGATAAAGATTTGAGACTGCACTCTATGCACACAAGCTGAAATTGCCAAGCCTTTCAGATTAGAGTTTACGGCGGGATTTAACTCAAGCAGTTGATAGTTTCGTTGTCACACCACCTCGCGGTCTCTACGCTTTCAGATTTATGTTCCAAATACTTGCAGAGATAAGCTCGCATGGATGTAAAAGGTACAATCTATATTCTCGACTGTCTTTTCGGTACTAATGAATTGGTGCCTATGAGGCCGCAATCCTTTGCGTAGAGATTGTCGCTTCATCTTACCATTTGTTTTTATTCATCCTCCTTTCAACCTTTCCAATTTCCAAAACGTTCCTGATATCCAAATCCAAAGCTGTAATAAAAGTTCTGCAAATACGGTAAATCGTATGAATGCTCGGAGTTATAAAGATAGGAATTCACATCACTGCATCAGTCCCAAGAGTTTTCGAGCGAATGAAAAAGGATGCGAGAACAGATTGTTCAATGCATTCCACAAATGAAAGAATGACAACAAGTGAGAAAAAAATTATATATCCCGATCGAATCTTCCCCCAATTAAAAAGTAATACGAATTCGAAAAATTATAAAATAACTCTTCAGCGTAATTTCGTTGTCCTCCAGGTTATTAGGGAACCAGTTCGATTACTAACTTCAGCGGCAGCTGCGGAGGCTGTAGCTCTCAGTATTGAAGTAGATTCTGGATTGCCCGAGGGATACCACCACAAGATTGGATGGTCGTTAATGAACGTATCTACCTCCCTTTCGCGTTGATGCGCATCTTCTAACGAGCTATAACTATAGCATGACCTACCGTTCAACGACATATACGCTGTGGTATATATATCAAGAGACGCGGTAGCGTCACGGCGCCAAGTACTTAAAAAAAAGTTTTTTAAGCGAGTTGAGGGAGACGCTACCAAGTATGTATACAGCAAAATGCCGGAAGTGGACACCGGAAGTGTTCTTCGTTCTGGATTTTCTCGAAAACGAAGCATCGGATTGGAATTCCGACGACACTTTTCTAATATATATCGGACACAAGCTTTCCAACGCGCCCAGTTACAATCATAACTGTTGGATAGATGTTGAGATATCACGATCGTGTACCTCACGAGGTCCGAAAATATTATAAAAGTGTGATGTGATGTGATGTGTCCTCGCGTTTACTGCGAGGACACATCGATGTCCTCGCGTTTACTGCGCATGCGTCCGCCAGCTGGCCATCTTTCATCTCTCTCGGATGTACGCATCAGCGCAGCACTTTCTCTCTTTCTATTTTACGATCGACGCGCTGCCGCGTCTCTTGATAAAAACCATCGCGCTTCGGTTAATCGGAACAATATTTTATTTTACGTAACGAACATTGATATTTGCTGAAAATTGAGGAAACAAACTTGTTCTGATTATATGATATGTAATTGAAGAAGTCGCAATAAATTTAAAAGTGTGAAAGTGTCGCGAAAAATCGTGCATAATAAATGTCAATAAAAAAATAACTTTCGTGTAAAAAAATTTTTAAAACATCGATAAAAACGCCTGTAAATGTCTCTAATCTTATAAATATATTATAAATTATTAAATGTATTTTTTATTTTCTTTTAATTATGTGTCGGACGTGTAAAATTAATTTTCGCGATCTTTTTATGACTAACCTTTTTTTGACGTTTCGTTTTATTTTTGAAATTTAGTTCAAATATCGAATTACCAGTTAATTGGGATTATTGAACTAAGACAAAAAAATGAGACAACATTTTTCAGTTTTTTAAAATTGAATCTACACTCTGTCAGCGAAACATGAACTTATTTACCTCGGTTTGAATAGGTATCTAAACCGAGGAATAAATTTTACTAACGAAGCTGGCATTCTATTTGAGACATTTCCTCCTGTCGATGTATAATTGAAGATTCGCAGTGAAAATTTAAATTATTTATGTATATATTTGTTGCATATAGTGGCAAAAGGCATATGCAACTCCACACACAGATGCCCTCGATGCTTTAGAACTTCAGACGCACTCTGACACACTGCGTCAGAATCAAAAGATGTCTTTATCCATCATGCGAGAGGGATAAGTTTTTTTTAGCTATGCATGATGAAAGCCACCTTCTGATCCTGACGCAGCTGCCTTCGAAGGTTCAGAGCATCAAGAGCAGGTACTCAAGGCGTCGAAGGGGCCTTTCGTCACCATAAAATGCCCCACGAACATATTTTACAGGCACCATTTTACAGGATACCAACATATTTTCCTACATGTTGGTATCAAAAAAACTACATGGCAGGATGTCAAAAATAGGTGAAATCAAAGCAAAAAATACTTTAAAAAAAAAGTAAAAAGGTACGCCAAGTACTTAAAAATTGTATTCTCGTTCAGAAAATATCGTTATCAAAATGTAAAAAAAAAAAAATCGAAAAGAAATCAAATCAAATCAGCGAAGTAGTAGTACATACAAAAAAAATTCTTCAAAAAATATGTTCATCAAAACAATCTAAAAAAAATACAAGATGCAAAAAATCTTAAAAAAATAAAATACAAGATGCAAAAAATCTTAAAAAAATAAAATACAAGATGCAAAAAATCTTGACAAAAAAAAACGTGGCGCGCCAGTTTTTTTTTGTACAATAGCTGTCGTGCATGGTTCATTCCAATAATTAATAGAGAGGCAAAGTAACTGTAATTGTAAAAAAAACTGGCACGCCAAGTTTTTTTTTGTCAAGATTTTTTGCTTCTTGTATTTTTTTTTAAAAGATTTTTTGCATCTTGTATTTTTTTTTAGATTGTTTTGATGAACATATATTTTGAAGAATTTTTTTGTATGTACTACTACTTGGCTGATTTGATTTGATTTCTTTTCGATTTTTTTTTTTTTACATTTTGATAACGATATTTTCTGAACGAGAATACAATTTTTAAGTACTTGGCGTACCTTTTTACTTTTTTTTAAAAATCTATCCTGTACAGTAGAGCATTATGCATAACAGTTCAACATTATTCGAGGTTCTTTCACTAAAAAAAGGCATTCATTTTTTAAAAAATGTTATGCTACTAGAGATACGTTTACGAAGTTCAATATGATTGTACTATCTTATTTATGTAACGTTTCATTTCAAGTTGTATCTTGACTTGTTTTCTTTGAAACTTTCATAAACATCATATTCCTCGTGATGCGTCTTGATGCCAATTATTTTGTAACTCTTCGTCGAGACACTCCTTTAGCAGCCTCTTTAGATCTCCTCTAGTTTCTCTCCGGTTAATTTTTATCTCGTGATTAATACATTGAGCGACGTCTCTTTTAATTTAGTATCAACGGTGAATTTAACAGCCTGATTCAAAACGTTACGGCTCGATGACCGAAAGCTTGAGACTGAGAGAAACCAGCGATGAAGTCTTGTGATACGGAAATTCAGGACGATTAACTAGACGGTACTTTGGTTGGACCGTTAACGGCAAGTCGCTGATTTCTCTATACGAATACTGAGAGACATGACGAACCGCGGAAAATGCTGTGAGAAACGTGAAAGAGGAGCCCTTCCTCGTTCGTCGTTCGACGACCCACGTCTTCCTGCTCGACGCGTAAATGACACACCGATGCGCGCGTGACGTCCCCCGCAACTTTCTTTCATTTCTTACTCTCGCACCTATTACCGGCACGAAGTCACTAACCTCATGTACTTGTGGGTTTGCTGCTAGCAATTTGGTAAATTGTTACCTACAGTGCAGTTTGTACCAAAGTGAATATGATAAATAAATATTTTTATACACCTATATTCTTATGATCTAAAAGCGTGTAAACAATCATCGTTTGGGAAAAACACCGAAGCAGACTCAAAATTTACATGAGTTGCAGTAGGTAATTGCAGTGGATAGAGTTGATAAGTGAATTATTTTCTTGTAGGTTTACCGCTTGAAGAGAGTAGAAAGCTCGAGGAGGTAGTTGATGCATCGGACATGGCATTTTACGCGTTTCCGCGTTCCTTCGGGCGCTTCGATTTCTCCTTTTCCCTCTCTAACTATTTGTGGCTCATTCTTTCGTTCGCATCCCAGGAAAATTAGTTCTGGGCCATCTTCCGTGTCGTCATAGCCTCTGTGTGTTACAATCAACACTTTCCTGATTCCGACTTCTCTATTTGCGTTATACCGCAAGGTTTATTGCATCCGTAGCCGCTCACCCCCCCCCCCCCCCTCGTTTCTCCGCCATACGGTGCATTCGCGACGAAATGGAAACCGGGGCCAATTGCTTAATTGCGGGAACCCGCGCGCGCCCGTTAGTTCTGTTAATCTATCATGCTGTCTTGCTTGTTTGTACATTCGGACTACAAGTATAATCAGGATGTAGTCGTTTAGACAATTTAGCGAATGAGAGACAGAGAACTACACGGAAACAAAACAAAACAAGTCCACGTTAATGCATTGTTCCCTGTATTTAAAAAATTTCAAACTGCGACTTTCTTCCCTAAATCTTACAGAGTCGACAGAATAAAGCACAAATTATCTATCAGTTTAAGACAGCACAAATTACCTATCCGTTTAAGAAAGTTTCAAATCAAAATGATAATATCCCGAGTAGAAATTTCATCCGGTCAGAATGCGGCCCATACTTGGCGCGCCAGAGAATCAACTCCGGCCCGGATATGGCATATCGATATGGCCATGTTCCGTGGTGTAACGCGTACGCAAAACCGACCCTGATTCGGCATCAGGATTCGGTCCAAGTTCAGGCCTTGATATGGGCCTGACGTGGCCTGGACCACGTACTGTTCCTCTTTTTGACAACAAAGTTTACAAAAAATATTACACATACTCTAACTCTGTCGGGGGTTCAACACTTGATTTCATTATAGTTGATTATAACCTTAGTGATTCTCACATCTTTATCTCGGAAAAACAATAGTAATTTATCGCCCAATTTGGGGCTTGAACCCCAGTCATCTAATTTATATTCGTGCACCAAGCCACTCGGCTATTTAGGACTTGCGAATACAATTTCGGAACTTTTATATAACGTATCCTAGAAATACTGTAGATCGCGATTCAATGACAAAACATTCAATTGTTGTATCTTTGTTTTTATGTTTGTGAGGTTTTGTATTTATTTGTATAAATTTCTCGGCCATTTCTAACAGTCAATTATTTTATTAGGACATTTTTAATAAAATACGTTGCGAAGTTGGGCCAATGAATGAACATTTTGCCTTTCCTCGCTACGACATTGTAACGGCCTTTTGACGTTATAATTCTTTATTGTCGGTAGAGTAACTACCGTCCTATAATTGGGACCGGATAAATTGAAGGCACTAGACATTCGTATGTGCATCGCACATTAGGCAGTGCTTAAAAATAATTACATAATTATAAAAATAGAATAGCCTTATATACGAATAAGCGTCAGTTTGATGTCGCCAATATTGCCTGGTCTGGTAGTCTGATTACGTTTCTACTCGCTATATGGCGTTGGCCTGTTCAAGGTAGTCAATAAAAATAGTTCAAAAAAATGTTGTATGACAATTAGAAACGCCTGATCCTTTCCTGACTTAGCCCTGAACTGAAACAATACAAATTTTAGCGATCCGGCAAATCGAATGAATTTCATATCAGGGTTGGATCCGGCGATATTGAAGGTAACACATCCGGTGTGCTTTACCGCAGCCGGTAATGGCCCAGTTCAGGTGTAAATTTGGCAAAACTGATGACGGTTACCTTATTGGTACCAGAACTGGTGCATATCAGGCAATAATCTGGCTAGCCTGAATAAGCCGCCGGATTCACGCCTGATGTGGTCCGGATGAAACATATGGCAGCCGGAAAAATGTTCTACTCGGGATATATCACATGGTATATCACTTGGACCCACTACTTTTACGGTGGGTTCCGAACCACCGGGATTACAGAAAGCACATAGAAAAATCCATTGATGCTTGACCGGGGGTTAAACCCGGACCCACGACGTGTGAGCCAAGGCCTGAACCACTGAGCCACTGCTCTCCCCTGTATCTCAAAATCTATTCGTTCGATTGAGTTGAAATTTGAACTGATCCTTGATTATAACATTTTCTATTTAATGACCGGACAATTTAAAAAACTTTCATTTACTTGTTAATAACAATCTATTCAGATAGTTTTTTTGTGGAAAAACGAACTTTCTTCTCCGGGTCATAGCATTAAAATTTCTGCACTTTGAGAAATTAATTTCTGCAATTTGTGGCGCCTAAATTATCGTCTAAGGGGAAAAATTTATACGAACTTCATTTTTCAATTCTCGAACAATGTATTTCTGCAAAAAAAAACAAATTTATCAGAGCTGGATTTTAGAAATTTAATATTTTAGACCTTGTACCGTTTATAAAAATCCGATCGGACCCTTCTAATAGCCGTATTAAAAAAAAAAGGTTAAAAATTGCCCTGTGTTTTGGACCACATTCTTATGTTAGTGCCTTGATAGCTCAATAGAAATGACAAGATATTTTGTTAAATATGTTAATATATTTTTCTGTTAAAATTTTCAGCGATCTGAGACCAGCGAGTTTGGAGAAGGGTCAGGAGACATTGAGACTGCGTGTATACGCTTGTTACGCATGGGGTGGACCGCTTCTGGTGGCCGGTCTTGCAGCCCTTCTCGATCATTTACCATCCCAGCCGTACTACACCTTTCTCAGGCCACGCTTTGGCATGAAACAGTGTTGGTTCTATGGTATGTACTTATAATAATCGCATAATTAATAACAATATTCCCACAGCTCATCAGCGTGATCATTAAATAAAGGACATCAAAATTAAATTAGGGCTGATTCCAGCTTTAATAATGAATATATACAGTATAGAATACGGTAAGGAGATAAGTTTCTGGATAAAATTGAATTTCCGCATACCTACCCGCCATTCGTGTAGATATCTATATATGTCCATGTAGATCTTTTAGCTTCGAAGATTGTTGAAAGCTAGTCAAGTCCCCCTCCATATAAACGTGCATACAATAACAACGAGGGATGAGGGCGTACAATATATTATTACGTAGTGTGCAGAGCAGCTTCTATTAATATAATAGCTAGTATGGGTAGAGAGAAACCAATTTAACCGTACGGTCCGTTTAACCATTTTTGCGGTCCGTTTCGTTCCCCAACGACGTGTCCGTTTTTTAGTTTTTTTTTTTTTTTTTTAAGCAGCCGTCCGTCATCTTCCTAGGGAATAAAACCAATTTGACCACCACAACTATCGGTAGTTCTACGAATTATTTCAATTTCGACGAAATTCATCAGTAAAAAACGTACGCGACAAATATTTTATCTAGTCAATATTATCTTTGCTCCTCTACGATTATCGTTCATTTTAGTGCATGAATGTATTAAGGTAGTCCTTGCGAATAGTGTTCACTTCACATAAGTTTCAGGGAGATGAGAGGGAATTGTAGACACTTTTCGATGGTATAAAAATTTGACAAAAACCAAGCGTACTGAAGATGCCGAAAGAATTAATTACTTAACATAACCATTTACATAACATACATACATAATCATTTACATAACAATAATTCCAAAATGTTATTAACAAATTGATGAAAAATAAAATTGTTCAACAAATCTCCCGAAAATATAACTTTTTTCTTTCAATTAAAATTATTCATTTTCATTTCAATTTTAATTTTTCGTTCATATTTCTGAATACGTATGAATTTTTTCAGATTTTTAAATTCACTTTGAATTTTCTGACTTTCTACACGTTTTTCCCATATAAAAAAAAAATCAAAGTGAATTTAAAAATCTGAAAAAATTCATACGTATTAAAAAAAATGAACGATTAATTTTCATTAAGGAAAGTTAGGTTTCCGGGATATTTGAACAAATTTTATTTTTCATCAATTTGTTAATAACATTTTGGAATTATTGTTATACAAAATTAATCCTTTCAACATCTTTAATACACTTGATTTCTTTCAGATTTTTATGTCATCAAGAAGTGTTTGCAATTTCCTCTCTTTCCTCTGAAACTTATGCGAAGTGAACACTATTCGCAAGGACTACCTTAATTTAGTCCCTCCTAATCCACCCAATCAGTTTCCTAGAGTAAAACCTCCGTCATGAGACATTCAATCACGCCTCTAGCCGAAGTTTCACTTTACTTCCTCCCGAAAGCATAAATTCGAATAGAATAGCATATTATGCCACTAGGGAGGAAAGTGCGTTTTTCCACCGACGTGTGAAGTTTGATGCTCGAGCGAAGCGAGGGCAGAAATTCGCACGCGGTGAAAATGCACTTCCTCCCGAGTGGCATACACTATTTTTTGCCCGACTATGCTAAAAAATGGCCACGTTCTATGCCTGCTATGGAGATGGAAAGTGACCCGCTCCAGTACTTTTCGGCCCATGGGCGAAAAAGTAGCTGCTTTTCCGCTCGCTGCGTTACTTTTCCGCCCACTACGTTACTTTTCGGTCCACTGCAATACTTTTCAGCCCGCTAGTCAAGAATCGACAACTTTCCGCCCCTATTGCAGGCATGGAATGTGGACTTTTTAGCGTAGTCGGGCACAAAAGGATTAAGAGTTCATAAATTACCCTACGACTTTAGAAACGACGGGCATTCCGAGGGCCCTAATCCAATCAATTCTCCGCAAGGTTAGGTTTAAAAATGGGTAGTTGTTACCGTGATTAATACAGGGCGTAGTAAAGACTCTGTGGCCATACCGGAGACTGCTATAACTGCAGTACGTCGCGAGACCTTGTGGTGCCTATCACGAGGACTTCTCTTCTTCGTACCTTCCGGTACCTACCGACTGGGTCTTTTATTTCCCCTTCTTCCTTTATGATCGTAGTTTTGCGGATCAGTAATATTGTCTAAACAGGTTTTCCCCCATATAATACGCAGCTCGCAGCAGTTCGAGGGAATAAACTAATATACATTAATTTCATTACTAATGAATTATAAATAAAGAAGGCAACTTTAATTTGCTCACCGTCGGAGTAAAATGTACACACACTCGGAAAAAGGTTTATTGCCGCCAAAGAAAATTCGTCTGAATCAACCAAATCCTGCAGTTACGGGAGGCGAACGAAATATGCATTACAATTGACTATCAGATTTAGTTGAATTTTGAAGAAATATGTGTTGAGTGAAATATACTTTTTTTCGTTTACAAAAAAGCCCGGATTCAATGGAATAAAGGTTTTAATTTTCTCAAACCAAAGTATGCTTAATTGTACCGAAGCTTTGAGTCGGTAAGCGGAATCTGCACAGGCATTTACAGAATATCTGTTTTAATCGAAGACATATCTCATTTGCAACGGTAAATTAACTTCATTTTGTTAATTCATTAGTTTTTTAGCACACATAATCTGAAAACCTTATGATTATCAGTAGCGAAGTGGATGTGTTGTGTAACTAAACGAAAAGACCTTTCTCTCCTCACACACAGAAAAAAAAAGTTTGGCCCAACTCAATCTACAGTTGGTCCCGGTACTGTTATTTACATTATTTGCTAGTAATTAATTTTACACATGGTTAAATCGAGTTTTATATACTCAATACTTATCAGTACAATTCGCTACCTACTAATATAACACAGTTTTTTTTACAAATTACAATTTTTTATACCCTAGCGGGTTTCGAACCCCGAACCTAACGCATTCTAACCTAGTACCTTACCACTGCGCTACAATCGCTTATCGATATGTCCAATTTTTAATCGGATATATAAGTTATTTCCGTCATTAACTTAGACTTAACTCCCACGATTTGATATAGAAATGTCCAAACAACTTGAAAGTTATTTATTGTGGGCATAATATTTGTGAATGACTAAATCAACGTCTTGCCCGATTGAATAATATCATTTTCAAGATGACCCATTTTCGTATAACAATGAACCGTGGTATACGCGAGCAACGTCTGGAATTTAAGTTATGATTCCACAGAGTGACATCGAATCGAATTAAAAAACACCGGAGTTTATAAATCTGTATATTGCCTCACATATTTTTTGAATGGAAATCGAGGATGAAGTAACGTGAATTCAATTTTACTCCATATTGGATTGTGTGAAACAACATACTTTTCGATAGTATATTAATTTCTTCTGAATCACGATCGTCTAAAATCTAGAAGTAAAAAGTACTGGAGTAGTAATGCTTCGTTTCAGCACAGCAATATTTTGGTACATATATTTATGTATCCAGAAATAGTGTCTTGGGCTTGTTCAAAACATCAATTCGAATCCAACAGCAAGTATGATTTCACTGAATTATCTGTTCAAGTAAATCAAACGCATGTTCTGTCAAATTAAGATGTATGTAACAACGAACATACTCATTATTCCGTTATTTTTTATATCCATAACATAAGTCATTCGCAAATTGACTAAACATTTCATTCATATCAACGAATACGTAGTGACTTGGACCAATTGATTCGTTTCCCTCAATCGAATAGCGAAGCAATTTGAACTGAATAATTTTATTAGGATTGACTGAAAGGATTGTTGATATAAACATTAGTTGGTTTGGGTTCAATGAAAAAAATAATTGTATAATATTATTCTTCATCCAAAATTATGAAAAAATAAATAATTAAAAATTAAACACCAATTAGTTGAATAAACTGAAATTTAGTTGATCTAACATAATTTGCGGTTAGGTCAGAGTTACAATGTTAACGTAATTATTTCGTTATTTCAACTAAACTGCATTGATCGATTAGACCAAAGTGTATTTGAAGGAACTGAAAAACGTTTGAACGAAACCAAATGAACTTAACTAAATATATGTAGGTGATTTCACTAAACCTTTTTCTGAGTGTGCGAATGCACAAACGGTTACGTGTGGTTCTTCGCCGCATTACTCATCGGCAATATAGCTGTATATTCTATAGCCTTTACATGCAGATTGGGGATTATATATTCGTTCGTTATTGCCAAAAGCTCATTCCTGGCTATATCGATTATTAATAGACAAAAGGCCGTAACCTGTATGCTTTAACATGGGCGATGCGACCTGAATTAAAAAAAAGTTATTGATTCAATGCAGTTTTGGTTCACTTTCCACCAACCTTGTAATCGCAATAACTGCTATACGCAATTGACACAATCATACCAGTTTTATTGTTTCAACAACGGTGCAGCCTATTTAAATGTGCCTGGATTTATTTAAACCAATTTTCCGTGACCGCAGCTGTGAGCTTGATATTACCAATATACCAAACCTTTTTTCAGTGTGAATAATCACATAAAGCCAAGCGGGAATGGCGACGATCCGACGTCCTGACAGTGCAGCATCGGCCAATGTTGCGACAGTCCGTGGACCTCACCGAAATGGAAACATAATTCACTTATGTTTGTTATGAGTTACCATGGGAGTGAGATATAACCTGCTCAGAATATATATTTTTGGAGATTCGCCAAAAACCTTAACGACCGTCTGTCTGTGTCTCTCTACAATTGCCATAATCCGTATCGTTCTCTATGGAGAAGTGATACTAGCATATACATTAAAATTCCTTGCACCATCGTTCAGATCGTTAGAATTTAATTCGATAAGCAAATTTGATAGACTGCACAGTTCGCCATGCGTGGCAAGAAGGTCTGATCTACACTGAGAAAAAAAATTGGTTGGTTCAATCAAAAGTCGCAGTGACATGCGTCCAAAGCTGTTATTTGTTTTGTACAAATAAAGCAATGTTATGTTAAACGATTATTTGCTTAAATTTATTCAAAACTTGTCGATTGAAACACACATTTTTGTTGTACCAAGAAAATACACCTTTGAACTTATGTCACCGCGCATTTGCTTAATCAAACCATTTCTTTTTCTCAGTGTATTATACCGGAAACAGCGGCAGCAAACTCGAGAGGAATTCAGTCTCCAAGTCGCCCTTGTATCGAGAGGCGAGCATGTCCGAGAGTAAATACAACATGTGTACCTATATATATATATATATATATATATAGCACCGTACATTATGTAAAGCACTTCGGACATAAGTACACGAATATAGCTAGAGGTTGTATTGGGCAGGAGAGCAGCTCGCTCCGTTTGAGCATGAACACATAACCAGGAACCGAAGCGTGGCGCGATAAGTGGCCACCGACATTATCAACGAGGTTTACTATACTCCTTGGGGGCTCGATTTCCCCCAGGGAAAACACCTCTGACAGACCTATTCCGCACAACGTTCGCCAATATAGAAAGCTGTTGTTCCAAAAGCTATTGAGTATGGTTAAACAAGGGGGTCGCTCTTTTGTCGTTTAGCAGTCAATATTGTATCTTGCCGATTCAAAGAACTTTTGCGGAAGTGAAAGCAAATCATTTTTACACTACTGCCCCTTCTTATTTAAAAATATTTGAGTCCGTAGCAACGATTCTCCCTCCTCCTCAACCCTGCCGACATACCTTTACCACTCACACACGTATACTCATGTATTCGACACCAGCAATTGAACAACTATTTATCAAGTATAAATTTTATTTATAGGTGACACGGAGATCCTTGCTTATTTCTACGGACCTATCGGCATTCTGTTGCTCGTCAACGTCATGTTTTTCATCGCCACTGCTAGAGAATTAACCTGCGGTCTCTGGAAAGGCGAGTTTGTGAAAAGCACGACCGAACGGTGAGTTAAATATACGAAAGATTTTATAAATTCATCGTACATCTTTATTTTCGTTCTCGATATCGAAAGAGTGTTGAGAGGGGAGGGTTAATTGAAAACTCATCGGTCTTTTCCTGAGCTGTCCTTACATTTCCGATTCTCCTGAAAATCTAGGCTGTACTCTTACACTCGGGGTCTGTCAACATCTATATATTTTGTAACTCGCATAATTTCTCGAACAACGCGTGCTCGAGACTGTCCGCTGACAGCCTCTCAAAGGCGATGGACGTTATTAGTATAATGGTAAATATTTGTACTACAATGTGAACGCGAATCTAAATTATAACGTAAGTCGTTGCAAAGTAAAGAAAGAAATGAAAAAGTAATCCCGGACTTAATAAAAACGTTTGCGACAAGCCCGAATGTTGAAGATTCACTATTTCGGCTCACTTGTATAATTCTCATTTTATCATATTCCTGTCACGGAATGACTTTGGCATAATATCATAATTTGTTATTGGCACGCAGATTCGCCGCCTTGTCGACATTTGAGTGCCAGCGAGGAATCATTTTTCGGGACCTTCTTCGATCTTGGAACTTTTGCTTGGAATTTTGATTAACCGCTCGGTTGTTATACTTTCCTGACAGGGAAAATCATTCGAGCTATCCAGAAGGAACGAATTAAAAACAATGTAATAGGTGAACTGCGTTGATCGACCAGACAAAAGTCTGCGGACTTTTAAAAGAATAATCGGCCCCGGCGTGTCATTATTTTCCATCAGACCTCGGTGTTTTGATCTGCTCTCTCAGAGTTAATGCCTAAATCCACCTTGTAAATTCTTTCCTCGCAGACGACTATCACGTCGTCTTCTCGCTCCTGTCGACAATTGATATTGACGATCTGGATTCGTATTGAGCTTTCTCGCGCATTGAACCTGACCATATAACAAGCTACTCAGATTGCACATACACACACACACGGACCGACGCACAAACACATGTGCATATATAAATATATAGCAGCGAATATAAAGGCAAGCAAATGCTTGGCTAATACTCATTCAGAATTGCTATTCAGCCAGTACCGTCACGGTGGCAGAAACAACACCAAACGTATTAAGAGAACGACTATATCGGATTCAATGCCCCCGCATTAACTTATCCGAGATAACACGGTGTTTTCCACTGGATAGAACTCGGCGAATAAAGTACAGAGCAACGCGAAAGCGATAACCAGAAAGGAGTCCGCGATATAAACTCAATCACGGAATAATGCCGACACGCTAGGTTAGTTGATAAAATATATTTGTCCCGAAGGTAATAAGAGCAATGAATTGATTCGGTGCTCTGTCGCTCTCCGGGTCCCATTTATACAATATATCACAATATAGAAGGAATATATCACCGGGGTGGTATATCTCGTAGTTTTATTTTATTAGCATTCAAGCTTTATTAGAATCTTCATAATAAATCCCGTTCAACGAAATGCATCATTTTAAAGGTATAAATATATAATGCCATTTATGCGAGACTGCAAGCCAATGAGCGTTCTCAACCTTTAGCGAAATTTCCCCTTTTCCACGGCTTTTATCCGTCCAGAGAGCACATAACGTTCAGAGAGAATACATGTTTCTATCTTTACTTCTTTCACATTTTTGGCTTCTTCCTCTTCTTTTGGTTCCTCATCTTTTATACGGCGTACGTCGTTTTCCATCGCTTCGGTTTCACGATCCACCAAGTGGACATCGCAGTTTCGCTCTCTTTCCCCCTTTCGGTATCGTCTCGACACATTCCCACAGAAGCGACACGTGCATTTTTTTCAGCCTCGCCTATGTATGGACAAATTTGTCGACCAATCTTAATTTCCAAATCTGCAAATAGGAACGAAACAATTTAACGAACTTTCATGATGTTTTTACCATTAAAAATATGCTTCTTCAAAAATATGTGAAGAAGAATATTTTTTGTAAATATTCATTTTAACGAACAAAAGAAGATGTAATTGTACGATTACTCCTTTTGAAACAGTTTTGCTTCTTAGTCGAGAGTTTTCGAGTCCAAAGCGCATCATTGCTATTTCTGATGCTCAACGAGCAAATCTTTATGTCTGAACACGTTGCATACGGTTGACTCGTCGTGTACCCATAAACGTGTGTGCGTATCCTCCCGGGTGCGCATCCTCTCGTTCACAATAATTAGCGATGCTACGGAAATAGAACTACAGCAGTTGCGTCGAGCACGCGCCTCATATTATACACCGACTTGGATTGAACGGGTAGCCCCGCCGCGAACACGCGACAATAATCGACATAGTTATGATAGCGATGACGGAGATTAACGTGATACAGTAGCTCTTCACAGCCGCTTGTCGATCCAATTAGCAAATTGACGCTCATCTACACCGAAAAAAAAGGTTTGGTAAGATCAAACAAAATTGGTTTGAATCAACCAAATGGGACGGTTGCGGGTGACGAAGGAAATATTTAGTTAAGTTGACTAAAAAATTACATCAGCGTTAAAAAAAATAATTTCATTGTCCCAGCTAAGAATATGTTTGATCGAACGGAATAGGCAATTATATCGAAAAAAAAGTCTTCATTCGAAACGAATATCTAGTCACACAAAAGAAAAAAAAGTTTGGCCCAACTCAATCTGGAGTTGGGACCCAGTACCGTTATTTACGTTATTTGTTACTAATTAATTTCATACATGGTCACATCGTGTTTCATATGTTCAATTGTTATCAGTACATCGCTACTTATCAATATAACATCATTTTTCCAAATGAAAATTATGTATATCCTAGCGGGGCCCCGAACTAACCCCGAAACCCCGAACCCCGAAACTAACGCATCCTGACCTAGTACCTTACCGCTACGCTACAATCGCTTATTGGTATGTGTAATCTTGAATCGGATATATAAGTTACTCTTCGTCATTAACTTAGAATCAACTTCGATGATTTGACATTGAAATATTGAAACGACTTGAAAGTTATTGTGGGAATAATATTTGTGAATGACTAAATTGACGTCTTGTGGAATTTAACAAAATCATTTTCAAAATGACCAATGTTCAAATTGACCAAGTCCATACATTCAAGTCCAAATAATATACTTTCTGTATGGTAACAGTATATACGATTGGATAAAAAAAAGTTTTTGATTTAACGCAGTTTTGGTTCACTTTGCACCAACGTGGATAATCGCAATAACTGTTTTACGCAATTGACCCAACCACACCAATTTTATTTGTTCAACAACGGTGCAACCTATTTAACTGCGCCCGGATTGATTCAAACCAATTTTCCGTGACCGCAGCTGTGAGGTTGATATTATCAAACGTTTTTTTCGCTGTACTTTAAGAAATCCGTATGTTTCAGTCTAAAAAATAACAAATCTATTTTTAGCTTCGAAACTCTTTGAATAAATGGTTTATCGATATTTCATTATATATATATATATATATATATATATATATATATATATATATATATATATATATATATATATATATATATATGCACACACATACATACATATTAAACATAAGCATTTATACATTTTTGTTTCAGCGCGGCCCTCGGAAGAGTCTGTATGAAGCTCGTGATTGTAATGGGTGTAACGTGGATAGCTGACATCGTATCCTGGCTAGTCGGTGGACCACATTACGTCTGGTACTTTACTGATTTGTTGAACGCACTGCAGGGACTCTTCATCTTCATCGTTGTCGGTTGGCAGCCTCAGGTACGAGCCGGACTGAAAAGACTCTTCAACAGAAATCCTCGTACCCACGCCGGAAGACAGGGTAACGGCCTCAGTACAACGAGTCACGGAATGCCGAGCATGGGAGACAGCGTAACGCAAAATCCGAGCACCAAAACAGTACCCCTCGAAACCATTTGCTAAAATGCAACATCATACATCAAGAGGAATTTCACTCGCTGTCATCTAAAAGCGAACCGAACTAACATTCGCAGCTTATTAAACTGAGCCGCAAAATGGTGCCTCGGCTCGGTCATTGATTAATCTGTTGCTGCTATCTTTCGATACACACTGTTATTGAATAGTTTTTATTCCCTTCTTTCTCGATTATGGTGGTTTTTTCGAAGAATACATGAAAAATTTTTCGGATCGATATATCTTTCGACAAAGATTCAGTCTCGATGGGAGGAATACATGACGGAAATCTAAAGGTGAATCTTTGGATCCTCAAGACAATTTATTTCGCATGTTTTTGATATCAATGATTTTCGGCTTTTTATTTATTTTTTATTATTAAATAACAAAGAGGCGAGACTGGTAATGATCCAAAGACTGTAATACTGCCTAAATCTATATACGGATAATTGTCTCGAGTTTAAGGAGTATTGAAGGGCAGCGTTAGAATTTTTTTTTTCAAGTGGAATCGTAAATTTGATTAGAGACTCCGGATGAAAATAGAGACAAAAATACATTACTTAGATATTGTTTGTATTTTGGCGGTGGGCATTTTTAAAGCTCATTTGCTCTACAAGCTACGAGACAATACAAAGCTGCACGCTATACTAATCTCGATATTTAGGAATTGAACTTTTATTTAGATAACTGTAGTGTAATAACATTATTGATCATTAATTTAACGCAATTGTGAACTGTAGTTTCTTTTTCTTTTCTTCACTTCATATCAGAAATGTTTATTGCAATTTTGTTACACACATGCAAGCACAAGACGTGCATTGAAAAATTCATAATTTTTTTTTCTTATTCAAATGAATATATCGCCCTGTTAATCTTCAACTTATTAGACTCAACTTATCATCTTCGCAAATGAATGGAGAGAAACAGAAGATATTTGAAAAACGAATGCTCCCTGACCTATCCGACCATAAACGGAGTTTTGTAAATTGACTCGCGATAAAAAAATGAGTAAGGTATGCGTAAAACTTTTAGATGAGATTTTTTGGAGTGCGATACCAATAACTCTTGCGTTTATTTTCCTAAAGTATATTGAGGAACAGCATGGCGATAATATAAATTGTGACAATACAAAGAGAGTGTAATTGTAATGAAGCCTTCATGAAACAAAAAATGCCGTCGTAACGCGGTGCATTCGACGTGGCAAAATTCTTTTTTTTTAATAACTGAGTGAATTGTTAGATTCGAGATAATGAGATAATTATTATTCAATCGACCGAACTATCTGGAAAGTACCACGATCAGCCATAAATTCAGTAAGCGGTAATCGTCACGTTCTGGATCGAATGAGAGGTTCTTTGAACGTGTCCTGACCCAAGTACGGCTGAATGAGCAACTTGAACATTTTTCAAAGGACTAATTGCCCGACGCTTAATTAAGTGCGCGAGACGAAACAATACCAAGTCGTGGAAACTTTTTCCTCGCTGTCTAGAATAAAAATGCTTGGTCGCCGATCATTTAAAAATATATTCCTATAGCGCATTTTTTTTAATCATCTTTGATTTTGATTTAAACGTTCGTTACAAACAACGATTAAGCGATAAGCTCACCTTAACAATAATTATTCTCATTGCAATTTTTGTGGTACATGAAGTTAGACTGATGATTTTTCAAAACAGCAACCGCCTCCCATTGAGTCTATGATAGGGCCGAACCGCCTCCCGCAGGTCTTGCATCGTGAAAGACAATGCGATAAAGCGACACCGAAAAGCTATCACACGTGGCTTGTACCGTTACCAGGTTTTAGTACAGAGTCCCGCTCAAAAACTTAGAGCCTTGCAAATAGTTTTGTCAACTCAATGTGCGAAAACGCAGCCACGAACGAAATGTCGCTCGTGAAGCTAATAACGTAGATATTTCGATTGGAACTTGACCAAGGCAAATCTTCGAATGTGCTTATCTATATCTACGTGTAGTCGACGGTGTGGTGTAGGCATCCATGTGTACTTTATGACCTATTTCCGAATAATGCCGTAGTCGTTAGATACTCAGGATACCGTGTAATCAATTTATAAACTGGATCGACAAGTTATTATCACTATTATCGTAATATTATTTTACCGATTATCAATAACAGTATCGTAAGGAGTCCATTGTCGAGTTAATCATATTCTTGTAAATACCATTGATCACAAATACGATACAAAAAGAAAATCGAACATTGAAGCTAGGACCGTCACGTCCTATTTAATTATTTAATTACTGAAATTGAGATGGGAGTTTTTTTTGCAGCAATAAGATAATATCAATTTCCGAATGTTTCAATTAAATTTACAAGTAGTAATAAAAACACGTCGGAGAAAACATCTTATACTGTTAAACGAATTTATATTCGCAATAAAATTGTTCTTTCGACACTAACCGTTGTTCGAGGTACTAACGGATAGAGGAGTATACAAAGAAATAAGCTAACGGGACGCCGTAAATTTAATATTAATTTATTCCGAAGTAATATTAGATATTTGTTTTATACATGATATACAAAATTCAATAAGTCATTTATAAGGGTACGATAGCTTGCCAGTAATGCATCTCGTCCACCCGTGTCGTCCACACGTATGCACAATCAATAATCGTTCCTTTTCAACATCCTAAAACTGGGCTTGGATTTTTACGTAAATATTTTTGCGTAAAAGCTGAATAATAATTGAGCCAATTGCTGACAAATGTCGGAGGCTATAACATATAATAATGTAATAAGTACAATTTATTTATTCTCCGATAATTTACCGAATGGAAGATGAAAACAAAATGATAGTATTATAATCGTCGTGAGACTCGGGCCAGTCGCTGATGAAAGAGAAACTAGCCAACGCTGATGCGTAGGGTCCAGCCGCTTATCTGTAGGAATATTATAAGCATCATCATAGACACAATGTTTGTGGTATTTTTTCATTTGTTAATCATCAATCGTACACCATTCCGACGATATATTGTAACAGTATTTCTATTACACTAACGTAAATAAAATACAACTGTTTTAGTACCAGAAAAAAACGGAATAACTAAGTTATCGAGATGGCCCATCCTGCACCGAAAAAAAATCGCTGAAAACGTGTAATCCGATCGTTTTAGAGGTAAAATTGACACACGAATATTCGTGTTCTACTGGAAAAAATACACAAGTTAGGCTCTTGTCCGAAGGTATAACGGCGTCAGGTAGAGTATCTTGCCTAGTCGCGAGAGGGTGACAGACAGGTGCCTGAATGTAAATCAAGTCCCTTCGACAACACAACCCTGCACGAGATTCCCCAGCGCACTGCAGCTCCCAGTGCATTGCCTTTCAACGGGTTTAATGTCTGCCGAACTTAACTTTTAGTCTTTGTAATCCGCAAGCCGACATATACCCTCTCGATTAAAGAGAAACATAGTTCACTTTCTCGATGTTAAAAAATAATTCCATCAAAGAAACGTTTCAATACCTACGCCCAGTGGCGCGCCATAGCTGAATACTATACAAATCATTTAAAATCTCCGCCACAAGCCGGACGAAAAAAGGGAGTTTTTTTCACTTCACATCCGAACGGAACCAAACAAATTAGCGACTATGGGGAATACGAACCATCCGCCATGCAGATACCGGCTTTTTTCCAAAGGTACAATTATTCGTGAAGTGATGTCGCTGGACGCTAACTCGGTGACGAAAATGATGCATTGTATGCCTTTGGCTGAAGCTAGTGAGCATTCGCCTTTAACCTTCCCCTCTTCGCCCGCCGACACTGTCTATCCTTGTCTAACGACGCATGCGCGGTCACCAACAACGCTACGGGAATTGCGTCTCGGGTTATAGCGTTGGAAATTTTCGCCATATTATAAAGCAAAAATATTTCACTCAACAAAAGATTAGAGTTTTACATTATCAAGTGATCTTTTAATTGCTGAAAAGTAATACATAAGAGCTTTTACATCTCAGTATGTCACATCCGGATGAATTTTCTCAGCTAGATCGTTCAACACACGCTGAGACGAGTGGCAGGGAGAACGCTGGCCGGCGTAAGAGAGGTCTGGTGGAAGAGTATGATTCTGGTACCGACGATGAGAATTTCTCATCCCGTCAGGCCAGGGCTTCGAGCGCTTACAAGGAATGAAGCCTTGAAAATCTACAGTCAAGTTAACGTCTTAACTACTCTATTGACGCAGAACCCCCCGTGGGGCGTTCGGCTAAGGACGGACTAAGCTTTCTATCAAGGCCCACAGTAAGTACCAGGGTCCTGGATGTAGGTAAGTTTAGTACCAGCGTAGGCGAAAAAAACGACTACGTCCAGCAGATAAGGACCGCTTGGCGTTAGTAAACAGTTTGCAACGTTTTGGATCTATCGAGTGGATGGACGTCAGATACGCAAACGCCCTCAAGAATTATTCAACCTCGCCAGATTTCACGGATGTGGCGGTTAATGAGGAGCTTTGGCACTTAAACAAAAAGAGAGACTCGTTTGTCCTTTTGGATCGGGTTCTCGGAGGCCTTTGTAACGCTGTGCTTAAGCAGAAGGATTTGCTGAGGAAGAATCTGTTACGTCCTGGCGAAACTTCAACTTTGACAAATATTCCTTCCTTTCTATTTCCGCAGAGATTTTATAATAAAATACGAATGATATTTTGTTGTGAGCATTGAGCGATATCTCAGGGAAAATAATTATGTTGGAGTAATCAATCAATATAATTAACGTGAAAACCTAATTAATTTGAGTATCTCGATAAAATAGCTGTGGATAAAATTCCATCTAAATACCACATATGACAAGGAAAAATGGGGACAAAGGCGATAAACTGCCTTCGGCACGTATCCGGTCGGCGGCAAAACAGCAGTTACAGAAACTGTATAATGTAGAATATAATGTAGAATCATCTCCAGACGAATCCGGATCCGCCAGGGGGCTCAGGAATCATCTTTAGACGAATCCGGAGCCCCCAGCGGGCTCAGGAATCGTCTTTGGACGAATCAGGAGCCCCCAGTTGGCCCAGGAATCATCTTTGTACGAATCCGGAGCACACAGGCTGCTTAGGAATCATCTTTGGACGAATCCGGAGCCCCCAGGGGGCTCAGGAATCATCATTGGACGAATCCGGAGTGCCAGGGGGCTCAGGAATCATCTTTGGACAAATCCGGAGGCCCCAGGGGGCTCAGGAATCATCTTTGGACGAATCCGGAGCCCCCAGGGGGCTCAGGAATCATCTTTGGACGAAGTCGGAGCTTCCGGGGTGCTCAGGAATCATCTTTGGACGAATCCGGAGCCCCCAGGGGGCTCAGGAATAATCTTTGGACGAAACCGGAGCCCCCAGGGGGCTCAGGGATCATCTTTGGACGAATCCGGAGCCCGCGGGGGGGGGGGGGGGGCTCAGGAATCATCTTTGGACGAATCCGGAGCCCCCAGGGGGCTCGGGAATCATTTTTGGACGAATCCGGAGCACCCAGGGGGCTCAGAAATCATCTTTCGACGAATCCGGAGCCCGCGGGGGGGGGCTCAGGAATCATCTTTGGACGAATCCGGAGCCCCCAGGGGGCTCAGGAATCATCATTAGACGAATCCGGAGCCCCAGGGGGCCCAGGAATCATCTTTGGACAAATCCGGAGGCCCCAGGGGGCTCAGGAATCATCTTTGGACGAATCCGGAGCCCCCAGGGGGCTCAGGAATCATCTTTGGACGAAGTCGGAGCTTCCGGGGTGCTCAGGAATCATCTTTGGACGAATCCGGAGCACCCAGGGGGCTCAGGCATCATCGTTGGACGAATCCGGAGCCCCCAGGGGGCTCAGGAATCATTTATGGATGAATGCAGAGCCACCAGGGGGCTCCGCTGGCCGTTTTGCGGATAAAGTGCGGCGAGGCATTGAAAATCTCGATTTTATTCACGAAAAAAGGTATTTTTGGTTTTTAAATGTGGAAATATTGGGCTGGGAGTAAAATAATTGTTATATTCGTGTTCCGCGGGAAAAAATACGTCGACTATAGCCTTGAAACAAAAAAAATCGCGTAAATAACGATTTTTCAATTTTTGAGCCACTTTTGTAAAACGTCGATTTTCGCGATTTTCAAAGGTCGAAATCTCGGCTCCCAGTAGAGCTACGGAAAATCCAGGGTGCGCATCGTCTTCTGCGTGAAAAAATACATAAAATAAGGTACCGCCCGGAGTTTTAAAAGAGTTTTATCGTGCCCTTTGAGGACGTTGAAAAACGCGAAAAATGGACTCGAAAGGGGTAGCCTTGCAATTTTTTGAGGAAAAAATTTTTTCCTTTTTAAAATTGAACAGCCATGTATTTTGACGTATTTTTTTTCCGCTGAACACGAATCCACTGGTCTTTTTGGCGACAAAGCGCAGTGAGGCATTGAAAATCTCGATTTTATTCACGAAAAATGGTATTTTTGGGTTTTAAATGTGGAAATATTGAGCTGGGAGTAAAATAATTGGTATATTCGTGATCAGCGGGAAAAAATACGTCGACTATAGCCTTGAAACAAAAAAAATCGCGTAAATAACGATTTTTCAATTTTTGAGCCACTTTTGAGAAACGTCGATTTTCGCGATTTTCAAAGGTCGAAATCTCGGCTCCCAGTAGAGCTACGGAAAATCCAGGGTGCGCATCGTCTTCTGCGTGAAAAAATACATAAAATAAGGTACCGCCCGGAGTTTTAAAAAAGTTTTATCGTGCCGTTTGAGGACGTTGAAAAACGCGAAAAATGGACTCGAAAGGGGTAGCCTTGCAATTTTGTGAGGAAAAAATTTTTTCCTTTTTAAAATTGAACAGCCATGTATTTTGACGTATTTTTTTCCGCTGAACACGAATCCACTGGCCTTTTTGGCGACAACGTGCAGTGAGGCATTGAAAAACTCGATTTTATTCACGAAATATGGTGTTTTTGGGTTTTAAATGTGGAAATATTGGGCTGGGAGTAAAATAATTGGTATATTCGTGATCAGCGGGAAAAAATACGTCGACTATAGCCTTGAAACAAAAAAAAATCGCGGAAATAAAGATTTTTCAATTTTCGAGCAACTTTTGAAAAACGTCGATTTTCGCGATTTTCAAAGGTCGAAATCTCGGCTCCCAGTGGAGCTACGCAAAATCCAGGGAGCGCATCGTCTTCTGCGTGAAAAAATACACAAAATAAGATACCGTCCGGAGTTTTAAAAGAGTTTTATCGTGCCGTTTGAGGACGTTGAAAAACGCGAAAAATGGACTCGAAAGGGGTAGCCTTGCAATTTTTTGAGTAAAATATTTTTTCTTTTTTTAAAATTGAACAGCCATGTATTTTGACGTATTTTTTTCCGCTGAACACGAATCCACTGGCCTTTTTGGCGACAAAGTGCAGTGAGGCATTGAAAATCTCGATTTTATTCACGAAAAATGGTATTTTTGGGTTTTAAATGTGGAAATATTGAGCTGGGAGTAAAATAATTGGTATATTCGTGATCAGCGGGAAAAAATACGTCGACTATAGCCTTGAAACAAAAAAAATCGCGTAAATAACGATTTTTCAATTTTTGAGCTACTTTTGAGAAACGTCGATTTTCGCGATTTTGAAAGGTCGATATCTCGGCTCCCAGTGGAGCTACGCAAAATCCAGGGAGCGCATCGTCTTCTGCGTGAAAAAATACACAAAATAAGGTACCGTCCGGAGTTTTAAAAGAGTTTTATCGTGCCGTTTGAGGACGTTGAAAAACGCGAAAAATGGACTCGAAAGGGGTAGCCTTGCAATTTTTTGAGGAAAAAATTTTTTCTTTTTTAAAATTGAACAGCCATGTATTTTGACGTATTTTTTTCCGCTGAACACGAATCCACTGGCCTTTTTGGCGACAACGTGCAGTGAGGCATTGAAAAACTCGATTTTATTCACGAAATATGGTGTTTTTGGGTTTTAAATGTGGAAATATTGGGCTGGGAGTAAAATAATTGGTATATTCGTGATCAGCGGGAAAAAATACGTCGACTATAGCCTTGAAACAAAAAAAAATCGCGTAAATAACGATTTTTCAATTTTCGAGCAACTTTTGAAAAACGTCGATTTTCGCGATTTTCAAAGGTCGATATCTCGGCTCCCAGTGGAGCTACGCAAAATCCAGGGAGCGCATCGTCTTCTGCGTGAAAAAATACACAAAATAAGGTACCGTCCGGAGTTTTAAAAGAGTTTTATCGTGCCGTTTGAGGACGTTGAAAAACGCGAAAAATGGACTCGAAAGGGGTAGCTTTGCAATTTTTTGAGGAAAAAATTTTTTCTTTTTTAAAATTGAACCGCCATGTATTTTGACGTATTTTTTTCCGCTGAACACGAATCCACTGGCCTTTTTGGCGACAAAGTGCAGTGAGGCATTGAAAAACTCGATTTTATTCACGAAAAATGGTATTTTTGGGTTTTAAATGTGGAAACATTGGGCTGGGAGTAAAATAATTGGTATATTCGTGATCAGCGGGAAAAAATACGTCGACTATAGCCTTGAAACAAAAAAAATCGCGTAAATAACGATTTTTCAATTGTTGAGCCACTTTTGAAAAACGGCGATTTTCGCGATTTTCAAAGGTCGATATCTCGGCTCCCAGTGGAGCTACGCAAAATCCAGGGAGCGCATTGTCTTCTGCGGGAAAAAATACGCAAGATAGGGTCTTGTCCGGAGTTCCAGAAGAGTTCGATCATGCCGTTTGGGGATGAAAAAAAAAGAAAAAAAAAAAAAAAAACAACAACAAGGTATACGAAAATTCGTATAGTTATCGTCGATGCATGCTGCGACACGTGAATCAGATTGTCAAGTCGGCAATCCAGCCCGGCAGAGGCACGCGGTCCAGACGGGGGCTCTTGGTCGCCATAGCCAAATGGATCGAGTTGCTACTCGCGACTCGTTGCTACTCGCGAGAGAGAGAGAGAGAGAGAGAGAGAATTCTTTTCTTTTTTTTCTTTTTTTTTCTTTTTTTTCTTTTTCTTTTTTTTCTTGGTTTTTTTTTTTTTTTTTTTTTTTTTTTTTTAAGAAAAAAAAAGAAAAAAAAGAAAAAAAGAAAAAAAAGAAAAAAAAGAAAAAAAAGAAAAAAAAAGAAAAAAAACAGGGTATACGAAAATTCGTATAGTTATCGTCGATGCATGCTGCGACACGTGAATCAGATTGTCAAGTCGGCAATCCAGCCCGGCAGAGGCACGCGGTCCAGACGGCGGCTCTTGGTCGCCATAGCCAAATGGATCGAGTTGCTACTCGCGACTCGTTGCTACTCGCGAGAGAGAGAGAGAGAGAGAGAGAGAATTCTTTTTTTTTTTTTTTTTTTTTTTTGTCGTCGTTTTTTTTTCCGTCGTCGCCGTCGTCGTCGTCGTCGTCGTTTTTTTTTTTTTTTTTTTTCGTCGTCGCCGTCGTTTTTTTTAATCGTCGTTTTTTTTGTTTTTTTTTTTTGTCGTCGTTTTTTTTCCGTCGTCGCCGTCGTCGTCGTCGTCGTTTTTTTTTTTTTTTTCGTCGTCGTCGCCGTCGTCGTCGCCGTCGTTTTTTTAATCGTCGTCGTTTTTTTATCGTTTTTTTTATCGTTTTTTTTTTTTTTTTTTTTTTTTTTTTTTTTTTTTTTTTTGGGTTTTAAATGTGGAAATATTGGGCTGGGAGTAAAATAATTGGTATATTCGTGATCAGCGGGAAAAAATACGTCGACTATAGCCTTGAAACAAAAAAAAATCGCGTAAATAACGATTTTTCAATTTTCGAGCAACTTTTGAAAAACGTCGATTTTCGCGATTTTCAAAGGTCGATATCTCGGCTCCCAGTGGAGCTACGCAAAATCCAGGGAGCGCATCGTCTTCTGCGTGAAAAAATACACAAAATAAGATACCGTCCGGAGTTTTAAAAGAGTTTTATCGTGCCGTTTGAGGACGTTGAAAAACGCGAAAAATGGACTCGAAAGGGGTAGCCTTGCAATTTTTTGAGTAAAATATTTTTTCTTTTTTTAAAATTGAACAGCCATGTATTTTGACGTATTTTTTTCCGCTGAACACGAATCCACTGGCCTTTTTGGCGACAAAGTGCAGTGAGGCATTGAAAAACTCGATTTTATTCACGAAATATGGTGTTTTTGGGTTTTAAATGTGGAAATATTGGGCTGGGAGTAAAATAATTGGTATATTCGTGATCAGCGGGAAAAAATACGTCGACTATAGCCTTGAAACAAAAAAAAATCGCGTAA